>MU391924.1:1410828-2095428 GCA_022578705.1 Xylariaceae sp. FL1019
TTTGTAGTTACTAATTAGTAACTACAAGTGGAGAAAGTGGGGCCATAGATAGTGGGATAAAATAGAAAAAAAACTAAAATCATATTAAAAAAGAATTACATAATAATTCGTTAAAAATCGGGGTTAAGCCGGATTAATACCGGATAAGTACTTCCTATATTACAATTCAATAGCGGATTTAGAACTGATTTTTGCGGATTTCTCCGAAGTATACCCGAGTTAATCCGGCTTAAAATGTAATATTAAAAAAATTAGCTATAGCAAATACGGTATAATAAATCGGAGTTAGTTCGGATAATTCCGGAAAAATTATTTTCCGGTATTATATATTTATTCCGGACTAAAAAATATTTTTCCTTAATTATCCGAACTATATAAGATTTATAATACCGTATTTGCTATAGTTAGTTTTTTTAATATTACATTTTAAGCCGGATTAATTCGGGTGTACTTCGGAAAAATTGGAAAAAATAATCATTAAATCCGGCTTTAAATTCTGATGTAAAAAGTACTTATCCGGTATTAATCCGGCTTAACCTTAATTCACTACTAATTATTATACATTTTATTTTAAATAACCTTTTTGATTTTTTTCTATTTTATTTTTATATATATACTCCACTTTAGTTTATAGTTAGTTTGTAGTTACTAAGTAGTTAGTTACCCCACTAACTAACTACAGTGTAGTTAGTTACCGGACTAACTAACTACAGTGTAGTTAGTTACCGGACTAACTAAAACTACATGTAGTTAGTTAGTGGCCTGACTAAAACTACATAACTATAAACTACACTGTAGTTAGTCTGTAGTTACTAATTAGTTACTAAAACTACATGACTAAAGTCACAACCTTGCTTTCGTTAGTAATAATCCTTCTTTTATTTTTTCGGCATAAAAATAACGAAATAGTTTGTTTTTTTTAACTTTTTTAATATAAAAATTATAAAATAGCTTAATTTTATAAGCACGAGTTTTTTTATTTAATAAACTTATATAATAAATAATTAACTATTAATAACTAAAATTAATACTCCGAATTTAATAAACGTTACGAATAAATAAAAAATTTACGTTTATTTTATTTTAAAAAAAAGCTTAAATTTTTAATTACTATTTTTATATAAAATAAAAACTTTTATAAACTTTTTTTAACTTTATATTCGATATTATTAAATAATTTTAATAAACTAAAAAACTAATACTAAATTTTTTTATAACGTTATTTAATTTTAGATTTTATTTAAAGTAGGCTTTAATATTATAATCGATAACGTTAAAAGTATTAATGTTTTATTTTAATTTAAAATTAAGGCATTAAAGATTGCGTTAAACTCGGATAGAGCTTTAAAAACCTTAAAAAAGCCTATTTTTACGCTGTTATTATATACGCCGACGCTAGCTATAAAGTAGTAACTTTTTATCTGTATTTTTTTTTTATATTTTTATTATTTATTTATTAAACTAAACTTAATTTTTTTTAAATATAATTTTTTTAATTTTATTTTATTACTTTAAATATTAATATACGCGAAATTTCTTCTATTAATATTACTTTTAATACCTTTCGCTATTTATATTTATTAACCTTTTTATAGTTATTTTTTTATAACGAGGACTATAATAATGTTATTTAATTAATTCGCACGTTTTACTTTAAACTATATAATTAAGTAGTTAAGAAATCGCAATAATAAAGCTTTATAAATATTAATAAAAAGCCGTAGCCTATTATCGGAAAATAGTTAAAAAGCGTAAATATTAAAAAATAACGATTATATATTAGGGTTATTTATAATAAACTGCAAATAATCAACTAATTTATTAATTAAATAAATAAATCCTAACGTTTTTAAATTGCCTTTTATTAAAATTATATTATTATCGGTTTCGATTTATAGGAATTAGCTATATTTAATATATTTATATACGACTTAAATTAAAACTTTATATTTATTAATATACGCTTAAAGTCGTTGTCGTTAATTAAAAAAAAACGTTAAAGCTTGTTTATAAAAGGCCTATTATATTTAAAATACGGTAATAATAACTAGTTTGTAATACTTGTTATAGAAAAAAAACAGCTTAAAAACCGCTCGATAATAATTTATAAAAGCTTTAAAAATATAACGCATAATTGTAATAGCTTTAAACCTATATTATAATAATAATAATTATATTATTTTATACGAAAACATTTACAATAAGCGGATTAACTTGCTAATTTACCGTTATACTTAGCTTAATAATTAAAGTAAAAAAAAAACATATAATTTACTAAATTATATAAAATTTTACTATATAGTTATTTTTTATAAATTTTATATAGCGTAAAATCTGCTAAAGCTGTTACCTTTTAAGCGTTTCGTTTTAACAAACTCGGTTAATATTAATATTTTTTATAACACTTTATTACTTTTTAATATAAAAAGCTTTTAATTTTAAAACCTATAAGCTTTAATAAAACAGCGGTATTAGTATAATAATAACGTTATATAATAAGCTTATATTTATATATAATACTAGTAATCGTTATAAATAATAGCTTATTAAAATAATTAAAATATATTTAATAAAAATAGGTATAAAAAAAACTTTAAAAGCTTTAAAATATAATATAATATATATAATAATAATTAGTATAAAATATTTAAATCTAAACCGAGATTTAATTAGTTACTTTTAAATCTTTAATAAATAATATTTATATTAAACGACTAACTACTTTTTAGCCGTAGCAATAATTTTTATAATAATAAATTAGTTTCCTTTTTTTTACGTACTATATTATAATAATTATAAATTATTAGCCGATTTATAATATAAAATACCGTTATCGTTATAAGTTTACTCCGTTTTTTATAAAGTTATATAAACCTTTACCGCCTAATATAAGCTTATATTTTATAAAACGGACTTATAACGCCGTATTTTAAAGTTTAAACCGCTATAATTATTTATAAACCTTTACCCGTTTATATACTTTTATACTAGCTAGCATTGTTTATTATAATTATAGCCTTAAAAAAAAATCTGTATTTCCGCCTAAAAACCTAAAGCAAAATAAAAGGCCGTTAAAATAAAAAAGCGTAAAAAAGCTTTGTAAAAAATCGAAAATAAAAAACCGAAAATCCTGTAATATGGTGACGTCCTTAGTAGCCCTAGTTACTACATTAGCTACTATTACTACAGCTATTGGTTATTTAATAAGCCCCACTCGGTTATGGCTTAATTTACTAGCTAATTCGGCTAGTTTATTATTTGTATCTTTATTTTTTTTACTTTTAAATTTTATAACATAGTTAGGTAATAGTATAGTATTTTTACTTGTTTATTTAATTATTTTGCTTATTATTATAATTTAAAAGTTAATATTATTTATTTAAAAAAATAATAAATTTTTACCGAACGATAATTAATACCGATTTTAATTATTAAACGCGAGTATAAAATACTAATTTAATATATTAATAACGAAAATAATAAAACCGCTTAACGCGTAAAAAAGGTTAAACGATAAATACGTTTTAGTTTTTTAAACTTTAATAAAGTTTATAAAAACGTTTATCGCTTTAAATATAATAGCGGCTATTATTACGAATTATTAAATAGTTTTTAAAAGCTCTCCGATTTTAAAACTATTACCGGTATTTTAATAATTATTAAAAGTAATAAAAATAACGAAAAAAGTAATTTAAACGAATATAATTTTATAAAAGTTTATAAAAGCAAAGATTTTATTTTTTATATATTCCGCGATTATATTTATAAAACCGATATTAAATTTAAAAAGTTTCGATTTTAATTTGCTATTTTCGACGATTTATAAAAAAATTTGGCTTATTATATAAACTTTTATATTGCTAAATTAAGCAAAAAAAGTAAAAAACTTTAAACTTTTTTTATTATAATAATAAAAAATAATAAAAAAGTTTAGCCTAAATAAAAAAAAATTATAACTTTTAAATAATTTAAAAAGATTTATAAAAAATATTTTAACGAGTTATTTTATAAATTTAAGTTTTAATTTATTATATTAATAGCTTATAATAATTTAATATAAAACGTTTAGATTATTATCGATAAAACCGATAATAATATACGAATTTTATATAATTAGCTTATTACGCTCGGTTTATAATTAAAGATTGCCTATTTTATTAACGATTATTTACGTAAAGCAATTATCGACGTTAGTAAATAAATAAACGAAAACGATATTATTAGTAATATTAAATTTAATTATAATAAAGCCTATTTAAAATAGTTAAAAAAGAAAAATGATATTATTAAAGTATTTAAAAAGAAAATTATTAATATAGCCGGCGTTTTTACTTTTGTTTTTTTTGCTTTTTTTTTTTATAACGGAATAAAATCCGAAATTATATTTTTTTATTAAAATCGCCGTAACGGTATTTCTATTAAATAGTTAAAATATATTAACGGCGGTATTAAATTATTTATAAAAATCTTTAACTTTTTAATTTTTATTAATAAAAAGTCCGAATTTAAAAAACCTTTAATATTTTTCGAATAATGGTTTTTTTTTATAAAATTTAAATTAAAAGATAATACCGACCGCTTTTTTTTCGAAAATGTTATAATTTTGTATATTTTAAAACAAACCGGTAATAAAGCCGTTAAAAATTTTTTTCCGTTTTTTAATAAAAAAAACGATAAAGCTTTATTTAAAACCGCTAATTAGGTTATAAAATATTTAAATAATAATTATAAAAATTATAACGTTTATAAAAAAGCGCGTATTATTTTTTAAAATTTTATAATGTTTTTTAAAAACGTATTTATAACGTTTTATATCGAATTTATTAAATTCGTTAATAAAGCTAAAATTAAATTCGAAAACTATAAACGTAAGTTTTACGATAAACTTTTTTTACGTTTTAATACTATTTATATTAATTAATATTATAACGATAATATAATATTTATTAGTTTTTACGATTATATTAATCGTTATAATTATTAATAACGTAAAAATTAGCTTTAGTTATAAGTTAAAAAAAATAGCGTATATAATATTTTTAAAGGCAATATTATATTTTTTCGTTAGTTCCCGGTTAATAGCTCGACGTTAATTTTAATTACTAATAGTAATTCGAGTAATTATTTTAATATCCCGGTTTTAATTATTATTAAAAATAATAAAGCTATATATAAAAAAGCTATTTTAAATTAGTTTAAACGTTTAATCGTTATTAAAAAATGCTTTATTTATTATAAATACGGTTATATTAATTATATTTGCTTTTTAGCGATTAAATTTAAAGCTGCTAATAATAATCGTATTAATTTTATTATTATTATAATTATAGGTTAAAATTACGCTTTATTTAACGCTTTCGCCGAAACGGAAAAAGATTTAGCTTAGAATAAAACTTTTTTAAGCTATATTTAATGTTTATATTATTAAATATTTACGGTTTTATATTAAATAATTATATATAGATTTCGTTTAATTTTTTAAACGATTTGTTTAAAAAAGATTTTTTATTAATAGTTTATATTATAATTTATAATAAATATTTATTAATTACGAACGTATTTATTAATATCGGAATAAATATATATTTATTAATTAATTTAGCTTTTGCAGTATAAGCTATAAAATATTTAATAATATTAAAATTAAAAAGATTTTAATTTGCTAAAATTACGAAATATAACGGAAAAACTATTTAAAAAGTTAATATTATTATTTTAATTTATTTCCGTATTTAAAAAAAAACGATAAAACATGCTTTATTTTTAATATTTAATATAAAATACGATATTATTATCGGTAAAAAGTTTTTCGATTATTATAATATTTTTATTAATTATAAACGTAAAACGTTAGTTTTTTTTTCGGAATAAAAGCCGGAAAAATTATTAGTAAAGAATTTTGCGATAAATAAAGTAAAATATTTATTAAATAATTTAAAATATATTAAAAACGCCAAACGGCGTAATAATTTAATAAATATCGATAATAAATATTGCCGAAACGGCCGTTAAAAACTTTATTTGTTTTTAAAAGCGGTAAATATAGTACGGAAATAAATATTAAAGCTTAAATCTTTTCCGATTATTAAATTAAAACTATTTAAACTAAAGCCGTTTATATTTTTAAAAATAAAAACTTTTTAACGGCTTAATATTAGGCTTTAAATACTATATAGGCGTTTTAAATTATTTATATTATATATAAAAAGCGGTTAAAAAGTATTATTACGACCGCCGTTAAAAAAGCCGAATATATTTTTTTAAAAAAAACCTATATTAAATCGACGCGGTTTATTTAAAATAGTTCGAAATATTATTAAATAGTATAAATTTTACGAACCGAAAAACGTTAATAATATTAATATATAAATAATTTCCGGCAAATAGTTTATTTATTTTACCGAATTTAACGATAAAACGGAGTTTTATTATATTATATTTACTATATTAAACGTTATTATCGATAAAAAGCGGTTTATAATAATAAAAGCAGTTTTTATTTTTATAACAAACGGTTAAATAAATTTTAAAAATTTTTCCGATTTAATTAAACTAGTTCGGCGTATAATATTTAAACAATATTACGAATATTTCGACGTTTTTAATAAAATAGCTTTTAATGCTTTATTTAAAAATCGTTTTAATATCGATTTCGATATTTTTATCGATTGCGATTTATAAAAATTAAGGTTTAATGCTTTTTATAAAATAATATTTAAAAAAGCTAAAACGGTTTAAAAATATATTTTTAATAATTTTAAAAAAGGATTTATTAAACTAACGAACGTATTTTAAACGGCGTTAGTTTTTTTTACGTATAAAGCTAATAACGGCTTACAATTTTGCGTAAACTATAGATTTTTAAACTTAAAAATTTAAAAAAACTAATATTTATTTCCGTTTATTAACGAAATATTTTACCGTATTAATAAAGCAAAAATCTTTATTAAAATTAATATTCGATAAGCTTTTTATAAAATACGTATTATAAAAAATACCGAAAATTTAACGGCTTTTCGTTATTAATATAAGTTTTATCGATATATAGTTATATTTTTTAAGTTATTAAACGGATTTATTAATTTTTAATAATATATTAATAACAGTTTTTACGGTTTTTTAAATATTTTTTATACCGTATATTTTAACGATATTTTTATTTATTTTAATATTGTTATTAAATATAAGTAATATATAAAATAAGTTTTAAAACGGTTTAAAACTATAGGTTTTTAGGCCGATATTAAAAAATGCGAGTTTTACGTTACGAAAATTAAATATTTTAGCTTTATTATTAATATAAAAAGTATCGAAATTAACCCCGCAAAAATTAAAGTTGTTTATAATTAGTAATATTTAATAAACTCCGATAAAAAAGCCGTTTTAATTTAAATACGATTATTTTTAAGCTTTTACGGCTTTTATCGCCGTTTTATATTACGTTATAAAGTTATCGCGAAATTATTTACGTAATTAATACGTAATAATTTAACGTTAAAATAGATTTTCGCGTATTAAAAGGCGTTTAAAACGCTTATTAAAAGCCTATTTGCCGCTTTATTACTACGTTATTTTTCCTTTAACGGTAATGTTTATATTTAAATAAAAACCAACGTTTTAAACGGTATTATTACGGGTATATTATTTTAACGGATATTAAAAAAATAGCCGTAATAACCCGTCGCGTTTTTTTCCGAAACGTTATACGGCGCCGAACTTAATTACGGTATTTATAATAAAAAATTACTCGCTATAATTAAAAGCTTTATAATATAAAAGGCGGAATTAATAAATATTTAAAACTTAAAGCTTTTTATTATAATTACGGACTATTTTATTTTAAAATATTTTATAATTAAACGTGTTTTAAATTTGCGTTAAACTAATTAAATTAAATTGTTTTTATATTATAATTTCTAAATTATATATTATTTCGGTATTTAAAATATTATCGCGGATATTTTTTTTCGACTTTTTAATAATATTAAAAACTAAAAAAAACGTTGCGATAAATAACGTATTATAGCTTTATTTTAGCCGATATTTAGCGGCGATTATTTTTAGTTTATTAATTATTTTTTAACCTTTATTTTTACTTTCGATTTTAACGCTAAAAACGGCGTTTATTACAACGGGAAAATATATTTTTTCGAAATTATAATTAAACTTTTAAAGCTGTTCGGTTTTATTTTTATAAACGCCATAATTCGAACTAATAAAATAAACCTTAGTTTTAACAAATATCGAAAAAAAATACAAAAACACGATATAAAATGGAATATCGAAAACGATTTTTTAACGTTTAAAAAACAATTAGTATTATTTAAAGCTAATTGTTTACGGATACGGGTAATCGATAAAATATATTTTCGAATTTATATAGCTTATTTTAGTATTAATAAAACGGTTTAATTAGTTATTAAAAAATACTAATGGCTTTTTATATCCGCCGAAATTATACGATTTATTAAAAATTGCTTTTATTTTGTAATAAAAAACCCGATTAATAAAAAACCCGGGTTATTAACTTTATTATTTATGTTTAATTAATTTTAATAGCATTTTATCGTTAATTTTATTAGTTTTTTAAAAAATAAAGCTAGATTTAATACCGCTTTAGTAATAATTAACCGATTTACGAAAACTATTTGTTTTATTTTATATAATAAAATTATTATTAAATAATATATAACCTGCTTATATTACGAAAAACCGTACCGATATTTTAAATAGTTAGAAAGCTTTATTAACGATTACAGCCTTTAATTTATTTCCGACTTTATTAACGAATTATTTTATATTTATAAAACTAAATTAAAATTCGCTAGTATTAAATATTATAAAACCGCTAAATAAATAAAAATTATAAATCGATATTTTCGATAACGTTTTCGTGTTTTTATTAATTACTTTTAAAACGATTAATCGAAAGCGTTGCCGGTAATAAACGTTATATAAAACTTTTTGCTTTATAAATCGCTTAATAGACTTTTTTTAATAAAAGTCTTTATAAAACGGAAAATGCGTATGGTTTTTAATTAAAAAACGCGTACTAAATTTTTTAAAAACTGTTTTTTTCGAAAAAAATTAAGCCGTAAAAAAGTATAAATATTTACAAATAAGGCTTATTAATACGTAATTATTACAAAAGCTATAATTATAAAGGCTTAAAAAAATATAACTTATTAAGTTAATCGTTATCGTTAAATGCTAAATTTTAAAATCGACGATTACGTATATATATTAAAAAAGACCGGCAAAAGTACCGACCGCTTGTTTAATAAAATAAATTACTTAATAATACGATATTATTATAAAATTAAAACTAAAAACCCCAACCGATTAAATATTTTTAAACTTTTTTTACCGGATATTTAGCGTAATTAACGATAGTTTTATATTAAGCGTTTACGTCGTTTTTCGAATAACCCGCTTTTAAGCCAAAAATTTAGTTATTTTAACAGCAAAAACGTTAATTCCGATTTAAGCGAAAAAAAATAAAAAATCGAAAAAATATACGTATTTTGTATTAAATATTATAAACTGTTTTATAAAATATAATAAAAAGAATAAAAATACAACGATAAAAATTAAAAGCTTACTAGTTATTTTAAAAAATTTTTATTACTATTAAAAGATTATTATAATAATAATTTTAGCGAAATAAGCTTTTTAATACGCTTTAATAATTAGTTCGCCGCCGTTTATAACGATTTAATCGATAACGTATATTTAAACGATAATAAGCTTACGGTATTTTATTAAAGCCGATAAACCTATTACCGATAATAAAGCAAAAAAAAAAAAGTCCCGCCGATATATAATAAAAATCGAACTAATAACTTTTTACGTTTATAAAATAATTAAAAAAATAATAGATTTAAAAGAATTAAGTGGAATTTAGTATAGTTCGGGGAAAAAGTAACTATAACCGGTTATATAAATAAATATAACAGGTTTAAACTTTAATAATTAGGTTATATAGCTAAATTAGCAAAGTTTTTAATTAAAAATTAAAGGCCTTATTTTAAAAACGTTAATTAGTTTATTAAAAATATCTTTTTACTATTTAGGAGTTAATATTATTATTACTATTTATTTGCTACAAAGTTCGATCCTGATTTGTAATCGAGTCTATTTTTTTTTAACCGAGGGGGTTATAATATAGTAACGTTTTTAGTAGCTTTAGTTACTATATTAGCTACTATTATTATAGCTATTAGTTACTTAATAAGCCCTATTCGGCTATGGCCTAATTTATTAACCAATTCGGCTAGCCTACCACTTGTACTTTTACCTTTTTTACCTTTAGATTTTATAATATAGTGGGGTAATAGTACAGTATTTCCACCTGTTCACCTAACTGCTTTGCCTATTGTTACAAATCCCCCCTAAACCGGCCGTTAATTAAAACAGTATTAAAAAGCTTGTATATTAAATATAAATAAATAAACCCGCTTTTTTAATTGTTTTTATAAACGAAAACCCTTTTGTTATTAATAGTTTAAAACTACGCACTTTTTAAACTTTTAATAAACTTTATATAAAAAAACAAAGTAATATACGTAAAATTATTAAAAATAATCGCGTAAATAAAGTCTAATATAGCTTAATACAGTTTATTACAGCTTTTAATATTTTAATACAGTTTATTATCCGTTTATTCGATATTAAATTATATCGTAATAAATTTATAAACGTTAAGCAAACCGCCGTAATTAAATATAACCGCCTTTAATAACGCTTTATTATTATAGCTTATATATTTATTTTAAAAATTAATAAATATATTTGCTCGTTTTATAAAAATATTTAAAATTATAGCCTATTTATAAAATACGTTTTTAATAATATAAATTATTTTAAAAATATTTATATTTATTATTAATATACTAATAATATAATTAGCTATAAGTTTTATTTAAAAAAGCGAAATATTATTTTTTTTTAAACCCGTAAATTGTAATTCGGCCTTATACCGGTTTATATTACTTTATAATACTTTTTATTTATTTATACTATTTTATAATACCCTTATATTATATTAATTTATTACGGTTAATAACTAAAGCTTTTAATACGTATAACGATAAACTTTTTAAAATTTCTAATACGGCTTTATATAAAGCTTTAAGTAATAATTTAAAAGCTATTAAAAACCGAATTAATAACGAGCTTAACCGCTGTTAATTATAATTTATCGCTACGTTTATTAAAAAATAAAAACGCTATTAATGTTATAAAGCTATATAAACCTTTATAAATTAATACTAACCCGTATAAAATCGTTTTAATTAATATATAATAATTATATTTATTATAACTTGCTATAATTTATTTTGCCTTTAAGTTTTAAGTTTTAAAATATAAATCAAAATTATATTTAAAAAAGGGATATACTCGTTAATAAAAACTAATATTAAAACTATATATAAAGTTTTTATTTTTGTTTTTAAAAACTACGTACTATATTAAAAGGAAATATAGTACTATATAATATTTACCGGTTTATATAGTTTAATATATAACAAAAAAACTTAGATTTATTTTAAATCTTAAATAATTAATTTTATTTATTATTTAAAGATTTTTTTTTGTTTTATTTTTTAATAAATTCTTTTATAACTATTTATTATAATACTATTATACTTTAGTTACGTATTAATTTAAAACTTTATAAAGCTTGAATTATTTAATAATACTAAATTAAAGTTTTAATTAAATAAATTTGTTCGATTTTAAAAAACGAATATAAAATATTAATCGGTCGTATATAATTTTATATACGGCTTAAAAAATAAAATATTAACTTAAATTAAACCCGTACTAACTATAATAAAGCTATATAAACTTATATAATCGATTTATTTTTTAATTACGGGCTAAATAACGTTAATATTGTTTAAAAATTGCAATCGGACGGCTTTTTTATTATAAAAATAAACGTTAAAAATATCCGCTAAACGTATAAGCTTTAACGTTAAATAATATTTAATTTTATTTTTAAGCGATAAATAACTATATAAGCTTTTATAAAAAGCGAAAACTTTACGTAAAATATTATTAAACGTATAAACTAAAAATTCCTTTAAATATATTTGCGCTAACGTAGAATAGTTTTATTATAAAACCGTATTAACGATATATATTAAAAAATATATTTATATAAAGCTATAATTTATAATTTAAACTATTATATACGTATTTAAAGCTTTATAAACTTTAATTTTAATTATTAATAGTTTATTAATATATATTTAAAGCTTAACGTATATAATATTAAAATATATTACGTAATTAATGCTTATTTTCGCTTTATTATATAGTATTATTATAGTTTTATAGCGTATATAATATAATTAGTATATATATAGTATTTACGTATAGTAAAAGTTTATAGTTTTATTTTTTAGTTTTTTCGCTTTAACTATAAATTAAAAATAAATATAATAGCTTTAATATATTATTTTTTATCCGATAAAGTATAAAATAACCGTTTTTTTAAACAAATCGGTATAATTATATACGGATTTAATACAGGCTTAAATTAAATTAATAAAACTATATATAATTTTATAAACCTCGAACCGCGTTTCGTTATTAATTTAAACGGGCTTAAAAAGTTATTAATATAGTAAAATTACTAAATATTCGGTAATAATATAGCAAATTAAAAACTTAAAAATTAATAATTAAAAATTTAAAATAATAAACTATATTTTTAAAAAATAAATAATATAGCGTATTATAGTTAAATTCTGCTTTATATTATTTAATATTAACAAATATAGGACTTTTTTATTAAATATATAAAATAGCCGGTAATTAATCGCTTAATTACTTTAAAAATCGTATTATATTACTATATATTTATATACTAATTATCCGCTATAAATATAAACAGTTTATAGATTTTTAAAATACGTATATTATTTGCCGCTAAAATAACCGCTTATATATAATATTAAATTAATTATATAAATTATTTACTATATTGGATAAAAACGCTAAATTTATTAATTATAAAGCTTAATTTTATTTAATACGGTTAAATATATTTAAAAAAATAGCTAAAATAAATAACGTTAATATTAAAGCGTATTTATTTACGTTAATAATATAAATATATAAAAAATTAATTGCGATTTATAAAAAAAAATTAATTAATAAGCTAGTATTTAAAACTAAAAATCTTTATTTTTTAAAATATATACGGTTACGGAATAATTTAAAATAATATATACTATATAAATATAAACCGCTTTATACCGAGCTTAATAAACTAATATAAGTTTAAAAAAATATTATATATTAATTAAAAGCGGTTAAAGTTTTAATAAATAAATTTTTTAAATATAAAAAACGGTACGAAAATTTATAATACTATATTAAATTTAAATATAAATAAAATATTAAATGCTTTTATATATAGTATAAATATAAAATAAAAAGTTATTAATATTGCTTAAAATTATATTATTTTTTAAGAATTACTTTTAATAACTTTATAGTTAGTTTTAATACGTTAAAAAAAACATTACTACTAAATATATTATTTTTTTTTAATAATAGCTAATTTATTATATATAGAACTAATACTAGATTTTATATTAATAACCGAATAAAAACGTTTATAAAAACTAATCGACGTTAGCGTTTTAAGCTATTTTTTAATAATAAAAACGGCTTAAACGGCGGTTCGCTTAATAGTTATAAATAAAAGCAAATCGGTATAATAGCGTTTAATAATACAAAGTTACGTAAAGCTATCGATTAAAATTTTTAATTTAATTTATTAAATAATATTAAATTTTACTAAAACTATTCCCGGTTTTGTTTTAATTACCGAAAATAAATACCGTTTAGCTTTAATTAGTATTAAAAAAATAAGTTTTTATTTAATAGCCCGCTTTATTATTTGTTTTTTTCGTATAAAATTAAATAAAAAAACGTTTTAAGCTGGCGTTTTATTTTTATTTTTAAATATATTTTTTTTTTGCTTTTTAAACCTAAATAAAAGCTTGTTATTATCGGATTTTAATTCTAACATTTAGTAATAAAAAAAGTTAATATTAAATAATAAATTAAAGCTATTATTTTTTTTTATAGTTTTTTTAATATTAAAAATATAGCAAATTGCGATTTAAAAAATATAAGTTTAATAATTTAAAAATAATCGCTTTATATTATTAGTTTAATAATATTATAAATAAAGATAAAAACTATAACGCCGTAACTTTAAATATTTATTTAATATAGTTTATTAAAACCGCGTAATTATTAAAGGTTTTAATAAAAAAAAAGCAAATAAAATTAATAGTTTTAATTTTTATAATATTACTATATTCGGTATATTTTTTTTTTAAATACCGTCGAATTTAATAATAACCGCTATATATAATTAGCTTTATTAAATTATTAGTTATTTTAGCAAAACTTTTTTTTTTAGTTTTAAATTATAAACTATTAGTTTAAAATTATTTCGCAAAAATAAAGCTACGTACGAAATTTTGCTATATTTTTTTTTCGTTATTAACGCCGTTTAAACTTAATATAAAAATAAATATCGACTTAAAAATAAGCATTTAAAAATATTTTATAGGCTTAAATTTAATAATTAAAAAAAAAATATAAAGTTTATAGCGTTTTTAAATTACTTTATAATAAAAGCATTTTGTTTGTAAAAAAAAACGTTATATTTAAAACAGTTTAAAATTTATAAATTGCTTAATAATAAAGCGTAATAATTAATAACGTAGTAAAATATAATAAAAAATAAAATAATAAATAGTAATAAAGAATAAAGTAGTAATAAAAAATAAAAAAATAATAAAAAACAAAAAAATACGCAAAAATATAAGTTTATACGGGTTTATATAAAGCAAAATTAATTTAAATCTAGTTTTAATAAAATAAAATTTATATTAGAATTGATTTTAATAAAATATAAGCTGTAGTATAACGAAAATATATTATTAAAACTAACTAAAGCCCCGTTCTTTATAAAGGGGGGGTGTATATAATAATAAAAATTAGGTTTCCAAACAGATGACCTTATGGTTAACCGTAATCGATTCTTATGCTGCAACTTTGTGAAGAGGTAGTATGTCAGGACAGATAGCGGAAAACCAATTTCGTTCAATTAGTCGCAAAACTTTTGGTTGTGCCGAAGATATCGCGCTGCATCTCCATGTTCAGCCTAAGAGCTATGTACTATCCATCTTGTCTATTCGCTCGATAAAAAGCAACAGAAATATAAGCCACCCGTAGAACACGTTTACATAGCCAAAATCGTCTCAAATGTTAATCCGAGTACTCCACGAATGGAATGAATAAGGGCGACAATCTGAAGCCAATTATCACGAACCTTGTGGCAAAGCCACTCAGTCAATTCTGATACACGCAGTCTAGCTTTTAAATGGCAGCACCACTCACGCGTAGAACCGAATCTACACACCCACCCACGACAGCCGCAAGGGAACATGTATTAACACTTAACGACCAGCAAGCACGTTCCTAAAATAATGAAAGTAAAGTCGAGAGTACTGTAGTGATCTTAGTACTCAGTGGTCAGTTTGTTGGATATTCGCTGGATCATGAGCACCAGACGAGAACGGCAGCGGCACAGAAACCAAAACCGTTTTTGTATCACAGCTAGCAGAGAGCGATCTAAGATATACGGGTAATAGACGTCAACCATATGAAAAGTTGGGTAATGAGAACAAAAATAAGCCGCGAGATTCATGATTCGCTCTGTAAGCACAGCACAACGGACCCAGCGATTTAGCGAGAGGAAGGAGCAAGTGTTCTCTTCCCGTTAACAGAGCGTGCGGAACATTGAGCAATAAGCTGGCTTGGACGCGGTCTGAAATATGTGCTGTGAAGAGTACTATACCGATTGCGAGCAGATTCGATGATGCAGATAGGGCTTCTGCTTCCAAATCGGCTTGTCCCCTATCCTTCAGGATCGTTGCGAGAAACGCAAGAAGGGTGGAATACCTCGGCCATGTTGGCTAGGCGGAACATGGACACCGTGAGCGATGCTTTTGAGTCGGCGAAAGAGCCAAAACTTCTTTAGCATTGAATTTCGATCTCTTTTGCTAATTGAAGGTGAAGAGCGCGCATGAGATTTATCGTAGTTCTGCCGTAGATGTCATATGACGGTTGCCGGTTGATCTGGTGTTGAGCCTCATAACAACATTGAGACGACGACCGAGGGGGATCCCAGGACTAAGAACAGGAGGTGCCATGAGGCGATAAGCAGCGTCCTGCCTAATAGTAAGACGAGCTAGGCCAGAAATCCGGCAAAGGCACTTACCAGAGGACAGCTGGATCACCATTTGAGTATTTACTATGAACAAAATTATACACCAAACCGCAGCAGAAATGGCAAGCGCACTTCTAAAGGCGAGCTCTCTCCTCCTATAGGCAAATATACAGATAGAACGGGACACCGGTATTTTTACCAACACCCCACAAGCCACGCAAGAATAGCAGGACAGGATAGCTTGTCACAACATTATAGCTTGTAAAGAGGAAATGATTCCCCATAATATGACAAGCGGAACGAAATTTCGCGCGAAGCAATCCGTCAGAGTTAAGAAAGACACTCAAACGCGATAGATGCTATATAGAAAGCACTGAGTGCCCCCTGGAAGTAATTATCGTGGCGGAGATGTCTGAAGATCGGCTTCCATTCCTGTTGTACGAGCATTTTCGACATCCATATATGATTCTTAGCATTTATCCCGCCATCTTCTAGTCAGAAAAGCTAGATGAGGGGACAAGAGGAACATAGTGACAAAACAACGACAGTCTTCAAACGGAGTCCCTAATGCCGCGATGAAACCAAATCCAAACAGAAACAGCTCCAGGCTGAAGATAATAGAAACCCACTAGACCGATCAACAAAATACCGACAAAAACAAGCCACAAAGAAGACTACAAGTTTCCAATTAAACAAATTCACTCAGTAGTTCCTGATCATCTGTATACCTAAGTCTCTGCCTCCCTTTCAATTCTCGACTTACCACGACCGCATCACCATCACCATCGTCATCCTGAGTCTCCCTATCACCCAACTCCCCAATCACTTAGTGCTCACCAGCTCACTCACCCCTCAGAAGTACCACTCCCTCAGACCCCAATCAGTCCTATCCAGCACATCCAGCCCCATCTCACTCCTCTCACTCCTCTCCAAGTCGTCCAATTTAGTCCTCAATACCAAACACCACAAGAAGACTCTCATCTTTATATAACACATACGCCCCTGTCCCCGCTCTCAGCACCATCATCACCTCCTTTCGAAAAACTCCGCAACCGCGTATCCACAAACCTCAGATCACAGATCTTCTGCTCCCGTTCGTCCACTCAACAGATAAAGTAACCGCGGCTGAGAGCCTGCACACACCATGAAGCCATGTTCCAAACGACAGTACTTCAACATTAAACGAAAACATCAAACAATTAAGCACTACAAGGAAACAACACAACAACACCACTTTAGATAACCCAGTAACCACAGACGCCCCAGACCCGTCAGCATGGAGCAAAAACCTTACCACGAGCCAAAAACTCAATTGACCCACTCCACTCATCCGAAGCCTCACATTAGAAACAAGACATCTAAGAGCATCTAAGATCAGTCAATAGCTCCAGCCCCTGACTTAATACCCAACTACCTTCAAAATTCAAAGTAAAAAACCACCTCGCATCTCACACCAACAGTCGCAAAAGGCAGAAACAAAAACCCATTGAAAAAGAAAAATCCACATGGATATTAAATTTGATATAATGTACCAACGAGCCCAGCAAGCTCACAAAACTACCACACAATAGAAACCGAACATCAAGCACGGCGTACCCAACAACATCATATAGTAATGTATTTTCAAAATTTTCTTTTGGTCTATTCATCATATATGCATTATTCCGAGGAGGTCCCAGGGGAAGCTGATGCGACTTGTCCCACGCACCTGAACTCAGTACGCACACGGGAGGGGCAATAAAAACTTGTGATATACAATTCCCATGCGCGCAGTGATACTGCAGCTCCCCCCTTTCGTCCCTCATCCGTCCACCTGCATCACTGCCCTTCCGAGCCGCTGCCCCCGACGGCTCGAGGACTTCGCTCATCGTCTCCGCTTTTCTACAGCCAAGTACAAACATGAGGCATTAAATAAAAGTCATCCGGACACCTGACCCCAGCCAGCAAAAAGGTGGGCCAGGATCATTGATGATGCCCGAGACGAGGTTAAATCACAAGAAAATGTGAGCGGCTGCCCAAAAATTTGATCGCGTTTCCAAGGCGCTCTCCGGTTCCGTCGGAGGTTGTCTACCACACCGAGGGATCCAACAAGGCCACCTGGACGGGTATCGAGGTAAGAAGTCCAAAAATAATAGCAAGTAATGAAAGGGACGGACGTGTAGTCGTATGCATTCGTTCACGATCAGTTCCAGCCCAAGGAGTTCGCGGCAGCAAGGGGGGCCGAGATGTTGGCTGAACGTCCAGAGTAGCCGCCTGTGGTGCCGCTTCTACCACTGCCCTGACTGTCGCGCAAGTTGTTGCTAGGAGTGCTGCCGTAGCCTTGGTTGCTGTAGTTCGGGCTATCTGAGAAGTCGCGGCTTAGGAGGGCGCCCCCCATAAGGGCAGGGCTGCCTGTCTGGCGCATCTCGTCCATGCCAGTCACGGAGCTGCTTCGCTGGTGTCTTTGCTTCTTGCGCTTATATCGTCGGGCGATGACGAACATGGCAGCACCATATGCGCCGACTACACCGATAGCACCAACGGCGATACCGGCTGTCGTTCCCTTCTGGGATGCTGTCTGGTCGCCAGTACCGGAATTCTCAAACCCATTGTTGCTGCTGGATCCACCATCGCCGCTGCCACCGGAATCTCCACTGCCATTCGAGTCTGTACCGTCCAGCCCCGATCCAATCCAAATGGGAATGGCTGTGTTTATTTGGGACGTCAAATTTCCGGTCAACGTGTTCTTGTAGTTCTGGTAGAGGGCGGCGTACGGCGCCTTGATATCAGCAGCAAGCTGGTCAACCTTGTCCTCGGGATAGTAAACTAGAGCCTGGGAGGTGATGTATCCTAGGGTAGACATCGTGTCATACGGTCTGATCTGATACATCGTCACGTCTTCCGGCGTCATTCCTGGTAGATAGGCCAAACCATGGGGTAGAAGGTCGAACACCTGAGCGGCAGCGACCGGCTGCTCCACGAGATGCTGATAGTTCTCACCATACAAGAAGGAAATTTGGATCAGTTTAGTGCCGGAGGGCTGAATAATGGCGGTTGAGGAGGGGTTAATTGCCTTGGGCAGAGACGTGGGTATTCCAGTAGCTGTGGTGGGCACGTGTCCTGTGCTGAACGAGGTCGTTGACGGCTGCACAACCAGAGACGTCGGTAACCAAGATGAAGAGTCGGTGATCGTATTGGTGGGTATGACACTGGTTACGAGAGGCCTGGACGACGTGGTTGTTGTGCTAGGCGTAGAAGTGGTGGGCGGTTCAGTCGTGATTGGTGTCTCCGTCGTGGTTGGGGTATCCGTTGTACTTGTGATGTCTGTGGTACTTGGGAGCGCAGAAGTCGAGGTAGGGATAACGGAAGTCGAGTTCTGCGAGATCTGAGTCTCGGACAAGGATGAGGTTGGAATCACTGTTGAAGATGTGGGAAGGTCGGTGACAGACGTAGAGTTACCTGGAACTAGAGTCTCGGAAGACGTGGGAGCCGAGGTTGAAACAGAGGTTGGGACGGACGTAGGGATGTCAGTCGAAGTGCCATTTGCCGACACGGTGGGCGAGGAGGTCACAGTTGGTGTGATTGTGCCGGGGAGAGAGACAGACTGAGTAGGCGCGCTTGTTACATCCGTCGCATTCGCGCTGCTGGTAGGAATGCCGGTCGACGTAGGCAGGCTTGTGATATCTGTCGCGTTCGCACTGCTAGTAGGAAGATCGGTCGATGTAGGCAGGCTTGTAATATCTGTCGCATTGGCACTGGTAATAGGAATGTCGGTCGATGTAGGGACGATTGTGAGAGACAGGGTCGGCAGGAGACCGCTTGCAGATGATGTCGCGGTCGTATCAGTTCCATTGGGGCCGCTGATTGGGACGTCTGTGGACGTCGGAATCAGCGTGAGGGACACAGTTGGCAGAAGACCACCCGTAGACGAGGCCGTTGTAACAGCTACGCTTGTCGCAGAATCTGTGGCATTGGCCGATGGAGTTGGGTCCAAAGCGCTGGTAATACCGCCAACGATGCTGGTCAATCCACCAAGCAGGCCGCTGGATGAGGCTGAGGAGCTTGCAACGGCGGTAGTTGTCGCAGAGACCTGGCTTATGGGAGTCGTGGAAGGAGTCGTGGAAGGAGTCGTGGTAGCCACAGTTTCAGTTGCGTTGGCTGTTGAACTTGGCAATAAGTCGCTCGTCACGCCGCCAATTACACTAGTTAGCCCGTCAAGCAGGCCGCTGGATGATGACGAAGCTGAGGACGAGGGGCTTGCAACAGCCGTGGTTGTCGCGGCCGCGGAGTCCGTCGTGACGGTCGCTGAGGCCTGTGACGTGGCAGCCGTGGTAGGATTCGTGGTAGCCGGTGCAGTTTCGCTTGTGTTCGCAGTTGAACTCGGCAGTAAGTCGCTCGTTACGCCGCCGATCACGCTGGTCAGACCGTCAAGTAAGCCGCTTGATGACGATGAAGAGCTCACCGCATCGGCCGTGGTCGTCGCTGGAGCCTGAGTCGTGGTCGTCGATGCAGCATCCGAGTCGGTCGAAGACTGGATGTTAGTTGATGACGCAGCTTCCGTAGCGTTAGCGGTTGTGGAGGAATCACCAAGACCACCAATGACGCTGGTTAGGCCTCCAAGGAGACCACCGTCACTGCTCGATGAGGTTACGGACGAGTCCGATGCCGACTTGGTGACACTAGCAGTCGACGTAATAGTCGATGCCCCCGTGGGGAAGACAATGATTCCGGTGGATGTCGTCGCTTCAACGGTTGAAGAGTCCGCTGATTCGGCGGTGGAAGAGTCCGTCGTATCGATGGTCGATGAGTCCGTTGTATCAACCGTAGAACTCTCAGTCGTATCAGCTGTGGAAGTAGTTGTCGCATCGGCGCTTGTTGCAGAGTCTGTCGTATCAACGGTAGAACTTTCTGTCGCGTCGGCAGTTGTCGAAGGGCTTGTCGCATCAACTGTGGAAGTTTCCGTTGCGTCGGCGGTAGAAGTCTCTGACGCAGAAGACTCGTCGGATGTAGCGGTTGCCGTGGGCGAGGTTGCTGTCGTAGCAGTTGTTGTGGCCAATGAGGTCGTCGTTGTAGAGCCACCACCAAGAACGGTCGATAGGCCCAAACTTAAAGACGGAATGCTTAGTGCTTGGTCCGTGCTTGCGGTTGAGTCGCTCTTGTCTGCTGTTGATGTAGTCGTTGACGGAGACACGGTTACAGTGGACATCATAACTACTGTCGTGACATCGCTGCTAGACTCCGTGCTCGACGTGGATGACGACGAATCTCCACCCAAAAGGCCGCTCAACAGATCACTGATTCCATCTCTTTTCGTCGTCGATGAGGCGTCGGCCGAGCTGCTCGGGAGTTCAGACGCGGCACTCGTGATGGTTTGGTTTGTGAACCTCCTGTTGACGCGTTTCGGGTAGTAGATTCTCGGTCTGTTCTCGTGCTCGGCGGCGGCAGCAATCGATGCCGAAGCCACAAGGGCAGCGGCAAAGATTGAGCGCATTTGCATTTTCGACCCTTTTCCAATTAATCCAAGGTATTGTATGTTTACTTGCCGATCCTGCGCAAAGCACGGCGATCAAGAATTAGATGTACGAGGTCTCTTTTCAAGTATTAGTTCCGAGAGCAACGGACGTGCAAAGCGGTGGTACACACAAAGTCAGGAATGCTCTGAACGAATGTACTTGACAGATGTTGTCAACGAGTGGATGCTATGGTTGAGAGAAAACGGTCAGTTTGCCATTCTGATATTAAGTTGGTTTCATTATTCTGTCCCGTCTCTTCATCCTTATCCTCCCTGCGGTTGGCCTCTCAATCCAGAAAGCCAGATTGATTGTCGACATAGCTACCGCTATGCAGATACAGACGAAGTGAACTATCCCGCCGATGGCTTACCTTGTCTTGGACAAGCGATAGATTTTAGTATATATGCTGTATTTGAAAAGAGTGGCAAGACGATTTAATCGTCTAGTAGATCATCAAAACTGGTTGAGATATATCAAGGCAGGCAGCCGGGATCGTGTGCGTTGGTCGAAGCAGAGCTCAGGACGACATTGGAATGGTGGCAGAATTGACGCCTGGGATCTCTGGGCTCGATTCGAACGTCGGTCGTACTGGCGGGCGACGAACGAAGGGACGGAAATTGTCGAGACTGCGGGGACGCCGGGAAGAAGCGTTGTCGTCGAAAGGTAAACCTCACGAAGGCGGCGAGAGAAGGGGAAAAGAGAGACGAGAGGTGAGGTGGATCGAAAAGGGTAGGTGAGGGAAGGAGGGTGTGGTGGAGGGTGTGAACGAGGAAAGGGGAAACGCGAGGCAGGGTCGGCGCTCGTCGCTGGGAGAGGCAGGCCAAGGCTAGACAGGCGCCAGAAACACCAGACGAGGGAACTGAGGTGGGTGCCAGTGTCTGGATGAACAGCCCGGCCGCTGGGTGACGAGTCTGATGAGTGAGCGGGTGGTGGGAAGGGCGAGACCAGGGCCAGGGTCTGTCTCTCGCTTTTCCTCTCACGGAAGATGTCTGTGTGTGTTGCGTGTCCGGTCGAGCTCTTGTCGAGCAGTTCTAGTCAATGCTCTGCATACAGTCCACACACGACCTCGATCGGAGCTAGATCTCTTCCTTAGCCCTCACCACCTTCACTGTCGTAAGTATGGTGTTTGCTTTGCTCTGTTCTGTTCCGTTCTGCTGTATGCTTTCTAGTGGCACACTCTCGACCTTCTTCGACTCTCTCCCCAAGTGAGCATCGGGATGAAGGGCTAATAACGCAGACGGGCCAGGGCCCCCAGGCACAACATCGTTAATTGACAGGGATTGGCAGGAATGGCATGGATCAGAGGTGGACACCATGAGAGCACGCGAGGGGGGCGAGTCCACGACGGTGGGAGAGTACATCCATACTGCCCGCGGGTACAACGTCGCACCTCATGGCTTGGGCGTAGCTATTGGTCTTGTTTCTCTCCAATACTGTATCGCTGCCAACTACCGTACCCGCTGGCCGTCACGCTGTTATTACGATGCCTGATCACCAATATTGTTTTGTTGGTGCGGTATTGCATCGCGTTTCCAATAGTAGCGGGAGAAATGCAGCTAGGAGTGAGACGGGCAACGCATGGCATGCTGCTTAGCGCTATTGAAGAAGACAGAGAGACGCACCAACGCGCTCATTGCGTATGCGGCGCAGCTAGACAACATGTTCAAACACAGACATCGAAGATGTTAAGACACCATCTTGCCCTGAAACGTTATTCTGAGCGTGTCGAGGAATGTTTTGCGCCGCCATTGCTTCCAGGGCGCTGTGCCTATTCGGGATGGTGCCGGGGCAAGAGGAGCAGATGCACGGGGCGTGGGCACCGAGCTGGCTGTGAGCGTAAACTCGAAGAGGTAAGGTACAGGCACCTAGTGCGGGCGGTGGAGTGCTGTTTCCCCTTCCTACTAATATTCCATAGCCTGGTAGGATCTGATGAAGGAACATGCATACCAGCACGCTCACCACGAGTGAAACACCAGGCGATCGCACTACAACTCGTACCTCTCTTCTCTCGGCATAGACGCCTATGAGCACGAAAGGTGACAGAGAGATAAGGCATCATACATAGTTGCGCGGGATGTAGGCTTTCGCAGTGCCCATCCTGGCTGATGCCGAGCTGTAGGGCTCGAGGCCAGACGACTAGCTCTGTGTGCTCCCGAATACAAGGCAACACCTACGGCACATAAGGTAGTTCCATGTGAGGAGGGCTTCGTCAAGTTTGTACCACGTGCCGGCATAATGACACCCTCCTTGTACAAACATTATCTGCTTGGACTACTAGACACGTCACCAACCCCTGCTACCCAGGGCTTGGGCTATTAATTAGCAAAAAACAGGGAACATTCGCACAAGCGTGGTACCTCTACGCCAGCCTATTTTCAGTGACAGATCTCGTACCTCGGTTTAAAGCATGCTTAGCATGATCTAGCCTATTCGATGACATAAACTCTGCACATCATACATCTAAACAGCGGCTATACGGCTGCACGTTATATATCGCAGTACGCCCTACCGACAGTACGTCGGACAGTATACATACATCCCCTATGATATAAGGCCCGAATCGATGTATCTATCCCGATCAGGACCTAGCGTTGCCTATCTGCTCATTTTTTGTTAATTAATGGCCCAAACCCTGGGTAGCAGGGTTTGGTGACGTGCTTAGTAGTCCAAACAGATACAGTATGTCTCCCAGTGCAATTGCCCTGTGAAGTATTGTGTCGAGTGTATTTGAGAAGCCTGCCAAATGAAACCCTTGCCCCGCAATTCATTGCATGCCATTTGCAACTCCTCAAGACTCCCGTCCATGTCGCTCGACAACAAAGGACAGCCAAATCGGTAACGACATCGGAAACATCACCTGAGATATGCGACCTTTTGTCCGCCGAAAGATCTCAGGCTGTCCTGAACGATAGCGCTCTCCATGTGCAGTTCAATGAAGGTGCTTTTAGGTTAGTCCTGAAGACTGATCTCAATTGATTGAAGTGGTGATGCTACCTGCCACAGCTGTAATTTCACTCTGGGTCCAGCGGACCCAGCTGTTGGAGCTCACTATTGGACCGGCTATACTCTAGATCATGCGCGGGCGCGGACACAGCCTCTCGCCTGTCTCGCTCGGTAAGGTATTTCGTCTCTTCAACATTCCACGACTCTTCCATGACGTGAAGTCTCAATCCGGAAGCAGGTCGCCAAGAAGATCTAGCATTCGAACCTGACAGATGTTTGGAGTGTGCCACGTTCTCTTTGTTCTGTTTGAGCTTTCCGGTCTCGCCGGCCACTCGGAAAAGCACTCGAGATCAATGGTGAAGAAGCAGGAACATGAGGTACGAAGCAGTCCGTTCTCCTGCAGCATTCGGCTGAAGCAGGCGAGAAGAATCTACGCAGATGCCACTGACCACCAGTCAGCCTAAATTGGCACAGGGTTCAATGCCTAGCGCATCCTCACTACTTTGACTGCGACTTCGACCGTCCCTTTCCCGCCCTTCCAATTTCAATCACACATGTTCTCGGCAGTTGCTGCTGCAAGTGCGGCATATTTCAACCTGTCAGATTGATGACCCAATATAAGAACAATCTCCCAAAACCACGCAGCCGGGGAAACATCATCAACAACTATGTAAAGCGGACGGGTCTGTGCCAAGATGCTGTTGGTTGTCCAGGCACAAATTCCAAGCTGGCAGATGGGTGCGCTAGAACCTCTTCGATATGAGCAAAGCTGCAACGTTGAGAACGGCGGCCAGGGTTGCCTTTCATTTGGGGTTGTACATACATCTCTCCTCACTGAGAGAGCCCTTCTGATTCGGCGGCAGTTATTACTTGCAGCTCTTGGTCACTGGTGTCGGCTTCACGGGGAAGGTCGTTCGAATGTCCCGGCCCCCTCTTTGCACAACCATGTGCCGTACGAGGAGAAGAGGGTAAAGATTGACAGCCCACCCAAGGCATGAGAGATACCGTCGACTGTACGGTACTGTAGAATTTTGAATACCACGAGCACAGCACGAGCACTTATGAGGCACTCACACAGCCGCGGATTGCGCAATGCGATCGATCCGCGTTGATCGACTTGAAATCGTGCACAGACGGAGTGGTATAATCTGCTCGTCTTCCACAAACTATCGAGCCTAACTTCGTGTCGATTACTGTAATACTCGTCGAGCATTGCCTACCGAACCCCGACCAAGAGCAAAGAGAAGCGAGCGTGTCGCATTGCTGAACGCCACTGCCCGGAGATCACAGTAACATCTCAATATGTGCTTTGCCTGGTGTGGTCTTTTTCATCCGCTGAGCACGATTAGATGAATCCATCCAATAGTTCGGCACACTCGTAAACCTCATACAGTACATCTAGCAAATGTTACCTACTCACCCCTCAAAACCTTTGACTGCAGTGAGCCGGCGCAAGGGGGAAAACCGGTCGCGACAAGACTGCGACAATGCTACTTTCTCATTCAAACAGCCCAAACCCGCGAGGTTTCGGCACTCTCGAATCTCGTGCCTGGCATACATCACCTTGTGGTCGCCAACAATAAGAGATTATTGGTTTGAGGGGCACGAGAGCGGTGACAAACCTCGACAGCGTGCGCCTAGTATCCCTTGCATCCGAAGATTCGATGTCGTGTTCCGTGGCTTACATCAGACAGGCCCGACGTTACGAGTAGAACACAACTCGTGGCCGTTGTGTACCTGTCGGCAGGCGTTAAACTGTGCCTAGCGTGCAATTGGGTTCAATGGATCACCAATGCTACCTCTTCACTGTTTGAACTCGACATCATCTGTTCCAGTTCGATGATTAGAAATACTGATATCAAACTTGCGACGCATCATACTTCGTCCGGCGTCACGTAAGTAACACATTTTCAAATTGATGAACCAAGTCCCGGGCTCGGATAGCAAGTACAACGAAGCTAGCAACAACGCCAAAAAACCCCGTCCAGAGTCCGTCGAGTTCAAACTTCAAAGTGAGACGCCACCCGAGTGGAAGTTCCTGACTAGACCGAAGAAAGGGTTCTATCCCCATCAGACCTAGGTACAAAATGGCAAGTCCCCGTAGTGATCGGCACTAATAATTGCCACTTAAGACATCCACGCTGCAGGCTTGGAAGCCTTGGCCGTAATCTTACAGAACTGCGGGAAACCCCATCGCCCATCGTCCGGCAACAATAATCAGCACAATAGTCAAAGGAACGGTGTCATGCGATGCGAGGGATGGACGCCAGAATCCGCCATAAGTAAAGAAATTACTTGTCTACAACCAGCCTTATATGTAAAACATGCATGGAAGCCGGAGACTACTTGCCTGCCGGGTGCCCAGCCTTAGCACTCTCTCATGCCCTGCCGTTTTTCCAGAAATTTTTTGCAGGCTGTGAGATAGCCGAACTCGTCGGTATGTCGGCATACGAGCGCGCGTGCTCAATGGTAATAATACCTAGCCGAATAGTGATATATTTCTTCTTGTCAATGTCACCCTGCAAATATGTATGCATTTTTCTTATCATCACCCATTAAAGCTACTAGGTACAGTTCACCAGCTCGCCAGCCTACCTACAGACAGCGGGTCTCTACAGATCAGAAGGCTCTGAGGGCCTATTAATAGCAGCAACCAATAGCCGAACAACCCCCTCATCAAGCAGGCTGGCCAGTATGTACATACAAGGCGATGGCTACCTTAGGCTTCGTTTACACGTGGTATGTGCGAACCAGAGAGAAACCGCCTCTGTCGTGCGATGACAGTCTGCAAGACCAATGCTTCTTGGCTCTGCAGTGGCCGCATTCTTATTCGTCCAGATTGCGGCGAACGCGCAATCCGGCGCGGGCGGGAGTTCTGACGATGCCTCTGTGAATGATATCGCTTTGTGATTTGATCAGCGATCCCGCCGTCGGAAGCAAGTGTTTGACTCTGATCCGTTTTCTGATCAAGTATAGATGCATAGGTGATAGTGGGCAAGGAGTTTTACGTATTCAGGCTTACTTGTGTTCAAGATTGGCAGATGTACCTGCTGTCGATGCGGTGATTGTAAAGACGGGAATCTACAGCTTTGTGACAGCTTCCCACGTTTGAGCGGCCGTGTCGGACGGACCTTGGCGTGCAGCGGGAATTCGGAGATTCGCGAGTGACGGCCATCTCTGAGCCTTTCACACAAGAGCCTTGCATGTACGGATAGCGACCCGGCATCCTTTGATGGCCTTTACTTAGACCGTGGCCATGCGCTTCGCTGCAGACCTTTGGGTTGATGTCCAAAGAGCCATGGACCATTCGTCTCATCAATGCAGGCTCGGCAGGGAGCATAGAATCCAGACCGAACAGCAAATTCTATGCGTCCTATGCGGTGCTAGATACACAGCCTCGGCCGGATAAGGTGGAAGACCAGCACAGTACTCGACCGTGATACTATTCCCAATCCTTCGTAAATCCCCCAAGTGGTGTTCTTCCGCAGTAAGACACTCATACCAGACTCATGAGTGATGGCAGATCAGATCCCGATGTACGGTCACGAAAACACCCGGAACAGACCGCGAATTTTGAAACACCGGCGATCGGCACGGTTTCGCCATGACGACCGACGTCACTGAACAATGCGCTGGGTAGTCCGGCGGGACTAACAAATGTCATCAGATCCTCTTACACATAATATAATCGAAAAATTTCAATGCTCCTTCGCATGTCGTCTGTTTCGGTTCACTATCAACTACGTGGCATCAAAGATCGTCGAAAGTGGACCTCAGGATGTAATTTTTGTCGCTCGACCTAGCAATGAGCGAAAGACGACGGCTATTCGCATGAGCCTATATACCTATTCGCCGTCGTATAAAAGTCTCCCGGACTCGTTGAAAGCATCACGCGAGTGGATGTCGAAGAAAGTGGCACCGGCCGGCTATGTAATCACAGCCGAGATCGATCGGCTGAGATGTTTGATCGACGGCGACTGTTTGGATTGACTGTCGGGTGGTACGGTCCCCGGATTCATGCACCTTGATCTTTTGGGTAGATTCAGGAGATCGTGCGTCATACCTAATCAAGAGGGACTTCATGGGCTTGTGAATTTGGAGGGTTTAGTATGTCGATGTAAACGATGAGTTGTGTGGGTATCAGAGGTCTAGCATATGCACACTATGGAATAGCACTGCTAAATATGACATACTAGAGTTCGATAATTGAGTAACAAGAAGTATATATATATACTCTGGCATGTGTGTGTGTCTATGAGTAGGGATATGTGTGTATGAAGAGGCGTGTAACCGAGCAAGTCAATGTCAGTCTTCGTATGTCAGATACTCTCGCGCTGGGGTTCCTTAGAACCTGACTTCAACGAGACTGGCCTTCTGAACGAACAATGACTAGTTAAAGATTTCATACGAGCAGGTAATTGGAATGTTGGTATCAGGTCCTTTCCGGAATGATCGTGATCAATCAACGTCTTACTAATGAGCAGGATGAGAACTTCATATCGGACTGCGTTGGGCATATACTCGATTAAAACTAGGATACATAGCATTTCTTCATGTCTTCATGTTTGAGTTATGGGTACCAACGAAATAACACGCTCACTCATCATACGGAGATTATGAAGGTTTGGAAGGTTTGGAAGATCCTTTGGTTTCAGATGCATTTTGTCTTCTTCTAGTAAGTAATGCCTGAACAATTTGAGAAACTTTAGTAACTGTAAGGAACCTGGAATCTAGGCATCCAAACTCGGACTCTGACCACAGGACTACTTTACGGCACGTGTCATCAGATGTATTGAATCAAGCCGAAGATAGTTTATGTGCGCCTTCGAAGCCGTGATGTTCGAATCCGAGCGATGCTGAGAGGGGCTGTATGTTCTGTAATAGTAAAGACACCTACAATTGCTCAAAGATCGGGGGGGCTTGGTAGTTACTACTATCATAGCACGTCGACAACACCCTTCTCGTGAATACACCAGTCTGCTCAAATGAGCGAAGTTCGGAACGAACAAGTCTCCTTGGGAGAGCCAACACCTTCCGCTTCGAGCTGACGAACGATGAGTGACCGAATAATGAATGACTAATTTAGGGTTGACATTAATATACTAAACGTAACGATATTCAGCCAGCGCAAGCACTCGGTGCCAACGCAGCAGAGGTCTAACGAAAAGGGAGAACAATACTACAACCACAAGGGACTTTCAGGTTTACCACGCACACATCGGAATCCAGCGTCATTCCCATCAAGCACACGAGCTCAATATCCCAACCCATGCAGCTGCGCACGCAGGGCAAAACATAAGATCCCCGTCTGGGCTCAACAACGAGCATGTCGAACATCAACATGGAAATTACGATCGTCGAACGCCGAACCACTGGTCATCCAATACTTATAGCGTCGGCTACTACCACGACGTAGCCAACAGCATTCGTCCGCAACATGCAGAGCGAGGGGGGCAAAGTCGGAGCAGGCATACTCGGAGACACCATTGTTGTCATTGCACCACCTTAAGCGATGTCATTAGCTTTACAGGATCCCTTTGTGTGTGATGAAACAAATTATGAATTTACCAGATAGCAGAATTGTAAGAACAGGATATACGGCCGCATGTCTTGGGAAGGTTGGAACAGCGGCTTTTGAGCTTTTCGAGATATCTCACACCCTCCAGAATTGTGGCTTTAGTTGCTGCGTCAGACTGTGGATTACCACAGATCGAATTGGAGAAAGTACGGCTCTTAATGTCGGTTCTTGCAGAGAGGACAGGATCCGTCCCGTTGGAAGCAGTCACGGTGTCGTCGAGGGGCGTGTCTAGAGAAGGCAGACCGAGTTCTTGGCGTTTGTCGTTGACCTGGGCGAAGACCTGCTGGGCAGTTCCCTGAAAGATATGCTCCGGCCCGCCCTCGACAATTGGCATTGTCCAATTGATTTCACCCACGGCGTAGCCCGCTGGAACGGTATCAACTAGTCTCGGCTGGAGGTAGACCCAAGGTTAACATGGAGAACTAGATGTAGCAGATTATAGGAAGAGATAAGACAGTAACGTACCAGAGTCATGGCTGGGACTGCTGACACAAGCGTCAGGAAAGGAAGAAAGAAATGCATGGTGGGTGTTGGCTTTGCGAGGCGTAAGTCCGTAAGATAGTAAAGACGCGGCAGGTCGTTTGCAGGACGGGCAGCTGAAAGAGATCAAGAAGATCTGAGCAGGATTGAAACTTGATCGGACGAGAACACGATAGCTATGCTTGTATAATGAGGTACGTTCTGCTTGCACAGTCGTCAGTCGTGGAACGAGGGAATGATAGATATTTGTATTAATGGATGGAGATGTAGAATGGATGGTGGTGTTGAGGTAATGAAACAATGTGGGAGGTAATATATCTCCGTGTAAGGTATCTCCTTCCTATACACTGATGACGCCTGCCAGTTGCATGGAGCAACTGTTCGTTGATACATCTCCGTGTGAGTGTCTCCTTCCTCTACACTGGTAACGCCTGCCAGTTGTATGGTATGACAGTTCGTGGAAGCAGCTGCGGTGGTTCCGGCCCAGGATAGTGCGTCTTTGGGGCGATATCATCTTAGGTAGCTTGTTACTTCCGTCAAAATTGAGGCCTAGCTGTCTGGCAATGTCCTGATCCGCGTCAAAAACAATTGCTCAGTCATAGTACTCGACTACACATTGACAATCGCATCAGTCAAATACTAGTAGTTCTAGGGTTTCCTGTCTTTGCATAAGACGAAGCTTGTGGCCTTATCTTCATCAACAAGAGACATCGAGATGAAAGATGAATGACCTGTTTGCTCAGTAAATGATAGTGCCTATACCAAACATCACTCATCTCCTGGAAGATGACTCTGAGTCTCTGGTATAACAGCAATGTGCCCTAACACCTGTGTTATGATATGTTGCGTTTTACTTACCTACATATTTGAGAACGTCATCGTCAATCGAGCGACGCACTACGTACCTATGATAAACGTCCGGGTGGAATCAATGAGTATCGCAGTGTACCTATCAGGCAGGAAGCGCGTGGAAGCATGGGTAGGTAATGCACAACTACCAGCTTGAACACTTGGAGCTCCTATGTAGTGTACTTGGCAACGGTTGTCCGCAATAGACGGGTTTTGACGATCAATGTGTAATAGATCAGATTAGGGTCAAGATAGCCACGCCACGTATTCTAAATACGCAGTTTCATAACAGAACACGTCGAGAAGTTTGTTTTACTTTATATTGTATTGAGTATGTACCCTAGCAGTGAATGCATGGCGTACATGCCTTATCCGGGCTGTATCTTCACGCCGAAGATAGCCATGGCAACAACTTTTGGATCCTACGGCCTGACAATAGCCAATTGAGGACCAGCTACGAGCCCTCTGAATGCATAGATGCGTTGGAAGCTTGCATAAACCTCCCGTCGAGTATCCATGTCGATGGCAAGCTTACCGGATGCCCTTCAGCTCGACGTCGCTACAGGCAGCAATGTTAGTCTTGGAGGCACAATTTGTGTTCCGTGAAGAACAAGAAGATTCTTACAAGATGAGGTCAGAGTGGGCAGGAATCTTGCCGGGGAATCCACTGTCATATTTGGTCAGCTTGGTATTTCTGAAAGTACGAGGGCCGTGATGAAATGGGAGTCGATGTGCAGCCGTGATGCAGAATGGGAGATTCATACCGAGAACCGTAGCCGTAGTCACTAAATGCGTTTTGTCGTTAGCCAAGGAATCTATAGTTGCAACGTGAGATGCGGAATGTTTGATGCTTCATACCTGCTGATGTCGAGAGTAGCCTTCTCTCCAACCTTCATCTGGATGACGCCCTCATCCCAGCCTAAGTGAAAGCAGGGTTAGCTCTGGCCTGTCGACCAAAGTAGATGCGCAATCATATAGGAATGAAGCGTACCCTTGATGACATGGCCGACTCCAATGGGGGTCTCGAAGTCACCACGGCCGACGGACGAGTCGAAGCTATGACTGAATCAGCACATGATTTCCCTTGGTGATTTGAAAGTAAATAGCAGCAACGTCGTGGAGCTACTTCGCGTTTGAGAAGAAGTTGCTGGATGTCGGGGTTGCCTTGAGAATAAAAATAAATCGACTTACTGGGAGCCCTTGTGGTCAGGCTTGGAAGCATCCTTGACCCAGCCGGTGTACTCCATGATGACCTTCTGGCCAACCTTGGGCTGGGGACCGGTACCCTCCTGACGAATGGTCTTGGTGACACCCATGGTGATAGATGGGATATGTTGTTTTGTGAAGTGGTCTTGTGAAGTGAAAGAGGTGGGGAATGGTTGTGAGGCAGTTGGATCGCTGAGACGAAGCTGGATGGGAGGGTGAGTTGTAAGTGGGATGTTTAGTGCCTTTATTTCCCGAGCCGGGTTGAAGGTGAGGGGCCGAGGGGAGCAGGGCAGGCGCAAGCGGGGCTCGCAACTGCCTTACCTACGATGATTATTCAATGTGCCCGAAAGTGATGTCAATGGAACCTTGTGGGGGTACCACGAGAGAATGTTTTCGCAGAGGCCGGGAACAGAGCTTGAATATGGGACGAGAAAGCTCGATGGTTGGCAACGATGCCATGATGAAATCAAGCCTCGGCGCACTTCAAGGGTCAGCATGACACCGCTGCGCTAAGAAGCAACAGAAGTAGTGGTTACTTCCTCAAGGACGAACATTCTATTTAGAGGACAGTACAATCTACATATTTCTCACTCGGCAAAGCATCGCTGCAGTTGGATGAGCGGCATGATGCATATCGCTTGATCCAGGCACATAGCTGTGTCATCAGCGCGGGACGCGGGCGAGGCGGGCATCTCTACGATGGTGCCACTCGACTACTACACCCTTGCTTCACCAAGTGCCCTTTCGATGCACCTTAGGTGGACAAGATTCCGTGGCCACGAGTTGGGTGGCGTCTTCGAGTACCATACTGGGTTCTCTGCCTTACCGAGAACCAAGCTGTGGGATACGTGTCTCTCGCCAGTGGCTTCATGTTGTTTCCATGACGGTCAAGCAGTTGCTATGTCAGACAGAAAGCATCATGTTTGTTGCATGATGTCAGTTTTCCCCCACTTCCTCTTACTTAATGTATCCTCAGGAGATCCGCGGGGTGGCTTTTCAAACCTCCGTCAACGACATCTCGTCCGACTTCTGTCGCTAAAACTTGTTGTTTTTCTTTTTGTGAGTCGGTGCAACAGGAGAATAGGCGAGGTCTTGTTTTACTCGAAAAAACTAGTAGTCTTCGGCGTAACAGGAAAAAGCATCATGGCCCCGAGCGGATGCCCGCCGAGCGCTTTGGCGTCGTCAGTGCGGGGTTCAGACTTATCTCAGTGCTCAGACCTCTTTCATGGGTGACGTGACTGCAGGTGGTGGCTGGTGTGGCTGGTGTGGCTGGTGGGGGAATGAATCACCCTTCAAAGAGGTCTGAGGACTCGATGCGGAAAACGTCGAGTTTTGTGTACCCTCCCATACAAAAAAAACCGACACCTACCGTAACACTCGTCTACCCTCGATCCAAATTAAATGGTAAAAATAATCGGGCTTCGCTCGGATGTAGCAAAATAGAGTATCTATATACTTTTTAAATTTGGAAACAATCGGACGAAGAATAAGAAATCGGTCACGACTCGGTCAAAAAAGTACGACTTGTATACGCCCCTTTATTTCGAACCACGCAATAGTCGCATTTTATTGTTTTTAATCCGATTAATTCGAAAAAAATATCACGGCGTAGAAATTAGCGAGGCGAACGTCCGAGCGTTTACGAAATTAAGTTATCTCGAATATTCATAAAGATATAGACATATGGGCGTTATTTAAGACATATGGCTTAATACCTCTTAAAGCGCATCTCTACGGTTATTCGAGATAATAAATCGAAAAAAATATCACGGCGTAGAGATCGACGAGACGAACGTCCGAGCGTTGTCCAATTTTTAATATCTAGACCGGTAGTAAAGTTATCGCAATAAAGGCGTTAAAACGTGCATATAACCCAAAACGTATAGGCGTGCATCTCTTTGAATATCTATGCTACGGCAAATCTAAAGGTACCCGGACGTAGCCCTCGACGATCTCTACGTCGTGGTATTTTTTCCGAATTAATTCAATTGAAGGTAATTAAATGTAACCTCTATAGCTCGAAATAAGTGCGTACACACGTCCCTGACTAGGCCTGCATCGAGGCCTCAGACCAGTTGTGGAGGTGGTATTTTCGAGAGATCTGATTGGCCCATTTCGTCACCAGCCACACAACTGGTCTGAGTACTGAGATAAGTTCAGACGTGGGGTTCCAGTATGTAATTCAATGAGTTAGCGATCGTGAGCCTGCTCCCTGCCTTTTGCCTCGTTGGCCATTCGCCGCCTCCTCGCGAATGCCAGTGCTCGTATTGATGTCCTCGTATGAGATCTCAACAATGTCCTGCAAGTAGCCGTCCAAGATGCCGCACCCTTGCCATTGTACCACGCGCCTGCAGAGGAATCGAGAAGCAGGCATACCTTTCGGCGAATCAGAAGACATTATATTCCGATCACCCAAGGTGATCTCGCCAAGCATCACTTTGTTTTCGTATATCATCGGGTTTAGCAGCTTTCTCGGTTAGCAGATAAGGAAAAATTTTTGAGAAAACAGGCATTGAGAATTGAGAATGAGCATTGTGTGAGCGAGGAAGATAGGCGAGGCTACGAGCACAAAAAGGGCACCACGAAACATTGAATACACCAGATATAACATATAGGTACTGCACCTACCTTATCTACACGTAAGACAAAAAAAAAAAAAAAAAAAAAAAAAAAAAAAAAAAAAAAAGGAAACCCGAATGGAAAGCTTAGAACTTATAACAGTATATTCAATAGATTCATCTGACAAGTATCTTAGAAACTATGAATGAAGTAAATGAGCCTACTGCGTTGTGGTGAATATGCTGTTTTGTGGTGCCCTCTTTTGTCCTCACCACCTCGACAGGTTCAACGAAGGAGCGAGGATAATTCGATGTCAGATTTATCTACGTGTGATTTGTAGACAAGCAATATGGAATATGTCTGACAATTTCCATGACTTATCTTGTAAGCATTGAAATTGGAAAGCACGAAGAAACACATTGGATGCAAAGATGAAGCAGAAGGACAATGACATTTACTGAAAGCGTAGAGATAAGTCAGTCGCTGATCGAATTATCAAAGCATTCAGGCAATCTTCAATGGTTGTACACGCGGCATTACGGTGCAGTCTATACACTTTTGCTACAAATACTATACGATATCACTGATGTTATTGATCTTCTCATCATTAGCTAGATATAACGGAATGTCTTCCGACGCCTTTCAAGTCCATGCTATGATGCAAGTAATTCACTATTTCTCATTAACTGTCTAATGCAACAGCAGATGGCGTCTCTATTCAACATAAAGACCACCAAAGCAACCAGCAAACTCAACGGGTATCATTGACAAGTAAGAAAGGACAAACGATGGAAGGTTATAGACAAGGGACAGAGGGAATACTTGACCGGGGAACTTCACCTTATAGCAGCACACTAACACACAAACGATTTTCAGTTGGAAAATAATGGTGATTGTAGCTACGATCTGAGAGATAGATATTCCATCCCAGCCCAGATCTAATACCCCCTGACCTACCAACCACTGCGGCAAGAGAGCCCTCCTGGGTGCTCTCAATATGCCACCCCACCGACCAGACTTGTGTATCATGCTTGGCAAGTCTGATGAAATACGGATCTCGATTCCGGCTACGAGAGCGCAGCCACGAGAATACGTAATAGTTTCTGATACTCTATGTTTCAAGAGACCAGTTTCCTTCGTTTGCGACGACTATCGACGAGAATGACGAACGACGGAAAAATGCAGACACGGCCAACGGTACCACCCTAGGGCTGTGTTACTTGCATCTGTTGGTTGCCATGATGACAACAATACCAACGCGAAGGGGATATAGGGACAAGAGGGGCTCAAATCCCTCTTTACGGTAGTATATGCCTTAAGCCATACTGCTGGCGCTAGGCGCCGGACGATGCGGCACACAAAGCGGATCACCCATCTCCTCTTCCTTCATCGGCTTCTGGGACGTCTCCTCCTCGGACTCCTTGGACAACTTCTAGTTAATAGGGAGTCTATCAAGAGAGCCGCCCTTGGCCAGCCAATCCTTCTCGACCAGAGTCTCGCGCTCGTTATACAAGAAGCGATAGGCCGTCTTGATCGTACCGTCACTGACACCAGCGACATTGGCGATCGCCTTGGATTGCTTGCCCTCACCCATGAGATGCGAGATCATGTAGATACAGGCGGCAGCGACCGATAGGGGGGAGCGACCAGCGAGATCGACGACAGAAGAAGTCTTCTCGCAGAGCTCTGACGACAAACGAGCGATGAGGTGCGTGTTGTTGAAGCGCAAAGAGTTGCAGTAGCGCTCGCAAAACTCGGTGGCGTTGGTCGAGGAGGTGCTGGGTCGGCCTGCCTCGTTTCCGCGCAGATAGGCGGTGGCGGCAGGGTTACTCTGCAGGAATCTCTCGAGCGACTTAAAAGTCCTGCCAATCTCCTTTTTGGTAACTTTGGTCAATTGGAATATGTCGCGGAAGCTGCGGGCCACGCCGGCATGACGGCAGGCGACGAAGATGCAGCCGGCAATGATGATCTTGGTGTCCTTGCCCTTGAAGAACTTGACGTCGTCGGCAAGCTTGTATATATGCTTGGCGGCATCCTGGGTGGTCTTCGGAATAGTCATGGCATTGCAGAAGTCGGAGATCTCACGATAAGCGGTAAGCAGCGCCTGGGTGCTCTTGTCACGGTTCAGTTTGTTCTGGGTCCGTTGCAGGTCGCGGGAGGCCCTGCCATCACCAAAGGCGATAGTGGTCTCGAGCTGGGAGCCGTTGAGCAGAGGGTTGACAGCATCACCGACACGGCTGGGGTCGTCGTTGTTCTGGTCGTCGTTGGCGAAGGTGCGCCACTCGGAGCGGGTGTCGATGATGCGGTCGCCGAGCACGATGCCACAGGAGCCGCAGACCATGTCGCCGGAGGAGAACTCCTCGACGAGGTTGGGGGGGAACTCGCGACAGTCGGGGCACATTACGATCTCGTTGAGGTTCTGCTCCCAAGCAGCCTGCTCAGCGGGTGCTTCAGGGGTGGCCTGAGCGGCGCTGGCGGTCATGGAGGCGATGAACGCATCGGAGCGAGAGTAAGATCCGTCCGCCGCCATGGTGAGAGTTGACGATGAGGGCGTGGATGAGGAATCCGGGGGGTCGAACAACGGTGGAGGATGTTGTTGTTGAGGAGAGAAGCTGCGACAAGGTGCACGTCGCAGAAGACGGAGGCTTATGCTCACTGCAGCAGGTGCTAATTGAAACCTGCTGGGGGAGGTACTTGGGTACTTTGATGTGGGGCTTCTAAACTGATGAATCTAACGGCTCGAGTTCAACCGGCGGAGGACTTGGAAGGCGCAGATGTCAGAAAACCTGTACTTGTTGGATATGGGTAAGGGCCAGTGACAGAATACAGGCGGATTAATTGATGATGAACTCACTGCGATGGATCGTAGAGCCTCCAAATAAGATTGATGGAAAATTCGAGTGAAGGAATGGAGGCCGAGGATATATGACTGCGAGACGTAAGAAACATGTCCTTTGATTCTGCTACCACGCCTTTCACCATCCCAACAATAAACCAGTCGCAGAAGAGAGAGCATGTTTGTTTCGATTCAATGCTATCGCCCATTGACACATGAATCCACGTTGTATTGTGTTTTTGTCCCGGCTTTCACTCTAGCGGGCCTAGCCTATTCTATCAAATTACCATCCAGAAGGCAGCAAACGCGTGGACTGATCGCTGCTCACTATATTCTCTCAATCCTCACGTGCAGGTGACTACATGTAAGGTTTTCTGACACACCATTCATCATATATACAATAGATCGACACAATGCACACAATGAGGGAAGACAAACAAAGCACTTCCCTTGTCATTCGAAACACCCGCGCGTCGTGCTTTCTTGACTAATGCCATTCAACGCCGTTGTCCCCGGTTTTCATCCGGGTATACCAAGTCGCCCGAACACCGTACAAATGATCATTTTACCAGAAAAGTTGAGCAAGCCGCTCGGTCGATGCCACGAGGGATCTCTAAAGGGGTGCATATTGTTGCATTGTCGTTGTGTAATGTCGAGGAGGCGTGTATAACGCTGGGGGCAGACCTCCTCGGTACGGCGATGGCTCACGCGTCGGCTCTGGCGCCAGAGGCATTGATATCCGAGTACTAAACGCAGGATGCTGGTCGAGTCTGGGACTCGAGTTTCGGCGGTCGTTCTGGAGCCGCGCTTCCCATTCTTTCCAGTCCTCTTTAGCGCCTGTTGTCTCGTCGTGCTCTTCGTCCGCCGATACCACAGACTGGTAATCTGTCGAGAGCGATGACACTCGCGAATGGTGCGCGCTGGGCGCCATTGAGTAGCGGTGTGCCAGCGACTTTCGAATCATTAAGTTGCGCTCCTCCTCCTCTGCCATTTGTTGGTCTGCTGAACTGCGGTTTCGTCTATGTCTGCGTATGGCTACCGAGCTCATCGGCTCAATCGCTCGGTCTCGGCTTGCCTTCCTTCGCCTCGACTTGATATAGTGTGATAACATGAATACGGCTAGGGTGGTTATGATCAGACTGCCAACGACGATGGCGGCGATAAGCCAATCATTAGTGACGGGAGCAGTCGTATTGTGTCCGGAGTTATCTCGATCCGGCGGGTTGTGCTGGTCTGGTGGTTCTTGTCCCGATGGCTCGTCGCCAGACAGCCGTCGTAAGAGAACGTCCATCTCAAATCCCCGGGTTGCTTTGAATGATGACGCTCAGGTATAGTAAAGAGCGTTTGTGAAGATCTATCGAGGAAGGGAGCTGGCTAGGCATCCGAGCTGCATAACTACCTCACCTATATAAATGTAGTAGCGAACGTATGATACGTCTCGCTGCCCCTCGTAATCGGTAGTTCTCCCCTACCCTTGACTTTTGGAGTATGCCAAACCCCCATGAAGAATGCAGGCTGGGGTCGCATTGGCCCCAAAATCACGAGTAGGATGCTATTATTGGGCCAACGCGATATACTCATCCAGACTTTTGTAACTTGTTTGAGGCTGTGGCAAAGTTATGGGCCGAGACGGGCCTCGCACTGCGTGTCGCTTTGGGGTCAGATGAATCTTGATGCTCGCATTCTGATTTCGTGGCGATCAATCCACACCGACGCTCGTAATATCTACCTTGCACCGTACTAGCCTTACTCAATCGAGCCAATACCCAGAGAGCAAGGAATAATACGGGGTATTATCCCTTGTGGACCGTTATTTTTGGCAGCATATCATTTCGTGATGAGAGCGATATTCGCGATATGTCATAGATTGACGATAACTAGGGCGATTTCGAACATACTAACAAATATTGATCATGCTATGTTCATATCCTCCCACTCATTCTGCGAGTCGGCGGAATGCTCAAGTGCCAAAACCGCATACATGCACAAGGTCCGGGCCACTTTGCCGCCGAGTGCAGTGAAAAAGCCAATGTACCAACCTCGCCAACTTTAAGCATGTCTATGCTCTTGGGTTACATTCATTGCAACATCGGCCAACAGTTATAATCACGATGGAGGCGGAGCGACGAACATGATTGGCCAAGCACACACGCTTGACTTTGCATACCGGCAGCAGGCGACGGGCGTCTGCGTCAATGAAATTCGCCTGATTGTATGCCTCTCCCGTGCTCTGCCTAATGGCATAGATAAGAAACGCCTCATCCAAGAATGTTGCCTTTCTCAAACTGTATTCATACTCCAGTGTAGTACTACGTAGAGCAGCTTTGACAATTGCATGCAGCGTTCCGGCGCCTGCAGGGGCCTGTGAGACGAGGCGCGCGGATGCGGGCAAACCCATGATCTTGGTAAATTGATCGATAGCCTGCAGACATAAACCAACATTACATGCACAGCCCAATGTGCTTCTGGCAACCGAGGATGCGAGGCATAAGTATATGTCTTTGTTGGCGATGCATGTGGGTTGGCTAATAATAAGAACTCCTTTTTACCAACTCGCTGCGAGATGCTGTTTTCCAAATACTAAACCGCAAGTTCTTGATTGACCTATCATTTGCGTTGTGGTTGTCCATTTTATGGGTAACCGAGATATGACAAGTCATAGAACATAGTCCATATTTGGATTTCACAGTTCTGCTGTTTGTTTTCTGTTACTATCGAGACTGATATGTTTTTCTAGCAAGTCTCGAAGTCGCTGCGACAGTAGTAGTACAATGCTATGTTCTGAATCTCCTCAGGAACGTGTGGCTTAGAGCTTCGAATGTTTTGATTGGTAACTGACACCGACAGAAGCCCACGATGCCACTTACGCGACCACCAAGGGTAAAATCGCGGAGTTTAGAGCTACCTGGAAACGGCCCCGGCTATCGTGAAGAATCAAGATGGACGTGTCCCTGGCTGAGGGATAACATGAGGCAAATGGCGCAGCATGTGCCCCCGACCTCGACGCTTGAACACTGCGGAATGCGTCTTTCTCATTATACCGCCAGGAAGTGTCAATAGGCCGACAATGATTGAAGAGAACCCCAGATATGTCTTCTAAGGCTGGTAGCCATTGAACCTCACTTTTCCCATGGTCGACTGCTGGCCATTTGCTTGATTAACTTGCGACCTTTCTACAATAGTTCTGATTGAACGGTAAGATGAAAGGATTGTTCATTGCTTTGGCAGCGGCACCCGACACCCAATAGACTCACTCTCTTTTTGGCATGAAAAGTATAGATGAGATATCTCAATGAACGTCATCACTCCAGCGAAGCGTTAGCGATCGTTGGTGCCGGTCTAGCTGCCGAGGTCGCCCGGAGTGGAGACCGAAACCACCAACCTCTCCTACATGTACAGTAGGGAGTCCTGCCCTCGCATTCGTGTGGATTGTACGCGACTCTTCGCTTACAGACGCCAATTTTAAATAATACTCATACAAACCCATTGGGTCTGGTAGAATAGCACTGCATCTGCCGCACTGCGACCCAGCATGCTAAGCCGGACCTTGGCCGGTGTGAGCCAGTGTGCCAAGGCCTCTTCGAGGAGCAACGGCGCATTGGCTCAAATCGTCCGGTACAACTCGACGAGGGCGGCCACACCGCCGAATTTACCATTGGCTGGGTACAGAGTCCTTGACATGACCCGGGTTCTTGCAGGCGTATGTTCTCTACACCTATACATACACCTGTTGCAACATTAGGTACCCAAGCCATGACTGACGTTTTGCCCTAGCCATATTGCACGCAAATACTTGGAGATCTAGGGTAACTACATCCCTAGCTGGTTCCCATGGTGTATGAAGAAGCTGATTTGTGTGCGACACAAGTGCAGAGGTCATCAAAATTGAACATCCAACTCGTGGAGATGATACCCGTGCATGGGGTCCGCCCTATGCTCCTTACCGAGAAGGTTCAACTCAAAGTGGTCCTGGAGAATCGGCTTACTTCTTAGGTGTACGTTATAGCCTAACCACAGTTCAGAGGTACATACTGACATGATATCAGGTCAACCGGAACAAAAAGTCTCTCGGTCTCTCTTTTCAGCATCGCGAAGGCGTGGAAATTCTACACAGGCTTGCAGAAAAATGTGATATACTTGTTGAGAATTATCTGCCGGGAAGCCTGAAGAAGTACGGAATGGACTACGAGACGATACACAAAATCAACCCGTCTCTCATCTATGCCTCGATCACGGGATATGGCCAAACAGGCCCATATGCAAATCGCGCCGGATACGACGTCATGGTTGAGGCAGAGTTCGGGCTGATGCACATCACCGGCAACCGGGACGGCCCGCCGGTCAAAGTCGGTGTCGCTGTAACCGATCTCACGACCGGTCTGTACACAAGCAACAGTATTATGGCAGCTTTGCTTTCGAGGGCCAAGACGGGTCGCGGTCAACATATTGATGTTGCACTGAGTGATTGCCAGACAGCTACACTGGCCAACATTGCTAGCAGCTGTCTCGTTAGTGGAAAGAAAGACTCTGGGCGATGGGGCACGGCTCATCGTAAGTCATGACTATGGCTATTTGGAACGATGCTAATAAGCTATATAGCTTCCATTGTTCCATATAAGTCATTCAAGACCAAAGACGGAGATGTTCTTTTCGGAGGTGGCAATGACAGGCTTTTCGGTATCCTGTGTGATGGTCTAGGCCGCCCAGAATGGAAGACAGACTCGAGATACAGCGTGAATTCGCAGAGAGTTGCAAATCGAATCGAGCTCGAGGAAGAAATCGAGAAGATTAGTGTTCAGAAGACAACACAGGAGTGGCTCGAGGTTTTCGAAGGCAAAGGCATGCCCTATGCTGCCGTCAATGACATCCAAGGAACATTGAATCATGAGCACACGAGGGCAAGGAACATGGTGGTTGAGTTTGATCATGAACAGTGTGGCCCAATCAAGATGGTCAATACTCCAGTGAAGTACAGCGAGATCAATCCCAGCATCCGAACAGCACCCCCAACCCTGGGACAACACACAGTCGAGGTACTTGGCGACCTATTGGAAATGGACAACAAAGCCATCTCTTCGCTTAGAGAGAAGGGCGCAATTAGTTAAATACATTACATGGTAGTCATCGCCTGAAAGTGTTTCAATTCACGTAAATGGAGATGAACAAATTTGACATGATGTACGGATGTAGGATCGGACAGGTGGTAAAATTGGAAGGTAGAGCTTCGGATAGAGGTACCTTCCCGTCACGACATTTGATAATCACGTGAGCGTCACGTGCCATACCTCCACCTCTCAATCCCATACCGAAAGGTTACGATCCAAACTTGGTGATTTGAACAAGCCAGACATACTTTATGCAGTGCAGTCTTGAGTCTATTGCTCTGAATGACATGTAGGTGACGCGGGCGCGATTGAATGGGAATGTCACGGCGCCCGCTGTCTGCATTGACGTTTATGTTTACTTGAGGCGCTCTACGGCCAAGCAAAGGTACCTGATTCCCTCCCCCATTAGACTTGAGTCACTGCTGACGCGCTTCAGGTCAAACCAAAGGGTGTTGTACGGCTTAAGTTTCAATTGATTCAATAATTGGTTCCTCTTCATACACTACTCCTGAAGCAACTTCAAAAATATCACGATGGAGGCTGCACAAGAGGATTCGCAACCCGATCTCGGGAATATGGCATCAGCCGAGCCAAGTGCAACGGCGACGGCACCGCCAGCCAGTGCCCCTAGTCCGGCACCAAGCTCAACCGCTTCGTCTGATCGGCGCCCATACGTGCCTCAATTCTCCGCAGCCACAGAGATGATACTTTCGCGCATAAGGAGCAAGCCTGGAAGCCTCTCTGAAGCTCTGTCATCAGCAACTTCCGTTGCCAAGAACATCGACAAGTCAGCACTTGGGGACGCTAGAAGACGACTTCTCATGGGCATGAACACGTCTACGATACCAATGTCGGAACCAAAACCACCGCCAAAGCCTTCACAGTCTCGGATGCAGGCACCAACTATCCCGACACAGGAAGGATTAACGCTCAAAACACCAGCTCCACTACCCCCTTCGGCCATGCGCATGCCCACGGCTGCAAGGCACACCACTTCGACCTTCGCTCCACGTAAAGTTAAGATTAAGCAAGAAAGAGGACTGAAGAGAAAACGCGGCAAGGACGGAGACGACACATCGTCAAGCTTGAGCGAACTTTCTGATAGTGATTTTGAGCCGTTAGCAAAGAGCACGACTGCTGCCACCATGACCAAATCAGGCCGCCAGGTTCAGAAGCCAACGACTTATAATCCTTCAGAGATGACGGGCTCGAAGCGAAAGCACTACGGTAAACGTACGGCAGAACAAGCTCTGTGCAAGGTGTGCACGCGGAGCCTTAGCCCGAATACGAATCAGATTGTGTTTTGCGACGGATGCAATTCCTGCTGGCATCAGCTGTGCCACGATCCTTACATCGATGATGACTTCGTTAGTAACGAGAGTCAGTCCTGGTTTTGTAGTCGCTGCGTGGCGAAGCGGGAGAAAGCATTGGCTAAGAAGAAGACGATTGAGGGCTTCAAGGGAGTGAGCTGGGCATCAAAGAATCCAAGCCAGGCGAGTCAAATCCACTTTTTTCCGTATCTTGCTTCGAATTACTAACAAAGTGATAGAGACGATCGTATCTTACGAACATTACGCACGCTCAGTTGGTGAATGTCGTTATGTATTGTACGGAGCTCCACCCCGACCTTCCTATCTTTCCCACTCAGGAACCGGGATCCGGGAAGCGTGGCCCCCAATCATTGCCTACGGTATCAACAACATCAACTCCTCTGCCTCGCGCTGAGGCAAAACCTACCGGGCCTGCGAGCTTCATCGGCGTCGATCTCGCACTGGAAGCTAACGGCACCTCTACCGACCCTACCACTAGGAAGTCCGGCGTCAAATCGAAGAATATCTCTGCGGTTCAGGGCCCAGCAGATCGTGAATCTTCGATCGATTCGGTTCCGCCAGCATGGCCGAAAGTCGGCGAAGGGGTACTGAAAGGTCTGGATCTGAATGAGGATGATTTGCGAGATGACAATGATTTCGAAGCCTTCAGTGTCACGACCTACGACAGCAAAGGAAGGAAAGTAATGGAGAATGGTATGGCTATCGAGAGTCAGAGGCCACCACAGCCTTAGTGATCAGGTCCGCTACCGGTCAAAATCGCCTGAGACCACTACTACGAACACACAGTCTCCGGTAAGTGGCATATGGTGTTTTGCGACGGCGAGTGTCTGTGTGTATAGCTTGCGATTGCTGTATAATATTTGTGAGGTCCTGATGGGGCTCATTGTTGCGATAGGGACCATTGCTATGGTTTGGCAAAACAGTGGGAAACGGTGAAAGGGAACGGAATGATCGGCTCGGACCGAATCAGAAACCTGACGCCGAATAGACGCGGCGTGACATTACCGAATAAGTGTGTAGCAGATATCGCCATTATATGGCTCGCGCTTTGACAGTTTCTCTCCGATTGTCCAAACCTGTGACATTCTGTGTGACTGTTTGCATTATGATTGTGGTAAGGGCAGTATTTGCAGACCCGCGAGCATTGAGTACAAAGAGATGTTGAGCACGCTGTCTCGATATTCTGCTAAAAACATAAGCACTAGAAACGACAAAACCAATTGTACTTTTTGTTATGGTGTTTGTAATTTCGCCTGAAAGCCATTCTCTGCTTACTGCTTTCATCAATTGGGCACCCCGACTGTTAGCAAGTCGTCCGTCGACTCTACGAGTGGCAATATGCTGGTGATTATCGTGTTGCTTCGACGTAATAAAGACACAAATTCTAGTTAAACGCGCCCATATACTCCGTACCTGATGACCAAATGCAGGTCAGCTCGTAGTTAGGCCAGCTCGTGATTAGAGCCATTGAGTGGTTCGTATAAGAAAAGGTGCCGCCGCTCGCTTGCCGCCAATTAATGTTGCTTGATAATTGAATGATGTGCTGTGTAGACACACGCCTTGATGCAAGATCTAAGCGGGAACTCGTATATAAACGGCTGAAGACCGCGATGTAACGCTACAGTAATAACGAATGCGAGCGACATCCTTGGCTCGCCTATCTTCATGGGCTACTAAGCACGCCGCCATGAGTTTCGTTCCTTAACTCATGGGCCATTAATTAGCTAAAAACAAAGATGTATTACCTTAGCGTAGTACTTCTGTTTTGGCCTGGTTTCAGTAGGAAAATAATATACCTCGGTTAAAAGCATGGCCGTACGTAATCTAACCCATTTAATAATACAGATCCTGTAAATCATGCATTAAATAAAGGCTTATATAGCTGCACGTTATATATCGCAATATACCCTACCGACAGTACGTCGGACAGTATACATCTCGTCGAGTGAAATGCAGGGCCAAAATCATATATCTTTCCCGTTTAGGACCTAACGTTGCCTATCAGGTCATTCTCAGCTAGTTCATGGCCCATAAATTAAGGAACGAAACTCATGGCGGCGTGCTTAGTAGCCCATAAAGATAATAGATTGACGCCCAGATTCTGACACTGAACGGAGGTTGAATGGACAACATTCAGTTGTAGAGACATCTCCGTCGGACATAAGGCAATTTACCCACTTTTTATAGGCTGTAGCCTGTCCGTATTTGTATACACCGACAGCCGACCCAGCGATTTGATCAATCGAGTCAACTCATCAGCTCACCAGCTTATGATGTCCAAATCTTGAGATGTAACTTGCGGTCAAGACCCGGACAGCGCCGCAGTCTCAACCAAGATCTCTCAAGTGCAGTGAAATGAATTCAATCTGACATATCGCGACCCGGAGCTCCATGGTAAACCTCAGGACAAGTACCAGTCCTGTTGCTGATCATTACCATCTTGGATTCTTGGTACAACCGGTACCGAAGTATGAACGAATACCTCAAGGATATATTCCGGTATATATTGAATCTTGATTACCACCTACCTACTGGCCATCTTCCTCAAAACCAGGAGACTCTTCTAAGCCGTAATCCTCACCTCGTCTAAACCCACCTGCAACAACTCATACATCCGTCCCGCATCACTCCCCAACATCACCGCCACCGCCATCCTCATACTCACATCCACATCCACAATGCGCATCACACTCCTCTCAATCGCCCTGTCGATCCTCCCGGCAGTCATGTCCCAAGGATCATTCTCCTGCGATCCCTCCTGCCAGTCGTGCGGTCTCTACTGCAACAGCGGCTGCACCGCGCCTCTCGACTACGACAAATGCAGCGAGTGTCTGTACTGCCGGCGTGAATCGTCATCGTGCTCCTTCACCGAGATCACGCCGGGCTCGACGGGGCCTGACCCGGCTTACTGCGCTGCCTGCGAGACTGGCTGCCATTGCTACATTGACGCGATGTGCTACGATAATGTTACGATCACCCCGCCGTCTTCGTCGTCTGCTGTGCCGGTTCCTACGGGCATGGCTCCGTTGTTGCATTAGAGTGGTTTGGGAGGGGGTGAGATTAAGGGATGTGCTTGAGCGAGGATGGATTGTTGATAGTAATGTTTGGCGTGGGATTGGGTGCGTACCTGATGCGATGGCAATGTTACAGGTTGGTGTTGTTCTTTGTTGGCGCACGCTGTAGGCGATTTAGGGGCCTATGGCTTGGAATGCAGCCTCAGGCTTTGATAGGGAGAACTTCCAGTTCTACGCGCGGATGGGATCGTTTGATTGCTAGGCGAACAGGAACTCGGTGTGCAGTAGGATTCATTACTCAAGGCCTGTATATATTTATCTACATCAGAAAATATGAGCTTTTGAAACACGCCCATCTCACCAATTCAACCCTACGTCATCGTTTTGCTACTGGCCGGCAAGAAGTGCATTTCCACCACGCCAATGGAAAAGAAAAGAAACGTTTGAGGATTATTATCTGTATGTAAAAAAACCCAAACCAAAACAAAGAATGCTCTGATGAGCAGAGGCAAAACACATCGGAAACGGGATTCGAACCCACAACCTTTGGTAGTCGATGTAGAAACCGGAAACCAACGCGCTGCCATTGCGCCATCCCGATTTTGTTGCCCATCTGATGGTGGACAAAATCGTTGCTAAAACACTTTATGACCCCGCGGCGCGGAGTTTGTGGGGAGAATGGCAGCGTACAAGCTCTTGATTGGTCGCTCGCCGTCACCACCAGCCGCACACTGAGACCCAGTGGTGTAAAGAAATCACTAACAGTGGACGTCTTTGACAGCGGAGGTACCAACCTTTTCCTGCTTAAAACTACGTGTTCCTGATTAAATCTTATGGAAATGAAAATCATCGAAGTCATATACTCTTACTATCCAGTATCTCGCTACCAACTCCTCACAGGGTCCGACATTGGATAAGTCCGCGCGTTATGCGTGTAGAAACGGACTGCTTTGCCCTAGTGTTCGTTGCAGCAATTTACAGCTTCCCACGACTCAGGTATATAGCGGACCTATATATGTGTGGCATGTCGTCCTTGACAACCTCTCACCTAAGAAAAAATCAAATGAGACACCCGCAGCAAAGTCACTCACCTCTCTCACTTAGTGAGATATCGACATCGTAGATTGTACGCTGTCATGTGCCTGTTTCTTAGGGTTGATTGTTGTGACACCGATTGGTCAACCGATTAACGAAGATTCGAAAGACTTATATGGATACTCATTGGAGGAAGCCAAATTAATCCAGCTTGCATATCAGGCCGAGAGGCGTCACCGTAAATAGACATGTATGAAATGTATATTGATTCAAGATTCCGTTCATTCTCGATTCGTTATGATTTTTTCAAGCTGAACACCACCGATATTTTCATTCCCCAAAACCAAAACACCTGACACCCGGTATCTTCCCAAAATACCAATGCAAACACGTGCTTTTCTCTTTTCATGTCCAATCTTGATCTAATGCAGGTTTCGTTGACTCGTAATCGTGAATATGCTGGTTCGATGATGCTGGGTTGTTGACATAGGAAATCTCAAAGAATGGTGCTCTCTTCTTCGTCTATGCGACTGTTTGATGCGCAAGTGGAGAGCGTGGAAATCGTAAGTTTGATCGTGTTTTGTGAGGTGCAACGCAGCTTACTCGTGTCGTCATATGGCGATGTATGCCATCATCTCGCGTCTGTGCTTCTTGCGCGCTTCTGACTGTGGTTTGGCGATGATGAGGTAGCGGCCGATGTTTGTACTAACTTATTGTCAATAACCGGAACAGAAAAGCCGTCTGTGTGCGAGATTGACTCACGGGTTGGAAGAAGATGTCGACCTCTTGGCCTGCTTTATGCCCAATAGTCCATGAATACACAGCTGGTTATTCGCTATTTCCTTATCAGCATACTTGATCTCCTCTCCTCAAATCTCTAGAAGGGAAGAAAAAACTCACTTGGTTCAAAGCCCCCGCGGGGAAAGTCCTTCACAACATCATACTCAAAGTCGACCTCGAGCTCCTCGTCCTCGTCCCGCGCGCTAAGAGACACAACAGCGCACCTGGCACGCTGACCGACCGTCTTGCGCAGCAGGTCGAAGAAGCACCAGCCCTCCAGTCCAACACAGACGAACGAAATGAGAGGGAGCAGGTACCGCAACGCGAACCAGTTCTCCAGGGACGTCGTCACAGACGACTCCCACAGGCCGGACAGGCCTATTCCCAGAGTACCAGCCATGAGAGGCATGGCTTCCCGCATGGTTGAGTAGAAGGAGGGAGAAAAGCAGGGCACTAGTGGGATGCACCCGCTATCTTATACCTTCTCTCCCGACTGATTCGAACGAACGATGCGAAAAGGCGGTGGTGCACAAATTCGATAGTTCGCGATGCCGAATGGCCCATGATTCCGCATCCAGCCCCTGGCGCGTACATAACCTAACGGCCACCGCCAAACCCAACAGTGGATCGGTGAGGCGACGGATTGCGGTAGGGGCTGGGTGCAAGCGATGCCGTTGTGTGGCCGCGGAGCTAAGGTCCAGTTCGGTTGCCAGAAGCGATTATTTGATTCTGGCCCGTACTGACCCCCAAATAAGTGAAACTAGAAATAATCGATTTTAGTAGAGATCTCCACCCAAACTAGGATTTTCCCGTTTTCTACTATTAATCGTTATATTCGAGTCGGAACTTTATTAAATAGAGGTCGCGATAGCTTTATTTTCTTTGTATATAAACGATAGTGTATATAGCATTCGATAACGTTTGATAAAAGTACATATTATAGCACTTAATTAAGTATATAACTTTTGTATTTTTAACGCCATATATTATTAGCTTTTATAGTATGCGATAAAAATTAAAATACGCGCTGTATTATAAGGCTTAAGCACTATATTTATAGGGACTATACGTTATATTTATAAAGACTATACGTTATACTTATAAGGCCTTTAAGACTCGAAGCGCTGAAAATGTGCTAAAATATATACTAAAAAGTATGCTATAGATTTTTAAGCCATACTTAATTAAGCTAAATAAATAAATTAACTTTGCTTTTTTTTATGCTATAAAATAAGCTTTATTTATAGTAAAATTAACGTTTTTTATTAATTAAGGGTAATAGTCAAGTTATAAAATCTATAAGCAAAAATTAGCGTGCTTTTTTTTACTAAAACCAACGAACGCAAAAATGGCAAAATCGATTATTTAATAATCAGTGGGCCTGCTTATGGCAACCGAACGGCCCCTAAGCGGCCACGAACGAGCTGGGGTCGTGTGACCTTCACCGCTCAGATTCGCGGTGGGTACGATACCCCTATCCGAGAACCGTCCCCCCAGCCATCGACTACCACGTCGATAGCGCCGTGTCCACTCCACGCGCTTGAATATTCAAAGTTGTCCGTTTCGAATCTGCTCGATGGTCTGGAGAGTCGGGGTCTGCATGTGTCCGACATGTTCGCACGCGTTGGTCGATGGGAGTTTAAGAGTGGTCGCGTGGTCTGCTGCATGTGGTATGTGCGCATGTGTGCCCAACCTCCTCTGCTTCTCTGACTAATAACTTGACCTCCGTGGCCACGACACGGTCCGGACCGTTGCCAAGACTCACACCTAGACGAGCTAGGATTGGCCATCGTGAGATTTTTGACGCACGAAATGGAAGTTGATTTTGGTTGCATGTCCCTTGAAAAGACGAATTTGCATTGATGCCTCCGTCTCCATTGTCTAATTCGTAAAGGAGTGACATGTAAGGAATAGCGGCAACAGATTTGATCACTTACTCCACGCTCCGCGTAAGGAGAGGAGACAGCAGCGAGGCATCACGAATCAAAGGATATCGGTGCATCGACCAAATGTCCAGTTGTGAGAAGTGGTATGATAGAATTCATCGTGGATCTCGTACTCCTTACCGCACGTAGAACACAGCAGACCCTGATATGCAGACCCTGATACGGAATGAAGCACAAAGTCATCGTTCTTCTCACTGGTCTCCGTAAGTTCAACAGGATTCAGAGCCGGAGGGGATCGGCGCAATGTGCCGGATGGAGTGGAGAATAACCCCGGCCTGGACTCTGGAGTATCGCCACGTCGTTTGTTTGTGCACTACATATGTAGACCAATCAAATTTTACCTGACTACCACATATCGTAGTGTCGACCAAAATCACATCCGTCGTCTCGTCAGTTTTCAAGATGGCCAACGTCGCTCAAGCGGCAGACGGCTAACGGAGTGTCAATCTACTCTCGTTTCTCGAACTGACTGCCTTCAAGGAGAGAGCGCGAGGTACCTTGACCCTAAAACTCCCACGACGGCCTTGATCAAGATATTCCTGGCTGAGTTCTTACTTTGCGGGATACTAGACGAAGATTCGCTTCATAGTCGGTAAGTACGAGTAACTGAAACTCGTAAATTACAATGGATGGGTGATTCATGGGCTCGTAAAGGCGGCGAGCACTCAGAACGACTGCTAATGGGCATGTCTGGCGGATATGGTCTTCAAGCATCCTCTTTCTGATAAGAGGGCCCTCGTTCTCATCTTAACTGTACATTTTTCTATAACCATACCTGTCCGTAGCCCATGCCTAACAAGCTTGCGCCCACAATTTTGGCATCTCATCTACACCATGGCTCATAAGTCGTTCCCTTACTTGCCCTCAGGGCATCCATTTAGATATGCGACACACGAACCGATGACCCTATGATGTGCTCTTCGCAGGAGGGGGCGCGAATAAGCTGACCTCCGGCCACGTCTCATGTGCTGCTTTCTTGAAGGCCTCTGCCTCCTCACTACGCCACTGGGCAAGAAGACCTAAAGCCTCGGCGGCTGGCTCCCAGTCATCGGTCTTGATTTTTAGGATGCCAGCTAGGTCTTGCTCGCATTTCTTCAGGTCCTCTCCTAAGATCTTCTGGATCTTGACTGCAGCTACAACGTGCGGAGCGCTGTCTTTGTGTTTCTGTAAGAAGTCCGCATTGTACTTCTTCAAATCCGTGGAGGGCTCGATGGCGGTGAAGTCGGACTTGATCACATCGGCCACCTTGGCTGGCAAAGAGTCAAGCTTCGTGTCTAGTGCTTGACGGAGTCGTACCTTCTGCTCGTGCACGGTCGGACTAGCTGGATCAATGGCGATGGCGGCATTGATACACTTGAGTGCGAGCAGATATTTCTCTAAAAGCAGCATCAGTATAAGCATCTGCGAAAAGGAATGTGTTGACGGTACCTCGTCTGAAATAGACCTCAAATCCAGCAATCTGCCCGTCAATGTTACCAGGGCTGAACTGCAAGATCGGAGTGAGGAATTTGGTAGCCTCCACGAGCGGCTCTGCAGTCCCAGCCAGCTTTAAACCAATGGGATCATCATCTCTCTTCACATTTGCCGCATCGGTAGACTTTGCCTTGTTGGGGTCCTGTTTCGCTGCCTGCTCTGCTGCCTCCCGTTCCGCTTTCTGTGCGTCTTTTTTGGCCTTCTTAAGCGCCTTCTTTACTTCGGGATCCGTCTCAGCGTTACCGTTTGCCGCTCCGTTCACTCCGTTGGACATAGCTTTACTGTCGCAAAGACCAAGGTAGGCTGCGATGGCCCCCAGCGCCGCGCGTGTGTAGAAAGGATGATCTCGAAGCTTGTCTTCCCAACGGATCATGTCGATATAGGCGCGGATCTGGCCTTTCCTCAAAGAAAAGCTGTGAAAATCAAATTGGTCTTCTTGCCAAACATCGAAAATGTTGTAAACAGCGTGGAACCGCTTCAGAGCCAGACCAATCAGGCCGTTGCGTACAGATGCCTCACCGTCCTCCGTGAGAAACCATATACTCTGCATGTCGATCAGATCAGATACGGGGCCACCAGGTGAGTCATTCCTCGTGAATAGTGACATCGTCTTCAAGGCCTTTCCACTCTCATTATTGCGTAGCTGGTACTTTGCTGTTTTGGTGTTGATATAACGATCTTTCAAATCTAAGTTGCGTGCCCTTTCCATAATCTCGGCGGCTTTCTCTGTGTTCCCATGATGCTTCCAGATTCGGGCTTTGGTCATGTGAAACTCGACGTTCTCGGGCGCTAATTCGATTCCCTTCTCGACGAATTCCGAAGCTTTGGAGAGGTCTCGGGAGAGGCGGTAATTGTAGTGCTGAGCAAGGTAGTATATTCCAGCCGGTAACCCCTTCAACGCATCCCAGGATGCTGAAGATTCGATTTTCGACTCGGACTGTTTGGAAGCGACGTATTCATGGGCTAGTGACTGTAGTGTTTCTTTCTTGAATGTGTCGGTGTAGAGGTGTTTAAGGTTGGCAAACGTGGATGGCACCCCTTTGTCCAGCATAAGCGTCAAGTATGCCTTTGCGGACTCGCGGAATTGGTCGCCTGGGAAAGCTGTCAGATTATGCTGCCCATCATATTGTTTGCGTACATACCGCTCAAAAAGTCAAGAGGCAGACGCTTCGCAGCATCGCAGCGCGGATTCTTCTGGGCATACTCGTCGTAGACAGCTTTGCGACCCTCGACATCATTGGTATCGAGGCCCATGGTATCAGCGAGTTTGATGTAATAATCTGCGTGATCCGGGTTTCGGTCCAGTAATGCGCGGTAGGCCTTGACGGCATCCTCCTGTTTGCCCAGCTTGGCCAAATAGTCGGCTCGTAGTTCTAAAACAGCCAGGCGATCGAGGTTGTCCTTAGCGATGGAGTTGAGGTGGTCAAGGGCCCTCTGGTAATCACCCTGTTCGGCAATAATTGAGTTTTTGTACATGACGGCTTCCGAGTTTTCGTAGTCGCCCTTGGACGGTGGCACCTTGACCGACTCTTCGTAGGTAGTCAAGACCTTTTCGGCTTTGTCGAGCTCCCCGTCGAGGTGGTGGGCGATGGCGAGGGCGGTCCAGTTCTGTCTGACCATAGGCTTGGCCTGCATCATGGCTGCGCGACTCGCAATGTAGCCCTGGAAGTCGCGCATCTGGACCTGCAGGTAAGCCAAGTCTCTCTGGATCTGCTGGGAGCCAGGCTCCAGCTTCAGGGCGAACTTGTAGGCTTTGCTGGCCTCTTCAAAGTTCTTCTGATGGCGATATAGCAGGCCATAGACGTGCCAGCAGATGTGGGATTTCATATCGGCGGTAAGGGCCTCCTTGCCCAGAGCGAAGGCCTCGTCGGTCCGACCTAAAGAATTGATTATGAGGGCCTTCATGGCAAGAGTGTCACCATTCTTTGGGTTCTTCTTGAGGATCTGCTCGGCAGCGCGAAGGCCGCGCTTGTACTGCTTGTCCTCATAGTTGCGGATGACCTGCCGAAAGAGAGCGTTCTCCTTCGAGCTCAAAGGCTGCGGCATGGCTAGCGGCTGTGGAGGTTGAGAGGGATGGCTAGGGCGACACGCGAGAGCTGGTGAAGGTGAGGATATGGGCTGTGTCGGAGATGCGCAACGGCGGGGTGCACGATGTAGCAGGCGGATTGCAAGCGAGAGTCGGGGAGGGGTTTGACAGAAACACCTGGCACCCAGCAACAGACACTACCTCGCACGGTCAGTCGTCAGGTGAGTGTTTGGCAGGAGAGGAGAAAGGAGGAAAGGTGGCGGGTGGGATAAGGCGAAGGAGGAAATCGAGGGAGAGTGACTACAAGCAGAAGGTCGAGTTGTTGTTTCGGTGTTAACAGAAGTGACAGCCCGAACAGCTTCACCAGAGCTGCGTCGCGAAGCATGGAGACGAGGCGCCCGCATTCAGAGCTGGACAAATTAATCGGGACTAGGCGGGTTGGCTAATAACTGGAGCTGCAGTGCTTGTTCGTCCCTTCTGTAGCGCAGGTCGGCCGAATATCTGCCGGCCTCCTCATATCTCACAACCACGTCTATTAGGTATTACTCTCAAAGTCTACTGACTTCATGATATGTACTGTTCCCTTTCACATTGAAGTGACAAGGATAGTTGAATTCATAAGAACGTTTCCCCGCCATTTGTGCTGATATACACACATGCTTCAATTAACATCATCATCTGAAGAACGGCTTGAGTTAGAACGTGAGTTGAACTTCAACTTGTAAACGTGTGCATATTGTGAAATCATATCAACTCATATTTCTGAGTATGGCCAATATTAGAGCTCTCTGATGACACATGATGCAAAAAAAGGTAACATATCAGTGATATCAATGTAGATCAGGGGAGTGTGAATGTCACGTCAAGTTGGCGCCTAAACATGTTGATTGACAAAGTTCCATTGAGGAGAGACAGAAACCCAGCTTGACGCAGCTTCTTTTCATTCTCTGAAACGCATATGTATCATGAGGGATTTGACTGCTATACATGTACCAGTTTCTCAGCAACGAAACCTTCTATCCAAACATACTCGTACACAACGCCATGTATATAGCCTAGCTGTAGACTGGAAAGGGGGAAAGTGCGATGTTCTCAACATCCTCATTGTCATCTAAGCCATGAAGAGAGTGTCAGGTTGACTGGCGCTCTCTGTTGAGACGCCAATTGTCAAGCGCCACGTCGGCCTCTTGGAAACTGTCGTTGCCACATCTTTCCTGGACGAGTCCCCATGTCCGAGATCTCACAATTTTCTCGACATTCCTCTCCTGCCTCAAGAGCGCGGCAAGTTGTTCTGTTCGAGACTCGCGTGGGAAGTACCGGGCTGAGTACGGGTCTAGTCGTTCGTTAACTACCTTTTCCCTGCTCTTTTCCGTTTCGGCAGCTCTCAAAGGTAATTCGGGATCGTCAGGATCTGGGCTAGTCGCCACGTAGGCACAGTAGGTCAAAACATCGGACCTAGCCTGCCAGGACGGAAACAGGACCTGGTCGTTGAAGGCCTGACACGAGCGAGAGTCTATCTGCTTGTGGTGTCTGCGGGAAGCTCTGACAGAGGTCGAGGCTGGGTCGAAACCCTCCTGGGCCGGGGTCACGAGGGCATTGAGGTTTTGGGTGATGGAATCGTCTATGCTACTGCGAGATATGCGAAGAAAGTCCCTCAGAGCAACAGTGGTAAAGCAGAACTTTGGTGTCAGAGTGGTTGGGGTGGTGGAGGGTTCGGTCATTATTTCATGAGGGATAGGCTTAGCAGCATCCGCGCCGGGAGCTGGTTCAGAAGAAGACCACAGTAGTCGATCCAGCGTGACGGCGTGTTTGAAGGATCAGGTACTACTTATAGCAATCAAGGCTGGCTTCCGATATGACTCAGCTAGCAGTCGAGTCTACGGTGTCGGCTCTTTTTGATAGAATTGCGAAGGGAATTGTTGTATATTGCAAAGCAGACAAGTGACTGGAACACATATGAGCCAAGTCGTCATGGACAGTAGCTGTAGAAGCTCGAAGCAACAGCGGGTGGCGGGACACTGGACTTGGTATGCAGCTAGCCCGCTTTAGAGGTCTTCGATAAGCGTCAAGTGCAGTGAGATAAGGCGGCTTAGTAGTGACCACCACCTCATGGAAGTGCATGGGCCTGATTACGCGCCAATGACTGCCTGCCTTGGAGCTTTGCGGCTCACGCCTGTACAGCAGCTCCATCCGGTGTCCATCATCGTCACTTCCGCCAAACCGCGTACTGCACAATTGCCGCTAAGTTTCGCCTGGTCAGTCTCCTGTTGAGGCTTCTCTCCTATCCTCGCTGTCGGACATTGGCCATCTTCTTACAACCAGTACATCTTAAATAACACTACCCTTATTTGCGCACCCACTGCCTCCCTCATTCGACCCGATTCCACCCCACCGCTCATCGGGCCACATCTACATTCACATCTACACTTGACTCCCTCTAACACACCACACATATTCGCACGCCATGTCGAGCACCCAAGATAGGGCGGGGCTCGAGCGCCGCGGCTCCGACGGCGATAAGGACAAGAAGGACAAGAAGGACGATGGCAAGGGCGACAACAATACCCAGGCCGCAGACGGCGATGCAGAGATGGAAGACGCCCAGCCTGAGGTCGAAGAGATCCTCGATGAAGAGATCCTCACTCTCAGCACGCAAGACCTGCAGACCAGAAAGCGCTTACTGGAGAACGATGCCAGAATTATGAAGAGCGAGTACCAGCGCCTGTCCCACGAGAAGGCCACCATGGGCGAAAAGATCAAGGAGAACATGGAGAAGATCGCCAACAACCGGTTCGTCTCTCTACTCCAGTCTCAACCTCCTGTCTGAAAACTACTGACTGGCTGAACTGCAGACAACTACCCTACCTTGTCGGCAACGTCGTCGAGCTTCTCGACCTCGACCCCACCGCCGAGTCGTCCGAAGAAGGCGCCAACATAGACCTCGATGCCACACGTGTTGGCAAGTCGGCGGTTATCAAGACATCTACCCGACAAACCATCTTCCTACCCCTCATCGGACTCGTCGACCCGGAGGCTTTGAAGCCGGGTGACCTCATCGGTGTAAACAAGGATTCTTATCTCATCCTCGACACATTGCCCGCCGAGTACGACAGCCGCGTGAAGGCCATGGAGGTCGACGAGAAGCCCACAGAAAAATACACAGACGTTGGAGGCCTAGACAAGCAGATTGAGGAATTAGTCGAGGCCATCGTATGGCCTATGAAGGAGGCTGAGCGATTCAAAAAGATTGGCATCAAAGCGCCAAAAGGTAAACTTCTCGCAGCTTGGCCCCCCTTTCTCTTTTGGGTTCTGCTTACACTAGATAGGTGCACTCATGTACGGTCCTCCCGGTACTGGCAAGACACTTCTGGCCCGAGCCTGTGCTGCTCAGACCGATGCCACATTCTTGAAGCTGGCCGGTCCTCAGCTTGTTCAAATGTTCATAGGTGACGGCGCAAAGCTAGTACGAGATTGTTTCGCGTTAGCTAAAGAGAAAGCACCCGCTATCATCTTCATCGATGAGCTTGATGCCGTCGGTACCAAGCGTTTCGACAGCGAGAAGAGTGGCGACAGAGAAGTGCAGCGCACCATGTTGGAGCTTCTCAACCAGCTGGATGGGTTTGCGTCAGACGACCGTATTAAAGTTCTCGCCGCCACGAATCGTGTCGACGTTCTTGATCCCGCTCTACTGCGATCTGGCCGTCTTGATCGAAAGATCGAGTTTCCACTGCCTAATGAGGAGGCGCGTGCGCAGATTCTGAAGATCCACTCCAGGAAAATGACGGTAGACAACGGTGTCAACTGGAGCGAGCTGGCCCGTAGTACCGACGAGTTTGGTGGTGCAATGCTGAAGGCGGTTTGTGTCGAGGCTGGTATGATTGCTCTGCGGATGGGCAAGAACAAGATCAGCCATGAGCACTACGTGGATGCCATTGCTGAAGTACAAGCCAAGAAGAAGGATGTAAGCGACACCGTGTTTCACTCTTTCAATCTCAGATACGGTACTAATGAATTTCACAGACGGTCAATTTCTATGCATAGTTGGCGCTGGGTTGTGGGACGATTTGGAGGAGCTGGACTTGCGAAAGACAAAACGAATATCCCCAAGTTAGCCCGGATAGACTGCGCACGATAGACGCCGACAGCACAGTTGTACTAGTAATCTCAAATTCGCAAAGCCTTGCCATTGACGTCGCTTATCTCTGGATATCCATCTTATTGACACTACGTGGCCATGCTGGTAGATACAGCCGAGGCGGAGCGAAGAGTGAGTAATTCACTTCAGATACACCGTACTCACGCAATAGGATGTGAAGGAAATCCCTAATCTTTCACTCTGCCTCAACAGTGTCTTTAGTATGGACTGTTCATGTTGTCATCCGCAAAGGCCTTGTGCTGTTCGCTACCCCTCTGATATCACTATGATCTCTGTGGTAAATGAAGCCAAGGAGACTATAATGAGGCATCACAAGCGGGTCACCGTTCTGAGTACTCCAAGAGAATTTTTGAGGTAAAACGTGTGTCGAGCCTATGCTTCAATTCCATAGTGACGACAACTGTTGGCAACATGAGAGCGGTTATGTTGTCATTGTTAATATTTGGGTTATTATTAGCTTGGAGACTTCTAGCTATACTTTGTTACGTATCACGCCTGATCAGGTACGAGTGAGTGTCATCGACCGTTCGAGTCGCTTTTTTGGGTGGTTTAGGAATTATGGAAAGGAGGCAGCCAAGCCATGTTGTAAGCGACATGTTGGAGATGTTGTGATATCATTGTAGAGACCGGTCAAGCTCGTATATCTACGTGTCATCCTCGTAGAACCAGTCAATCTTCGTATTGTTACGTGATATGTTACTTGCAAGTTGCAATCCAGTTGCCATACTCGTACGAGTATTGTAGGATGTGCCTTAATAACCCAACGTCCAGGGTCTACAGTACGGGCGCACTTCCGGTCAGGGGTATTGCCTTGTTGCCGGAGTCGATGACGGAGGTTGCATCCGTGCGCGCGGCAATCTCAACGTCGCGTTCCTCTTGGTGTCATCCCTCAATCCCAATTTTGACTGAAACAATTAATCATGAAGAGAATTTTTCAGGCCGCGCTTTGCATGGATGGGCTATAGAATCCTCTATTATACAGATCGCCACTCTATTTACGAAGAAAGTGGCGATGGTAACATTGGAGATCTGGCTGGCGTTGCGTGGTGGTTGAGACAACAAATACTGCCGACCCATTTGGGTAGTACCTCCGGTCGATCTCTTCTAGATTTCTTGTTTTTGAGCCCTGTCCTAAAACACTCGACACACACCGGCGCATACTCGCTCAAATGAACACTCCTTGAACGACAACTTTTGCCGGAACTACTGGTAGTCTGTTCTGCCCCTGAATTGGATTTTCCAATTCGGTAAGAGGAAGAAAACGGTAGGGGTCCTGGTGCTGGGGCTTGAGGTCACATCACATGCGTTACCTTGTATGAGTAAGGCTGATGCTGCGAAATGATGATACTTGCGAATACAGTATATGCGGGACCTGTCGTCTCCGGACGGCTGCACATGTCATATGCGCAGTTGACAGCGAAATGATTCTGCACAATGGCCTGTGTTCCCCAAGAAGCCATATGGCAGCACAAGAAGTTCAAATTGGTGACAGCAATCTACCAGGAACGCCGTTGAAGCATCATGACGCTAGAGAATTGCCGTCACATCCCCAGATCTCTAGCCCGATGAGGTGCCACGACATGCATAGAGCTAGGATGACCACCGCAGTACCGGCCGATTGATCTTCTACCAACGCCCTTGCAGGCTGCATATCCTTTCCATTGGCGTCATTCATGCTCCCAAGAGACTCAGGATCCTTGTCCTTGTCCTCAAGGGATGGAGATGAATTGTTCGACGTTGTACCTGAACGTCATCTCAACCGAATTACTCCGACAGAAATTCCAGAAATTGCTACGAAGCTCTGCGAATCATTAACGCACCTGTAAGTACAGACAGTTGATGCTGGGCTTCGCCTTTCTCAATTACAGATGCAAAGGTCGATACCATTAGAAACTGCTCTCAATAATATCACTTATTACAATTATTGCCGTGATCCGGAAGTGGTCATCATCGTGGCCGTTAGATCTGGCAAGCTTGTAAGAGCTAGCACATCCATATTTGGTAGCTCGAATCAGCTCGATAGTGATGACAACATGGACAGCAACGTCTAAGGGCCTAATTAAGTCACATCTCAACTTGCCACGCGCAACGTTTGTTGCAACATGCCCCTGGGCTAAAATATCTAAGCTTGCCAAGTCTGTTAGAGCATGAATAAGTCTAAGCAATGATCGACATTATTATTTCCCTTGTAGACGAGCATCTATATCGCACGATGTCTTAAGATCTGGCATATTATCAGATCACCAATACCATTTGAGCGTACAAGCTTTCGTACCAGGATCACAGCCTTGTAGCATATCGAGAAACAGGGCAGCGGAACGCACAAGCCGTGGACATCTTTCGTCATCGCCTTCACGGCGGCCTCGAACCACGTAGGTCCCTTACTGAAAGACATTCAGGCTGACGAAAAATAGCTTTCTAACCGACCGAGACTGAACGTACGGATGGTCTATAAAGTCCTGGGATATCCCACGTAGCTTTGCCTCCATTTCAGACAGATCATCAACAAAACCAAAACCAAAGTCTCATCATCTACAGTCAAACATTTGCTTATAAAACTCACACTACCTACCAACTTCAAACCATCTACCAAAGCCATCACCAAAACCATCATCAAAATGCAGTACACACTCGCCATCGCCGCCCTCTTCTCCAGCATTGTCCTCGCGGCACCTGCCCCAGGCCTAGAGTCCCGCCAGTACGTTGCCTGCTCGGGTCTCTACAACACTGCCCAGTGCTGCGCTACCGACGTCCTCGGCGTCGCTGATCTCGACTGCGCCAACCCTTCGTCCGTCCCTACGGATGCTGCCAACTTCGAGGCCACCTGCGCGGCCGGCGGCCAGCGAGCTCGCTGCTGTGTCCTCCCTGTCCTCGGACAGGATGTACTTTGCCAGACACCTGTTGGCGTTACCGCCTAAATATCCTGCGCTCTTCACGACTTCATAGACGACGGTCATGACGGAGGGAAGATGAGGTCCGGAAATGGTCATTGGCGGCGGCGACTTACACATACCCACACTATAGACGGAACACAGCACATACGTGGGGTTGTCGCTTTCACATTGGAGGAAGCATGTGTATTATGAGTAATGGCTTTTAGGCTTGGGACCTGTATATCATTTAAAATGGAGTTAGAAATTAATATCCTCAATTGCTATGCATCATGAAAACTGTTTGCGATTCATGATAGTTTGTCTCAGTGATTGCGCGTCTGCTAATAATTGCAACATCAAGTTTGTGATTACTGTTGACACTCGAATAACAAGAAATCTAAATTGACGTTAAGAATGAATACAATCGTCTTTCGGAACTTTGTTGCAATTGCAATCATTGTTCTGAGTTCATTGTTTGAGCGGCACGAGACTTGTCTTAGCCATCCCCGCATCATTGTATCACTTACTCCATCATACACGCAAGGGCTTGAATCTCCAACTTCCAACTACCATCAGCGTCAAGCAGTAGCCAGGATCGATGCAATTGATAGGATTTCGCACGAGGATATCTGGTGCTAGATGCTGGTAATAAGTCACTGTTTCCTCGCGCGACCCTTCTCAACCCCAACATAACAACGAAAATGTGGGGTTTAACCGTTATTGCAACGGCCTATCTCTCTTCCTGGCTCGTGACACCATCCACGACTCAGACTATTAAGAACCTGATCATAGACACCGATCTATACAGTGACGTCGAGTAAGCTTAACCTCCATCTGGAGCTTGCGCACGGGACACTCACTAACACAACGACAGCGATGCCGGAGCACTCCTCCTCGCAGCGACATCACTACACGTGAATCTCCTAGGCGTGAATATAAACGTCGCATCATCCTACTCGGCGCTCGCCGCATCAGCGATCCTAGCACACTACGGGAAGCCATTCGCAGAAGTCCCGGTGGGCATCAAGCGTCCGCTGACAAATGACACGTTCTTCGACTCTTGGGATTTCGAACTCGGAGAGTACGCTAGTAAAGTTGCGTATCACTACTGTAAGCTTGAGCGCGGGAGTCTTGCCTGGGGTGGAGCGGATGAAGCGTGGGATCCGGTGATGATGTACAGGAAGCTGCTTGCTGATGCCGAGGATGGGAGTGTGACGATTGCTAGTATTGGATTCTTCGAGAATGTGAGTCTAACACTTGAAGGGTTCTTTACTATCTTGTCTTGCTGTTACTCATTGTGAATAGCTCTCGGGCCTTCTCAATTCAACAGCAGACCATGTATCCCCCCTCACTGGTCCTGATCTCGTCGCCGCAAAAGTCACCGAGCTCGTCGTTATGGGAGGTCAGTATCCGTCTGGCCGGGAGTTTAACTTTTGGGGCGATGATCCGACTCTGACAGCCCACGTCGTGAACACTTGGCCGGGACAGATGACTTTCTCTGGCTTCGAGATGGGCGAACAAGTCTTGACTGGGCGGGAGCTGATGAGCCATGGCCCCCTTGACGATCCGGTTCGACGTGCTTATGTGTGGTACACGTACGGCCAGCCGCGAGCTTCCTGGGACCCCCTCACGGTGTTGTATGCGATGAATGGGCTGGGTGATGTCTTTGAGTACGGAAATGAGTTTGGGTATAATTATGTTCACCCGAATGGCTCCAACGAGTGGATCGACGATGACACGGTCACTAATCAGCATTTTTTGAAGTTGAAAGTCAGTAACACTATAGCTGCTATTATACTGGATCAGCTGTTCTTGAATGGCGCTGAATCCGCTGCGAGATGAAGCAGTATCGTATTTGAAGGCTAAGACTTATACACTATTGTATTTCGTCCAGAAAAGTCGCTACTGGCGCTTGAACTATACAAAACTCGCCCCATTCACCCCGATGGATTGGACAGAAATTCAGATGGCCTCGGGAGAAGCGACAAGAGCAACGACCGCCGCGGCCTCTTCCGGCGCCCCAAGTCTCTGAAATGGGCTCTGTAAGCTAATCCCATTCACAAGCGCATCTGGCTTTCCCCTCAAGAAGAATTCCGTACCCGTTGATCCACGAGCAACATCATTAACCGAGATGCCCTTAGTAGCGCCCAACTCCTTCGCCATGACCCGGACAATCTGCTCTATGGCGCCCTTGGTCAACGTATACAAGAATATGAATCGGCACCGAGCTGCTTTTCACAGTCCCAGAGGAGATGAAAATTATCCTGCCACCCTGCGGAATATGCGGCACTGCTTTCTGGGCAAGGAAAAGATGCCCCTTGACGTCCAGGTTATAATTATGACTGATCGAATGCCTCCTCGGTTATTACCGCGAGTGGCATATGGGATAGGATTCCGGTATTTGGCACCGATACGTCGACGCGTCTGAAGCGGTGGACTGTCGCTTTTGCGAGGCTTCGATGCCGGATGGTATTCTGGTGTTTGCTTTGATGGCGAGGACTTTCTCGGGTCCGCCTAGTCCGGCTACTAGGGAATTGGCAGCGGAACTGTCGCGCGAGTGGGATGTGATGACTTACCCCCCGTCAAGGGCGACGTGTTGGTGGATTGCTCGCCCGATGCCTTGGGTGTCGCCTGTGATTAGGAGATTTTGTCTGAAGGGCTATGATGTTGGTTTGTGCCATTTTGAGAGAGGACTCGTGGGTTGTGTTTGCTGGGTGTAAGGTAAATAGATTTAGTTAATATTAATGTAGCATTCAATGAATTTGCTTTTGTGAGACTGAGTTGCAGAGCGATGCCGTACGCCTTACAAATGTACAACAGCGTCACGCGTTATGTCATCTATATATAGTGTCTTTTATCTATTCAGGTTCACCTTGTGACTTCCAAGAGACTAAAGTCCGCCAAAGTTCAGACAGATTCTGATATCGCGTCTTCCCCCTCCGTCGCCGATCAGCCTCGCGTTGCATCTGCATTAGGCTCGCGGTCGGAAAAAGCAGTCGCTTAGTTCCACCACGTGTTTCGCTGATCGAAATGAGAGCCAAATGGACGCCGCGTCGGGAACACTAAAAGGAGACCTTTATTCCGAGACACTGAGCGGCGCTTTAAGATATCACCAGGTTGAGATCTTTGAAGCTTTCGGAAATAAGGGGTTAGGCGGCAAGGATCCAATCGAGAGTTGATCATCTTTGCTGACCGTTCAATAATTGTAGACTTGTCTCTCATGATGTCCCCCGTTGTCATCCCTTCTGCAACTTAAGAGGTTCTTTCCTTGAGGCTCTCTTTGTATACTTACTTTGAATCATGACAATATAGACTCCAGCTTGATCGAGTCCCGCCAGGGATTACACGATTGATGCAGCGCTCCGGCTGAAGAGTAGCCCTGTACAGAACGTGCTTCTCTCAAAGTCCGAGTCATGATCGAATTGCTGAAACTGCAGAGATGAATAGATTGACAATGGAGGGAATACAGGACGAAGATTCAAAGCCGGAGTTTTTGACTACAATCACAAGCTATGGACGCCCCATATAGTGAACAATGCAAGTTCTTTGACCCCGTCCTGCATCTGGCATCCTTCACACACAATGGCATCTCATTGTAAGAAATGGGATGTCTGAACAATCCTATTGTTACTCATGGCGATCGTTCTCATCGGCATGTAGCTCAGAAGATATTTAAATGTTTGAAACGTCGATCAACATCTGAAGCAATCCACAATCCGAACTTCACACTGACGCAGATCTTCGGCTACAGCTTCATCCTTCATTCTCACCTAAGACAACACCAAAGTACACTTACCTCCTCTTCGACACACTCAAAATGACAAGCCAGATGTCCACGGACTTCGACAAGATGTCCATCGTCAACGGCGCACCAACCAACGCCACCGACGTACCTACCGAGCCCGAAGCCCCAGCCACAGTAATATCATCCGAGGGCGTCGAAATCCCCACGACGGTCAAAGCAGTAATGCAAGCAAACTTCATGCGAACCATGTACGCAGACCTCGGCGAAGAAGCCGCCGGTGTACCCATTCCCTGGGACGTGCGCGAACCCATCGCTCGCCTCACCCTAGCATGGTGTGAGCATCACCGCAACGACAAGACGATCGACGCCACGGGCCTCGATATCCCGCAACACCAGGAAACAGTCAAGATTGGTCATCTACCGTTGTGGGACAAGGAGTTCCTCGCTGGTGTGAATTGGGATGATCTGCAAGCGCTGTGCAATGCTGCGGATTATCTTGAGATACCGGATCTTATGTCGTATACTGCTGTTGCGATTGCGGAACGGGTCAAGGGTAAGTCGACGCAGGAGATGCGAGAGATGCTGGGGATTGAGAATGATTGGGCGCCTGGTGAGGAGGAGAAGATTCGGAAGCAGAATGCTTGGGCTATGGATTGTTAGGTAGAGTCTGACAATGAAAAAGACTGGTTATGTAGGTAATGCTATATACCCATGGTAGGTAAGTAATACTAAGTGTCTCCGCTGAGGTGAGGCGTAAGTATACCTATTTTTTCCTTTTTATTTCTACAATTTTACTCATGCATGGCGATAGTGTGTGGGCACTTGGTGATCTCTGAGCGTTAGGAAGAGTTTCTTAAGATTGAATTGGGCCGTTGCATCTATCCTTCAGATGACGTTCCCAAAATCAATTCAGTTTATCAGTCCAATTGGTATCAGAGAACTCCGTGCTTTGCGAGTCACTGCATTATGCATTAATCATGTCATTGTCGTTAATGAGACGTATTTCTTCATGCGTCGTTGACTATAGTACTTAGTACAGTGTGTCCAAAGCCGCAGTCCTCAGGCTGCCGAATCGATGATTACCACCATGAATGACACCAACACCGTCTTTCCACACCCAGAGTTGAACAATAGGGCATAGGTTGCTCGTCATTACAGATCCGACGAAGTTCCTCCTCAGCTGGAAGTGAAGACTCACTTCAGTCCTGCTTAATGATGGCAATGACAGTACTTAAAGCAATGAGGATCGCCCGAATGGAGTTTATGGGAGACGTCGCAAAAGGTCACCGGGCTTTTGCAAGTGTAGTTGCCTACACAATTCGGCATCACGGGGCGTCGTCCGAATATGTTGAAAGCCGACGGGTTGGATAAATCGACCACCTCGACATCGGTCTCGACTGGTGCCGCTAGCGAGAGGAGAGGAAACAGGCTGGCAAAGGCCGCCGCGATGATATGATTGGTCTACCGAGTTGTTAGATAGCGGGACGAGCATTGGTTGGATAAATAGACATTAGTGTAGGAGACGGTTGCCACGTAAAGCTTACCTTCATCGTGTCTTGTTTTGATATCGATGCAAAATGGATTATGTCGCAATTCTGATGTACGGACGAGGGATGATCAGGAGGTTCGATGGCAGGTAGGGCAAGGGCCAAGGTTTTGTATTCTTAACCCTTTTCGTGAATCAGGGCCATTCGACTTTATATACACGTATACACTAATATAGGCCCTGAAGATACTCGATAAGCTTTAAAGTTATTTTAATAACACTTCTCGAGCTACTAGGCTCCCTAGGTTCACCGAACTAGCCTATGTTACATTTGCACATGACACAACCGGTATATCTTGCTCATGACGAACTTTTATGGATCAGCATGAAATCTTGCTTGCAGGGACGCATGGAGGGCTCGAGACGCTAGTAATCCTCTCTTGGTCCAGTTATTTTCGGATAACTCAATACAAGAGGGCAGAAAGCTAGGTGTATCTCTGATGTTCCGTTTTACGCGCTAATATGGCGTGCAAAAACAGACTTCGCGAGACTTTGAGGGGTGGAACGTGCTAGGGATTTGATGGTCTAGAGAGCCTGAGTTCTTCAAGATGGATTGCCGTCTAACTGCGGATAACACGACAGTCACGCCAGGCGAGAGTGATGACGCATTTTAGTGAATCTGGTGCCCAGGGGCATATATCAATATATGAGTCTCTAGCGGGATCGCTGGTAGGTAGGGATAAGAATTGATTCTACATCTATCTCAGAAAATGCAAGGTTCTATAGGTCTTTATATAGACCACTGTGCTCCCTGTGAGTACCATGAGGGCCTACGCTACTTCTACATGTGACAACGCACGAGTCCGGGATATAAACGCCAAAAGCAATATGATTGCGCACAAACTAAACACCCGAGGTTCGACTGTTGTTGTACTATAGAAAGGGCCATAAAGCACACTACGATTGATGGAGAATTCCTGACAAGGACCAGTGTTTTCTCGTAGATGAGGTAGCTTATGTCGTAACATGAATGCGAGGGATTTGTGTCAGGAAATATTGCTCTCGGTAAATTATTGCCTGAAGCCAGATCACAACAGCGGCTATCGAGAGACAGATAACGTGAGTGGTGGCGTAGACTGGAGCTTCGACAACGACCATAATGGAAATGACAATGGTGAAAAATTTGTCGCCGCGAGGCCATATCCGAAGACTTATATAGGGCGACGAGTTTTATAGGAGCCGACCACCTTGGTCCAAAGGATGCCTTAGCAGTGACAGTGACCAGGTATGTATCTGTTGGGCCGCGTGCAATGATACCACCGCTCGATGACGGCTTATACATGCCCTCATTCATCCTGCAGAAGATGGAAGCTGTGCTCATATTCCGTATGATATTCAAGGATACTTTGCTTTTGGTAGATGCTAGGTATCACTTCATACATAAGTCTTATTTCGTTGAATTGATTGGTTAGCCTCACTCATGGCACTAGGACATGGAGGCCAGCTGAATCTTTATCCTCGTGAGACATGGCGCTAAATAGCTGGACCTCGTGGCTAGCTGAGGCTACAGATGCAGAGATGGCTTTGCGGTCGCATGAAGGTCACGCTGCAGAGATACCTTCATTACGAGATCGACTAACCTGGTCCGACGCCAAATGCGCCATTTGCTTTCAGCTCGCACATTGGCGACAACTAAATTATCAACAGGGACAGCTGGATGTTTACATAAAAGAGCGATCCTTCCTCCACGATCTCACCTCTATTCAGCACTTTTTAGCGGCCAATTGAGGGCTTTCAAATCCCTTTTGCCCCCAAGCCTAGTCCTCGTCAGTCTTTCATTCGAAGATGGACCCTGCGCAGCAAAAACAAATTTGTCAAGACTTGGACCTCCTCAGCACAGCAGTCCAAGATGCGCTAGAGTTGTTCATTGCAAAAGCACAACCGATACATTTTGATGAATTTGGGAATCCCCCGAGACTTATCCACCCTTGCGATGTGTACAACCTGCAAGGTGGTTGGGAGGGATGGTTCCAGGTCGAGCTGGTGTGCCTCTTGCACGAAACCGTCATGAAGGCGACAGCTGGACATGGGGGAATGGTCACCGTTGCCCGTGAGCAGAGGGTGTACGGGGACGGTGAAAAGACCGACATTCTCATCATCTTGACCGATAGCAAAGACCAATCCGTCAAGCGGCACATGTCGATCGAGCTGAAATGCCAGTCTAAGGGGAACAAAGACGGTATTCGTACCGAAATCGCTAAGGACATTAACAAAGTATGGGGCTTTGGGATCGCCGAGCAGTATCGGCCGTGCCGTGCACTGAACATCTTTGCGAATGTGGAAGGAGACGTCAACAGTTCTTTGAAGTTTGATGACGGGATTACGGCCAAATTCGACAAGATTGCGGAGCTTGAGGATGGGAGTACAACAATGAGTTTCTTTGCGAGTTATCTGGACTTTTATTAGTCCTCTGTAGCTCACGGTTCATTCCTGGAATCAACTACTTAGGGTTTGCACATTTGTTCAGTATCTCCTAGCTGATAAGATGCGGCAAAGTAGAATTGGGTTCTCATTGGGGAACCCTTTCAATCATGAGACGTATTCGGTTCTAAGGATTGACTAAGTCACAGCTGAGCCTATCTACCCAGGTCTATTCTTCACTAATCCATAGCTCATGGGCTAAATTTTCGTGCTAATCTAGTTCGCTAGATCATCAACACCCGTATGTTTATCAGCTTTGGAGAAAGAAAAGCTTGAAGAAAACTTAGGGGAAAGATTCCAAAACTGTGCGCAAGCATTTAAACAGTCATCTTAGACTTCTAAGTCAAAATCGTAGTCTTTGATTCCATCTCTATGTTATAGGACTAACTGCTAGTAAGGGTTTAGCATTGACTATTGTTGTTATATGAGGAGAGAAAGAGTAGGCTGCCAAATAAAGGATAAGAAATAAGTTTATATATACTGTATCGTAGCCTCTGCGCTACCTGGTCTATACATCGTCAACTCCGTTCCGTGACACTCTGACGTGGTACTGTTTGATGCTATCAACACATCGTTATAACTTCAAATACCTTCTGCACGTACATGTCAGTTTATTAATAGGTGTCGGCATAAGTGGGAGAGAGACCATGGTTCGAATAGATCACCTGGTCATCTCACTCGAATAGTGAGATTATAAGTGCTGTAACTCGAGAATGAAGATGCACGCTTTATAAGAAGAAAGGAAACTAGTAAGATGCCTTTTTAAGAGTTCTCTTTCAAAACGACAGCTTAAAATGAAAAGCATAAGGTGAAACAGAATGTTGCTAGGCTTGGTTGAGTAGGTGACCGCTAAAAGGGTGAAGATGGGTTTTGTTTTAGATGTTGGTGGGGCCCTGCACAACGCTGCGTACAGTTTATGGGTTTGTCATTACCGGTCTCCACAAGGTAGGAGGTTGCCCATCCTTGTGGTCAGGCCCGAGGCAAGCATTCCCAGCACCCAACGGCCTAGACGCGGGAGAAGTGCTGTCAGTCGACAAGACTCCGTAGGCTGGCAAGGCAGAAAGGAGGCTTCCGGACTTGAGCTAATCCTATCGCACATCGCCCGGCAGAATACTGAACGCCAATCGGCTTAATCCGACTATGAGAAGTCAGCAAAGAGAACAGAGAAAAAGTGCTAGAACTGAGAGTGACAGCCGGAATCGAGCACTTGTCCTCCGCTATTTGGATAGACACGAGGAAATTGGTGGGAACTGCGTTTTCAAGCAAATGCGAGATAGCCGATGGACGACGTTGTGGCACAGCGTTGGTGTCGCACATCACTGCAGCATGCCACACTGACCCTGGCGACTTGGACGGAGTGGACTTGGAGAAGGTTTCTGAGAGCAGTCACCGGCTGGACTATGTATAGGCACGTCCGTCTGCTACCGCGATCTGCCACTAATTGTTTGTCTTCCTTATGTGTAAACTGTATCGGCTGTGGTTTACAGTTGGACCATCGATGGAGAGAGATGGATGGGATGGACGGGACGGCAGTGGTATGGCCGGGCCACAGCTGCCAGCCACAGAAGAGAAAGTTGCCATGTGCGGGTGTGGCTCTCAAACCGACGTCCACTCTGGTGGATCTGGTTATGTCAGCGGGCCCAGAGATCCTGACTTCACCAGTCGAACTGGTGGCTGCAGACAAAGTTCTACGTTCTCTCAATTGCATGATAGATGAGTCAAACGCATTGATACTTCGGATAAATCTTGCGTGAGTAGCTTTTGTATAAGCAATGTCCGTAAAATTACTACCCACATTGTTCCGCAGCTCGAACAAGTCAGAAAATCAACGGTCAACACGAGTTGAACGATGGCTGGCAGCGCCGTTCATACTATGATCTGTCTGTCTGCACCCGTATTTTGCGGACTGGAGGAAGAAGAGTATCTGCAAGACTGACAGCACCAACAGTCTACGCATACTAACCAGATCCCACTTTGTCGCAGCTTTCTGATCCCAGGTAGCAATAATCGATAATTTCGATGAATTGCACGATATGAAGGCATACATAACTGTATTTGAATATGAGATAACCTGAGGTGGTGAGTAGTTTTCACGAGAGCCTGCGGGAGCGGGTTTCTCAGGACTCGGTCGTCAATGATGAAACAACCCCTCAGAGATAACGAAATCTCAAGTGATCGAAGGAGCGACCGATTGTGCGGACAATGTAGTAGCGATCGAATAATTGCTAAGAGACAGAGACTGTCAACGCAAAGGCAGGAACATAATAAGACAGCAAAAAGGAAGGAGGAGGAAAAAACAGAACCGGCGGGCTGACTTAACCCCGTTTATATTGCTCGCAATTCGCCCGCTGCAGCAATTGCAGGTGACAGGCTAGCCTAGGATCAGCGCTGGCGGGAATTGAACCCGCTGGTCTGCAAGCAGACCCCGATAATTAGGTCGAAAGACCCGGTGATTGACTGGCTGACTTAACCCCCTTTGCCCGCAACTCGCCATACTGCAGTAACTGCAGCTGACACACTAGCCGGAGATCAGCACTGGCGGGAATCGAACCCGCTGGTCTGCGAGCAGACCTCAATTGGTTTTGCCATTGGGCCAAACGACCCGATGATTTGTTACCAGGCAGCAGCAATATCTCTAATGATAAAGCTCCACCACTCCTTTCGGCTCAATGGTCACATGGCACAGCTATGGTAGGTTGGAACTGCCCTGGCAACATTCAATACACACCTTCAACTCAATGGTCACATGACACGGCTATGGTAGGCAACTGCCCTGGCAACATTCAATACACACTTTCAACTCAATGGTCACATGGCACAGCTACGGTAACTGCATTAGCAACATTCAATACACTTATCCCGCTACATTTTGCCCCACCTCATTCACCCTCTGTGTCTTCGTGTTGTGTACCGTCCGCGGCTGCTTCTTTGAACATCATCTCGGGATCATAGACCCGAGAAGAGGGTGAGATAGACAACTTCTGCTTCTGCTTGTAAGGAGGACTGGGAATTTCAAGACTCGGCGAGCTTGTAGTTGCTTCCCCCCATGACAGAATCGTGTTATGCTACCTAGGTACCTTACAGCATACTGCTCACTTCCAACATTGAAGCTCCCCCACCACCCCACGGCCCCTCTAACGCATGAACCAGCTGTGTCCTTACACCCCACCCATCGTTTGGCGTCTCTGTTCCTTCCCACCTCTCTTGTTTCGGGTACCTATGGTCGGACTTTTGTTTACACATACGACCATCGCGCTTCTGCGCATACCGTCGTCTTTCATCGTCCTCCAGAGTCACCGTGCAGTGCGCCAGCAACACCGTACACCGTCGCGTGTCTCCCACTGACCCACTCTCACCACCTTCCATCCACCCTCACCACCTTCCGTCCACCCTCACAGCCCTCACGGCCCTCACCACTCCCCTCTAGAGTCCTGCCAAACCGACAAGATGGCGCCTCGGAACTCCGGCGGTAAGAAGCTCACCCTACGCGGTATCATGCCCGAAGACGGCGTCACGTACTCCAATGCGCACAGAGTCACCACATCCGTGATTGGAGATGAGAAGATTATCATGGGTATCCGCCAAGCTGGCACGTCAATGACTCGCACGCGGATCCGAAACATTCTCGAAGATATGTTCAAGAATGCAACGCCCCTTTTCAAGGCTGGTCACGAGGAGAACGACTCAGTGAAGGAGATGCTCTGCAAGCTCAGATTGAGCCTTGACTGGACAGTGGACATCGACCAGGACCTTTTCGCTGAACTCTTCATCTCGATGATCCATGCGAGCCGTAACTAGGAGTTAGCCTCGCAAGGCAAAATCAATGATCGTCGCACCAATGGCCGTCGCCCTCAGCCCATCTCGTCCATGGTAGAGTCCATCGTGTCGTTCAGACGTGATGTTGGCGATGGTGTCAAAACCTTCGACGAGAACGCGGAGCGCAATGCCGCCAACACCCCGTCGTGGATCTTGCTCGCTTACCACCAAGAACGTAATTTCCGCTGTTGGATGAAATGGCGCAGCCATGAATTGGCTTATCGTCGCGCTCTTCGTCCCCGTCGCTCCCTCCGCGGACCCAAAGGAGGTCCGATCACTCGTCTCCAAGACCGTTCTCTTCTCGATGGCCGTCGTCGCATGCCCCGTCCGGACGTTGTCCAAGACACTCCCAGCGAGTTTTCTCCCACCCCGAGCGTTGTGGAGGAAGAGTAAAGAGAAGACATTACCAAATAGTAAGTCCTCGAGAATACACCAACGTTGCAATAATTCGCAAAGATAGCATTACTGACGCTGGCTCAGTTATCCTGCCCCCCTTCGCCCGCCACCTTTCGTCGTCCCCCAGTGAGCGCAGCAAATGAAGAACGTCACGATCAAGAAGGAATACAGAGTGCGTGAAGACAATCTACTATCATACAAGGGCCGATGCACAGTTTGCTGACAGAGACTCCAGAATTGCGCGAAGGTCTCCTTGTTTTTGCGAATTTTGTGTCTTCTTGTCGTTGGCAAAATTCTTGTTGTGAGGAACCATTTGGGGTTTGAAAACGGAGGAGTAATGCAGTGAGGATGAAGAAGAAGAGGGGCATTTCCTAAGCACTATATAATATAAAATGCGAAGAAAATGGATGGAAGAAGGAGCTTCTGAGGGATGTCTCGATGCAGCATCTGATGATGAAGGAGACTTCTTCGTGCTCAGCCTCAGAAGGAAAGAGGGCACTTTGGCGGAATGTGGCGTGGAGAGGTGGCTGAGCGTACATGCATGTCAAATAGTCATTATCTCCAGTACTTAGAAACCTCCCACAATCAACACCAATCATCCAAATTTGTTGTGGACCGTATCGTACTGTGACATATTGGCTCCCCCGGACAGTGGAGGGGTGAGCCTCTGTGTTCTTAAAAATTACTCGTACCTCTGCTCGCCGTGATTGTTACGCGACAGGCCAGTCATCAGTGCAATCCTCCATTTGACCTTGAAGCATCGCGGCAACTCCTGCGAAGCCTGTGTCCGCTGTCAGTGCTCTGAAGATCAGCGATGTTCTGTTCCTCGACGTTCAGCATTCGTGCACTGATTGTTGCAGCATCTCGAGCGTTGAGCTGCTTATAGACGCGTCACGGTGCTTCGCCTGCCACGGTGCTTCGCCTGCCACGAGTGACGTTTTGCACAAACTCGATTGGCATCATTACACAGCGGCCAATCACTTGGGCATTCTCCGAACTTGAATGAAACCAGGGTTCCAGACTATAAATGCTCCGTGACAAGGTCGGCGATCTTGTCTTCGACATCTGAACGCCACGAACTATCAGAGTGTTGGATAAAAGTACCTTTGCTTTCCCTGCCAGTGTGGTGACAGCGTTACGGCGATAGGAAACAGCCATGCTGGTAGATTCTTCAGGATCTTCCCTTTGAAATTCGCCAAGACGCTTGCTTGGCGATTCGGCAGCAGGCCTCACCGCCTACGAGACTGCGGTTCAACTGGCCGACAATGTCGCCGGTGACAGAAACGTGAGTGCCCGGGTTCAAATTGAGGACGCTCTTCATGATGTTCGGAACTGGCTCGTTGGCAGTGGGCGTTGGTTTGGTCCAGGGCCAAGCCCATTTGCGATTGCTTGGATCCATGAGAAGCATGATCGTGAATGCATAGGAGCCTTTCTTCAGTCCGAATTGAAGATTGCCGTCTTTGGATTCATCACGGTTGAAGAAGAATTCACATTCCATAAAGGCGGCATATTGTAGGAGGGGGCCAATCCTCGTCGTATCTACGGCGACGCGGCCAGAGGTAGGGGGCGCAACGATCTGGCCGCTAAAGCTGCAGGCCAGACGGGAGAGGGCCTGGCCCTCTTTTGGTAACATTTCCTTTACTTATGCCGTATCTTTGAAGATCAACGTTCGATTGGGAACTTCTGAAGTTGGATTTCAATTGCACGAGCGTTCCAGCGACGTAATCAATCAGTGAGTTTGACCGCGTTCCATTGTGACTTGTCGAACGCCCGTCTCTCTTTCCTCAACGATGGGCGCAAGTGGAATTATGCCACAAAACAAGGCCAATATGTGAGAAACACCGCCGAGTTCAGAGATTATATACTGACAAAAGTCGGACCTAAAAGCGTTTACGGAAGCATAAAAATCGAACCTTTTGAAGATGGTTCCGATGGAATTTCCTGATAGCATGTGGGTTATATACTACATCGAGATGAACAAAGTGGACGATATGGATTAGGACGAGTGACTGCAGGTCCACGTAGGTAAGTGGGCAGGCTTGATTTTCTCTTGTGACGTTAATGTGTGTATTGCATGGATGCTAGTAGATACAAACGTGTGATGGCAGTGGAGCGTGGCATATGCAAACTCAGTCCTCCGTCTGGCTTGGTTTGATGAGCTGCTCTGCATGTTCGACGCACAGTAGGGTTTGCTGAGATGCCTGTACGAAAGGTTTGCAAAAACCAAACAAGCAAGAGGATGGCAGCGGCAGCTACCACTTCGGCACCAAAGCCTACGATCATGGCGACTTTGGCGCCATGCTGCTGATCTTGGGCAGCGCTGGTCGCAGTGGGTAAAGCTGCGCCAGTCGGTGTGGTTCTGTCAGAACGCGCGTGAAGATGAGGTGGGCACGAAGGAGATGAGTTTTGAATATCGGTACAGATTCTCCGATTTCCCACTCCTCTCCCACACCCTCATTGATCTTATCTCACAGTCCCGCAGGTAGGCAGCCATTCACTTTATTTGGATCTTATCAGATAACACCAATTTCAAAAGCCGTCCCGCAATCTCTTGACATGTCATATTGCTCAACGTGGGCTGAGTCCCAGAAACCATATGCGCTGCCACGGCAAGTCCCCCACGATCGCCGTTATTTATCCCAGAGCAGAGCAGAGTCAACCCCAGATCCTGCTTCACCCACTACTGCCTATGCCTGTCGGATGCCCAGAATTGCTTGGCGGCAGTGGCTCCTGAAAGGCAAATGGGAGCAAACGAGTAAGTCTTTTGTGTTAAAGTCGCTTTATATCAACCGGTCGACAAAATGAAAATAAATCAGATGACTGCGCCGGGCATGAGAAGAGGCTCCCTGGCACATGGAATAGAGTCTCCGAATAATTGTAGGCATAACTCTGGGTATAGACAACGAGAGGGGTTCAGGGACAGAGCCTGGTCTCTTACACCGCATTACCAATTTCCCATTACTCCATTGAGATATCGGAGTGTTGTGAGGTCAACATAGGCAAAATGCCGTTACTGCCGCTGATGCTGCAATCTCGCAATCTACAAGCATGCACACTGAAGACATATCTTATTTTCCTTCATCAAACCATACCCCAAACTCCATATCCCCTAACCTAACAAATAATCCTCATCCTCAAACCTCAATCTTCCTCCCCTTCCTATCAACCCTTTCATCCCTCGGATCAAACCCACCATTCCCCCAAGTCGCCCACTCCGGCGTCTCAGGCCCCATATACTCCTCAGGCGTCCACTCACCATCCGCCCCCCGTTCCTCAAGGAGCTCAAAGAACCTCTGATAATCAATCCTCGTATGCCACTTCCCCTCTTCTCTAAACCTCCCGCTCCCAATCAGCACACAGCACGAATGCGCATGCTCAGCCGCAATCCCATAATCCAGTCCTCGTTCCATCAGCTTTTTGTTGAGCGCCTCGACAAACTCCGTGACTTCAGCATAGAAGGGCACATTCGCCATACTAAGTCCAGCACCGGCACTCGTCGACGTGCCACAATACGTCACGCCCTTGATCTCGACGAAACACGGCAGACCTTTCTCGACGAGGTCCGCATACCCCTCGACCTCATCATCGACATTAAACCCCTTGACGAGCGTAAGTCTAAACACAGTCCTGTGCTTAAACCGCTTCTCGCGGAGTATGTCAAGACAGCGCTGGAATCTCTCCCAGAAATCTCGATGCAGGGGACGGTCGATCTTGCGCAGCGACTCCTTGTTACTCGCATCAATCGAAACATAAAGCTGCGTAACAGCCTTCAGTGCAGCAAGTTGATCCGGATGCTGCGCATTACAAACAAGGAAGGACGAAATGCGCTCTGCGTGCAGCATAGCGAGGAACTCATTGATATGAGGATAAAAAATCGGTTCACCGACTAGACTGAGAGCACAGTGTCTAATGCGCATCGCTTCCGCGAAGCGCTCGGCGCGGACGCCGGGGACGCCGCGCATCATCTTGATTTTCTTGTAGTGGTTTTCCTTGACGCCGTCGAATATCAGATCGGGCGGGTCTACGACCCATCGCCAGGTTGTGCCGACGGGGTTCGTGCCATGACGCCAGCAGAAGACGCACTTGTTGGAGCAGGAGAGCGAGGGTGTCGTCTCCATGCATTGGTGCGAGGCGATGCCGTAGAATGAGTATTTGTAGCAGGAGCCGCGACCTCGGAGCGCGGACTTTGTCCAGCGGCAGATCTTGACGCCTGAGTGTGAGCCGACGATGGCGTATCCTTGTTTTGTTAGGGAGGTGTATGTTGGTGAGCTCTTGGGTACCATTTCTTTTACGGCTTGCTGTGGTTTTTTGGCCTTGGGTTTTCCGTACGTCGTGAAGTCGACAGCGATCGGTGCACCTTTTGTGCTGCTTGACTCGCCCTGTCCTGCATTGATGATCCTTCCTAGATCTTCGAGATCTTCTAGGTTTGTAGTCTTGGCTCCTTTCTTCTTACTCTTCGGCGCGAGTGATTCGTCGACCTCGATTTCTTCGTCTTCCTCGCCGGACGCATACTCGTAGTCGCTCTCATCCGCATCTCCACTACCCGGTACACCCTCACCCAAGGACCCCGTAGTCGCCACGTTCCTCAGGACGTCGGTCACACCGTCGGTCCACTCACCCAATCGCTCTGTCAAATCGACCTTTTTGTCCCCCATACCCAAAGGGTAGGCTCTTTTCCGGCTTGTCAACTTGGCCATCCATCTGTCAACTTCCCTCGCCTGGAAGCAAAAGCCTCCGTCTTCCGTTGGCCATCCTTCGCGATCGCCCAGTCCAAATACCGAGTATCCGAGTAGACCCTGTAGTGGCGCAGTGTCGATCCTGAAGTCATGATGTGTTTCTTGTAGATGCTCTAGGAAGTTGTCGTTGATCGTGTCGATGTTGTAGCTGGGTATAATGAAGAGATAAAAGTAAATCACGGGTTTTGAGTCTGCCGGCTTGGGAGGATTGATGAAATATTCATCATAGTCAATTTCAGTTAGATCCAGGACTTGAGGGTCGAGATACAGGTCCCTGTTTTCCGCCGGCTGCTCCTTGATTGACATGCCCAGTGTCTGAGCAAAGTCGTTTGCAATCTTCCCAGTGGTTGTAGTTAATGATGAGAAGAAGACTAGAACTTGCGTCTGAGGGACGATGTCGGAGTTGGAGCTCCGTCTTGTGGTGTCAGTCTTGCGCACCTCGCCTTTGATGCGACGCGGACCTGGTGCGACATCTTGCGTCTGTGATTGAAGCGACGATGTCTTCTCGTTCTCAGTTGGAACATCCACTGGCCGTGCCAGGGTTGGCTTGAGGTCATCCGAGCGCAAAAGCGCTGGTAAGAGATTCTTCTTCTGCTGCTTTGAAGAATAGAACGACCACGCGGCCGAGATGAGAGATGCCACGATGACCAGGATAGGCAGTCTGTGGTCATGCCACAAATCGAGGAGACCTAGCCGCAACAATGCTTAGTGAGATGTTCACATTCCGGGATGGTCATTGTGTACTCACCCTCAAGCGACATTTGACTCTCTCCCGCCATCTTTTCCATGCCTGTCGCTACAAAATGCCCCTTTGATCATGAGTTTTCGAGCTTATGGCCAGCTTTCGATCGCGTTTTGGAGGGGTTCTCCCGATCGCGTGGAGGGGCAAATGTCCTTCATTTTCAGTGGAGTCCTCGCACTATTGTAGCGGCAGTTATGCAAGGTGCACTGTAGCACGGACACTTGCGGGGCAGATTCCACTGAAAGCCTTCTGCTTAGTCAGTCCCTAAACGACAACATTGCAAACTTCCTCCTCAACCTTGATGACAAGATATTGAAACAGAGACTCGTATTCGTTGATTCGAGAGTATTTGAAAGTAACATTACGCTCACAGCAATGATTTTTTCAATTCTCTTGCGACACCTAGCGTCATAGAGTTCACTTTCTTGATCCAGCCCGTAAGCATCAGGACTGCGACCAAAGAAGCTGTCACCAGCCAACGCTTGTCAACCGGCCTAGATATGTTCAGCATCAGACTCTTCAGCACGCTATTTCGAGGTCCAAATACCCGATCTATCCCTTGACGGTGCTGTGACAATCGCTCTACAGGTTACACCAGAAACAGGCGGTCAGTTTTACGAAACAGCAGGTCAGACTTGGAGAGCCCATACCAGGGACGAATTTAAAGGCAACGCAGCTTGCTAAATTGCTTTCTCTCTGTGACTTTCAAAATTCTTATTGGGAACTTGGAATAACTTGTCGGTCTCAACTATCTTTCTTTGCTCGTCTGTCTACTAGACAGTCTCTTCCTGCACGTCTTTCCTCATGCTAATTTTCCTTCTTGTCCTCTTCCCAGCATCAATGATAAGCAGGAGTATAGACCAACTCTCATATCCCTTGAACGAGGATATATGATTGTGAGAGGCAACTATGCCATACGCGCCGGAATCTCAATCACAGTATCTTTGTGTCGTAGACTAGGCAAAGAGGCCGTTGTCTTGTGTACTATCATCATCGGGTATTCCGAGTCCTCCTTCGTACGTTCCTCCCTTGTACGTGCCTTCTTTCGGGCCGACCATCTTTTCTCGAAAAGCTTCTCTCTCTGCCGGTCAGTCTCAGGCATCCGGATCGCTCGAGTCGCTTTTTTGCTGAGGCTGTAGCTCATGGGCACTGTCGATGTAGTCAAGAAGCACATCTCTTGCCCAGCACACTGTGACCATGATCGCCAGCGCGTTCCATTGGTGTTGGTTGCGCTCCGCCATGTTGAGTTGACACGGGATGTGGATGTCTGCCTCTGGATTGGAGGCATCCAGGGTGACGATGAAGATGATGTGTCTCAGAATGACAAAGGCAAAGACAACGGGAGCTTGCTTTCCATCCTTCGAAGGGACGGTCTTCCTCCATTTTCCCGCTAGATCGGCCATCTCAACCTGAATCTTATTGGCAGAGTCCTCATCAGCGGAAATCTTGTCCTTGATCTCGATGATCTTGATGTTTCGAGGTATTTGATTGCCATACTTGGCACTACCCCCGTCCTCGTGCGCCCAGTCTATAGCTATCTGCAGAGCCTTCTCGAGATGACTGACGATGCCGGAAGTCACAGATCTGGACTGTTGCCTCTTATCACTCGATTCTTGATCCTGTCGGATGCTCCACTGCTCTTTGCGGAGGTCTTGAATTCGACCATGCACTTCGATCAACTTACGGAGCGCGACCGTGCCTCCATAATGAGTCAGTATTGGATACTCATAAGTACATCCGGGAGCGCCTACCTCGGTATTCGCATTTGGGTGATCTAGCATAGATCTTGGGACGAGCGGCTTTCGCATTCTCTTGCTGATAGAAGAGGCTATCTGGCAGAGGGATACCCCTGAAGTGCATTCTCCAAGTGATCGGCATAAGAGTGAACTCGTTTCGTGCATTCAGAATGGTATTGAGAAAGACTTGCTCTCGTCTCCATGTAGTGTCCTCGTCTTCAGCGCAGTCGGTATCCTCATCTGGGCCGTCTTCCGAGTCGCTGTCGGGAAACGCGGGCATTGGCTTGCGAGGGGTCGTAGCAAGACTGTTGACGGTCATGTTGAGCTCATCCTCGCTTTCATCATCATGTTGACCAGCATCGACTTTGTTCTCGACCTCGCTCTCGGCCTCGTCCTCACTTGGCTGGCCTGGTTCTTCCTCATCATCATGACGATCACTGGGCGACTCGTCTTCCTCGACAGCCTCACTCCTGCCATTTTCATCTCCTCGATTCACGGGTTCCTCGTCGCGCTGAAACGAACTTATTTCGCCGACCTCTATGCAACTCTTGGCATCTTCGATGTCAGATGACTCGGGTTCGGGGTGGGCGCTATACGCAGAAACTGGGATCGAGGTCGACGCTGAAGACTTTGTAACGGTAGCTTTGGTGACGCGACCACCTAAGACCTTGTCTATCTCTTGCTTTGGTGTAGGGGCCGTATCTCGGCTACCGAGGGATCGGAACCTGGGCCAGCGAGGCGAGAACCAGTCGCGGAAGCTGGCCATGATTGTAGGTATTGGACGTTTGCTTGTGAGGAGACGAGAAGTGGTCAGAGTGAGGAACAGCGAGTCCCTCGCGCGTACTAAAAAATCGAAATACGCATTCAAAGATTATGGATAGTCAAGTCGCGATGGGCGTAACCACGGTTGACCTTCGCAACTGCACTCGGAGTCTTGAGAGAGTCGCGCAACTCAGATCGTCCCTCCGTATCGGCGCGTAACGCATTCAGGGAGGATTTAATTGTCATCAGCTGAAGGCTTTCTGAATGGCGAATGTGAGGCGATCATGATGAGTTCCAACGAGGTAAGAACGAGAAGGTCGGCGTTGTTCCATGGCGGGGTAACTTCAACTAAAACGGCAGCTCTCCAAGCACCAAGAGGTTGCCCGTCAATTGAATTCAGGCTGGGAGAATGAACTGAGGCAGTTACACCCAACATCAGACTACCAGATGCACCTTCCTATCAGAGTTTCCGACAGGACTATACACTGTAACAACATGCAGAATTGATTCAGAGTCCAAGCAACATGGGCCCATTCATTCCAAGATACCATGAGCAGTACGAATGTAATTGCCAAGTTGTATGGTGAGCACTGAGTTCCTCCTAAGTATAAGATCTTAAGATTGTCCTTGGCTGGCACAGATTTAGGGGATGAGAAAGGAATGACACTAAACCAATGACCTGAAAGTTAAGAACCGTTTGGAACAGTCCAAGAATGTTGAGGCAACACAGGTAAACCGTATCTCTGTTCTTTCTAGCGTTAAAAAGGGGGAAATAAGAAAAGGCTGCCACGAGTTTCTCAAAAAAACATTGTTGACCTGGCTGATAGTGGCGACTCCGTTGTACTTTGTATGTGGTTCTACCAACATTTCATCGCAACGAAGAAAAAGCAACCAAAGGTACGGAATGTGGCAGGAGCCTCCGAAGGAACAACTGCACTCAACCCTGAGTCAAGCCGAGAGAAATGATGTCAGTCGCGTCCGTCTTTGGCAGCATCTAAGTACCTGAAACGGCTAGCGTGGATTAGCAAAGAACACAATTGTGCATTTGGGCACCTTGAAAGGGTAGGAAGGAAGGCTAGTGGAGACCGGACGAATGACGCTAGTGATGCCTCTGCATAAGAATTTGAGGTGAAAATTGCCCCGAAGAGACGGCCAGGGTCATCGCGACTTGTCACCTCCAAAGCGCGCCGGCTAAGTTCATCAACACCAACCTTGAATCCATCTGCATAGAGGTATCACAGGTGTGCAGTGATCCTATGCGCAGACGCACAAGAGTGATTCATTGTGTTATTTGCATGATACAAGCAGACACGCCGCTCCTTCTCCAGTGACGCCACTCACAGAACTTGCCACAGCTAGCGACAGTAGCTCCTGGGCTGCGTGCGACACCCTTGAACGGCGACGTTACCTACCTACCTACCTAACCGCGACCTATCGTCATCCCACTTCCCGTCTTCTGTTTCCTTGTCGCCGACACTTTCACACCAACTTATTGCGTTCGTCCCCCTACTTTCTAGACGTCGCCGACTACACCGAGTCCGACGCGCATTCCTGTGTTTTCCCTGCCCCCTTCACTCCTCCCAGGCATGCGCTACAGTCGCCGTCAAGCACCTATCTGCAGACAAAATGGTCGACTACAGCAAGATGAAGGTCGTCGACCTCAAGGCTGAACTGAAGCGCCTCGGCCTGCCTCAGGCCGGCCTCAAAGCCGAACTCGTTGAGCGGCTGACGACTGCCAATGACGAAGGCATGGGCAACGAAGATTCAGAGCCATCCACTGAAGAGAAGGACGATCGAGTGACCGACCAAGAGCCTACTCAGCCCAGCAATCCACAGCAGGGAGAGTCGTCTAAACCAGCTGAGCCAGAGAAGTCAGCCACTGAAGCCGAGCCTGCTCCTAATGAACAACCTGCCAACGAAACGGCCGAGGGCGCTGCCCAAGACAAGCCTGAGAATACCAATGCGCCCATCGCTGCACCCATTGCTGCACCACAAGAAGCCACCATCTCAGAGACCCCTTCTGTTCCACCGACCGAAGTGATCCAGGATATCCAGAAGCGCAAACGAAGGTCAACTAGTCCTCCCCCCTCTGCCGAAGAGTCCGCTCCCAAGCGCCTCCGACAGGAAGGTAACCTGGACAGTCCAGCTGTGACTACCACTACCCTACCTACTGACCTCCCCTCGGCAGCTCATGAGTCTTCAAGCCCGAGCAAACCCGAGTCCCACCAACCGACAGCCCTGAACGTGGAGGTAGATGGCATGCAGATTGACGACGATGCAAAGCAACCATTAAATTTCGAGTCGGGTGGATCATACCAAGTACAAGATTCATTAGACATAGAAAACAGCCATCCCAACGGCCATAGCATCACCACTGATTTGGGTAACACTCGCGAGGACGCAGCTTTCAACGAAGAGGGCCCACTGCCCAGCAACCAGGAATTGACTAACTCTCCTACGGGACCCAGCGTCGAGCCCTCCGTCCATCCTGCCACCTGCGCATTGTACATCAAGAATCTTATGAGGCCTCTTCGACCACAGGCCCTCCGAGACTACATCCTCGAGCTTGCCACGCCCACCAATGCTCCAATCGACTCGAGCACCCTTGTGAACTTTTACTTGGATAACATCCGTACTCACGCCTTTGCCGTGTTCACGTCCGTCTCTGGCGCTTCGCGCGTGCGCAACGCTCTCCACGATCGTGTCTGGCCCGACGAATCGAACCGTAAAGCACTCTGGCTGGACTTCATCCCCCCCGACCGTGTTGCGGAGTGGATCGAGATGGAGCTGGAGCCCAAAGAAACGCTCGACGGCGGCATCTCGCGTTGGGAAGTATCCTACGACCGCGACGGCTACAACAACGTCACCGCTTACCTCGACTCAGTTGATGGTGCACAAGCTAGCAAACGTCCGCCTACCCGCAGAGAGGATTCCCCTCCTGTACATCCCGAGCGAAGAACCTCCATCCCTACCGGTCCTCGCATCATGACAGGCATCGAGAATGCGCCTACAGGTCCACGCAACCGCCATTCCAACAATGCGCAGTTCATGAACCCCAGCCGACAAGAGAGAATCGAGCCGGGCTTCATCGAGACTGTGGCATACCCGAGAATTGGCTTCCGCCCTGTCCCTCCTGATCTTGCAGACCGTCGTCTGGAAGTTCTTGCCAACGCCAAGAGCAAGTATTACAACGAGAGCTCCGGAAAGGACTACCACCGATACTATTTTGAGCGCAACACCAACCTAGTCAATCGAGGACCCGAGATATTCCTCGGCATTCGCCCTCCTCATCGCGAGAAGGAGCGTCGCGAGCAGCTCGCTAGAGGTGGCGGGGATCGTGATCGCGGCAGCGACCGCGACCGCAACGGGGATCGAGATTATCGCGATCGTCGCGGCCTCGGGCCTGCACCGTCTTATCCAGGCGGCGATCGGCGCCGACGAGGAGGACGTAACCAACGTCACCGAGGTGTACCGAAGGGCGGCGAGAGATACCGCCCTGGTGGACATGATTATGAGAGGGGCGACTATGGAGGAAGAGACCGCGGCAGACTGAACGATGGATACGGTCGCCGATGAAGCCCTCGTCCTCCAGGGCCAACAAGGGGCACGGCATGAGGAGCCCAAAGGATCGGCGATTGTATAAATATAAGTTTGGGGGCAATTTCTTGCTTCCATGGTGTACAAAAGGAAGGACAACATATCATCTGCGAGACAGGTGGACGCATTGCAAAGAAGCAAATTCGGGCTTATTTGCTGATCAAATTGCTGAGCATGACAGAAAGGGGAGATAGCCAGACCCATCCAAACTCGATGACTGGGTCATTTAGCAGTGACGAAATTTCCTGAGCTGTCCTGCATCAAGACCATGGTACATAGCTTACATATCTAGCTAGTACCAGACCAAGAAAAAAACTAAACCGAACCGACCGTTAACGGTAGAGCCTATCGCCTTACTCGTGTGCTTCTTCGAAATGGGAGAGTTACAACAGAAACACTAAAGGATCTGTGTTAGGGTTTATGCCGAGGACATAAGTAGACTGGCTATTGTCACGTCTATTTCGTGGCACGCAACGTTTTCTTTGGTACCTCAGCTGACATTGGGAGAAGAGATACCTTGCTTCAGAAACTCATATGACTTTACTAGGCTCAGTCATGATGCTGTGGAGTCATGATGTGGGATGCGCAAACAGCAATTTGTTTGTTCTATGACATATTTTGAGTATGGCTTTTGTTCAATGAATCTATAAGGTCAGTATGAGTATATTAGTATGTCCCTGTCCACTTCTTGATAATTGCTCAGCCAGAACTTTCCATCTTTCAGCCGCAAATGAATGAATGTACATAGTTCTTGTCAGAGCATAGATCGCCTGGTTCGCATCTACAGTTAAGTTCGTTGCCAACCGCAAGCGAGTGCTAATCATGACCGACAATACCTGGAACCAACAGTGAGTGATTCTCACATTCCATAATGCACTTGTATTGACCAGAGCATCCCCGATTTTGCTCTGACCCGCACAAGTTCCTACCAATTCACTAACCAATAATACAGGGAAATCGTTGCGGTTATGCAAAGAGCTGGATGGGACGCCGACTCCATTCGCGCTACCGATACCACTCTCGAACGAGGAGCCAAGCTTGAACGACCACTTCTCCCGTCTCCTCGCCGGCCAAAACCCTGCCCCTATACTGGTGGACTGATCTTTCTGCAAGCACCGAGGCTCGCCAGGCAGAGCGAGCCGAGCTACGCATGGCCATGACCACCTTCGACCCGAATGTCGACTACCTACGCAATCAGTCGGGCAAAATGGTCAAGCCTCCTCCGGGAAGCAAGAATCAACCTCGCTGGAAACCAAGCGAGTACGAGATGAAAGCTTATAAGCTACAGGTACGTACTAGAGACACTTCAGACAGTGTGCGTGGCTGACATCTCATAGGGCGCCCTTGAATATCCTCTTTGACTGTCAACTTCACTGCTGTCCGCGCGAAATGTCCCAACCCTACGCGAATGCATACAAGCAGGCTTTGGCCACGAGGACCAGCCAGAGAAGAGCCCAGGCCGCGCTGATCGTCGCCAGAGCTCGCAGAAGCACCAAATCGCTTGCCGACTAACTCAAGAGAAGTTTGTTCTTAAGCAGGAGAGAGAGGTGGCCACGCAGACGAAGTCGAGAACATGGAGCCAGCTCGATTCTGGCCCGCTGTTAATCCAGCGCCCTTGACTCGTTTTGAAAGCATGGGTACCATCAAGCCTCAACAGGCTATCGCTCCGCCTGTCTTTGACGATGACGCGACTGTGACAAGCCCTACTGCCAGAGAAAAGGCCTGGGCAGAAGCAGTAGAACGCCATGATCCTTGTCTGAATCACTACGAACAGGTCGAAGATAATATTCAACTCCGCCTCGGCCCATTTCGACGCGGACAATGAACTACCGACTCTGGTTATCTCGGGACAATCATCATGATGAAAACTGGAATACATAAAGTCACGTCTACATAAGCTGCGCGAAAGGCAGAGCGTGAGCAGGCTACCACAAATGAAGAGGAAGTAGGGGATCGAAGACTCATCTATCGCTTAGGTTCCGTACTAAATCTCGCGAATACACGTAGCATGCACACCGTCTTTGCCCATCTGCCTTAAAGGCAAAGATGAAGCCGTCGCCACCACGACACCAGGGGCCTAGCAACAACGTCGATAAGATGCCCGACAGCAACATCGCCGAGGGACCGGACAGTACTGTCGGCGAGATGCCTGACAGCATTGTCGGCGACTGGCCGAGATGCGAGAGTGGATTGACCGGTTGGGAACACTAGCACATATTGCAACAGGCACTTTTCACATATCAGGGGTATGTTGGAACTGTGAGGACCTGTTGTCCCCAGACACTTCGAGATATGGTTCTACTTTAGAAGCGTGATGAAACTAATAAGAGAAAAGGAGCGGGCTATGGAACATTCATGAAGTGTCTCCGCGTCGAGCTGAGCATGGGCACCTTGATCTTGCAGCGAGACGGGCTTTGCATGTAGCCGAAGAATACACCACTGAGATCACACTCATCCAGCAAACCCAGATGCCTCATACCGGGACACGGCATGCCGACTGGGACTTGGCAAAACCATGCGTAATACTGGTTATGGCTAGCAAGGCCTACCATCCGCTATCCACCATGGCTTACCTCTTGAAGGGTAGCCACCCCACCTTAGGCGACCTGAGATTATTGAAGCACGGACTCTCAGTCTCGCTCGCCAGTCCCAGAATTGGTACAATGTACAGGATACCCAGGAGCAGCATACTGGATCGACGATAAGAGCAAAGCCAGGCTCTGGCGTGAGATCTTAGGGGATTGGTGTATCCATGGACATATTCCTCATTCAGCATTCATTTATCTCGACGAGATCACATTCTCTTAGAGACAGAGCTAGGCCAAGGAGAAGTTGGCGACCGGATGTCAGGCGAGCAGCACAAGGCTAACCAAGCCGCCCTTGAGAAGAGAGCTCGGTAGTACGTGACGAGGAGGGCGATGGATGGTCGTGGGCGTCAATACGCTGTCGATAAAATCGTCCGCTTGGAGTTCCGGCTGATGAAGTTGACGCGCTTCCTCAGTATAAGAAACATGCTTAGCTGTGTGGCGGACATCTGGTCCCAGTTCCCTTGTCGAGGGTTAAGTACACTGCTATACCTTGGGACCAGTGTACTGCGGTTCTGTGCTGCCCGGTAGCCGAGAGTCTTGATCATCCTTCGATTCAAAAGCCCGCTGAGAATGAGCCTGGGTGAATGTCTGGCAGCTGGCTCTGGACTTCTCCCGGATTTATTAGAATCTACCATGTCCAGTCACCGAAACAGTTTGGTCGACAATGAATCTTTCGGCCATGATATCAATATCTCAAGTAGATTCGTATATTTAACACCGGCTAATACGAGTTGACTACGCGCGCGCGTTCCAACGGTGCGTTGACATAACCTCGCCGACCAATGCCACCATCACACCTGGTAACGACACCACCCAGGAAGCCACTGTCGCCACCCGTACCCTGCACGCTGTCCTGCCCATCTGCCTTAAGGGCAGAGAAGAAGCCGCGCCGTCACCGTGTCCATAATCGTACTCTGGGCCATTCTGTGGTATCTGGGACTCATGGAATGACCTGAAAAAGCAAAGAACGCGAATACAATCAGGAGAAGAATGGGAACTCTGTGATTGTTGCCGCCGCACACGGTACATCGCTCACGAAACACTCACTGGACCAAATAAGTTGAAATAACCCCGAAAGCCCTGCTCCTCGCCGGATCATGTCGAGTGTCTACGCCAAAGCTGCGGCCGGACCCCCTACCCAGCCTCGTGCAATGAACATTGAGACGCACCCCTTCCCTACTAATTGCGACTTGATACTCTCTTCGGCCTTGGCAGTAAAGAGATGCTTTCGTGTCCGCTGCAAAGCAGTTTTGAGCAACAATGAGACGAAATACAACAGAATTGTGGGCAACTCCAAGACAGGAGCCTTGAGCTTGAGCGTGCTGGACATTGCAACTACCGGACACGTTCGCCACTCTCCGTACAATGCTGCAATGCTGGGACAACAGCACGCATGGTCTTGATAGTGCCGACCGTTGCACAGCCAACACAGTCGAGCCAGCCAGGGGTGACAGTAAGGCCAGAAGATACCAAGTGTTTGAGATGCGTTCAATGTGACATGATGGTTGCCTGTGCGCTTCAACGTGTCCGGAAAGTTCAGAAGGCACAAAGATACCCAAGTGCTCTCGCATGGCACTTCAAGACGGCTCGGTTAGCTTTTCAGCTGCCACAGTTCCTTAATTCGCCCCACGTCCGTTCGATAGACAGAAATGACGAGATCAGCAATCAGGCGAGTCACCAATCGTGATATTTTGGCCTACGAGCAAGACACGCCTCGACCAGAAGGTTTTAGATTGACTGATAGAGGAAATCGACTATTGGGGACAAAAACGAAGCTTCCGAAATTTCCATCAGTAGTACAGCGACCTTAAAACAGACCAATGGGGCACTTTGCATATACCGGGGACACCATGGGACTTTTGTATATCGGCGTCTAATCATTAGTTAGAGGCGCTGTAACAAGCAATGGCGAGGTGAAGAAAAAGGAGATCATCCGACGGTGTGACGAAGATTTCATGGATATTTTCGACAAAGACGAGTGCAAATACCACCACTCCAGCAACTCGGGTTTCTTTACAACCTGTACGCTAAGACTCGACCCCTTTGTGTGCCCCATGGGCTGGTGTGCTCCTTCATAGCAGCAGCACACGATGACAAACATCGCTTTGGTATCACTTGAGTACTTTCAATACTAGGAAGACTACTGCACTCACCGCAAGACAGCCCTTGTCAGGAGCTATATCAAGTACGTGCGGTTATGGCCATGCTCACAGTCCACACTTGACCAAAAACGAGCCTGCTCCCACGAGCCGCACCCGAGGACGATGGACTCATAAGGGCCACGCCGAGGTCTTGGATCGCCTTATCGCGTTGTCAGACGAGGACGACGATGCGGAATCCATTCTCAAACGTGCATGAAAGACTGCTACACGTCTGTTAGCACGAGCTTCAGGATTACTGTTCACCATCAGTGTCCGCCCTTCTTCGCATACCCTGCAACAAAATTTGACAGAGTCTGGGCTTTTCTGGCTTGAGAATCTCAAAGCGCTGAAACCACAGTCTCTCTCTGATGATGGCAAGGTTAATTGCTTTGTCCCGCAACGTAAAATGAACCCGTTCGCAATTTTGGAGTGAAAAATCCTAGCTTCGAACTTAATATATAAATTCAAATAGCCTGCAAATACCTGGACACCTTCGTCTTCATTCGGGTGTCAGTGACTTACCGTACGACAGACCCAACGGATGTTCCCTCGCCTCGCTCTGGTCAATCGAGCTACATACGCAGCCCCTGTAGATATCGGCAGTCTCATCACCAACGCGAGACAGGAATCACAAGAGAAAGTTCAAGATGCTTTCTGTATAGTGGTTGCACAGGCAAAGGCGAACAAGCGGTATGGAATCGATGAAGTTTCACGTACAGCTACGGAACATCGACTGCACGTCCCTCTCGTCTTTGACAATGCGTCGTTTCTTGTCAAGTTGACATGTATCGAGGAACAACCTCGCGAAATGTCAGCCCTTTGCGCGTGTGCTTTCTTTTCTAAGTCTCCGGAAAATGTGTATCTCGTACCATCCACTTTGCTAATCACTATCAAGCACGCGGTGTGTTGAATTGAGGAACCAACTCCAAAAAGGCTCAGAAGTTTAATGAGGGATAGGCCAGCAAAGCCGTAGCCAGTGGGCAACCTCGTACGCCTGCTACTTGAGTTCGCTTTAAGACTGCAGCCTGTGACGCGCAGCGGCACACATGGCGAGATGGAAATTCTCGCATGTCACCGCAGAGGGTTGGCATTATGGGTTTCAATGCTCTTCAAGTCTAGCAGCGAAATAGGTCTTGAGATAATGGGCAATCCGACCATGGACTGGAAGACACAACAACCGGGGTGGGTACAGTGGTTCGGCACAGCATTCTGGTGTCAAAGGATCGCCGACTCATGGAAGGATACATCTTTGATCAAGCGGACGTTCCGGGGAGAGACAAAGGCCAAGAGGCCTACAAACACCTTTTCCTAGACGTGCCCCAGCCCAACGGCGAGGACGACGGGCCCGGTTGAAAAGACCCCGAAATCGAGAATTTGGCCTGGCAGCTTGTGGTAAGTATGATGATCCAGTACAAGCATGGTTACTAACTTTACATTAGGAGCTCGGGGAGTACGCTGCAGTTGGAGAGTGTCGGATCCCAGATTACCACGAGATGAAGAACAATCCATAAGCCTCTTCATCAATGCTTATCGGTATGGCGCATATCCGTAAGATACCAGCGGCCGTATCACCAATAGCAACGGCTATGATAATACAATCCGGTCCAGCTACAAGCCACTCTATTCGTAGGGAAAAGTCAACGTTCTTGGGGAGAATCAACCTCGCGCCTAAAGAGGATTTCATGCACCCTTGCGCTCCCCCCCTTTGCCCGGAACCTGCTTTCACCATCCGCCATATCCAAACCCCTATTCATGCTAAAAATTATTTCTCCCCGCGCTTATAAGAACACTCGCACCCGACACATGATCCACAAGCATCTTTGCTGCGCCTCGCGCGTGAGATGCTACGCTGTAAATGTCCAGCGAAAGGACATCGAAGCAACAAACCTCAGAAGCGCCATGAAGAAGAACAACATCGACGAGGGGCCTGATCTGCGTCAATATCCACATAGACGATGCCAAACTTCACAGAAGTGGGCAGAAGACTACGAGGTCTTCCCACAATGAAGTCCTTGCTGCAATGAGGAGGAACACTTCGGCATGTGCTATAAGAGCACTCTCAAATGATCATGTCCCCACACGCAGCAAAAACATCTTTGATTCGTCTTCGGCCAATGTCATGAGCAGAATGCTCAGCCGCATGAAAGAAGCGGATGTCGAGTTCTCCCGGATGGTACGAAGACGAAGATAGGGTGAAAATTATGCCTCCCCTACAAATACCACCATTGGTTAGGCAAGCTGCGACGCCGGCTCGCTCACCTACAGTGGCGTCCAAAGTACCACCGACAAAGCTGCAAAGCAGCCCGAGAAAGGAAACAGCGGTTTTCGCGCTGATGGTCTTTCCTGGACTTCTTTGCCACTAGAGACTAGGGCAGACCATTAGATGGCTTGCCCATCTCGTGGGCGTCGTCATCACGCCGGAGAGGTGGAGTCAAATCCACCATCAATGGCTGACCGCACAGGTCCAAATGGATGGCGATAATAATTTAATCGCCTTTACCACAGCACAGATTGTTGAGTTGGGACAAGAGATGGATGGGGTGCATGGCCCCGGCTACTGGTACTTCATTGAACAGTACAGGTGAGTACCCCTTCTTCTGGTTATAGCGGATCGATGGGTCGCTCGAGGAAACGACGGCATGAAATATTGAGGCATTGATCGACCAGCGGTTTACGAGACATAACTCAACGCGCGGTTCATGCGGAGCTATCGGCCTAGTACCTCTTCCTCTTGTCTCTCTCTCCGACGCCGACCTCCATCTCTTCGGTATCTTGCCTCAGACGCATCAAGAAACCACTTTCAATTCATTTAAAAGTCTGACTCAGAGAAAAAAACCTTCGTCAGAGAATTCCAACTCACGATTGATGCAACAGCGGTGCTACTGATGGATCGGGGCAGCTAATAGCACTCGTTACCGCTTCTCTTACTACTGTTACGAAAGCAAGCAAGCAAAATCTTGCAAACCTGCCAGGACAGATTCCAGTGGCCATACTTTGGCTCCTAGGCTCGGGTCTACATGATATCCCAATTACAAGTACCAACCTGGTTCCAGCAAGCGTAAGGACGTCAACTCTGGTCAATTCAACAACGTAATACAATTTTCGACAGAAGTTTAACCAAATGCGAAATTTCTGGGCGCCAGAGTCAATAAGCAAAAGCTTTTCCGCCATCGAGAACGCCTCGAAAGGGATATGCAAACTGCCCGGAATGTACGAAGCTTCGTTCGTCCCCTCGGCCACCATGTGGTCCATTCAAGGTGTGAACAAAGATCTCACGATCAAGCCATCGGCCCAGCGTGCAACCGAGCATAATCCGTCGACGGAGCACGCCTTCCAATTCTCTCTTGGCCATGTCTTCCCTTCAAGCACTGCCTCTGAAAGGCGTGCTGCGCTTAAATCTTGCCACAATGACTTCGTCGGTGCATGGAACATACTCTGTAAGTACGTCAAATTAAGCTACCTGCTAATAGCATGCTGGGGATTGAACAGGTAAGGAGTCAAGCATCATTCTGACTATCTGGCTCAAAATGTATAGCTTCGGGACTAAGTATTCTAAGCTGCTTTCTCTGTGACGAAGGCCCCTATAAGCAGTACGGGAATGCAGCCTCTGCGCTCGACGCTCAGTCCTTGTAAGCCTATTCTCCGCTGAGTGATCAAGTTTTTCAGAATCGCAATAATCGATCTTCCATCCGCTCAACATGATCGCTACCCCTCACACCCTGTCGACTGCTGGGTTTCAACGGTTCTTCCAATAAGGTTGCTTCTCCAAGTCCTTTGCTAGCTACGATGCTTTCGACAATGCTTTCGCAGGTGACGTTTATGACAATCATGAGACAGAGCTAGTAGCTCGCGAGGAGGAGGAACTTGTGGAAAATCTCAGACGCACCAAGCTCCGCCTTGCAGAGTTCAAGAAGCAGCAACAAGACATCGAAGCGATCTCCAATAGTGTTTAAAATCGTCTAGTCAACATAGCTACTGACAACGAGATCCGAGGTCTTTTATCCCGAGATCTTTCAACTTTGAGCCGTATGATGAGGCAATCCGGGCCAAGCTGTTAGCTCTGACGTTTCCTCTCACACCGGCATGTCCGGATGCCCAGTTAATCTCAATCTTGGCTACCAGCGTCGAAGACTTGAGGGCAAAACTGGACGCAGATGACTTCTCATTCAATGACGATTAATCAACCGAGGACCAAATCGGATAGAGGAACCAGAGCACGAAGCATCAAGTAACGAGAGCACAACGCCTTGCGATTGAGGTCGTCAGCATCATCGAGGAGCAGCGCATTGGCTGCAAAAGTACAGTACCACTGCTCATGATGATCGTCTACGATTTCAGAGCAGCGTTCTCCTACATCTGCCATCATTCTTTTGGTACCAAGATGATGTGATTGTGAAGGCTTATCGTACCAGGACAGATTGCGAGAGAGTTAGCACCTAAATCCAGCGCATGATCAGAGAAGCATACAATAGCGGCACATAATACAACAGTCTTGGCGAACCTCAATTCGCACTTGGTGCTGTGACACTATTCGGTAATGTGTGGGAGCGGCTATAACAGATATTATCCGGAAAGCCAAAGGCAGCGTCCTTACTGGTCTCTGAGGCATCGTAAGCTGTTAAAAGCTTGTGCCGGAACATTATACATTCTGTCTGCTCGCCGCTGGCTCGTGAGAAGGGACAGTCTCGCGATGTCGTTCAGCCCCGTTCGCCAGCGCAAGCCTGGCGCCCTGATCTTCGTTGCCGTTACCGTCGTCCAGATCTTGTTCGCCGCCTGGCTAGCAGCGACGGCCAATTCTTGCCAAAGCGAGAGTTCGACGATTTTCGCTCCAAAATCTTCCGCGCCAGCTCGTTGGGCAGTATACTGTCTTCGCTAATGCAGACATGATCCGCGGCGAGTAAGTTGGAAACCTCTGTGCAACCTGCAGAGTCCAAACTCTCTTCATACATGGAAGACCGAAGTCACTAGCCGCCCTGAAAATTGGCTCGAAGTCCAGGTTTGATTTCATGAGACCATGGGCTGGAGTACTCCCTCCGCGCCTGCCCCTCAGGCCCCTTCGGTTTCAAGCCACAGCCGCCCAAAGCGGTTCCTCGTTTCAATGGCAAGACTTCGGGACATAAGGGCTATGTCTCGCCTGACTACCTGTATGGCGCAAAGCTACAGCCGGCACGCAAGGTCCCGGACCTGTTCGCAAGAGCAGAGTCCAAGGACAAGATCACCAGCGGCACCAAGAGACAGAAGAAAAGCTCCCCGCTCTTCACCGTCAAGAACCTCAATTGCTTCTCGTCCGAGCCCATGATTGTGACGTTCTCAATAACGCCGCCGTTGCAAGTCATGGTAGATGAAACAGCTAAAGCCCTCTGCGTGCTGTGCCCTCTCATTACACGACAGAAACCGATCGAAATGCTTAATCCCCCACATCTACTGATGAATATTCAGGAGAAGGACCGGGCACCTCCAGCAGATGTGGGTTTCTGGCTTGATGGCCGCATTGGTTGTAACGGCCGCGTTTACTTCACTCCCCACTCAACTGCTTCGTACTATTTCGATAGCCGTACACTCGCTTGCCAGCGAACTGAATGAAGATGTCCGACCGCGTTCCGGCTGACTGGATTACTCGCTTCCTGTATGAGACACCATGCATGGGAACGCATCATGGGTCAGCAGCTCCGACGGGCTACTAGAGCGTCACATATCGACCGACGCGGCCCAGAGAGAGTCCTGGGTCCATCGTGGCCAGCTCTCCAACAAGAGAATCGGCACGTACACTGAACACTTCAGTGTCGGCTGTAGAAGAGCGGGTTGAGGCTCTAGTTGCCGTCGGTGACACACACCGCACATCAAATAATTCTTATGCAAAATTGCGCGCCGAATCGATATGGGCGTTCATTTGGGGATTAACAGCGAAACCAGCAGTAGTAACGCTACTGGAGTTGTTAATGACATCGACGTTCACGTCCCTGTAACATCATTCAAGGACTCCTAGATTAAGTTCACCTAAGTGTATGGGGGGTAATGAGGCGGCGAAAGGCTAATGGAAACAAGAGCGATCCCTGAAAGCCCATCCATCGTGTCGCAACTCGGCAACATGCCGGGCGGCACGCAAGAGGCCAGCGTTGGTGAAGATGTCGTAATCACCGTCCAGGTGGGAAAACAAGATGCGGTCATAACTTATGTTTAGGACAAACGCACCCACCCCTGCAACATACAACCACACTTCTACCCTGCAACCTCATCCAACATAGCACGATGCCTCCCTAATTCTCACTATGGATGCCGCGGTTCCCAACCCCTTTGGCGACGCCGATCCAGTCCTTGCCCACCTCGCGGAGAAGGACTTGGCCGAAGCGGGCGTCGTTATCACGCCTGAGAGGTCAGCATAGTTTGGACCCCGGCGCACATGGGCATTTCCATTACAGGAAATGGGGAAGCCGACACACTTGCCAATTTTGGCTGGAATTTTGGCCGGGCCATACCAAATGGCGTTGGCCATGTATCTGGAGAGTCGATCTTCTCTCTTACAGGTTTACGACCCGGAAATCTTATGGGAAGACGGCGCTGGCTCACAGGATAATCTGGAGCAACAGCAGAAGAAGAGAAAGGCATCGCCATAGCTGGTCGTCTAGGTAGATAGGTGCGCAAGGCGTGTTCAGCTGTGCTCAGGCTACTATACCTAGAGGATGCCGGCAATAGGCACAGCGCGTGGAGAAACGACTGCTGATTGACATTACAGGTCATACAAACGCAAAAAGATACACTAAGTCAGGTGAATCAACGGAGATAACACCGAACTAAACACTTCATCACCTCGTGGATACTAATCAGGTGATTGTCAAGATCGAAGGGATCGTTGAACTCAGGAGAACCTGGTGGTCAGCAGGAGGCCCACGCAGGGAGTCGAACAGTAGTTCTTTAATTGATTCGTCTATCATCACAACAAAGACAGCGATTGATAGTGTGGGGACTATTGGAATCTGACTGATACCTCTTTCTGGGGTCAAATAGTACTCACTTTAAGCTCTGTCAACCGACAAGTCGAGGTGATGATCTTTATACCATCACGCTGCGCATGCGTAAGCCTGTTAGCGCCCGATGTTTCGAAAAGAGGAGAAGGCTCGTGGGGGCCATAATGCCGCAGCGAAGCTGGATGGTGCCTGGCCACCTGAACTAATGCAGTGGCTCGGATCTGGAGAGCGCAATGCGATCAATAACCCCTTTCTAGTTCCCTCTCCTATCCACTTGGTGAGCGTGGCTTAGGACAGCGTTAACACCCTGGAGCACCATGTTGATGAGAGCTATCAGTCACCACCACATTATTTTGAAGCTTGTCTCATCTACTTGCTCTTAGGTTGTTCTACCATGCTTTGATTCTTGGGTCTTTCCACTAGTAGCTGCGATACTGTCGCTCATATGTTCTTTCCGGAATCCCTTCCCGGCCTTCCCTCCACCGAACCATAATAATGGCGACAAGAAACACGTTGTGCAACTGCAATTCCTTACCTGACCATCCGATTTGCCGCAGACATGCGAAATGGTGTGTGTTTTGGGTATAGCGTTCCGGTGAGACCAATGCCTCAGCAGGTTTCTAGAGTGTGGTGTTACAAGCGGAATGATGGATCACTTTCCGGAGGCTCTTCGAAGCCAGTCCATGTGACCATTGCCCTCAGCAGACGAATTCTCAGGCAGCGTTTGGGCGCTTAATTCCAAAGCCTTCGAGGTCTTCGATCGTTTGGGCAGGTTCAACAAATTCCCCATCATCAGCAGGACAACGAAGAGGCTACTCACCCTCAGTCCTACGGACCGCGAACTTCGAGCGATCCTCGATACACTCAGAGTCCTGCCTCTGGCACCAATCAGGTACAAAGCCCCGCACTATCCTTACACGGATATAACAGCGTCGGTCCCATGGATTTTGCAAACGGCACGTTTGGTATAGAGATGCCCAAGTGTCAGCTGCGCAATTCGTGCTGGCCGACATCCAGGAAGCCGCGCTGAAGTTGGAATCACTTCAATCTTGCTGTCACGACTGGTTAAGATGAGCAGCGACACTTGGTATGAACGTTCCCGGCGCTCAAGTTCGCAGCAGCCAGAGACAGGTGATGTTCTCGACTCTCGGAGGAGTTGTGTATACTCTTATGTACCTATGTAGGCCAACGCCACAAGTCTCCTCCTATGGAAGCACACAACGCAACACCCGCAACGCCACTCACAGATTTCCCGACATCGCGGGACTATTCTCTTGGGATCCAAAAGCCTTGCATACGGTCGCAGACTATGCGGAACACAGGAGCGTGAATCAGTTCGAGTTTGATGCTCACTATGTCCTTTAACCCTAGAAATAATTTCTAGCTCCGAACTCACAGGTGAGAAGCGCCGTGCATGTCGTCGCGAAGATTTTGTGTGCTTGATAGCACTGGCCGGGAGAGTGGCCACTCAACCAGGCCAGGCCACGGAGACAATCCAGCGGCTCAAGCTCAGGCTTCGGGAGATAGCACGCGATCAGCGCGTCCCATTCTCGCTAGTACTTTGGCAGAATGCGACGATCCGAAAGCGAAGTCCAATAGCCAGAACAACCTCTGAGCCCACAGTTCCCTCTGGGTTTCTTACCTTCACAGCCTCTCCAGATCAGGTAGTGTTCCCCGTCATACCGTACATTCTTGCCAAAGCAACTCCGTCGCTTGATCTGAAGGATCAGAGCATATGCCTCGTATGGGCCGACCGCCATATCTGGTAGTTCATGGACCTGAGCATCAAACATTACGTCCAGGTTCAACACAGGGGAAACCTATCGCCAAGTATGTAGCGAATCTCTCCCGTCAAAGTGCAGTCCTTCTTGTCGCAGCCCAGATTACGATAGATTAGATATATATACCCTAGAAGTCCAACACATTAATTTTCTTGCTAAGTTCTAAGGTCTCTGAGTTCTTACTAGTGTCAACAACGGCAACAACAGTGCTGTCGAGGAAGCTGTTATTGAAACAAACATCTGCTATAATGCTAACCACAAGCTCAACCTGCGTAGTCGATCATGCTACCAGGCTTTCCAGCGATGCTGTCACTTATTCCACGTCAATGGACATCAATTTCGACCTGGTCCAGGGGTCTCTAGAGCATATTGAGCAACTAACCACTCTACAGGCGGCGCTGGATGCAAACCGCACCCAAACGGCCATAATCCGGGACGAGTTGGTTGGGGGACCGAAGGATGCTGAGGGTCACACGCGGGAATGATTTCCTGTGCATCCTTAACACCAAGAACAAGCTAGCCATCAGTCACGGACGCTGCCGCATTTCAAGCCATGAGATGACCGGCGACATCCTTTCTCCCGCCGACGTGAACGACATGATTCCAGCCATAAGAATGGTGTATGAGACACGCGACGATCATCGCCTTCGAACTGTCTGTATGGATTTCGTCACAGACCTCCATTTTTGGGTCATCGAGAGCCCAGGGTTTGTCCGTCAAGCCCGACGTTAAGCAGGTACGCTTTTCGCTCCAGGACGACTTCGACTCGTTGCACGATAAGACGACGCAGAAAGAGTCCGAGAAACGCCGACGATCCTCTGTTCGTCTGAGCACTGAAGACGCATCGACCAACACCTTTGGACACGACGATGACGAGAGTAGTGACGATAATTAACGGCCTCCGTCAACTACCATCTCCAGATCCTGAATGATAAGTCATACAAGAACTCCCGGTATGAGACCACCCAAGAGCAACTAGATAGCGACATCCAAGGCACAGTTGCCGGCATCGCCGAAGACGCCATTCGTGGCGATGGACCTGCCCTTCCCTTCCGCCCGGTCACCGAGGCTGGAAAGGCGCGCTTGCCGACCTCCACCTGTACGCCGCACACAATATCCACTACTACACAGCACAGAGCCGGAGTATGAATAAGCTGGTAAAACTAGGAGAGAGGAATGGTACAATAAGATTGATTCACGCCACTGCGAGGGTATGTGACCCATTAACTTCTTCGCCGAGACCAGATAGTCTCGTGAATGGGCTGACAACCTGACCGTCGACCCATCCTCATCTCTTTACCAAACCTCTTCGCAAGCTTTTCCCATTCGGCCGTGACGGGCGCAGGAACTTCCTAAACCCGAAGTAAGGATAGAAGACAGCGACAAGCTGTTTGGTCTCAAGATCTGGGCTGCGCAGAGGCTAAGATAGCATGGCGCCAAGTTTTCTATCCATTTGGCGTGAAGCGGCCACAGACCATGAATCGAGTTTGATCTCTAAGCCACTGCAACCGCTAAGCTCAGGAGATAGCCATTGGCTAAGTCGGACGGTTCTCCCTGATTCTCAGGCCGAATACACCCTTGCCTAGGTCTGTTCGTCCCTTGGGAAGATTCTGTCTCGATCACCTCACTTGGCATAGACCAAGTGTGAAACAATGCGTAACCGACGCTACACCCGTGAATGCTTAACATGGTAAATACCATAGGCATCATGCGGAATTCCGCTGACGATAGTTTAGAAAATCAAGCAAAATCATAAAAGCGCCGAGAACAAGAAAGCAAAACTCCTTGCCGCTCAGCAAGGCGCCAGGCCTGAAGCTCTCGTGGACAAAAAGGAGTCCCCCGACATGCGGAGATAGGGCCCTATAATTGGCGTCAATACTATGACCTGGACGCTTTCTAGGACGTACAGAGCATAATTAAAACCTGGAAGACGAGCTAAACAATGAGGAGGAAGATAACACGCACGGCGAGCCCGATTACGAAGACGAGGCATATAATGTTGCTTCGGTAGAGCGATTTAAAAAGTCGGGAGAGCACTCGACACGAGATATGCCCATGATTGAGTGCGACAGTGCACGGGGGGTACTTCGCTACATTCCCAGCATAAGTTCTGCTCGGACGTCGCATACATGCTCGGCCCAGACATTGAGAAAACTTGCTGGAGTTATTGTCGAGCAGCCTACGCACCGCAGCTCCCATGCACAACAATCTCGGCCTTATTGTCATAGTTCCAAATATCGAACTTCGCGTGCAGGAAGAGATATATGGGCAACGAGCTCAGGCAATTTGTGAAGCTTAACGCAGGGGCAGAACGCGGGCCATAGTGCCACCACGACTACCACTTGCCTGGCAAACCATCCCGCAAATTCTCCCCTCAACGCTCAGGACCATGAACCGTCAAGTCTCGCGTGGGTAAGTTGGCTTACGAGTTGGACATGCCAGCCTCTCACGGACGCCATCCCGTTGTCTCCATTGAGCACCTACGGCCTTGTGTTGACCACGCTAGGGACCCTTTTGGGCCGTCATGTGCCACCTCCAGGGCCCGTCGAAGCCGACCAACTGTTAGAAAGGCAATGACGATAAGCAACATTCGCTTCTCTTCACGTTATAGCAATAGGTCATCGATGATCATGCTTCAACTTGCCTCACACTTCGTTACCGCGAAAGCGGCATTCAGATCTCCACCCGCGGACCACCGATGCCGTTGAAGGGCAAAAGCATGGCAGGTGCGGAACAGACAACCACGTAACCCGTGGTAAGGAGCAACAGATCTCCCCAAACGCGAGCCGCTTCATGGGCATGCTCGGGCGTAGACATCGCCCGTCCTGAGGAATATCCGGAGGTTCTTGCCTCCAGGATTCTCGAGCATGGGGCCATCTTCCGATGCTGTGAGTACAGCGATACATCAGCAGAAGAACAGATCGAGCAAGCTCTGAAGCATCTTGACCTTCTGCATGTCATCCAGCAGACCCTCTGAGGATATCCGATGTGAACCTATCTGACCTGGGATTCTCAAGGATGATATTCCCCATGCGGTCATAGAATTGTGTATTAAAGCTTGTGCTTCAAGAGTAGTAGTAGAGAAAAAAAATTGTCCAGATCGAACGACGAGTCCCCAACACGACGATGATGGCGGAAGTAAGGATTAGATAACTATGACAATTAAGAATGATTAGCTCTGTGGATGGAAATGGCCTCCAAAGGTGTCAACTCGAAACGTTGAATTACCTAAATGAATGCAAATTAGTCTAGAGCCTCACCAATGTTTAACATAACCTACTTGAGTAGGGGAAGGATAATCTCAAATCCAATCCGCTTCTCTCAAGGTCACGATGGAGCAGGCCGATGAAAGGCATTATAACGGCAGTGAAATAAGGCGACGAAGATTCCAATCAGGATGACATATATCGTATAATCTGCTCGGCGATACATCAAATGCCGAGTCTGTCTTCGAACTTAGCAGTGATGACTACCTAGTTCTTGGACCCGATTAATCCAGATGTATCATATTCCTCTTCATCGTGACTAGCCACTTCCTTTGATGGGAAACAGGCGGACACTGGAGGCGGTACAATGGACCGAATACAGTCGATTTAGAGTGACGTTAACCATGGGGACTTATACTGTGTATGCTCCCGTGAAATATGACGAGACAGCCGTTGAAGCTTTGTAAGTGACGAACTCATCCAGTGAGGGTCAAATGTTTCTAGCAGATGTCAGGAATCTATGAGGCCAGTGATGCTTTTTCGTACCATCTGACATCAGGCGAATTGCCACTCCTCCACGACAGAACAGAGTACAGAGTCGACAGTGAGCGACAATGCACGAAACACATGTCCAGCCACCACGTGATGCTTCTTGGGATAGTCGCTTCAGGTCACATCTTGTCTATCGTTGTAATAATGTTAGAGCATTCAGAAAAAATTGAAAGACCCGTCGCGATCGTCGACATGTAGATATCGTTTCGCATGTCGATAGGGAATCTCACGCTGGTAGCTGAAGCCTATGTTGCAACTTGCACATATGTTTCCGACTCTTTAGTACAGGTGACTTTCTCGTGGCCACTATAGATCTCGATATTGTAGGCTTGTTCAGCTTCGGCCATATTCATATTATGGCGGCGCTCGGTTATGGATCACTGTCAAAGGTATTTGGGCGCCGTACCAAAAAGATGGAAGAGTTCCCCGAGCCATGCGAGACACTGGAAGGGAACGGAACCAAGCCCGATTGGGTCATCACACCCAGGGTTGTGATTGTAGTCATGTAGTTAACAGTCACTTTTTAGTCACTACAGACTTTGTAGTTAAAGTCAGTGTACTGACTGACTACATATAGTCGTAGTCACTATGGTGACTGACTACAGACTACAAGCAGTTAGTCTGTAGTGATTAAAAAGTGACTACAGGACTATATTTATTTTTTTTAATTAATAAAAATTAAAATAACTTTTATATAAAGTAATTCGTATTAAATCGGGTTTAAGCCGGATTAATACTAGATAGAGAGCTTTTATATCGAAATTTAACGGCGAATTTAAAAATGATTTTTGCTGATTTTTCCGAAGTATACCCGGATTAATCCGGCTATTTTTATATTATTAAAAAATTTTTAAAAATTATTTGCTCAGTTAATAGCTTATAACTTAATAATGTGCTACCGGATAAATCCCGGATATATATTTTTTATATTAGAATTTAATGCCGGACTTAATGCTTATTTTATAATATTTTTCCGAAATCGTATAAGCTTTATCCGTATTGTTTAATATTATTAAAATATAAAAATATTAATATTAAATCGTATAATTGTTTAATAATAATAAAACAATTCTTTTTTATATAAATATTAACTTTTATTATATTAGCGTGTTTTTTAAGATTAATTAAACGTAACGCCGCATTTATATAGTTATATTAAATAAATGCTTAAATAAAACGTTTAAAAATAAATACGTAATAACTATATTTAATAAAAACAAAAATTTTTATTTATATACTATAAATTTATAATTGTAAAAAGCTAGCCTTTTTATTTTTAAGATTTAGATTAGATTATATTAGGTTTTTAAAAGTTAATTGTTTAAATATTTTTAAACTTTTAATAATATAAAATGTGGAAGAAATTCGAAAAGTCTAAAAGTCGTACTTTTATATACTAAAAATATCTACAAAAAATAACGAAAATTATTATGCTAACCGTTTTGAGATTAGCGTTCCGCGCGGAAAGTTATTAAAGCGCGAAGAAATAGATTAATAAAAATTTATTTAAAAATTGAAATTTCTTAAACTTATATACTATAAATATTAGCAAAAAAAGCGCTATTTAAAAAAGCATAAAGATCTACTTTTTTTTTAAAGTCTGATTTTATACAATTTAAAATAAAAATTTTCCGTTTTTTAGTTTTAATCGATTTAAAAATAAAAAAAATTAGTATTTATATTTTTTTTTCAAATCTTTAATATTTTAAAAAATAATAAAAATTCTAATGCTAACCGTTTTAAGAGCGGACGCCCGCGCGAAAACTTAAACCATATATTTAGAAAAATCGGTATTTTAGTTTTTCCGTTTTAAAGAAAGTGGGTTAAAATGTCCGGTGGTAAAAGTTTATATTTTAATATTTTAAAAAATGGTAAAATTATTTACAAAAAATAACAAAAAATATAGCGTTAACCGCTTAGAATACGGACGACCGCGCGAAGAGCTAGACCGCTTTAAAATAAAGCGTATAAAAAAATTAAAAAATTAATCCGGATTTTTAAAATTTGACCGACCTTATAGAAATAAGTGGGATTATATCGAATAAATATTAGCAAAAAATAACAAAAAATATAGTAATAAAATTCGATTTTTACTTATTTTATTTCGGCCAAAAACTAGATATTAAATATTACCTATTTCCGAATAACTAGCTCCGGGTATTATTTATAACTTAAGAGTTAGGTTTTTCCGTTTTTTAATTAATTTATTATTTATTATTACTGCTTTTCGGCTTTTATAAAAATATTAAAAATATGTTATAAATTTTTATATTTATAATATTCTTTTTTAATTTTATTTTTATTTTAATATTATTAAGTTCTTTTTTTATTTATTATTTTAGAATTTTTTTTTATAGTTTTTTTTTATTCCTTTCCGGAGTTTGCGAAAGATTAAAAAATAAAAAAAAACCATTTTTAAAATTCTATTTTAAATATAAAAATATTACTTAATATATTTTAATATAAAAATTAGCCCTGTAAAGGCCAATTTTTAACGTAATTACGTAATATTTACGTAATTATATATATAAAAATTATACGTAAAATATACTATTATATAAAGAAAAGTTTTGGTATAGGTTTAATATATAAAATTTAAAAAATCGACCGAACGCAAAATGCAACTTTATATAATAATGGTATATTTTTAATAAAAATAATTATTTAATATAGTAATATTAAAATAAATTGTGTGTTTTTTAGCTTAGAATTTATATCTTTTTATTTTTTTAAACCTAATTAATATTTTATTTAAATTATATACCTATATTATCCGGTATATATATATAATTAATTACTGTTTAATTATATATATAAAATACGGTATAATGTTCGAATATCGTATACGTTATCGGTATTAATCGGCTGTTTTAATATCGGTATCGGTTTCGACGGTTCGAATTAAATTTAATCCTATTATATATTAATATTATATTATTACAAATAAAAAAATAAAGCATAATACTTACTTAACGGCAATTTTATATATATATATATACGTATATATATAATATACTCGAATTTTAACTAGTTAAAATCAATATAAATATAAACGTTAATAGAATAAATGGAATAATAAACTTACCGGCTTAAATGCTTTAAAAGTGGCTTAAATACCTTAAAAGTGGCTAAAAAGCCTTAAAAATAAAGCAATTTCCTTAACGCCGCGCTAAATAACGTAAGAAATTAAACTCCGAAAGCAGATAACGATAAATTAATCCTATATAAGTCGTATATATAAAGAAATTAAAGCTCCCGGAAGTAAAGAAATTTAAAAGTAATAAAAAAGTGTATCTGTAAAGGTATTATTAAAGGATATATTTTAAAAACTTAATTTTAAAGGGTTTTAAAACGTATTTAAAAGGTATAATAATACAAAAAAGAAAAGAATTAAGAAATGAATTAAGAATCGAAGTGAATAAGTGACTGATGATAAAAGGAAAATAGAAAAAAAGCGAAAGGGAATATTGGTTGTTTTATAAAAAATCAGCATATACCTATTCCTTATTGTTACCGGTTATTATATTATTATTTTGGATTAATAATTATGCTTACTATTATCGGACCTCGGGCTATTATTTCTATTACCCCGAGGATTAATAATGCTTACTATTATCGGACTTCGGGCTATTATTTCTATTACTCCGGATTTATAATCACGTTTACTATCGACGGACTTTAGGCTTTATTTCTATTATTCCGGATTTATAATTATGTAATTGTTTTAAAATCAAGAATTGATAATAATGCTTACTATTATCGGACTTCCGGCTTTTATTTCTATTACTCCGAAGATTAATAATGCTTATTATTATCGGATTTTGGGCTATTATTTCTATTACTCCGAGGATTAATAATGCTTATTATTATCGGACTTCCGGCTTTTATTTCTATTACTCCGGATTTATAATCGTATAATTAATTTGAAATTAAGAATTAATAATAGTGCTTATTATTATCGGACTTCGGGTTTTTATTTTTATTACTCCGAATTAATAATAACGCTTACTATTTGCTTTTTTATTACTTTAAAGGTAAAAATGGATTATAAATCAATATTTTAAATTCCCGTAACGCCGAAATTAATTTTTATAAAAGTTAAACAATTCCCTTTTATTGTTTTTCTTTTTTTTTATTACGAATAATAATTATAACATTATATTTAACGGTTATATTATTTATTTAATTTATTATCTTTTACAACTTTTGTTTTTTTTTATAAAAAAATCTTTTTTATAAAAATGTTTTCCGCTTTTTACCGTGATTAAAAATCCTTTTACGTAAGTGATATAGAAATTGGTTTTAATATTGAAATAACCGACTATTCGGATAACGATAACCTAGATAACGAATATTTAGATAACGATAATTCGAATAACAATAATTCAAATAACGATAATTTGAACGTTGATAATTCGAATATCGATAATCCGAATATCGATAAATTTAACGTTAATAATTCGAATATTGATAATATTAGTATAACTAATATTAATAATATAACGAAATCGGATTATTAAAACGATAAAGGAAATTACATTAATTTCACTTTAAATGATCTAAATAAATCGAACGTTTATTCGATTAAAAATGGATTATTTACTCGAACTTTTATAAATATTAATGTTAAAAAACCTCGAAAAATAAAAGTTAAATGCACTATGTAAGTTATTTAACTCTTTTATCGTTTTTTTATTAATATTTAATTAGGTATAATTTTTTAACCTTTTTAAATGTAAAAAGGTTTTAAGCCTCGAATATAACTCGTTATTATTCTTAAAAACATCTAAAAATTGCTTATAATTTAAAAAGAGAAAAAGCCGGAAAAAAAACTCGTAAGTTTTATAATATGTTATGTATTTATAAATTGATTTTTACTGACTATATACTAGGTAAATCTATATAAAATAAAAATATATTCGACCTTGCTTTTTGAAAAAGACCTCGAAGTAATACGATTTATAATACGGAAATATACGATTTTAATAAAAACGGTGCTTTATTAAACGTATTAAATTTTTTGATACAAAATAACGTTTTATTTAACGTAATAAGTTTAAAGTCGTTTAAAGCCCTTTTGGAATATTATAATCCGTATGTTAAAACCTTTTTATATTATTATATTCACTAATTTTTTTATAGTTAAGCCCCTATTGTTAATAGGTGGAAACTAGATGATTTATTAACGTCTATTTTTATTTTATAATTATCTTTTTTTAATTCGGAATTATAAGACTAAGTTTTAATAAAGGGTACTTTTTTCTTTGTATTAGACTTTTGGTCTTTTAATATTTGGGCTTTTTATTTCGGGTTAATATGTTGTTATATTAACCCCGAATTTAAATTAATTTATAAGTTAATTGGCTTTAAAAATATAACTATATACTAAACCGGCGAAAACTTATTATTAATATTTAGAAAGATTTTAAATGATTATATTTCGTTAGAAATGGACAACGTTATTAAGTAAGATTTTATTAATTTAAAACATTTACTTTTTATTAATTTTTATTAGTTTTACTCGAAATAATGCAAAAAATAACACTAAATTTTTACGGAAATTAAGTAAAGAATATTTTACTAACGATTTTTACGACTTACGGTATATTAGCTACGTTTTAAATATTGTAGTAAAAAATATAGCAAAAGATTATATTGCTAACGACGAGGTTAACGACTATATTACGGATTTAAATAACGATATTGCTTATAACGGCAATATCGATTAATTAAATACGTTTATTTACTTATATATATATATATATATTTTTTATTAATTAATTAATAAGTTTAATTTATCGGATTCGCCGTATTACTATAATAACTAAAAACGTTAAAATAATACGGGATTTATTATAATAAGGTATAATTTATGCTAAAAAAAATAACTTATTAAATTTAAGTTATAAAAAAAAGATTATCCCTATCGGTAAATATTCTTTTATATATTTTATTTTATAATACGATCTTATTTTTAAATATTTTAACCGTTATATAATATAATAGTTTAAAAACATATATTTATAAAAGCTAATTTTTTTTAAATTTTTATACACGATGGAGTTTGATTTACCGAATAATACGGACGTTTTTCGAATTAAAAAAACTTTTATTATATATTTATCGCAATACCGGCGAAAACGAATTTAAAAATATTTTTCCTACCGATTTCGAATTTAATATTTTAACGAAATTAAAGATTATATTTAAAATATTCGTTAAACCAACTACTAAACTATAAAGCGAATATTATATTACTATTTTTAAAGGCTTTTTATATATTTATAATATATATAAGCAAATCGAAAGTTTAAATCGTCGATTTATTAACGCTGGATATTTAATCGATTTTATAGTATATAAATTTTTTTATTTTTATTATTAGTTTTATATTATTAACTTTTAATAGGCTCCCGTTTTTAATGCTTTATTAGAAGCAATCGAAATTAGCCGTTAAAAACTAGCCATTTATTTCCCGGCTAAATTAACGAAAAAGAATATAAAAAATTTTAAGCTTTATTTAATAGCTTTAATGCTTAATCTTACGCAAAAAACTCGAAATTTAAAGCTACTCGGTTTATTATATTATTATCCCGATATCGAATAAAACGTTATATTGATATTAAATAACGAATATATTAAGTTAATAATTTATTTATAATTATATTAATATATACTAATATATAATATAGGGTTAAATAAGAACAAAAACGGGATATTAATAATAATCCTATAAATACGCAAATGCCGGAAAAACTATTTAATAGCGAAAATGATTTATATTTATAAAATAACGATAATAGCGATTTAATACCGGAATTAAATTAATATTTAATTAAAGGCCTATTTTTAAAAAAAATATAGTTATATATAATTTTTTTAACTTTATAAAAGCTAATTAATTTAATAGGAAAAACCTTTAAAATAGTGGGCTAAAAACGCAAGTCGATTTTTAATTTTATCGATTTTAGCCTGCTGTTATTTAGTAATTTTAGCAATAAATGCTTTTATTAAACGTTGTTTTTCGATTATTAGTTATATTATTACTAAAAATAAAAACAAGCTTAAGCCTAATACGGTTAAAGCGTTGGTTTTATTAAAAAGCTGGGAAATTAAAAGTAATAAATTATTACGGCAGCAGTATATGGAAAATATTTAAATAGAAGAAAAAAAAGTTAGTTACGGTTTTTTTAACGATAATTAAACAATTTATTGTTATATAAGGTTTAGAAATATAACCAATTTTATTATTTTTAACTTTTATTAACTAATTTATTAATAATTTTTATATATTACGTATATTTGTTTATTTTTAAAATCGGTTTATATTAAATTAATTTTTATATTATAAAATATAATATATTAATATATATATATTTTTTTTATTTTATATTACCTTAAATTTGTAAACTATATTATATAGGTTTATATAATATTTATTAATATTAAATCGATTTTTTACTATTTAATTATAAAGCCTTTTAATTTTTATTTATTTATTTATATATAATTTAATATATTAAAAATAAATTCGTAAGATTTTTTAGTGACTTTTTAGTGACTATAGATTTTTGTAGTCAGTTTTAGTTACTTTGGTGACTGACTATAGACTATACCGTGTAGTCGTAGTCACCTTACTGACTGACTTTTGTAGTCTGTAGTCACTAAAAAGTCACTATAATAACAACACTGATCACACCCACTATTGCACCCGTAGCTGGACATAGTTATATACCAAATAGTTATAAACCGTACTTAACCGGTAAATAACTGCACTTTATTATTAGTGCCGGCACTAAATAATCTTACCCTACTGTTTAGCCACTTCTAGCTACTTCTAACCACCTCTAGCTACAATTTTAACCCTTTAGCCATTTATTTTTAACCTTCTAGCCGCTTATTTTTATTTTCTAACCTTTTTTTAACGTTAAAAAATAGCGTTTTTATTTAAAATCGAATATATAATTTGCGTTATTTTAATAATTTTTGCGTAAAGTACGTAAATCGCGTTTTTAAATAATTATTATATTATTTACTAGCTATTTTCCGTTATTTTTTAGCTTTTTGTCACTTTCCGTTACCTTCCGTTACCTTTTAGCTATTTATTTAATTAACCGTTATGCTAACTAATTAAGCGTTAATTATTTCCTTTTTTTTTATTAATAATGGTCTTTATTATACGTTTTTAAAGTTTTTTAAATACTCGGTAATTTATAAATATAAATACTGCTATTTGCGCTATAAAAGTTTTTATACTAGCTTATCCTTTATAATAAATAAAATTTAACGCTAAAAAAGCCTTTTTTAATAATATAAAATTAACAATTATAATAAATAGGCGTAAAGCGATAATCCTTAACGGTAAGTATATATTTACGCGCTTTATTTATAAAACTTTTAAGTTTTTATAAATAGCTAAACGTTATAATAAATAAACTTTACTATAATAAGCGTTAAACTACGCAAATTTATCCCGTATAATAAGCTTTTAAAAAGCTGTGATTTAATTTTATAGCTAATTTATTACTTTATTATATATACTTTAATTTAAGCCGTTATCGATATAACGATAATTTAAGGCAAAAACTACTTAATTTAAAATAATAGTTTAGGTAATTATTTTAATATTTAATTTAGTAATTAAAATAGGTAAAAAAAAGAGAAAAAAACGAGGTTAATTAAATAAATTAACTTATACACGTTTAACCTTTTTTTAGCGTATAATAACGTATTTAAAATAGGATTTATCCGTTTTTAATAAAATAATCGCTTTAATTAAAGGCTTTAATATTTTTAATAAAAAAGCAATATATTTTTAAAATAAAGCGTTATTTATAAAGGTATAAACTTTTTAAAATAAAGTACTACCGTTTAACCTAAGCTTTTTTATAATAACTTTAAGCTATAAAAAGTACCGTAATAACGCCGCTTTATTTTTATTTAATAAATATATACTATAATACTAAAAGCTTTAGCAAATATTAGCTAATAATAACAAAGCTTTCGTTTTGCCGTACTCGTTTTTTTAAGCCTAATAAAAACGCGCGTACTGCTTTTTTAAATATTTAAAGCTTAAAATAACGTTTTTTACCGTACTTATAAAAATATTTTAGGGGTTAATTTTTAAGATATTTTTTACTAGTAAATTAAGCCTATAAAAATTATATAACACTTTTTAAACGTGCTTAAAATCGACGTTTTTAATAAAAGCGTCGTAAGTTGCTTTTATAATATTGCAAGTATTAATAACGAAAGCCTTAATTTTATAGAGGCCTTTTTCGCCGTTAATAAGGTTAATTAGTACTTTTTTTAATATTTAAACGTAATTTTTAGTTAAAAATAGTATATTTTTAAAATTAATATTTTATTAAAAAAAAACAAATAAAATTTAACAATTAAATTAATACGTTAAATATTTTATTACTAATAAAATCGTTAAAAGTATTAAAAATAACGCTAAAATCGCTAACTTATTATATTTTTGCCTATATATCGCAATAATATTTATTATATAGCGATAAAAAGTAATAATTAATAATAATATACCGATTAAATAATATATATATACAATTTAGCCTTTTTAGCGTATTTTATATTTTAACAGCTTTTTATATATTATAAAGATAACTTTTTAATATAATAATTAAAGCAAATAATTAATCGATTTTTTTTTTTTTGCTTTAAAATATGCTTATAGTATTTTATTACTTAAATAGATTTATTTTCGGAAAAGTCCTTAATACCTTAAAAATTTACCGCATTTTAACGCTAAAAAGGACGGCATTTAACTAAATAACGAAATAATATATTAATATAAGATTTTAATAAAATGTTATAATAATTATAACGTATTTTATTATTTAAAATAGCTTAAAAGTACGTACGTATTTTTAAATCGGTTAGTTTTTTTATAATAATTACAAAATAAATAATAATATATAGCGGTAGTAATAAGTCAAAGTAATAATAAGCCAAAAATACTAAAAAGTGCCGTAATATTTAACGAAAAAATAACGAAAATAAAGGCTAAAATAATCGAACAATAGCTTATTAAATATAGAATAACCTAAATTGTTTAAATATCGCATTTAATTTAATTAAGGAAAAATGGTTATAGAATGGGAAGTAAAAACGTATAATTAAGTACGGTTTTTAACCGCTTTTTAGTAAAGGGTGGTTATAAACCGGCACCCTATTTAAGGTGCCGGCACTAATCCAGCTCTAATTGCACCTTATTGACACCCTACTAGGTAAGACACCCTAGACGCCCGGGCCGCAGTGGGATACATTAGGCGGATCAGTGGACGGCGGGTCACCACTCGGTCTTGACCGCGACCAGGACATTGAATCAGCCAGATTTCGATCGCTCGCGACAACTATCAACTGATCAAGCGCAACCTCTCATAGTCCTGTGTCATTGGCATACTCCATCGTGGACGACAAGAAGACTCATGTGATGGCTTCCCGGACAAGGCCAGCAACAATATCGCCCTGTTTGATCCGCCGTTCCCACTCCGAAGCCATCGCTCAACGTCCTTCTACCAAAACAGTTCAAAAACGTCGGCAGCCCCTTCGTTTGTCGACAGAAAACGAGCAGAGATTCACCATCAGACAGTATGTGATGAAGACTAAGGTAGTGATACCGGCCGAGCGTCCTCGAGGTCCTTACAACCATTTGCAAGCCTAAAACGACAGCTCCATGAGCCCAAAGAGTCCCTGACTGGTTCTGATCGAGAGAAGAGGGAACCCATGACTCTGAAAGAACCAAGAACAACCCGAGAACGTGGAGGTGATCATCCAATTGATCCCTACGTTGTTGCTATGACCGCTAAGATCGGCTCCATAATGGGACTGGCTTACGATAATAAACGGAGCTGGTCTGCATCGTTGTTGCGCCAGCCACCTAGCTTTTTCAAATATCCCGACGAGAAATTAGTCGACAGATGGATTAAGAAAATTAATAAATACACACGTCGTCTTCCCTTATGTCAAATCTGGCTGTTGGACTATCATGTCCTTGTCGACATAGATCGTATCCTTGAGCGAATGAGCCACGAAACCGCACAGCCAGCAGACTGGGGCCGATTACGATCTCAGTTCACCCTCATCAAAACAAACATGACAAATTTAACAGGGCTAGTTCGTCTAAGACACGTGGAAGAACTGAGGGAGGAACGAAAGGGCCTTTTTGCAATCGTACAGACTCTGCAAGGCCTCGTACACAAGTGCCAAGAAGCACCGTCGAAGAGGGAACACATCAGGGATCAAACACTTTTTGTCGTCCTGGGGGAAATAAGAAACAAGATGTTACAAGCGGAAACACTTTCGATATGGCTTATTGCGAGGAACGCCCTTCTTGACGGACTGACGCTTCAGAATCAGACTCTACATGAAATCACAAAACGTGGCTATCAACTCCAGTTTACCGCACAGCCAGAGGCAGAAACCCATGTCGACTGAAAAGGAGTCTTGTAATGTCTGACATCCACTCTGCTTTTATAAGAAGATATCATGTACTTTGTTAGACATGATTCATAAGTTTGCGTCGCATATCCAACGACGATTTCAGTTGAGACGATTGTTGCTAGGCGCCACGGCCTTTCGTCAACCTCGACTTGAGACGACATGAGTGTATCATCCTTATTAATTTATTACGTCGTTCATCTATCCGTCCCATTCTTCTGATCCTAATAAAGACCACCCAGATGAATCACCGACGTCTGAAACTGGCTTTTCGAGAGTCTCATGCGGATGAAACGCGCCTTTGCGGTCGTGGTGCAAAAGTTGATCGGGCACCGGGATGCCGCCATGTATATGGTGTCCCTTACATCCTCGTCACCCCACGACCCCACGCTGTTGTCGTACCGACAACTGAAGCTGCAGGCTATGTGAGAGCCAGGCCTACTAAAGACTTCGAGAATTCGCATCTGGAAACGGTTCAAACGAGAAAAGAATATAAGCAAGGCCTTCTAGCTAGACATTGAAGGCCGATGAGTCGAGAACTCCTGGCACCTAAGAGGGCATGACATAGCTACGAATAACCAGACATCCCTTACCCACGACGTCGACTTCGATTATCGGTGATGTGGCACAGGCTGTATATATGTTCTTGAGCCAAGCAAACAATATGCAAGGGGTCTAGGGAGTGTGTTGATGCGAGGACAATGCAGGTAGGCCGCCAAATGCCACCTTGACTTTGCGCGACAAATGCTTCGCCTCCTATCTCACCCCGCGACAACGAACGACAGGAATGGTTGACCGATTTGCGACGTCGCCCACACGGAGCCGCATGTAATTCCAGACCGACGAGTTTCAGAGGTAAGCGCATCTTGCCGTAACACTCAAGCTCTAAGTAGCTCAGTTCAGTCCCTGCAGTAGACTCACTCGGACCTGGATCGAAGGCCATCCTTTTTTTGTCCAACGTCTCCCGCCGCGCAGTCCCACCGCATCGTTGGAAATCAATTGCAAGCGACGAGTGCGTCATGACCTAGGGCTGCTGTAACGCCCGCAACCGCCGATCACAAGGCTTTCAGCACCATGAACTTCAGCGAAGTCGACCTCGCAGCGTTCCATCGCGCCCCAAGCGAAAAGCAGGTCTTCGAATCGCGTACGTCTGTCGCTTCCGATGACAGCGACGTGGCCAAAAATGCGTTGCGTATCTCCACCGTCATTGAGATTGGAGAGATTTCGTACCTCTGTGAAGGAACGCCGTTTGTGAGATCATTCGCTACATCAGGCCAGTCGACCGTGTGCTAACGCCTTCGTAGCACTCTCTTAGACTTCCAGGTTCTTCTTTTTTGAAGCCGCTGGCATCCTTCGCCATTCCCGAAGGTCCCATTACGAGTCGATCGTTGCGGAAGGTCATCGAGCAGGACTTACAAGATGACGACGTCTTGTGCTCCTCATTCATGACTTCCGTTATGATTATAACCCCGGACACGTCTCTGGACTCCGAGACGCTTAAACTCTTGACTTCGTTTGGTTGCAAGAAACTGTTCCTTACAAACACAAATTTTGGAAAGGGGCCCTTCTTCTACTCCTGCGATGGCATCTTCAAGGCTTTCAGGCTGTATCCCGACACGCACGATGCCTTCGTAACGAGTGTGATTCCCAGCCCATCTGATAAAAACACGTGAGTTGAGTTCGGTCCCATTACGAACCCCTGATTCCTGAATGAAACTCAATCATGGAATAGATACCAATGTATCAGCGCATCAGCGTACGGCCACCGCACCCGCTGTGTTGCTGTACCTTCTCGCCACTACTTCAAGCGCACCGAGGAGCTGCCTCTCGCGGGACTTCGACTTTCCGTCAAGGACGTTTTCCACTTAAGGGGCGTGGTGACGACCAACGGAAACCGCGCATACGAAAGCCTGTATGGCGAGCAAGGTGTCAGCTCGGCTGCCGTTCAGACTGCGATCGACAAAGGAGCAGTCATTGTTGGAAAGGCGACGACAGTAGAATTTGCTGGGGCCCAGGAAGTAGAAGGTGATTGGGCTGACTTCCGGTATCCTAAAAACCCCCGAGCTGATGGGTATCTGCGCGCCACTGGGAGTAGTGTTGGGAGCGCATGTGGCATGGCAACTTACTCATGGCTGGATGGGTCTCTGGGGAGTGACTGCGGCGGAAGTATCAGGGATCCTGCGGTTGCTTTTGGTGTGCCCGGATTTCGAGCTTCACATGACGGACTACAGGAGCAAAACACATCGGTGCCTTGCCCGTGAGTATGACCCTAAACTGTTGACCAATGAGAGCCACAAAGCCAGAGGCGTCCCTAGAGTTCAACGTGCGTTAACTGCTCACTATCAGGCGTTTCCAGCGAACTGGCTATCTGACTAGGGATATAAAGATGCTTTACGATCTTACGCGTCACGCAATCCGCCTGCCATTTGCTGACGAGGAGGTGAAGTCATGTATCCTTAGCTGACGTTTGGTTATGGCTGACGCTATGTCCCAGTCGAAGCGACCGAAGCGAGTCATCACGATAACCGAATATGCCAGCGGGAGAGCCGACGTAGATGGACTGTTTACCAAGATTGCTGAGAGGTTAGCCAAGTGGCTCGATACTGAGCTCGTCAGAGTCTCGCTGGAGGAAGTCTGGGAACGTACTAAACCAATCGAAACCGATGATGGATTCTTTGCGCATTATGCCAAGGTGGGAGTCCATTCAAGTCACAACAAATGGAAGCCACCTGACACTATGGTCTGTAGACATTCATGACTATAGTTAGAAAGGATTACTTCGACAGCGGGGCTCAGTTCCGGGAGGACTACCACCGCAAGTTCGACTCTGCTCCCTTCGTGGCCCAGACGACACGATACCTATGGTATAGTATATTCTTTTCCACCGTAGCGTAGTATCCGGACTGACGTATTTCTGAAGGGGAGGGGGTTCAGTACCTCACGACGAATTTCTTGCAGCGCTGGAGGAAGTAAAGGAGCACAATGAGTGGTTTTCCAACAACAACATCAGCGAAGACACCATCATGGTCATCCCACGCTTCAGTCTCGATCGTCGTGACGAATATCTGCCGTAAGAGCGCCAGGTGACGACTGGTTGGAATCAGACACTAATCTAAGAAGTGATCCTTGGAAGCGGGAATGGATGGTTTGGGATTCCAATCTGCATGCCTCGATCGGAGGATTTCCAAACCTCATGATGCCCAGTAAGTTCACTGCCTGGCCACCAACCATCACAGTCCGAATTAGCATACAGAAAGCGACCGCTGATTGACAGCATGATTCAAAGTCGGCCAACTACCATTCGAGTCCGAGGTTTCCCAGCGGCAGGAAGTATTCCCTGTCGCCCTTGCGATCACCGGGGCTCGAGGTAGATCAGTCACTTTCTTCTGAGATGCGCATCTCTGACGCTTACGTTCTAGGCACTGACTTGTCGATACTTCGCCTCGTGCACGACTTCTTGGCCGAGCATGGACCTGCTACGGGTGTGCAGGTTGGCAGGTCTGCTTACCCGGAGGATATGGTCTTTGACGAAGGTGAGATCATTGAGGACATACGAATGTTGCCTTTAGATCACTCTCCGTAGTTAATTACAATCATGCACTGAGATAGCCATAACGAAGCGTACGACTTAAACATCACCACAAAGACAGACAACGAGCCTCCCTGCCCTAATAGGTCCCTTACCTTAGATAACGTAGATACTGCAGTTAGCATAACACCCATCATTGTGGAATATGGTGAAGTCATGTGCCTCAGCCTTCCAGCAATCAACCGAAGCCCCCGGCAGCTACTGTACCTATATAAGGGCGATTAATTCCAAGAGCTGTCACCACTAGGACCCCGGGCCAGGGCAGCGGAGTAATGCTTAATGCAGGTCGACCGTTCGAAACACCCCAGTGCTGGCAAAATAAAGAAACAGAGCTGTAAGAAAAGAGATTAGGGTATGCAATATGTAGTGATTGATATCTAGAGAGAGGATGACATCCTGATCAATGATGGATGGACAGAGTATAGAAGAGAAAAAAGAAAAAGAAAAAGGGAAAAATAGAACTCTATAACAAAATGAAATTCTAGGATTATGGAGGGGGACTATGTCTTGGGTTTGCGGTGGGCCTCTTGACTACTTTTTTTTCTCTTCTTTTTTCTTCTTCTCTTTTTCCTTCCCTTTTTAGTCTTCTTGTTTCTCCTCGCCTCAGTTTTCATCTGAGCCGTTGTGCGCAAGTCGGCAGATGACCTGGATGCAGTCGCGAGTTTACAGAACCTGGTCATGAGATGAAGGATACTTGAGCACACTTGCGAACTGTCGGGGGGGCTCACTAACCTACCTAAGCACAATCTAAAGAAATCCTTACATGGGATCTGCTACCCCGAATCTCGAAATATGTGACCTGTGAGACTGGAACGTTTAAGGCAGTTGTTTCCATAGCACCACTGATGATGTATCAAACTGCGCAACTCACAAACCTAATATTCATGAATATTGACTGCCCCAAGCCAGCGTCGCGCCTATCCCTCCACAGTTGAAGCGAGCTCCTCGACTCCTTGTGAGTACCAATGTCTTGAGTGGATCTTGTGTGGTCAACGAAAAGTTGCTGTTGTCAGCAGCGACCAAAACCAGCTACCTATCCTAACTCCCTCCTTGCCTTAGGGTCATCAAACAAATCGCACCCCTTGTCTTATAATCGGCCTAGTAAGATACGTAAATTACAAAATCCTGAGCATAGGGGGCTCACGTATTTCTCGTGTAGATGAAAGAGGAACGATGAACATAATACATTCAAAGTACCTATCTGCTCATCCTACACGCATTCCCTTCCCTTCCCCTTCCCCTTCCCTTCCCTTCCCATCCCCTCTCTCTCTCCCCAACCTCAACATACATCACATCCTCCCCATCAAGACAGCACACTAAAAACCTGCGTCCCATCCCCAGCACAAGGCCCATCAACAAGCCTCTCCTCCCCACTCACAACACACGTAGCACCCCCCTCACTAACAGGCGCAATCACAATCTCCGTCCCCCCCATGAACGGAACAAGCTGCCCCTCATTCGTCCCCCCCTCCCCAGCCGCCCTCCCACCACAACTAAACAAATTCACCCTGTTCCCCACAGGCCGCCGCCCATCAAACGACAAACACCCGTTCGTGAGGCTACTCACCATCAACGCCGAGGCGTTCGCGTTATTATGTTTCCCTGACGTGATGATGTCGAATTTCTCATTTGGCGTGCCGCCGCAGGACACTAGGCTGATGGGGATGAGGTTCTCCCGGAAGTCGCCCGCTGTCGGGTCGATGAATAGACAGCGCCCGTCGGGCGCCTGGATGCTGATCGCTGTGAAGGCCCGCGTTGCTGTGGTGTCGAAGGCCTGGGATTCTGCGACGGCTGTGGGGTTTAGTGTCCCGCCTGCGCCTGAGACGGGGACGGGGACCGTGGGGTTGGGGATGTCGTTGGCTGAAGGGGTTGTGAGCGCGCTGCTGGTTATGGCGCTTGGGTCTTGGGTGACTGTGGCGATTTCCGTCACTGTGGATGTTGAGTGCACGGTGCTTGTGAAGTCGGTGGTGGTGTCCGTGGTGCTAGTGGCAGTATCTGGCTCGTCGCTGGCTGCGGGAGCATCGCCGAATGTGAATAGTTGGTTCTGATCTCCGGCTGCGCAGGGAGCTACATCGAGCACATCACCCGCGACAGTGAAACACGAGTCTGCTTGGTTCTCGGGCGAGAATGAGAGCGGGCCGGTAGTGCCGTTGAAGGGGAATAGCTGTGAATCTGTCACAAGACCACCGCCGTCCGCCCTGCCGCCGCAGCTGAACAGCAGGACCTGGTTTCCTGCCGCCCGTCTCGGGTCGAAGTTGAAGCATGCGTTGGTCAGCGTGCTGACGACGAGCATAGAATCGGCTGCGTCGTTGTGTTTCCCGCCTGTTATCACATCCCACCCCTGACCGTCGGTTGAGCCGCAGTCGGCGACTTGGATTGGCGTCAAGTTTGCCCGAAAGTCACCAGAGAGCTCATCGACAAATAGGCAACGCCCATCTCCGGTTTTTATGAGAGTCCCGGTGAAGGCTTTCGTTGCCGTTGTATCGGGTTGCTGAGCCTCGGCAAAAGCTGCTTGGTCCAGTTCTGTGACCGCACGGGGAGTTATTGAGACTGGAGAGCTGGCAGCCAGTGTCGCGGCTAATAGAAGCATGAACTTGTCCATTTTACTTCCTTCTTGTGTTATATGGAATAATACTGTAGTTGATAAGTAAGATCTCAAGACGACGCCGACGATGAATGAGTGAATAGGTCGAAACGAGCAAGAAGCGAATTCCCGACCTGCGGAGGTAAGAGAGCGAAATACTACAAAAAAGGAACGGAATGAGAGGCTGTGAAGATGAGGCTTCATCTAGATACCGACCATGAGATGGTGGCGGAGTCGCGCGCAGTCGCTCATATATAGAAGCTATCGTCTTTCAACCAAGTTTACCCCTTACACTCGACACAGCGCCGAGCCACAGAGGCGCAACAAGGGCGCCTACTGGAATGTCTAAATGAGGCATCGTGCACTCCTGGAGCTAAATGAGAGGTTTCTGAAAAGGTTTCACGCCAGATGGTCCTGCGATCTTAGTGGAGATGGCTTCGATGCTTTTTTTTCTCGAAGAAGCTGCCATTTCATGGGTCGTCGGTTGATGGTCTGGGGGTAGTTGGGCGGTTCTGAAACGGCTTCGGTTACAGCACCTGGATTTCGTCGACTCTTAGCCTATCGTTTTGGAACGAGGAGACATGTCGAAAGCCCTGGGTGCGAGATAAGGTCCGACAGATCGTGCAGCTGAGGGGTCGATCCGTGGGATAGATCATTGGGATAGATCATTTTGTCGTTTGTCAGTTTTTCGGATGATAGTCTGTATCCTGTATTGATTCTTGATGTTTTGCGCGGTCTTGGTGTCGTCAGGGAGAAAGCCCAATTGAGTGGTGCTACCCGGTACTGCTATTAGTAGCACACCGCGTCAAAGTTGAGACGGCAACCTATGGCGCGACACGTTAAGCATTTGGTAACTGTCTGCAGAATTTGCGAGTCAAACTCATATTGAAGCTGGGATGCAATTGCTCTTGAACAGTTGCAAGCAAGAGGCCAGACTAGCAAGGCAACCATCAATCTCTCTCGAACCGAAGATGCTGCGAGGCCAGATTCAGTAATAAGTCAACTTCGGTGAAATGGTTGGGTTCGCACAGGCATCTGCTCCGTCTAGAGTCAGACGATCACGACGAAGGATGAAATCAAAGTAGGGCCACATATCGTCTGACCATATAATAGATAGAGCTCACCAAGTCGACAAGTTAGGTGAAATTTTGACTCCGAAACTCTTCACATTCACTTGTCACCGACCCACCCTAAGGCCAAGTATATCTGAATATTTTACTTTATTGATTGTATCTCCAGTATCATATGGCAAACTTCCAGGAGATTCCGACGCCCGACCCGGTACATTTGTAAGCCCAAAAACGAGACCCTGTTTGGTCCCAAACATAGCCACGCTTAAATCCACCTTATACTCCCTTAGGTAAACTAGCCAGATGTAGCAAGGGGCTCGGGCTGAACACCAACACGCTCCTTGCTCATAATGTCGAGCATGAACTGGCTGGGGCGGTTGTCCTTGTACACGGACTGACAAGACTTGAAAGCACGCATATCTTCGACGTACTTGTCGAACAAGTAGGCACTGTCCATCGGGCCACCACGGGCTTCGGGGTGGAACTGGGTGGAGAAGATCGGTCGAGACGTGTGGCGCATACCTTCGTTGCTGCCATCGTTGAGGTTGATGAAGTACTCCTTCCATTCAGAAGGCAGAGTGCTGGCATCGACGGCATAGCCGTGGTTCTGACTCGTGATATGGCATTGTCCGGTCGTCAGGTCGATCGAGGGAATGTTGTGGGCACGGTTGCCGTACTTGAGCTTGATGGTCCGGGCGCCAGCAGCCAGGGCGAGCAGCTGGTGGCCCAAGCAAATGCCCATAATGGGGATCTGGGACGTCTCCATCAACACAGCGAGGTTGTGTACGGTAGATTGGCAGTGAGTCGGGTCACCAGGACCATTGGAGATGAAGACACCATCGTAGTTATCGGCGACCTTCTGGATTTTGAAGTCGTAGGGGAAGACGGTCACGCTAGCACCGCGGCTCACAAGACTTCGGAGGATGTTCTCCTTGACACCGCAGTCGATCAGAGCAACGTGGTACTTGGCATCAGGCGCCTCGACGACAAAAGGTGCCTTGGTGCTGACACGCTTGACCAAGTTGATCTGGCCCGGGTCAACGAAGCCCTCGTCCTCGTCAGCGTCGTACTCCTCTCCAATGGAGATGCGGGCGAGCGAAGAACCCTGCTCTCGGAGGTACGTGACAATGGCACGGGTGTCAACGCCCGAAATGGCAGGAATGCCTTCTCGGGCGCACCACTCTCCCAAGCTCTCCACGGCAGTCCAGTGACTGTACTTCTCAGCGACATCAGCGACAACAATGCCAGCACACTGGATGTGCGGCGACTCAAAGTGTCGAAGCAGGTTGAATTCGTCACGCTTAGACGAGGGAACACCGTAGTTACCGATCAGGGGCTGGGTGAAGACCAGAATCTGGCCACGGTACGAGGGGTCGGTCATTGACTCGGGGTAGCCAACAAGGGAGGTGGTGAAGACAGCTTCACCCGAGATGTTGGATTTGGCACCGAAGGCCGTGCCCTGGAACACGGGGCCATCCTGTAATTTGGTCAGTATTCCATCGCTAACGGGCTGGATGGCGTATTACGTACTCGGATGGTAAGTGTAGCCTCGGTATTGCCGGAGGCTTGAGCGGTAGAGCCCGTGAACTTGGCGGGCATCTGTCTCCCCTTGCTTCCCTGAGCGGCCTTGCTGGCCATTGTAGCCGTGAGGGAGAAGAATCGGACCTGGGGCTTGAGCCCGGCGGCGCCGACGGCCGCAGGCCGTGCAGCCTTCAGGGCAATTCGGGAGAAGATCATGTTGTTAGAAGTAGTAACGGTTAGGAGGGTAGCTGCTGAGGTTATTCAATGGCCTCTTAAGCGGATAGTGCCCGCCACAAGTGGTCTGGGTTGTGTTAGTGGTTTTGGCGGTGAGTCAGGTTGCGGAACCAGGGACAACGCACCAGAGATATAATCCTGTGGGAGATAAGGTGTTAGCAATATTCATGACTACTGAAATGTACAGAGAGAAAAGAACTGGTCAACGAAGCAATTGTTGACATTGCATCGCCAGAGGTATTCTGCGAGAGGCCGTCGAGGGTCGACACTTGGGATGTGAGGTCATCTCGAGGTCCCCAACAAAATCCAGCCTCCCCCCGGCACAGAGGTGAGATGACGCGGGTTAGAGACGGCAACGTACCTGGGATGTGAAGACTGACGAGCGCCCGTTCATAAGGGCAGATTCCACATAGGCAGTCAGAATAAGTGAGGAAGAAAGATATGCGTGAAATACAGATTCCGGAGAGGCTGCAGTGGGTTTAATCGTTGGGGTTAGCTTGGGAGATAGGTGATCTTTGGGAAGAAGCAGAAAAGTCGGTCGGAGCGCACACAGCACCTTTTGAAGAGTCGCGGGTGAAAAAGTGTCGATAGTGGGGCAGAGTCAACTTGAATTGGCCAAGGGTCACAGTGGTACGTCAGGCTAGCAGGGGCTAGCCCACCCCTGAGCCAGTCAAATCACCGCTATTCCTGCCCACCTCAGCGCTGCAGATAGCGCTATCTGTGAACAGTTCCCCCGTGCCCTCAGGGTCCAGCTGTTCCGAAAGCGGCCACCGCGGCTGTTGCTCATATTGCATCTCACGCCCTTTGCTGGCGAGCTGGGGACCGTCAATCCAACACCGGCCCGTCAATGACGATCCCACACCTCATTTGTCTGAATCTTCTTTGGACACGCTGCAATACATAAGTCGTGCAGATGCACCATCTCAGAGTTGTCACCGCCTCTCTCATGTTTGCGATCATGGTGTATTACGCGGAACAACTATATGAACGATAGAGAGGCAGTTTTGCGCTTATCGACGTAGATGACGATTGCTCGAGCTACAAGAGGGAAACCTTTCCATCATCGGAGTGTATGACCCATAAGGTATCATTTATCGCGTTATTGAATCTTCACATGGGAATGATTCTAGACGGATTGCCTACAAGTATCGGTCTATGTGTCAACATAACATTAACAAGAATGATAGAATGAATGATATATCATAGATTTCAAACTGACAACTTCCAAGTTATGACAATTGATGTTTCCTGATCGAATCTGGAGTCTACTAGAACTCTCAAGACTTTCCCTGTCACATGAACTGTACTGCTATATTCTTTCTGGATGCGGCAGCGACCTGTAGTCAGCCTCTCTACACATAACACAAGGACGCGTTGAGCACACATCGTGAGAGTACAATACCCGTCATACGAACTGACTTAATTCTGTTCTGCTTAACCATCATTTTAGATTATCTGATCTGCTCCTCCAGCATTTTCCTAGACCATCAACTCGAGAAGTTTGCTGCAGATGTAACCGCTCTATCAGGTGTTTTGCCTGTTGTTACAGATTTCTTTGCACTCGTATCCTTTCTACAATAGGCTTATTTTATTTGTGTACGTGTCACACGAGGAACAGTTCACAGACATAGACTCGGTTGACACTTGGCACGCGTAGCGGTTCGCATTATTCCGTAGAGTTCGGCGCTCTACATGTAAGGTTTCCTCACTCCCGATACCTATTAGAAAAAACAGACAATAACTTGCGCCCTATACCATATCCTAGTCGTACAGTCCAAATACAGAACCAGCTGCTTGTGAGCACTATTCCTGTAATCCGAAGATTTGTGCAAGATCGTTCTTCTTGTCTCGTATCCGGCTTTCAGAGCTACTCTGCTCTTCAGCATGTCGCCCACTCATACCCAGTCGGTGTCAGAGGAGCCGGGAAACATATAGCCCAGTCATCAGTTCTCTCGCGATTCTTAGTGGGTACCGTGCGACAGTCCCGATTTCTTTGCTTGAGTTTTCATATGACTGATATGGTCTGCCAGCGGTTGGTATTTCTTGTCAAGTACTGCCTGGCTTTGGCTTAACATATATCTGTCGATACCTATGCAGTCTTCATGATGCTTTGAGCCATTTTGTGTCTCGACCTTGTCTAAAATCTGGATCAGCTCATCAGGCGACATTTTAATTTTGTCGGGCTTAGGAATTGGCCACAACTTGATGTGAGAAAGCGATCTAATAACTCGGCCTAGTATTAGAGAGTGGCAAGTGTGGTGACCATTGTATATATCATCCTCTGATTCGCAGTAGTGTTTATCTGATGACACGTCCATGAGTGAGTCGACGAGGGCAACATAGGGAGCTAGAAGTTGCTTGATAAGATCTTCTCGCACAGCTCTAATGTTTTCTGAGTACGTTAGTAGGGCTAAGTCGCGTGGAATGGTGAACTTACCTTGCATTCCTGGTGGCTCATGCAACTCGGTAAAGAGCTCAATGGTCCGATCATAGAGATGAAGTTGCAAATCGCCGTTATCGTCGATTGCACAGTGGCGCGTCAGCAGCCATGCAACCTCGCTAAAAAGGTTCGGAGCACCCAATTCCCAAGCGATCCAGAGTAATTGATAAAACTGGTAATCGGAATGAGGCTCCTCTGACTGATCCTCGAAGGTTTCACTGACAAAGTCCATCCATGTACGGGCCCACGGCTGTATACTGCGAGTGAGTGAGTATTTGTTGGTGAGGACAGTGAGCTCGAAAAGCTCTCCCTCATCGATAGCGATGCCAGGGGGCGGTGTCAATCCGAAATTGCCGTGCACGATGTCCAACAGGGCCTCCATCGCGAATGGGTTATCCTCGGGAAGCTCGACCACCCAGTCAGATGCGGTCGAAGCATTGGCTGGTTTTGATTTGGCATTTTCGCCGTAAAGAAGTTCTTTCCAGACAGGCGAGGCCCTAGCAAGAGCTCTCGAGTCTACCATGTAAGTGATAGTACCCGTGTGTCTATGCTTAAGACCATTCTCATCAGGCTGGCAATCAATATCGTCATCCGCTGAGGTTATAGAATCATCATCATCCGGTGGGTCGTCGGCGCTGCCATCATCAGAGTGGAAGTCCTCGTCTTCTCCAGATGCGTAGTTTTCGTAGTCTACCTGCATGAATTCGACTTCCTCGATTTCCGAGACTGCGTCATCCTCAACACCTGAAACGTCGTCCTCAATATCTAATTCCTCATCCTTAATGTATAAGTCGTCACCATCAACATGTGAAGCGTCGTCATCGATATGTGATGCCTCGTCCTCGATGTATGATGCGGCTTCATCTTCAGCGGGAGGGGTATCGTGACCTTCCGATTCATGGCTGTGCTCATTTTCCAATGCATCCTCATTCTGTGTATCCTCATTCTGTGATGTCTTCTTCTGTCTCTTGCTTGGATAGCCTCCGGATCTTGCTCTCTTCTTGCTATTGAGCCCATTTCTCTCCTCGTTAAGCAAGCATTTGGTCGTGCCGACTTTAAGAAGAAGGTCGCCGTCTGGGTCAATGATCACCGAAATCGATCCTGGAGATATCGTTTCTGGAAACATGGCATCGCAATGGCCACTCATGCCTTCCTCAGCCGGTCCGTCGACATGTTGATCGTCAACGATGTTCGTGTCACTCATGTTTGTCGAACTTGTGTTCAGCTGTAGATAAAATGCACTCATTTGATGCAAGTGCCTAGTCACCACGGGGTGCGAGAGAACGTTAAAAAAAGTTAGAGACAGCAATAATGCTACTCAATCTCAGTCCTCAGATCTGTATCAGGTCCCGGAAGCTTTTGGCAAGGCGAGTCTTGGCGAAAGCGTGAATGAGCCTTGACTTGGCAAAGCGCGTCTGTGGATGAAACAAGCGCGATGCGAGTGTACGAAATTCGGCACGCTCGCATATGCAACCAAGAGAATGCAAGAGAATAGAGGTTATTGAGAATATGGTTGGCAAACTGGCTGTCACAACTGCGCCAGAAACGCGAGAACTTGAGAAGGTGCTAGCGCCAACACTTGTTGAAATTGCAATTTAAGGCACAACGCCACTACCTACGCGTGGAGAGCAGGCGGGACCACCCTGGGAACAAGTCGTCACCCTGGAGATAAAGCTGTCAGCGGGGTTGGAGTAAGTCATCAGCAGATGTGCCTTCCATCAGCTCTTTTCCGTAAGCTTCCTAAAGTAGGTAATGATGAAGAGAAGCATGTGATCCTTAAGCAGCTTGCTCTTGACCCTGCTATTCGGCGTAGCTGGCCATCTCTGCCTGAGAACCAAATTCAGGCACACCCTAAGCTGTAGCAATAACAACAACCAAACACCCACGTGTAGATACCTAGTTAATAGGCACTAATAATGAATTCATCCAGGTTTAGCTCCCATAGGTTTCCATTGTGACCATAGGAGTATGAATATTGTTAATGTTTCATTTACTGTCCGCCTCAACGAAGAGCCTTAAATGCAATGATATGTCTAGAGCAATCCTCTATCTACTCCCTTTCATGCTACGACTGCCTTAATTGTAATCGTCAACGCCCTCAATCTCTCATATACTCTACTCCAGTATGTACGTGCCTCTGTCTTATAACGCACCAAGCTCCTTCAGCTTAGAGATCAACCCATCGACATCCTCGACCTTGCCACCTCCCTGTCTCGGTGCGGGCTCTGTTGTCAATAGTCAGCGGATATCCTTCAAGGATGTGTTCAATAACACTGCAATGAGACGGCAAGAGAACACAGACCGCCGCCTCTCCCAAGCCCTGGAACACAAAAAGGGATATCAACTCACCAGTAACCTTAACAACCTTCAACCGTCTCTCATTCGCAACCCCCAAATCACTCAAGCTCATCTTAACAAGGGGCTTCTTCTTCGCCTTCATGATATTCGGCAAGCTCGCATACCGGGGCTCATTGAGTCTCAAATCCGTCGTGATGACCATGGGCAGACTAGCCCTGACCGTCTCGGCGCCTCCATCGACCTCCTTCGTGACACTGACCTTATCCCCCTCTCCAAACTCCACTTTACTCGCCTGCGTAGCCTGCGGCCAGCCCAGCAGTCCGGCGAGCATCTGTCCCGTCTGCGCCGCGTCGTCGTCGATGCTCTGCTTCCCCAGGATCACGAGGTTGCTCTTCTCCTTCTCGACGACGGCCTTCAGCATCTTGGCCACGGCGAGGGGCTCCATCTCGCCCTCGGCGCCGTCCTTAAGCTCCACGTGGATCGCGCGGTCGGCGCCCATCGCCATGGCTGTGCGCAAGATGTCGACGGATTTCGCGGGGCCTGCGGAGATGGCGCAGATGTCTTCTACGCCGCCGGGTGCGCGCTTCTTCTCGCGGATGCGGACGGATTCCTCGATCGAGAGCTCGTCGAAGGGGTTCATCGAGTGCTTGACGCCTGCGGTCTCGACGGCCGTCTGGGCCTTGTTTACGCGGGGCTTGACCTAGAGGGGGCATGAGGATGTCAGCTTGGGGACTGTATGGGGGGTCAATTGGATAGTTTAATGAAGCATAGTCATCATCTTGCTATATTCACATCACTGGCAAACGTAACGTCCTAAACCAGCAGTATAGGCGCATGAAGAAGCTCCTCACCACCAGCGACAGCGTAGACTGATTGCTCCAGAATTTTACTTACAGCATAGTCAATAACTCGCTTGACAGGGACGAGAATCCGGAGTGCAGACATCTTCGCCAATCGCTTCAACCTTTGTCCTACAGCTCGTCTTACTCGGAAGAATTAGGTGGTGATTGCGGCCGTGGTCAGCTGCTTCGAGTCGATATGAAGTGGAATGCGACCTCGATCTCCATGACGCCGGGCAAAAAGCTAGCGAGACCGGCTGTAGCCGACAGCAGCTCTCGCCCGTGGTTGCCCGGGGTTGACCCCACCACCCCTGCAATTGACCGAGGCTTTTATTCCGGCCATTGCTTCCGTCTTTAGACATTGGACATCGGGATTCATGGCCGAAATTCTCGCATACAGGAAGAATTGTATTAGTTCACTTGAGTCTGAGTGTTCAGTCATTATAAGCACTTGAAGAACAGAAGTAAGTCTCAGATTTCAACGGCGATGAACTTTCCATCAGGCGAAGGTAATAACATCAAAATTTCCTGGAGACACACAGCGTAATGTTGACGTTGGAGATACTAAGGAAAAAGAAGTGTCTCATACAGGCCAATAATTGACATGATCTTTTCTCATTAAGATGTATCTAATCCACCACAACGCTACCAAAACTCCATGAAATCAAACAAGCAGCTGCAGTGTATACTACCGGCATATTAAATCATGTATAAAAAGCAGAGCCTCAAAAATATGCAATAAGTCATCTGCATATGATATTATGAGCAGTTCAAGTCAACCACTCCTCACCAGTCATCCCAGTTATCCTCATCTTTCTTCGCAGGTCCCTTACTCGGCGCCTTGCCCATGGCCGAAGTACCAATGGAGCTATACTTCTGCCCAGTGCCATGTCTCTGATCAGCAAGTGATGAAAAGTCGTCCCAGAAGTTCTTCTTCGTCTCGTCAAGCGGCGCCTGTCGTTGTCTAGCACCACCGGGACCAGCATCCTCTCCCTCGACGAACTTGTTAAATCGCTCCTGTGCTGTCATGGCACCTGCTTGTGCCGCTCTGCCAACATTCCCAGCTGCGAATCGGGCTTGTGCCGCGAAGTCGGAGTCTGAAAGCTATTTCGACAATCGTTAGATTCGGCACCAGTGTAAACTCAGAGAACAGCAACATACCTGCTTAGCAGTAGGCTGAATAAAATCATTATTAAACCCCTTCGCCGTCTTCGTAACCGTCGTAGTGAACCACCCAAACCCCTTGGTAAGCGCCGCAACAGGATCCTGCTGCAGCTCCGCAAAGTCAGGCACACCAGCACCACTGCCACCACCACCACTCGACGGCCCAGGCGTATTCCCAAACCCTCCATACTTGCCCCCCTGACTCGGCGGCAACCCATCAGGTCTCGACGCATTCTCCTCGCCCAGACGAGCAAAATACTTATCATCAACCCTAGCCTTCGTCCCCCCTACCGCAGCCCCGGGACTCTCAGTCCGTTTACTCCCACTAAGCGGCGTACCACTCCTACTACCTCCTTTCTGGCCCCCCATAGCAGGCGGTGGTTTAGCCGCAGCAGCAGCAGGTTTCGGCGTACTCCTCCTCTCACCAGGCACATACTCCCTGCCCTCGACCTGCGCACTCAGTCTCTCTTTCCACTCTTCCCCGGCCTCCCCGCTATACCGCTCGGCGATCGTCGCGTCGTCCCAGCTGAGACCCCTCATCTTCGTGTCCTCGTGCTCCTCGAAGAACTCCCTCCACCCCTTATTTCCGCCCAGCCGCATGCGCTCGATCTCGGCGTTCTTGAACGCGTCCATCGTCACGGACCGCACGAAGGAGATGTGTACCCCCAGCCCGCGGTGCACGCCTGCGCATGACAGGCAGATGAAGACGCCGAATTTCGGCGACGCCCATTGTGGGCTCGGTGCGTTGCAGTCGCAGCAGTTGTTATTATTGTTCGTCTTTTGGATCGCGAGGAGCTATACACCACAATTTCGTGGTTAGCGAGGGTGTCTGGCTTCATGTGGCCGTGTCCGCGCATTTCGATCGGGGCAGTCGTGCTGCGGTGGTTTGGTGGGGTTCGGATGTCCAGTACGTACCTTAGACCTCGTTTCGGGATCGACCTCCCACATATTCGCGCTTTGTATTGTCGACGCTGCCTATGTGAATGCGTGAAACAGGTTGGGTTACGTTGGTTCGAATTGGTTGAAAGCTGGTTAAATCTGTCGCTTCGAATATTGAGGGTGCGAGGACTCGTCTTTAGTGACATTGACCAGTAAGGTGGTACAATGTCTAATTCAGGAGACAAGGTCGATCGGAGCGGGTACGTCACGTCCAATTGGACCGTCGTTTCTTTGAGCCACAATTCCGAAGTTCTGCCAAATAAGGCCAAATCGAACCCCAACCCAACACAGGTCACTGCATCACGCCATCACGCCTAAACGCGGCGGGTGAAAAATATTAAGAATTTGCAAAGGAAAATGCCTTCTTACTACCTAGTCGATAACAATCTTAACTCTCAGAGGACAAGCCGCTGCCTCAATCACTTAAACGAACAGGCTGTCTTTGGTGCTGACTACCTGTTTGATAGCATGGTTTCAACTTACACGGAGCAATGGGATGTTTGTGATTTCATGTCAGACACACGCGGAATGCAGTTTCAACTCGAGCTGCAAGACACGACGATTGCTGCAGCTGCCTGTATTTCGTCGACTTAGTGTAGCATCATCATACTCCATCTGACAGCAATATCACAGAGGTGCTTACGCATTGCCAGCAAGTCACGGATGTGCCGAAGTTCAATTGCTCATTTCTCTATTGCCCTTTAAGTGCTTTTCCCAGTCCCGAGTAACGCCATCAAGCGTCCATCTAGTAGTGTACAACCCGAGAAGAATGCGTGAAGAGACTGAGAAATTCACTCATCGGAGAATTAGTATGAATGCTAGAAGCTAAAGCATCATGGCCCAGACTTGTTTGTGATAGATGCTGCAGCATAAGTCATTCCTTTCTCCTCGCTCTGGTCCCAATATCGGAAGCCCTATCAACTACTGCTTTGTTTGTGGGTTTCGTATCTATCATGAAATCAAAAAAGACAGGTCCGTTCCTTCGTTAACTGTTCTCGACGGGCGCACGCGGCAGACTTCAGAGATACTCTTAGCCGTAGGCGGATGGAAATGTTGGTCTGGCAATACTTCTCAACGAGTGAGCGACGCCGTGTGCAGTCGAGAGGTTTCCGGTTGACCATTCTAGGCGGCAACAGCCTCCTGACCGTTGGACTCGGCCTCCGTGGGGATGTTAGCCTCCTCGTCGGTCTTGTCGGGACTGTCAATGGCGACTTTGACTGCAATCTCACGACCCTCGATCTCTTTGCCGTTCATCTCCTGGACGGCCTTCTGTTGCAACTCCTCAGAGGCAAGAGTGACGAAGCCGAAGCCACGGCCCTTGCGAGCCTCGCCACGAGCCTGGAGCTTCTTGATCATGAAGCGGGGGATGGGTCGGAGAGCAATCTTGGCAGAAGAAGGCTCGTAAGCAGCAAAGAGCTCCTTGAGCTGTTTCAGGGTGTTAGCATAAATGTCAGGTCTTCCAGGCACCAGGAGTTAAATTGGGTACGTACCGTCTCCTCGGTCAAGTCATAAGGGAGGTTGGCGACCATGACTTTGTTCTTGGAGGGAATGCCATCAGCGGGAGGTCCACGCTCTCGGCGCTCACGAGCAGGGCCCTTCTTGCTCTTCTCAGACGCGTCAGTATCGACCTTGTTGGTGATGTCAGTCAAAGGTAGAACCTCAGTGGTTTCGAGGACAGCGTCAGTCTTCTCGGCGGAATCCTCAGCGGCGCCCTCCTGCTCCTATGTGTTAGACTTCTGAAAGCAGGGTACTTAATACCGGGTGAAAGTACATACAGATCGTCCACCACGTCCGGTGCGGCCACCACGTCCACGGCCTCGTCCACGGCCACGGCCACTAGCTCGGCGACGAGAAGACTCGTTGCCCTCACCGCCAGAGTGACCCTCATTCTTCTCACCAGCAGGCTGGGGGGTGCGTGCAAGCTGGACTGAGACCTTGCGCTCGATGATCTCCTTGCCGGAGAGCTCGCCAATGGCTCGCTCGGCCTCGGTGGGGGTAGAGAGGTCGACGAAGGCGTAACCGACAGGGCGGTCGGTGCGGGGGTTCTTGGGGATGGAGACAGACTCACTGGAATGAGTTAGTGGTGAATTCGGACGGAAGAATAGCTTGAATGCTGTTTGTTGATGTGAGGCGTCGTGTGTCGTGCCATATAACATTGAAATACACAGGCATGACTTGGACGTTCAAGCGGACAGGACCATAAAGGGCTCGATACATAGGTTATGCCATGTTGGAAGACCAGACTGGAGCAGAGCTTTCTGACTCTCGTGTTCCTGCAGAGAGCGTCTGGTGGTGCAACTAGGCATATCCAAACACAATGTGGCAACAACAGGTATCCAATGTTTTCGTGACAAATGACGTGTACACAGCTTCGATATGATGGCTGATTAAGACAGAGAACATCAAAAGAGGGAATGCTTACACAAGATAACCCTTGAAGAATTCTTTCAACTCCCCCTCGGTCGTCGCGTAGGCGAGGTTGCCGATGTACAGGCGGCGGCCCTCGGCAGCACTGGCGTGGACGGCATCCTTGTTCTCGTCCTTGTTGTCGGTGAGCGACGTGTTGTTCAGAGCGTTGGTGACGTTCTCGACAGCCTGTTCGGCAACCTGGGTGACCTTCTCGACAGCGCTGGCCATGGTGACTGGTGGGTGGGAGAAGTACTGGGTAAGTAGCGGTTGAGTGGTTGGTGATGTCAGGTGGTTGATGGGGATACGTGCGGACGTTGAGACGTGGGAACGGTTCAGTGATGTTGAGCGCGTTGAACAGTTGCGTGAGGTCGGGGGAGGAATCAGGGTGGCTACGTGCCCTAGAGTTCTGGGGGGAATGTGTTGGCTGGTGGGTTTGACACAAGTCGAGCTTGAGGTTGATGTGGATTGAGAGGTGTGAAGGAGAAGGGAAGAGAGGATCCGGTGTTGCGACGTGCCAGAAATTTTTGTAGGGGTTTCTGGGAGTGTGGGCCTGACCATCGATCAAACCACGGCAGGGGCGGCCTAAACGGCGGACGAATCGGGAAAGGGCTGGGGCTCTGGAGGAAGCTAGAGGCTAGTGGGCAAACCCTGGGGGCGTCAGGTGCTAAGTGCTTGGGACGATGGTGGATGCAGGTGCCACCTTCCACTGTTTGCAAGCTGCAACTCGGGCCAGTCAAGAGTCAAGGCAACCTTCTCAATGGAATGCCTTCAATGTGGTACGCTCTCTCTGTGTCATGGATGACTCTTCGGTCATAAAATTCAATATTGTTTGAGCTACGAAGGAAGGTGCGCGCCACGTGATGCTATCTCTTAGCAGGCGCATTGATCACGTTGAGGAAAGATCTTGAGTACGGCAAGTACGGCAGGTACGGCAGTCAGCGATTGGCGAGGTAAAGTGCAATGCAAGCGACTGGAGTTGGAACAGTTTCCAGGAAATCGGAACAGGCACGGGCATATAGAGATGACATTCAAGCTGGTCTGTATTGGACGCATCTATCAAATACAGTAAGTCTGCAGACGCCTGGGGATGAAGAAAGGATTGAAAGCCACTTGCACGTCAAGAGATGAAGCTATGTATAATACAGCCAGCTGTTGGGAACAAACAGAAAGCCTGCCTTCAAGGTCCCTCGCTGTCCTTGTCCGAGTTTGTGGTTTCATCCGGTCACGGGCTTTCCTTTGTATGTCCGTAGCATTCATAGAGAGCAAACCTGAGATGATAGTGTCTAATCATTGCCAAGACTTATTCCCTGGTGGTTGCTTACACATATGAACTATGATTGTCTGGTCATCTATCTAGATGTGTTGTCTTCTTTTCGAGAGGAACAACGACTACACAAGCAGACATGTACAAATAGGTAGTTAGTTAAGACACACGAGGATCCAAGTTGCGATCTGGGGTATGCCTGACTCGGTCGTGTCCACACACAAGCAGATATCAGTCTTCTACCGTGCAATTGTATGTCTGTCACAGCATCATATCGTTAGGTGGATTGCCTAATTTTCCACAAAAGACTTATGGCCTCGGCAATGTGCTCTGTTGCCATCCCATCGTGGGGGGCGCAAACATTGGACGCAGTCTGCTCACTCACTCCTTATTCAGGAGAGCTTACGTGGAAAAAGATGACGACGGGCTACCGAATGAATTCTAGGGCGCCAGTTCAGACGACCAAATGCGATGTATCCGATTCTACTGTCGAGTTCCAACCCGAATCATCACAGGCGTGTGTTGCTGCATGACGCATTGCCATCTTGCAGCAATCTGCACGTGGCTAAAGAAGGGTAAAAGCTCCGACAAAGCTCTAGCTTTGATCAGCCCTAAAGACCTCACTTTGACCCAGTTTGATCCGCTGGACGATGCCATGCATCACCCAAAGCTTATGTCGGCTATCAAGCTGTTTTCTGCGCGCACACTAGTATCTTTGGTAGGCACCGGTCTGTCAAGTGAACTGGGTAGACAATCCTGAAATTACTTGCATTATTTGGGTTATTGGAGCCTTTCCTGTCTGGGACCAGATACTAGGTATGTTTTTGTAGGTACATGGAGGGTTGAGACCGCACATCAGCTCTTCGACATGCCAGTGCACCTTTTGATGACAGGTAGCGAGCATCTTTCAAGGTCCTAGAAATGTCGCAACCATAAGTGTCTTGTATTTCAGCATTCAGCCATCTGAGAGACAGTCTACCACGGGTCCAATGATGCGTAAGGTCGGTAGTTGAGGTTCTGGAAGCTGCATCGAATTTGATAGTCCGGGGTGGCACAGACCAAAGCCAGGGTAGTGATACAAACACGTCTCCTCCTCTCTCTGACCAACACCCGCCCACCAAAACAGTTGGCTTCAGCTGCTTCCGGTCAAAGTAAATAAATTTCGAATGAAATTGCCCCCTTTTGGCCCTTGCGCATTGCGCATCCGTAGCTGGCAGCATGATAGGACCTTGACGACGTACATAGGTTGGCCACCTGGTCTGCCGGTTTCGTACCATAGCAGCCTTGCGAACGAGCGCTCTACCTCAGCAATCAAAGTTCGTCTCCTTTCATATTATCCCAATCGCTCTCGGGTGTATATTTCTAATCATACACACCCAAACCTGGTGGTAAATCGCAAACCACATTGAACTCGACACAGAACGTGTGGCACACCTCATAGCTGCAATATCTGGCCACGAAGACTCGCGAAAAGTCAAACGTAGCCTTGTTGGTAATCTTTCAAACGGGTCGTCCAATCAAATTTCTACATTGAAGGCATTGTAAAACGAGCTGGAGGTGTCTACTTGAGTGTAGCCACGTTTGGATTGACATTTGCAGAACGAGGTATCATAGACACTCCATTCGAGTACTACGTTTGAAGGGCTATGTCTACTTCTTAGACAATCATTGCCTTTCAGCACTGTCCGTTCAAAGGTGTCATGTTCCCACTCCTAAATGGTTTTAAATTTCTTTGAGATTGGTTAAGTTGTGCAACAATATACGACTACCTACGCAAAGACAGCAGATATTGTAATGGGATCAACAGGGATCGAAGCAGACTACACAGAGCCTTGTGTTCACACAGTCTTGTGCCAAAACTGATGGCATCTGTCTGCTATGCGTTGTCCTGAATAACTCATCACATTCCTGCCTAAATGTGAGCATTCCTTCACAGACTACAGCCAAATGCCGAACGCGGCCGTCATGTATACGCCTGGATCCACAATGCCAAGCCTACTCATGGTAAAGAACTGACTTGACAACACTCGACAGATTTAACCAATACATTAAGAACAAAAGCACGGTTGCGACATTTCTCGCGGGTCCGTAGAGAAGTGGTAGCTGTCGATTTTGGTTCCTGTTTCAGCTTGTGTAAGTCTCTAGAAATGCTCACGTTAGAGCAAAGCTAATGAATGCCATGTAAGTACCTATAGAGAAGATTCAGCTGAAATGTCCGTTGAAATGCGCCCGCCAGTCTTGATGAGTATGAACATTGTATCAAGCTGAGTTTCCTCAGTCGAAGAAAGGGTAAATTTATTTATAAGAGATCATTAAATGCACAGCTATAATTGATCTAACGAGCTGGTGGTGAGGAACAACAGTGAACACTGCTAGGTAAGATGCCTATCGTTTTGTGACGTCTGAAAACAAGATTGGCCCCAGCATATCGCCTGTCGAGCCTGTCTTGTCTACATGTCAAATATCCCACCATCGTAAATGGTATTAATTCAGTGATCCAAACTGTGAACTGCATATATGGACCTTTGTTCAGCCTTCGATAGTTGTACGTCCCAATACCATGTATGTATTCCATGGTCAAGACCTACGAGGTGGGCGGCTTAGAGGTGTGGGCCCAGCCTAAGTCAGACAGACGCACACGCTACTAATCAAGCACCGATGGGCGGGCGCTAGTATACCAGACTCACCAAACTTCATGACATTAACTCTTTGGGAGCCAGGCCAGTATGATAGTGATCTAGAAACATAATGAAGAGATCCAGAGCATCCTGAAAGATTCAATGCCCTGCCATTGTCACAAAGAGCAGAATAAACAGGCGAGACTGGACAATCCCTGGGCCATATCAAGAATTGTTGCCCCGCCTCGCCCGAAGAGCCGAACATGGCCCATGAGCAGGATGAATCAGACACCTCTTCAGCGGTCTTGCACAATGGGAAATACGCAGATCTAAGGGACCGACGGATGCTCATTCTTTATGGCTCAGAGTCTGGAAACAGCGAGGAAGCAGCCCAAGACATCGAGGATCTGGCGAGGAGACTGCATTTTGAAACCCGTCTTGAGGAGATGAATGACGTTGAATTGGTAACGTGAACCATTTTGAATTTCGTTAGAAACGCCCATTCGTGATTTCCTCGCCAAACAGAAACACCACAAGCCGAGACCCGTCCTCCTCGTCCTCCCCGTCCTCCGGTTCATTGAGGCAATTACCCTTTGCCGAATCCGCTTGTGGCCCAAACCCTTGAACTGAATTGCTTTGGCTTAAATACTGACACGGTTGCTGCCGGCTAGAACGATCTACTGCAGTACTCTCTGGTTGTCTTCGTCATCTCCACCACCGGGCAAGGTGAGCTGCCGAAGAACGCTCGCATTTTCTGGGCAGGCCAGAAGGGACGGAAGGGACAAAAGCGACGGAAAGGGCTGCTTTCTAGCAGTCTTCCTCCCAGCTGCCTCAGTCAAGTCAAGTTCACCAGCTTCGGGCTCGGCGACAGCTCCTACACTCAGTACGTCTGCATCATTCAAACACTCATCATAGTATTGCCAATCCGTCATCATCTCCCAATTACTCACCAACATCACTCGCGCTACAGATTCAACTGGGCGGCAAGAAAACTTCACAAACGCCTGGAGACACTTGGTGCAGTCGAGTTCCTTCCCCGGGGCGAGGCAGACGAGCGGCACCAAGACGGGTATGTCGCGACTCCCCGCTCAAAACTTGAGACGACACTGACACGTGAAAAGTATTGACGGGACATTTATTCCTTGGTGCAGTTCTCTCCGAACCTACTTGGAAAACACATTTCCATTACCACCAAGTGTACAGCCCATCGCAAGGGATACACTGCTCGCATCAAAATTCACCATAGAACTCATGGAGTTGGTTCCGTTCACGGTCCGCAAGGACTACGACGTTGACAACAACGGACGTCGTCTCGACCGAGAAGCTGCTCGATTCTGCCACGTTGACAATACTCAAAAGACTACCGCGTTTTTGAAACTTGAGCATGAGCTAGAGCGCAACTCGGTTCACGGAAATCGACTTTCGGCTCGAGCTTCAGAGGGCACTGCGCTGGAGGTTCCCGGTAGTATCGATACCCTCGACAGACTCAACGTTCTGAAAGACTCGCCCGACAAATATTCTCTCGACGTCTCGGCTGCAGGACCAGATGTCGACCAAACCCCGGACCCAGCTGTGCTTCCGATCCCCACCAGTTGGCGCGCTTGGGTTCGCGAGAACGAGCGTCTCACTCCTGAGTCTCACTGGCAAGATGTGCGCCGCTTAGTTCTAGAGATTCGCGACCAGCGAGACCCACGAGAACCACTGAATTCTGAGCTATTACCCTTCGAATACCGGCCCGGAGAAACCGTTTTCCTATTTCCGAAGAACTTTGCCCAGGATGTAGACGCTCTCATTACGCTCATGGGTTGGAGCGACATAGCCGACAGGCCGTTTGTGCATTTGTGCAGAGAAAACCTACACTCTGAACCTTTCTATAAACTCCCCAAAAGATGTCACCCTCTCCCCAACAGCACATTGCGACAGCTTCTCACGCACAACTATGATTTCACAAGCATTCCCCGCCGATCATTTTTCAGCCAGATCCAACATTATACAGACAATGAGGACCACAAAGCTCGGCTTAGAGAATTCGGAGACCCTGGCTTCTCTGATGAATTCTGGGATTACACATCTCGCCCTCGCCGATCCATTCTCGAAGTGCTCCAAGACTTCCCGTCTGTTCGTATCCCTTACCAGCAGGTTCCTGGTGTCTTTCCGCCAATTCGGAGCCGACAGTTCAGCATCGCGTCTTCTGATGAGATGGCATCAGGCGATGGCTACACAACAGTCGAGCTCGTGGTAGCGCTCGTGAAGTACAAGACGGTCTTGCGCAAGACGCGTCAAGGCTTGTGCTCTAGATACATTGCATCTCTCCCCGCTAACACCCAGATCGTATTGCAACACGCGTTTCACGGCATTCCCCGTTATTTCATGGATATCGACAGACCCCTTCTATTGATCGCTACAGGCACTGGCATCGCGCCCATCAAGTCTCTTATCGAGGAACGGGCCATGAATAAGGATCATGTCGATAGACGCCCACAAATCGTCTTGTTCTACGGTGCACGCAACGAGGACGCTGATTTCTTTTTCGAGGAAGAGTGGAAAGACTACGGAATCACGGTGATTCCAGCCTTCTCCCGCGATCAACCCCAGAAGATATACGTACAGGATCGTATTCTTGAGAATCGCGAGTTGGTCTCCGAATACCTTACCAATAATGCGTTGATTTGCATTTGTGGCAGCGCAGGGGAAATGCCTAAAGCCGTGAAGACAGCTCTGTACAAGGTGGCGGTCAAGGAACAGCTGCGTGAGCCTGATCCGAATGCTGTAGAAGCCTGGGTCAGGAGCAGACATGTTTGGGAAGAGTGTTGGTGAACACATTAGGTCTCGGCAATCACCTGGACCTGATAATAGAGCACCGCGCAGTCAGTGGGCGGAAGGAACGAGATAGCGGTTACAACGGATGGAGCGAAGTCCCCCGTCACAGAAGATATGAAGTTGCAGCCGACGATGGCATAGATGGACATCGTCGTAGTCGTCCAATCCAGCTATCGTCCAGGAATAGTACCAGCCTAGTCTTAAGACTTTGACTAGGGCTACTAGATGACCCGCTGGTCATGCACATGTAGTCACTAAGGACTATTTCTTCACCCCGTAGATACGTACTGGTAGTTAAGAAATCTGTCAAAACTCACGTTTCCTCCACATGTAATAGTCGTGCCATGTTTCGAAATACTAAACGTCTCGACGGGCTAAAAGAGAAGTATACGACATATCTGTAGCCAATGTGTGCTCCCTCAAGCTGGGATTTGTAAGCTGGGGTTTGTTATCATGAAGAAGCGAATCGCAGACAAGGAATCTACGTACTCGGTTGTTTTACAGTTTTAACCTGCTCAACACCAAAGTGTTAGGCCGTAGTCCGCCATATTCCTCTGAGCCGTCCCACATCCCGCTACGGCTTCGTGAACGCAAGCAACGTACTATAGTGTAGCGTGTAGTGGGTTAGGATGCCCATCGCAGTCGGTGACATGTTCCCAGTAACCGCCTCTTCAGTGCTTCACGTCGGACGCAAAGACCCTTATGGCTCCCCATCATGTCTTGATATTCCCCGACGGCTGCGGCCAACGTGCAATGCGATGAGTATTCGGTAGTCAGACGCATCACTATACACATACGTAGGTAGGCAGAGATCAAGTTAAGTCGTACCTGTCTGTCTATCGCCAGAGGTGCACCGCCACTTCTTTCCGTGGAAGCGGAAAGAAGTGGAAGCTTTGCTCGACTGTGAGTGGGAGGGGCCCGTCTCGTTCTATCTCGCTCTATCTCTTTCCCTACCTCTCCCCTGGGGCATCCACAGAGGTATCTCCCACCCAGCATCACCCCCCCTTCACTGCCACCAAGGCATATCAAGATGGCGCTGGTCTTCTCAGGCAGAACGGCGCCTGTCGATGGGCCTCATAGATCTCAGAGAAATCAACCACAGGCTCGGAACAATCAAGCATCGGGCTCTAGGGAAGAAAGATCGCGGGTCTGCGAACACTGTAACCAGCGCCAGCCTATCAGCAACTTCAACATCTATCATTACGGTCTGTCGATTAAATGCAAGAAATGCCTATGCAGCCAACAAGCGCGACGAGAAAACAGCGTAAGTAAAAGAACTCGTTCGTTAAGTAGGATCGCATCTCATTGTGCACAGAAAAAGCGGAAAAGAGAGAGAGAAGAACCGGGCCCAATATGCTACGAATTCTACTACTACCACGAGACGCCATCCACGCAACAGTCCTTATCCAACACTCTAACGATTTCACGAACTCACCCGTACGAACCAGCCTCTTACGACCCCAGCATTGTGATTATGATAATCGCCTTCGCTGCGCAACTATCAATTACTCCAAGCCCCCGGATGACTAAGGTCGAACTCCGTGCGCAGGTGACAGCCCCTCTGAGGGCGAGTTTCATCGTCACAATGCCGATAACTGGGGAATCCCCGACATATGAGGATAACTGGGGACCACCAGACCTCTCGTTGGATTGGGTGCCACAAGAACTGATGGCGAATGGGGATCAGACCATGGATTTGACCATTGATTGGGAGGCGATCGCGAATGAGACCTTTGACTGGGTATTACCACCACCTTCAGAGACTTCCGAGGTGGAAGAAAATCCCGAGGTCCACCAAAGCCCGCGAGAAGTAGTGATTAACGTCTAGCAAGGAGGGTTTCACGTTCTTGAGGGGGATTTCGCGTTCCCGCTTCTCGTCAGGTTGTGTACCGAGACGGAGGGGGAGGCTGAATGGGTCAGGTCGATTGAGTTCGTCATGGGGTTTATTAGGAAGCTGAGACAGATCCCGGGATATGCTGATAGGAGTGTTGATGTTGTTGATATGGAGAGTTTGGTGTATCCTCTTACTTTTCTGGTTGGAGAGAAGGGTACGCATTTTGGAGATTGATTTTGGAGAATAGAGCGGGCTGTTGTCGTGTCTCCTGTATAGTCGTTGGATGGTTAGTTTATAGGAGTTATTCTCGTTTCAAGTATATCTTAGGGAGCCAGATAGATATTTTAAAACGTTTTTGTACAACGGTAAAGTCTATACTAATTGCCGTTATGATGGTAAGATAGCTTGTGGATAATTATTCAAACAAAACTAGCTTGAAACATGCTACGATTACGATCATCTGTACCAACATAGATCGAAGCTATGTCTGTTCAAAATGAGCATCTAAGGGGAGGGCTGCAAAATACCCCGTTTTCCATGGAGAGACTGACATGAGTATAATGCTTCGTGTCGTATTTGCCTCGTGATCACCTCTTGTCTAACTATTGCATGCTTCGATTTGGTTATTCTTTGTATAATACCTAGAGATAAGAGCAGGATTTCGAATCAATAATTTACCCTTTTCCAAGCCATCTCCCAGAACACGAATAACGACGTGACACAAAGGGTCATATGTTCGATTAGCATGCCGGCTATCAGCTCGCGGAACGAACACACAATAGTAGCGTAGTCCCATTGATGCGTACCAATTCCTCCCTCGATTCGAGGTCAGATCGAATGCAGTCATAGTACTAGGTAATCGCCTCATCCAATATACAATAACCGTGGTTATCCATAGTTGTAATAGCCGCGGCTATACAGTCCATTCAACATATGACACCAGACCAGCGGCTGTAGTTCCATATTACAACGTGTCAGGCTGAACCATAATCGCAAACTCAAAGTCGAGGCCAGCCTTTTCTATGCTCTACTAGTCAAATAGGTAAACAGTGAATCTGCGACGCAGGCTATTCCAGTTGTGTTGTTGCTGTCTTGAATGCACAATCATGATGAAAATGGCCATTTACAGAGTTGACAGCATGAAACCTCGTTGCAGTTCTGTCCTCGCTGCAGCTCCAAAATACATCAATTTTTTAACAAAGTTCAAATAATTATAAGCTCGTATTTTCACAATTCAATCAAGAAGTAGACTCATACGATATGAAGTCCAAGTCCCGGGGTATCTAATATCACCTCATATTCAAAGCTCATTCCACATACCACTCACCATCGAACGGCGCCATTTCTATCGCCGAAACTAAACACTCCTGGAATTCGCCAAGTCCCATCTCGGATGCTGCTGTTCGCCGAGATGAAGCAACCTTGGGTAAGTTCTGTCAGCGCCCGGGTAATTCTGCCCGATCCATTCTCATGTGAATGCCACATCTTGAACGCAAATTGAGTACAGCACAAGAAACGGCCAAACTCTAAAAACGAGGCGAAAGCTGAAATCCACAAGCCTCAAACCGCAAATCCTCAGGGATCACATTGGCATAATGATCAGAGCCAGGAGAGACACGATCAACAGTCACGTATCTAAACTTTACTCGAAAGCCCTGCGAACGATCGGCAGTGCGTGTACCTGTCAGCATCATGCGCAGCCCTGCCACTTTTGAGTTACCGCCCCATCTGCTCGTCTGATCATAGAACAATTCTGGAATGCCCTCTGTCTCAGTCCCAATCTCACGTGCGATCAGCACAGCGCTGTTTCAGGAACACAAAAACCCCTTGCCCAGATACCAGACCCTGGCAGACCTAAGGCGACTGAGGCGTATTGTGGGATAAGCCACAATACCTACATTTACGGTTTACACGTAAGCTAAATACTCAGCCCGAGAGCAATGCACGCGTCTTATGGTATATGGTTGTTGATAGTAAAGCACTTCTGGAGCCTCGAAAACGAAAACCCGTATGGCATACAGAGTTGGAATGCAAGTACCACTGCTCGTGGTACACAGTCATCGGTGTGGCGTTTACCTCCTCGTGTAGAATGTGCTTTGTAACAGGTAGCCAGAAACGTTTATCTACGGACCAGGTGACAAGATGCGGATGGATTGTAGTGATGCACAGACAGATATCATGTCGTCCGCTTGACCTGTAGTCATCAACGGGCACGCCACGTGCTCTCGCTGAGCATCTCAAGGCAGTGTTCTACATAAGGCTTGAGTAGGTAAGCATAATGATATGCCTCGCTCGTTCACGTACGGACAAGTATCATATCGTTGCAACATCCCACTGGCATGGAATTGAAACAGCCTGGACGCATGGAGATGCCATCCTGACAAGCAAGGAGTGCGATGGGTCATTCCGCGCGATCTTTACAATACCATCAATTGGCGCGGATCGAACTTGATAAGACAAAAGGCAGCACGCGCTTAAGATAAGGATTCAAATGCAAGTCAGCATGCATGGCGAGGCTTGTCATCAATTTGTCTGCCACCATACTGGCATGGAAAGGGTGTCATTTCCCATCGTGCATAGCAGACTCAGCAACCCCGCGACACCTCGCGCTTCGACTCACACTCACTTACGATTGGCACGGAGGCCATGCGAGCAGCACTCGGCAGGCAGATGATAAGAAGTTGCAGTCAGTCCGGAGTGTCTTCTTCTACGAGTGGATGATTGATCGGCGACCTTGGTTTCGTGTGGCTCGCCATGCATGATGGCACCCCTCCAAGTCTCGCCGACGTCGTGTAACGCGTCTATCTGTTGACAGCAAGCGCGGGGAGCCGTGATCACGGCGATAGCCGCTCGTTCACTCCTAGGACTGCGGTGGCGGGAACGAACAACAGCTGCATTACTGAGGACATACGATGGTGCCAAAATCCGGGATGTTTGCATGCCGTCCGCTGGCGTGGTAGCTCGCTTGTTGCACCCAGTCAGCTCCCACGATAACGCCACGACAGCAGTATCATGGGATGATTCCAAGCCTCAAAGCTTTCGAGCGCTCCTTGCCAGCTGAATCCCAGTTTCTTCCAACAGGTCATTTCTGATTGCGCTGACGGACAGTTACTTGATAAGAGGAATGTGCCGTTCTGTGGTTCTGACCTGATACCCTCCCGAATTTGGGCGAGAGAATATGTCCATTTGCTTGCTCACTCTCGAACTGGGCCCTATTGGAACGACAGTTGGAAACGCTGCTGGACCCTTACTGTCAGCACTATCGCGGTTGTTGCAGAGCTGCGCCGTAGGCCTGCATGCCGGATGACATTGGCATGCGCCAGATGCTGTGGTGGTCGTAGACTCCCCTTGGCTTGTGGCCACTTCGTTTTCGACGTTGAAATCATGACGAAATCATTGTCCGTAACCCAGCTGCTCGTGTGTAGTATATACACGCATGCCGATGGCATGGTATCTCAACGTTGAGCACGACATTGTCGTAGGGCCGTTTGGAATGCTGGGACGATGTGTTATTCGTCCCAAATGCAACGGTTTACGAAGAATCACCCATCCAATACGTGCTCTCTGCAAGTCAATTGGTGACTTCCAGCATTTCATCAAACCGATGAGCTGGTTTTCCGAGCATGTAATTCGTAGATAAGCGACATCTCGGCCGGACTCAATTGACGGCAGTCAACGAACATCAGCTTAGCTCTTATCGTGACGTTACAATCCGAGCTCGAGCTGAGACATGAGAGCTCTCAATGGACGGCCACGATATGCAGGACTTTGTAATGGAGGGTGGGGATGCATGCGCGTGTGACTGTCCATCGCGGCCCCCAAACAGCCGCGGAAGTCCATGAATTCAGGCACCCATCAGGGCGTGAAGGACCTCGCATGTCTTGGATTAATATGTGTGTAAGACAATCGCCAGTGGAGCCAGGGGCCAAAAACGTGGCTGTCCACACGGTATGTAACGTTCTTGAACTGGAGGCGGGTTCTTGAGGTTCTTCCTAGGACCATTGTGAGCTTGACGGTTATTGCAGCTTTGCGTTTGGGCTCTGTCAGTGTATACCGCTCATCAGCTGGCTCACCGGCTTAAGCCAGCATGACGAAGCCATCAATTCGAGTCCTGTCAAGCAATTATGGTCACGGCCGAATTGCCCGGAATTCTCGTACGAGAGACGGGGTATCGTTGGAGAAACGGCAAAGCTTGGTGTCAATAGACCACTTCCAAGTTTCTACTTATCCAAGTGCAGTTAACAATCAGGCTCTTGGCTCATACTTGAATATGCGTTAGAAACACGACTTGACGAGCGCGGATTTCGCACGTTGTAAGCAGGGCCTCGAAATGTTCAAGGCTCGAAGTAGTCGGTACTCGAGATCCCCACAGCTATACAATCGAGGTACTTGTCCATCCTTGGAGTCATCTTGCTGTAGCTGAGTAATAGTAAACGCCGGCTCTCTCGATTGATAGCATTAAGCTTCGAAGAGATCGCCATTGTTGACAGCTTCTTTGCATTAGGCCCTGATGATCATGCGAAGATCTCTGTCAGCTCGCATTGCCCACAGAATGAAACGAGGAATGGAAGCCCATAAAGCACACAATTCTGCGCTGGGTTGCATTTTCCCTGTCGCAGACTTTGTTGGATATGTGCCAAGGATAACGTCGAGGTTTATCCTGTTTCCGGCTTGGATCGCGAGAGCCGAATCAGCATGGGATATGCTGGCGTTCCCAATGTCCTGTGGGCTTGACTCGATATGTAATCGTGAAATCAAACCCTTGCTGGCAGTGCTATGCCACGTCGGCAATCAGGGGCTAGGACTTTGAGACACCCATGTAATCATGGGTATTCTGGCTCGTAGGGCGAAGCCTGCTGTGCAGATGAGAAGATACATACAGTACGTGACGTATCGCAATCGCAATCGCAATCGCAAAGCATCTTTATCATTCGAGTCCGATTGATGGAAAGCTGAAGGTACCGAAACATCGGTTCAGGTTGTCGACGATGTCGTCTCGCCCTTCACTGTCCAGCGCTCGCTGGCGAAAAGGAGCCGAAGCACCCGCTCTGGCAGTGATCTACAGAGCTTATTTGACGGGACCGCCCTGGCCTGGGCCGTTTCAGCCCGTTGTCACGTTTTGCCAAGCCGAGGCCAGAGAGGATATTTGGAAACGAGTCTTGCGATCAAAAGCACGTGAAGATGGAATGAGTAGTCGAGGTGGTGAGCAAAAATAGTGGGACACTTTGCAACCTTACAACTTTCCCACCACTACTACTTGAATAGTCGATTTCTGCCTCAACTTACACCGTATTCTAACTATTCTGGTATTAAAAAGAAGGCTGTTTTTTGCTGCATTACAGATATCTGCTACTTAGTATACTAGCCCTACGCTATTGGGTTAAGTGCAAATTGAGGGCAGAATCGAATATTCAAGTGGTGGTAGTAGGAAGGTTGCAAAGTATCCCACTATTTTTGCTCACCACCTCGGTAGTCTGTAACGAGGCACGTCGCTCGCACAGTAGCAGCATGGGGGGACGAGATCGTTTTCTTTGGCAGTGTTCGTAGTGAAACACACCAGATTCCTTGGGTTACATCCTGTAACGCACCAACTTCCAGGTTATTGCCAGCCTCTATTGCGTGTATTCAGCGCCAGCATTTCAGACGACCAACATACTAGCGTTCGTATTGTCTTGGTGATCACATCGCATATATGACAAGTTCTAGAAGAAGGAAAATACCAAATACAGCTCCTAATCTTGTCGAGGCCGCCATTGATGAGCTTCCATCTTCATCGCTACCGGGTATTACACTAGCCGTCGGAGACGGTAGTCCTGTAGGGGCGGTATCGCTGGGTAGTCCTGTAGCAGCGCTATTGCTGGGCTGCTCTGTAGCGGCGCTCTTGCTAGGCTCGGCCGTGATGATCGTCGTCGAAGCGTAAGGAGTGGCAACCGTCCAGGTAGAAACCACAACGCCTTCGGGACCGATTGTAATTGTCTCGCCGCCGACAACCACCGTCGCCGTCGTTTGACCAGGAATAAGCGGGTTCATGGAGTAAGTGGTGCCCTGAATCACGACCGCCGTAGCCCCGACCTGCGTGATCGTGGCCCCGCCTACCATTGCATATGAAGTGCCTGTGGCAGCTGCATTGGGTCCCCCGTACGTTTCGCCGTGTACAATGACACCTGACGGCCCGATGAGTATTGTATCTCCGTCTATAACGCGTGTGCTCGTGATAGAATTTGGTCCATAGGTGATTGTTGACCCTTCTATCACAATTTGACTTTCCCCGATCGCTGTTATCAGCTCAGCGCCGATGACCACTTGTGTCGTTGGTTGGGGTGCGGGTATGATCAGTGTCTGGCTGGGGAATATTATGCCACCCGGGCCGAGAGTGATTGCTTGCCCTTCGATCGTCACGGTGGCTGGTTTGGAACTTATTGTCAAAGTCGTGCCGCCTATGTCGACTGATGACCCAGCTACGTCTACTGAAAGGCCGCCGATCGTGGTGTGAGTAGATGTTGGCTCGGCTACAAATCCGTGGTCACTTGCTGGCCGAGTGATTGTAAGGTTGACACTGATGATTGCAGTGGGTTTGATGGTGTAGGTATGGCTGTCGACTGTTACGACTGATGTTGGCTGGGTGGGATTATCGACAAATGTCGAGTTGTCTATTGCTACCGCACTTGGCCCAACTATCACGGTCACTGGCGGTGAGACTGTGGTGACCGTTGCACTTGTGGTGCCTGTGATACTCGTGATGCTTGTGGTGCCTGTAATGCCTGGTGATTTAAACGCGTTTCCCGTTGTACTTGGCATCCCATAATCAGGCGCATCATCGGAAGCATCCGGCCCCGTGAGTGCGGCACTATGAACATCACCAATGGAATCGGGTGATCCGCCGTAGTCAGGAGGCGCTGAGGTGGGAAATACGACGGCAGGATTTTTGTCCGTTGTTATGAACGTGACGGTTTTTGCAATCCCCGGTGAGATTGATGATGCGGACTCTGTCTGGGACACTGAAGGAAAGAAGCCGCCTCTCCCATCGGTAGAGTGCGCGGGTATGCAATCCTGGTCCGAACTGTCGCATGCCGGGACTGTGGACCTCCCGGTAGGGCTGCACGGTTCCGGTGTGCTGATAGGGGGGAACGGAGGTGTATACTCGGCCGGGTTTCGAGTCCATGTTATGGTCCACGTGTGCACGATAGACCACGAAGTGACAGTCGCAAAAGGATCATATGAAGCATTTCCAGGACAAACACTACCGGCAAGAGCTGTTGCAGAGGTAAGAGTAGTAATTGGCGACGAAGTCACTGACGGTATGGTCGGCACCGTGCTAGTAGATGAGATACACGAAGCTGGACTCGGTAACTCGGCGCCCTGGTCGGTCGACAATGTGCTGGTGATGTCGCTGTCGGTAGACAGTGTTGAGGCTTCAAGTGTTGACAAACTCGCTGGGCTTGTTGATATCGTGAGAGTCGGTGTTGATAATGTTGCAATGCTGCTCATAAAAGGATTTACCCAGATAGTAATCTGACCGCCATCACTCACGCGATTTGTCACTATTGTTGCTGTATCATCTTCACTTGTCCCAAGTGTTGCACCAGTTGACGAGCTTCTTGGATTGTTTGAACCAGTGATTGGCCTTGCCGTTGTCGAATCCCGTGGCTGCGATACACTTTGCGGAGACGCAGTATGTGTTATGGATATTGAGCGCGGCGTGGATAACGCCGCACTTGGTGAAGTGATTGCAGTGGCATTGATTGCTGATAATAAGCCTCTCTCGTGAACCGCGTTCCCATCTTGTACTTGTCAGCACACCTAAATAATTTCAAGGGTAAGAATGCTGACTGACTCGCCCTCACATTAGAAGTATGGGAAAGCAGGAGCGCATAACACAATGCAACTCTGGCCACTGCCATTGCGGTCCTGATTAGCTGAAGTGCATGGCCAAGTCGATACTGGGCATTCCGATCTTTGACTACATGGACAGCGTCGTAACGTACTTTGAGAATTGCATGTGAGAAGTCATGGCATCGAAACCCAAGAGAATAAAGACGGCGAGGCAACCGTCTATTGATTTGAACACTTTTGGCTAATGTTGACTATCTGACTAACTCTACAGCTGATCCCAGGGGCAAAGGCGATCCTCTCTCTAAGCGTAGCGGAAATATACAATAACATGATATCAAACTAGGCTAACCGGCACGAACTGTCTATGCTCTATCTGGGGACAGTTTGCGTTCACATTGATGGGCATGCTGCATTGTCGTACCGCTCGGTAAATTGATAGATATAGAGATGTGTTAAGTTAATAAGTCAGCCGAGCTCGGCTTATGCGGTTCGAGTCGCTTAAATGATAAAATCATACCTTGTCTCCAAACTGCCTACAAATCGAGTTGTGGGGTGTGCAATGCGAGATTCGCGGGGAAAGGACGACGATCACGAAGCTTGCGCCTAAATGACTACTCGCAGCATCGAAAAAATGTGAATCGCGAGTTCAGAAGGACCGTAAGATGGGGGCGTAAGAAAGGTGTGGCGTGGCATTCATAGCTTTGCCAAACAACGTTAACGTACGCGTGGGTCGGTGTGTTTAGTCTACTCTTCTCATAAATTCGAGCATGATGTCGAAAGCGGAATACAGCATCGTCAAATTTGCATTGTCGACTCTGTTCCGAGGATGTGCGGAATACTGGCGGCAGATGTTGGCGACATCCCAGTATATTCCCCTCGACTGGCGAAGGGCTGGCACATACACTTTGCGGCAATTATCCCTCAATTCCGCATTACGGAGATTTTTGTCAGATACCTTTCGGATGTTGCGGTGGTATTCACTCCCGCGATTAGGTATGGTTTGAGGTCGTGTGAGAATGACCACTGAACTTTGAACCCAGCCGGAGCCGTGTCTTTTACCATTGCCATGGACCTGGGCTATCGATTTCTTCTGGCGAGTCTGGGGAACAAAAGTCCTCGATGGAATAAGCCATGGTATTGGGAACAATGAACAAGGCAGACCTGGTCGCCTTTGGCCCTTGGAATCATTTCTCCGCCAATTTGATTTCGGGGCGCCTCAGCTCATTGATCTGTCAATTTTCCGTCTGGGCTGGATTCCAGCATCTTCCCTGCCAGCTAAGCCGAAGTCTCGTACGAGCACGAGTACGCATTCGATGTAATGCAGACGTGTGGAGGATTTTGGTGAACACCCGGCGACCCGGTGGATGATGTGGATGATCGCCGAAGGTCGTGACAATCTGGACAGGTTTGAGCGAATGGAAAGAGTGGTAAACCTTTTCAATCTCATCAGGGTCCCAGACCTATCGCCGATGCTATCGCACGTGTCCGATGGCGCGTTCTCATGGGCAGTTACTATTAACTCAGACGGGTAACGGGTCTGTAACGGTAAGTTTCGCTGCTGCGCTAGCTGGGGGCCTCTTCTGTGACGCAAACTGCAAGCAGGAAGTTTTCCGAGCATGTCCCGTGCCCTATGCTCCTTAATTCGAGATATCCTTGTCGTGTATCTCAGCCCTGTGATGAAGATATCTACTAGCCATGGGCTAGCCACACGCACGGGCCACGCCCGTAGGCCTTGAAAAGGCTGCGTCGCTCCCGCGACTGCGTGTAAGGGATTTTCCTCCGTATTTTACTTTTCTACTTCCTACGAAGGGGGTGGTTTTCGGTGAGATCGGGAGGTTTTTTATTATTTTTAATACGCTCCGTATATAGGATATACCCCCCTTAACCAGGCTTTTTAAACGAATAAAAGAACTAACAACTATTAAGTATAAGTTAAGCAGTCGTTCGAAGCTTTAAATACGTATACGCTAGCCGTATATCGATTATATAAGCGGACAAGGCTTATATATTTAAGGCTTCGAATAAGGCTTATACCTTTTTAATATAAATACGGTTTTTAACATTTAATGCGTATGCCTATGTGACTATAAATAAAGATATTTACTAGCTATAGGCTAGCTATACGTACGGGTTACGCCCGTAGGCCTTAAAAAGGCTGCGTCGCTCCCGCGACTGCGTATAAGGGATTTTCCTCTGTATTTTACTTTTTTACCTCTTACAAAAGGGGTGGTTTTCGGTAAAATCGGGAGGTTTTTTATTCCCGCCCGCCGTCCTTTAAATTCGAATACTTCGAAAAGAATAAAGGTAGTGGTGCTATTAAATAAAGTTACGCTTCGTTTAAAGGGCTGGAAGGAAAGAAAAAAGGGTTATATATAGGTTGTTTTTTGATTTTTTGATTTTATTTGATTTTTATAGTTATAGGTAGTCGTTCGAAGCCCTAAATACGTATACGCTAGCCGTATATCGATTATACGAGCGGACAAGGCCTATATATCTAGGGCTTCGAATAAGGCTCATACCTTCCCAATACAAGTACGGTTTTTAACATTTAATGCGTATGCCTATGTGACTGTAGACTCGACTCATATGCGAGGTACGTTACGGATGTACTCTCGGAACGATTCAGATAGTTGGATGAAACACTGTCCAATTACCAAGCAGGGCGGAAGGACATTGTGTTGGTCACACTTGATTCTTGTCACAAGCGACGGCAACGGCTCATAACCGTCCAGTCCAATGAGAAGAAATTCCTTGCTGTTCCCAATCGTGCAACTGGTGAAATATGAATCTACCGTATTTCGTACACTCCACCGATCATCACCGGGAAAAGGAACCTCTTTTTGTTATCTGCATCATGGATATCCACTGTGACCTCGAGGGCCTGAGCTGTGACCGTCGTGGACAGCACTGAAACCGCGATCTCCTTTGCAGCACCGCAGGACAATCGACATTCATCATCAAGTTCGTATCTTTCCCTTGTGGTAACTTGTCTATGTAGGTAGTTCAACTAGCTGCCCCGGACAATAGAACACATCAATCCATAAGCCATCATTCGTTAGTTGACGATGATATATACCTACTCAGCGGGCGCCTGCCTTATCATTCGGAATTTTACGAGCACCGGCAAAATCGACCGGAAGGCACGTAGCCTCTCCTTTTATCCAGATAACATTGAATTACTCAGCGCTCACACGCTCCTCAGGCAACATACATGATCTAAGCCGAGCAGACCGAAGCCAATCCTACCAGTTCAACATCGTTGTGTCGGAGATTCTTTTGAAGTTGTATCGTAAATCACAGTATCAGTCACGCCGGACGATGAGAAATACAAGGTAAGCTTGTGTAGCAGTTTACAGTAGCTTGCTTGGGTGCTGGTAATCACACGACAGCTGCCGATGTGTACAGTTCGTATAGACACTGTGTGTGTTAAGTTGACACCTCAGCTCGACAGGGGCATCTGAAATGTCTGGACTGCCACACTACAGTAAATAATACTTACCTCGAGTACGGATGTACTTCCCGGTTAACTGCCAGAGCCTGCTGATATCCCGTCTCTCGTCCCGTTCATCTACCGCTCCCAATGCGCGGCCTGCCTAGCTGGGCTCGGGCTGGGCTGGTTTACATCGTCTGGGTCTGCCGTGCTTCACCCAATCTTATTGCTGGACAAGCAGGCATCTCGGAATGATTGAGCGAGGCATCCAAGCCAGGACTGGACTCAAGCGTGAAAGGAACGAGTACTCCGTACACTGCAAGTACATGCAAGATCATACTAAGGTAACCCACTACATACGTCGAGGCTTCGGACCCCAGTAGCTTCTCATCTGCGACACCACACGTGCAAGCATCGCAAGGCCATTGAGGAGGGCATTGAACACCACGCCAACCCTTTTCGAGCCTTCTCGAGCCTCTGACCTCATTATCTACATGTAGCTACCGCTACTTGCCTTTCCTACGCTAACCAGCCTGGCCCTCGCACCACCTACCTTGTTGGGATGCCGTGAAATTCTTGAATCTGCACCTGTATCAAGCAGCATTAATAAGCGAATATGCAGCCGAGGCAGCTCTATGACACCCTCCGAGTGCCGTCTGGAGCGTGGACTCTAACAGGGGACTTTGACAGACGTGGACGTCTCCGAGTCTACATGCAGCTGAGTGGCCATTCAGCTTAAGATGTATGTGAGGCGTCAATACCCCAGGAAATGGGAAACCTCAAGCTCTGGCTAACTTCTGCGTAGTCAGAATGAGTTGACGGACTACGTGAAGTATTCAAATCACTGAAAACTAGAACCTGTCGAGTCTGTCGAGCTGTGAAATGCGAAGCCGGTATTGGTAGGTGGCCCGGAGATCTCGTGCCGCTACTGAAGCGTGGGTCGGCCTGCCACAATGCCAAGTTGTCTATCCCTGTTCCTTGTACCGCCCTAGACGGAACAGCCGACTTACAGATACATGGGCTTGACATGGGAACCCCTCGGGGCGAAGACCGACCCCAGGGAATCCTCTCCAAGAGCCGTGATCTGTTTTGGGGTTGTTGAATTCACAACTATCTCTCACCTTGATCTTCTCCTCCGGACACACCACAAACGATTAACTACATACGACGACCAGTCAAACGCCATTGCCAGGAGCAGACCGTTGAAGCATTCGAAACACGTGATAGTCGTGACTGGCAGAGAATCGCGGGCGACTATAGCGCGGCCGGACGCGTTCGTTAACCTGGGGCGTGGATGGACTTTCTTTTGATGACCGAAAACCCAGAAACCCCCATGAAGAATCAGAAGAATCAGTGGTAGCCTCGGGTTCGTGTACGGCCGTTAGGTGGTGGGACGACCGCGAGACAATGACAAGGTATCGCCGCCTACTCGCCGCCTTCCTCGGGACTCTTCTTGCTCCCCGTTACGTCCAAGCAGGCAATACTACCGCGTTATGGCTAGAGCCATCCTTATCATGGCATGTCAAAGTATCTGTAACTAGGCATGGAACAAACGCTAATTTGTGATATAGGTACGGAATTGATGGTAACTGGTCTTCGACAACTCTCTTTGTCGGCGAACCAGCTCAACAAGTCGATGTCCTCGTGAGCACAAGTCTCTCGGAGGTATGGGTTGTGGGAAATGGAGGATGTGGCAGTATGTATTCCATACTATTGCCATAAGGATACAGTGTGGCCCCCTGATGTCGGCCGCTGTGTTCACTGCAATCTGCAAGATAGCTGACTTTCGTTACCAGGTGCTCTATGCCAGGAAGCTCGAGGAGGTGTCTACAATACAAGTGCATCAAGTAGTTGGTACTCGATGGGCCTATGGCAATTAGGACTGAAGTACTGCGGTATCAACGCTAATGGCGATTATGGAATGGAGACGGTCGTGGTATACAACAGCGTGAAGAGGTGGCAGACCTCCTTACGTAAGTTGGTTGTCGCTAGTCTCAACGACACATCTGTTTACGATGGTTTCTTCGGATTGGGTATCACGGCTGGGAATTTCAACGGCACGGTTGCTCAGGGCCCAATCACCAATCTGGTAGAAAATTCAGGTGTAGTGCCGAGCCACAGCTATGGGTACACTGCCGGGGCTTATTATGGTAAATATTGACGATCGTCATTCTTGTATATCACGGAAAACTGACATCTCACAGCTGGAGCAAGAGGTGTGCCCATGTCACTGACCTTGGGCGGTTACGACGCAAATCGCTTTGAGCCGCACGATGTCAGATTCAGCCTAAACAGCACTATCCTACAGCCTCAGACGCTTGTCAGAGCTATCACAGCTTCTGTGTCTGATGTCACAAAGGCCCCAACAGCGTGGTCCTCGTCATCAGAGCTCCTGTCAGGATTCAACGAGTCAATAACTGCTCATATCGATAGCTCTACACCTTACATGTGGTTTCCGACCACTATTTGCGACCGTTTCGCCGAGGCCCTCAACTTAACTTGGAACGAAACGTTGGAGTTATATCTGTTCTCTGGCGCCGATAATCTACAAACCTATAGAGCGGCTAATCTGTCATTTGCGTTCACTCTTTCCAGTTTTGACAACAAAGATGACTTTGGCTCGCCAACAGACATGCCTGGTGTAATTAACATCACTATTTCTGGAGACGCATACATTCAGAGTGTGCGGTATCCGTTCATGAACTTGATCGAATACGGAGAACCGGCGATACCCTATTTCCCCTTAAAAAGAACGAATTCAAGCAACGCAATTCTTGGGCGCTCGTTTTTGCAGGAAGCATACATCGTGACTAATTACGAAACAAATACTTTCTCAGTGCACCAAGCTCTGTTCCCCGACAACCCCCTCAGAGACACATCAATACAAACGATTGCGCCGTCCCCCGAGAGCCCTTATCCGGGTAATCCTGTACCTCCCAAAAAGCAAGCTGGAATCAGTCAGGACCAGATTGCAGGTGTCGTGGTTGGTATATGTTTGGGAAGCATCGCGCTCGTGACGACAGCGGTATTGATTCGTCGGAAGCGCCGTCAATTCAAAACAGTCGACCATGAAACAGTGGAATATAAAGACAAGGATCCAGGGCCTACTACCGAACCGAATTCCCCAACCAGTCCGATTATCATGGCAATGGGCCGCATGAAAACGATAAAGATGAAAGCGAAGCCGAGTCAATGTAAGACGAGGAGAAAGGAGGCGGAGCCTGAAGCTCACGAGGTTGGGGCAGACTGGAGTCATGCCCGTTTTGAGATGCCGGCTACTATTCCTGTCGAACTCGATGCAACGGATGCGACAAGAGGGGAACGAGCTTACTTTGCAATGCCAGCCAGGGATGGTGAGCAGGACCAAGACTGTTTTGAACGACCTAAGCAATGGGCACGACTACCACAGCCAGTCTCGCCTGCTCACCTCCCTGAACCCCCTGATGCGAGTCTGCGAGCCGGCGCACTCCCTCCCATAGACACCAGATATCGGCCACTCGAAAGTACTGATCCTCCTTCACCCACCTCCAGTCCCACATCGGTTGGACATCATAGTGATAGACTACCATCACCAATGACTCCCAATAGCGACGCAACGATTTTCCCGACGGACCTCTCATCTCCCGTTGCTGGTTTCTTTCCCGCCAGAACACTGTCCCGATCCTCGTCGTCCGTTCACAGCATCATGTACGCGGGACCATCACCTGGCTCGACGAATCTAATGCGGTCTGCCTCTGCCACTACTTCATCTAGCTCACATACGCTATCTACCCTCTCGTTACAGTCATCGGTCCAGAGAACACCAATCGACTCCACGCATGTCGTTTGCCTTGGCCCGCTTCCGGACAATGTGCGCCTACCACACCAGCTGATGGCGCAACGACAGCCTGGGCTTCACAACCCAAATTTCGGTCTCGCTACCATTCCGTCCGCGAATCCTTCCAGGCGACAATCAGCAGCAGATACGCTTGGCAGCAACTATACTCTGGAAGAAGAGGCTCGAGGCGTAGACAGTGGAGCAACCAATGCCGACTCGAACAACATTGCTGGGAGAATGGATGGCTTCGAAATCGTCCACGTCCCACAGATGGCATACAAGCGTTTTAGCTGGGAAGAAGGATCATACAGGGACAACAGCGCTCGATGATACTGCTCATATTCGCGGCACGGGTGACGCCACTTACGTCACACTATCGCTCACATCAACTATCAGACCTATCTCTTCTCTCCTTTTTTTTTGTTGTTTTTAAATTAATATTTTCTGAATCTGCTTCGCCATCTTTCATACCCACACGTATAGGCCCATTAGGGGCCTACATATCTTATACCTATACCAGCGACGGAGTTAAAGGAAACCGGACTATATCATTTACACTAATCAGCTTTACATGTTGGAATGTACATAAGAATTCACACTAGGCACCAAAGGGGAATGCTTAAACATTGCGGAAGGCGCCTAGAATGGGGCGCAACAGCATAGAGAGGGATCAGGATCGTCTCATGGCGGATATGCTGGATGGAGAATTGACGAGGTCTTTTAGGATCTCCTGGCAGGCGGGATATGTTCAGGCAATACCAAGGCGAAGGGAGGCACATGAACAACGAATAAGGGGGCAGGCAAGATATGATTCCATGATGAGGGTCGTTGCTGGCCCAGGCGAGAAGCATCCTATGCCGTGGAAAACCCAAATATACCTCCTAATGACTGGGTTGGCGAGACCAGCGATCCGTGTCCCCTCCAGTTGTGTATAGGAGTTACTACAAATACAAATACATATTTGCATAGTCGACTGTTCCTTGATATGCATGCTGGATGGCACGCCTTGACTTCAATGAGCTATGTGACAGTGCTTTCAAGACCTTCTACTTCAATCTCGGCTTACCACCTATCGAGCTTACTTCAAACACTGGGGTTTTCTGATCGCAGGGAGGTGTAAAATATTGCTACATGGCATATTGGTCATCTAACTATCGTAAAATAGGTGTAGACGGAAACAAAGAAGCATACGGTTCAAAGACTGGGGCCTTTTATGGATATATCATCGGAAGCATATTGAGACTATATCTAAACTTATACAGCTTTCTTTGTGGTTAGTTGATACCACAACACTCTTCAACTTGGCTGCATCATTTGTAGAAATGTCCGTTACCTGGTATGTAATATGACAAGATATCACATGTTAATGCCCTGGATGTGTAGCCCATACTCTTGGGAGCACTTTAGGACTCAACGACACTTGCAGGAAACAGCTCGCCCATTTACCTACTTTTGAGACTCGTCATTGAGAATATCAGAAACCATTTAAATGTCAATATATGGGTGAGGTACGGAATGCGGGAGCAGTACTCAGTAGAAGTAGTAAGCTGTGAAGCAGATAGTCCAGTTCAAGGGTAAGAGCTGCCACCACATTGACACGAACTCTGACAGCAAGCCCGATAACTCCGACAGGTGCAGACGCGGTGCTCCTTCTCATTAAACCTCTGCCAGAAAATCCATGACTCGATTTCCACTCCCAACTCAACTCAACTCTCCCCAAGTTCCCAAGCTCTCAACTTGAATGAAGTCCACCTTGACCTTCGCCACGCTCCCTCCTCTCGCGATCCGTACGCAACCATCGTCACGCTCGCATCTTCCATTATTCACACATCATCCATAGCCCCCAGACTGTGCCAACCTCTATCGCACAGTCACGATACCCATCTCCCCCGTTCTCTCGCCACTACTTTATGCAGCTAGAGTTTCCAGAGACTTCCCAACGCTCTCAGACTCGAACCGCCTCCCAGTCCCCCCAGCTCTCCTATCAACATGGCCTTCAGCGCAATCATGCAAGTGCCTCACCCCCTGGCTCACACCAGCAGCGAGATCGAAGCATGTCGCCCCAGTCTGTCCGCGAGTTCGACTCGCTCGGGCGCAGCCCGCCCAGTCCCAGAACGGACGGCGTCGACCCCGAATTCCTCGATGAGCGCCTGCGCCGACTGAGCGTCCGCGATGGCTCTCCCACTGGCTATGCCCAACCCGCGGGCTATCGGATATCCGAATATGAAAATGCATTGACCCCCTTGGCTCCTCGACAGGCACTTGGCTTTCAGGTCATTAAACGCCCCGACGGCCAAGAAACTCGCGTGAACCTCGATCACTTTCCCAATGGTAACTACTGCACTGCTCTCAATGCGGGCTTCTTCTGCTTAGCTTGGAGACTGACTCGCATTACGCAGAGATTCTAACACATATCCTGTCCCACCTGTATCCCGACTCCCACGCCTCAGTCGCCCTGGTGTCCAAGAGATTCTATGCTTTGATCACGACTCCTCACGCCTGGCGCATGGCCTTCCAGCGCTTCTTTCCCGACCAGGGCGCACTCGCGACTGCGGCAAAGACGCTAGGTGCTGCATGGGACGCCGATGACGATGACACTGTCCGCTCTGAAGTGCGGGTCTTCAACAGACTGACTCCACATGCCTCTTGGCGCAGCGAATACCTGTTGCGAACCCGTCTGCTCCGCAGTCTTTCTAGAGGAAAGCCAGGAGCGAACTCGGGAGGGGTCGGCACCTCGTCACGCGCTAATGCCTCGAGCAAGAAGGCCACCGCCGTCTTGACCTACAACACCAAGCTGCCCTCGCGCGTCACCCACCTCCATGCCACCTTCAAGCCCAATGGCAAACGTCCGCCCCGCGTCATTCACGGCGCCGGTGATTTCGGAGTCGGCAGTGCCAGTGATCCAACCGGTGGAAAGGTAGAGAAATGGGGCCTGGATGACCCCTTCGCTTTTCTCCAGCTCGATGAGGTCTCGCCCCTGCTGATCCCCTACGGGCTCGGAGACGGGCCTGCAGCAGGGCCCAATGTCATGGATGTAAGCCAGCCGTATGGTCTCATCGGAGGCGAAGGCTTCCCCGGAGGCCGTGTCTTCTTCCGAGCCACTGGGGAATACAGAGGCAAATACTTGGGTCAGGAGGTCAGCCTGATTGAGGCACATCCAGATATTCCCAAGATCCCGGAGCTTGTCGAAGGTGTTAGCTCACTATGGATTGCCAAGTCTTCATCCGTCCCCACTGCTACTCAGTCGCTTGTTGGAATCATGACTGGTTCAACGCTCGGTGTAGTCACCACCTATGCACTTGGCTATGATCCCAATGGGCCACGATATCATCCTGGCGATATCAGTGCTCGGTGGGTACTGAGTCCTGGTGTGCCTATCATTGCCCTCAAGGTCGACGATAGTTACAGCCAAAAACGAAGAGCTTTAAATCGAGTTTGGGCAGTCGCGTTGAACGCCTTGGGCGAAGTGTTTTATTTGACACAGCCTCCTCTTCCTCCTCCTAGCAAGACCAAAGCAGATGACAGTGCGAAGCTCGCTTGGCATGTTGGACGTACCACCTATTGGCATCTTGTAGAAGCGACTCGCCGACAAGCACGTCCAGATGAACTCGATAGAAACGCCATTCGTGGTGCATATTCTCCCAGGTCACCTTCCAATGCTATGGACTTGAAGAAGGATCAAATGGCCGCCGAAGCTCGAGAGATTGAGAAGTTCCTCCGATACAAGCCTCAACACTTCCGGAAGGTGTGTTATGGCTGGGACATGCGTCGGAAATTGGAGGTCGATTTCGCTGGCGATGATGAGTTGGGCGCTGGGGAAAGCTTCTTCGTCATTGACTGTGCCCTCGAAGACGATCAAACATGGGCATTGAAACGCTACACTCGAACCGGTGTTGCTCAATCACCGCCGGATATCGCTGCTGTGCCAGTCTCTGGAACAAGCACGGAACCCGAAGCACCTCCATCCATCTTTGGAGGCAGTAGTGCCAGATCAAGTTCTCCGAATTCGTCAACTTCACCTTTGTTGAAACAGGTGCTGTCGCCAATGGCTAGACAAAGTGCGTCGATCATCACTGCTCCTGATCTGGGGCTCGATGACTGGGTGGAGACGATATTCTCTTCTAAAGAGATTGGCAACGCTACTATTACTGCAAGTGCCGTAGATAACTCGCTGATGGCCTTGGTTGCATGCTTCGAGGACCCTTTGAAAGAATCGTCGAGCCAGCCTGCGAGTGGACCCGCAACGCCATCAGGGCAGCAACCTTCAGATATTCCTGGGCGTAGAGCACGGATGATAGGACTTGGAACAAGCAGTGGGAAGATCATTCTCTGGAACATGCGAGCCGGTCACACAGCTGGACAGACTGGGGACGGAATTTCTCCTATTCGTGTCATCGAGACAGAATCTCCCGAAGTATCATGCCTTGCATTGTCAGCTCTTTATCTTGTTCATGGTGGTAGTGATGGACTGGTGCAGGCTTGGGATCCCTTGGCTTCCACGTTAGATCCAGTCCGCACCCTGAATTCTCGACCTGGGAGGGTGCCTCGCCATGTGCTGGCTTTGAATCCGACTCTGGTTGACACTGATTTCTCTTCAGTTGGAGCGATCTATTTGGACCCGGATCCGACTGTCCTGCATGGAGTTGTTGCCTTCGGCACAAACGTCCGCTACTGGGCATACAGCTCTTCCAACCAGGCTACAGGGCGAAAGCGAAGACTGCGACATTCCGATATTCATGGTCGCCTCAGTGGCCGGCGCCACGGTGGTGGAGTTAAAGGGTACATTGCTGCCGAAGCAGAAGAGCTTCGTGCCGAGCAACGTCATAAGGCTAGAGAACAGACCCGCCTAAGATCTCGCTTTGGGTTGGGTCTGAGCAATATGACGGAAGAAGAAGCTCTTCAGTACGCCGAGTTAATGTCACAAGAGTCCTTCGTGGCTGAGGAGCAGCGCCGTGCCAGTGCCAGTGACACCGGCTCCGCTTGGGACTTCGATACAGCCTCTGCTAGTGGAAGCATGGATACAATCACCCCTGATCCCAGTGTCACCGATATGAGCCCCCAGACAGGGAACACGAGTGCTGTTCACGAGACAATGGATGAGAGCGAATACGAGCTCCAAATACAGACAGCCATTCGACTATCCCTGTTGGAGGGTGTCAATGATTTGGGTCGGTCGCCGAAAGGCAACAGTTCAGGAGAGTTTGATGGTCCAATTCTGGTGAAGGAGAGAAAGGGCAAGCGATCGTCGTCTGGCTCGCCGTCTTCAAGCCACACTCCCATGATCAAGCGGACGGAATCATCGATGTCTAATGTCGAGAGCTCTGCTGTCGCCGATGACGATCTCGAATTGGCTCTGCAGTTGAGTCTTGCTGAAGAGGAGAGCAGGAAGGCTATACCGATCAACACGAGTGAGGATGAGTTTCCTCCGCTTCAGAGCGAGGGATTGGGAAAGGGTAAGGGGAAGGCTTGGTCGTGAGTGAGAGTGCGAAGAGTGGGGATGGAAAGAGTGGTGGTTGAGTTTGACTTTGTTTCGTTGAGAAGCTGTTTGTTCGATTCGATTCTGCCATAGGCTTTGCGTGTTTCTCAGCACGGTTTGTGATTAGTTTTGTTTGATACTTGTAGTCGGAATAATATTTCTCTTCTTTCATCTATGATCTACGTACTTTGACCAGCCGTGATTTGAAATCAGTGTATTTGTGTTCCTTTGGTATGGGGAATTAGCTCTGGAATACAATTCGTGCTTGGTGGAATCGTCGAGCGCCTTTCCGTGCACATGGTTGAGAATGTTGATTGTCAAGGTACAATGAAACAACATGCTTTTCGGGGCACGCGTCGTTGGTTGTATGGCGTTTTTATGATTTGGAATGTGATTGGTGAGGTTTGTGGCATTATGGGCTTGAGAGAAAAGAGGTATGTGGGAAGGGTGGGCAGTGCTTGGTTTCGAAGTCATCGCTATTAGCATTTCTTTGGTGCTTGTGTGTACACTCGCATGCTTGATGGAAACAGTAGGGAGGAGGAATGTAGTTTGTATATAGTATTGCCTAGAAGAGGGTAAGGAGATTAAGCATAATGCATTACTCGAATGGTGAAAGCTTTTCGTCGTTGAGTCCATCATCTGTAGATGGGGTTTGGTCAAGCGCGACCGATAGGGGGCCAGCGGAGTGGGTCTATACTACATATGAGGTCATAAGAAACGACCTTTCATCAATCATCGGTCTGGTGGTCTAGTGGTATGATTCTCGCTTAGGGTCCACCCTACAGCTGCTTGCGAGAGGTCCCGGGTTCAATCCCCGGCCAGACCCGTACAACTCACCAGTGTCTGGCGGTGTGTTTCTTTTGCAGTTTTCATCTATTTGCACTCCTTTCGCATTCTCTATCTATGCAAGCAATTATACATTTGCTTTTTCTCGCTTGCTATTTACCGCTGCCATCTTTTTATACATACAAATTGACGTCGCGCTCGTTCGTTTCGAACGCTTGTGGATGTTTTGATTGACATTATAGCATACGTTGCCGTTTGTAGTTTGTTTGCCAACGTCATTGATTGAGCGTGGGGAAACCGATCGAAAGCATGCAAGTCTCACCATCGGCATACGGCATATCTCTGGTCGCAACCTTTTGTCGTCTTGGAAACGCCTATAATATAGCCACTCTTTCCCATGGGAGGACTGAGGTCTTTTGTCCTCATCATTCAGACACAACTCTCTTCGGAACATTGGTAGGCGACCCAGCTCCGACAAACACCCTAATGGGTTCTGGGTTCTGCTTCATATCAATACCACTGGTATCGATATCACAACGATCCAAAGACTTCACTATTTCTCTCAATGCATCAACATGGAAGAAACCCAAACATAAACGAAGCGTTCATTTCATATCAAGCCTGTCATAATTGAATTGGCATGATGAAACTAAGCGGTCATACCTAGTCCCTGCTACATCTACCTTATATATAAACAGTCAACCCACCAGCAACACATTTCTTCTTTCCCAAAGCTGCAGTCATCACTGGCAATGGTCAAGCAATGCAAGACGAGCTCCTACGACGTCAAATGATTCGTTGCAGTCGGTCCTGGATGATGACACTCAGGTTAGGAGCCCAAGTCTCAGCCAGTGGCGGCGGCGCAGCGCTCAAAGAAACCAAAAGCCAAGAAACAAAAACGAGACACAGGGCACATCCCGCGGCCGTCGAACAAGTGGATATTATATCGAGCATCACGACATGAGCGAATTGCTAGTTCGTACCCCCAAGAAGATGAGCCTACTCATCAGCTAAGCGGCATGGGCACGCATTCGAATCCTCCAATGACACCGCTGCCTCTTACCGGCTCTGGTCAGCAAGCGCAGCAAATCGACGGCAAACCCCTCAACTTCGAGTTCGAGAGTCATATCAACTGGCCAGAGAGCCAAAACGATGACGAGGGAGACTGAGATGGAACGAGGACAATATCCTCATCGATTCTTTCCTCGTTCTTTCCTCTGTTCGACAATTCCGCCTCGAAAGAGAGTAAGGCCGACGTTCCAATAGCAGACGTTGATTCCACTCCGCCGCCCCTAGCGATACTGGATCTGTCGACATCATTAGCGTAAAGGTTCAGGTCAGATCGAAGAAGGCCACTTCGTCACACGAAAGCGCCATCTACTGTGTTCCGTCATGACGGGAAGTATGTAGCCACTAGCTACCACCGCAATCGCAACTGCATGCACATTCACAATCGTGTTGCTCATGGACCTTGGCAATCAGGAATATAGGGGTGGATAATATCAACATCATGCGAAAGTCCCGCGTCGATGCCGAGCTCGTAACCGGCGACATTGTCGGCCAGTTGAACCGCGGTCTCCGTGCAGAAGTCAGGATACGAGGCCGTCACCCCCGTCGATCTCGCACCCATTCTAGTCGTGATGCCACTCACGACTATCCGCAACGCCGGTGGCAGTGACGTCGGTTTTCAACAAGGTGGCTTCAACTTGCCCAGCACCAGCGTCCCAGGTACCCCAACCAAGTCTGGCTCTTCCCTACAGCAGTTACGTCGATAAGAGACTTTTTAGCAAGCGTCAAAAGTTTAAAGTTCCCTCGCAACTTGAAGGCTCTTGAACAGTACATCGGCGCCACCCGTTGGCTGAGTAGTCTCATTCCATACCACGCCAAGTTGGCAGAGCCTTTGCAGGAGCGCAAAATAGCATTATTGGCTGAAGGCAAACTGGGACCCTGACGCGTTCGGTGACCTCGAACACGACCAAGTGCTTGAGGACGAGATAGACAATAAGGAGGAGGACGACACAGACGGGTGGCCTGATTACGAAGACCACGAGTACAATATTGCTTCGGTCCAGCACTTCAGAAAAGCGATAGAATACTTGACCCAAAGTGATCATTGCTTCGCAGAAAGGAGGGCAACGTTGCGACGTTAATTCGTCTTCTCCCGGTTCGTGAAGCCAGCATGATCCGAAGCAGCGCCAGCGTCTTCACTCAATGCAGCCGCATCAGCTGATGAAACGACCGAGCTAGAACTTGGAGCGTGTCAGTATAAAGACGGACACCAACACTCGATGACGAAGATGAGATGTGCATTTTCCGCAAACGCAGCCGACAAAGCCAAGACGAGAAGATCAGGCTGACGGAATTCGCATTTGATTACTGGGCGCTTCTCGGGGAGGTGCCCTATCCGGAAGATATCGTCAAACGCAAGGGCATATGTCGCCGGGGTTTGGTCTTGATGCAGTCGACATACTGCAGGACTGGATCAATATCCCGAGAGAGGCATCATAGGATGATGAACTCTCACCAATGCAGTCGGTACGTTCGTCGGTTTGCGGTCCATTGCTAAATACAATTAACAAGGGATCAACGGCGCAGGCAGGACTCAAAGCAGACTTACGCATGAGATCGGGTTGCCTGGGGATAGGCATCCGCTTCCTCTTGGGAATCAGGAACTAGACGCAGTCAGAGACGTACTGTACGCTGGAAATATACCACAGCTTCGTGTCGGTCTTATTGTCATCCGCACTCACTCAAGTCCGACCCCGCCGAAACCATGGCGCCCAAGAGACCGGCGTCCGGTGCCGGGTCTTCCTCCCCGGCGGCGAAGAAGTCCAAGATAGCCTCGTCCAGCAAAGGCAAGGAAAAACAACCTACCGCGGCTCTCGAAGAGAGCACTGCCCGTGCTATCCTCCCCAACCCACAGATGGCACAACAGCCTGCCCATGCCAATCAGCAAGGCGCCCAAGACGATGAAGCTGCTCCCCCAGAGGGATCGTCGAAAATCGACGAGCCGCGAAACTCATGGATTCTCTGACATCGACGAGGAAGACGAGATTGCGGACTCAGGTAGCAGCAGCAAATGCTCTGCACAGTACACGGACGTAATAATGTTGATATTCATTATTGTTAGTGTCCCATCGATTGTCTCAAGGGTGCCGCTGCCCTCAATTAGCCGAAGGAGAAATTGTGGTGAGAATCACAGCACGGATGTTGGCTGTGTTGCCCGTCGCTGCCATGGGATCTCAGATCAGTGGTGTCACAGGATTGGGCGAATAGCCGACGGCCAATCCCATGGGGATGAGCCGCAGCGTTGGAAATTACACCACTTTTCCGGCCTGTCGACGACAACAACAGCAAAGTCGACGACAACAACAGCAATGTTGACGACAACAACAACACAGTCGACGACAACGACAGCAATGTCGACGACACGCCGTGGGAGGGTTCCAAGATCTTCGTCACTACCACCACGTCAGCGATCCGAGAAAGGACGCCCCGAGCCGATGTTCCACGCTCCACATGACTTCACAGGTATGATCATCACAGATACATCTTGACGCATTGCTGATCAGACCCCAGACAAAGTCAAGGCAATCCGACGCGACACTATGAGAAAGTGCTCAGATGCACTTCGCATGCTGATCTCCGAGACCGAGGCACGCAACTCATGGAAGCGGCCTCACGGATCCGACTTGGCCATATTCATCCGTACAATCGCCGGGAACAACACCGACCCGGCGGCCAAAGCTTCGTCAACCCAAAAGCTCCCCAACCGCAGATGTCATCATACAATGCATCTCAGCAATTTTTTCCGAACATCCAGCATCATCAAGCAAGCAACATGGGCTTGCAAATCAACCTCGGTGCTCTTTATCAGCACCATTTGCAATGTAGGTCGGGATTGTTGTTGTGGACTGGGATGAAAATGGGCAAATAGGCCGACAGAGTGCCGTGCCCATCGCTGTCAGGATCGCAATGAGTTGCCACTCGTCACACGTACACCGCGGCTGAAGCCATGTCGATCGTCTCAGCTACCATGTCGTCCCTCGCCCGCGTTGCTTCTGAAACTGAAGGCCAAAACCTAGGCTCTGATCACAATGACAATGCCTCTGACTCAATTCACACCGGAGAATACCTTGCCATGCTCCCCGTCTGCCCGCCGTCTGACCACGAGCTCGGGCTCGATGAGTGTTCAGGAAAAATGATCCAGCGCACGAAGCCAGATATCAACTTGTGGACGTATTTATCTGGGACCTCTACTGCTCTTACGTCGTCGCGACTTGCGAATACAGCAAGCTTTCACGACGACTTGCAAAGAGATCAACCTTCATTCGTAAGCAACGATGCTGTCCAGGTACAAGTGATGGGGACTGCGGTCATGAAAGCACAGATTCGCGAGTATATCGACGGCGAGAGAGTGTTAGACGGAGTAATGAGATCTCCCGTACGAATCCTTCGGCACATGCAAAGATCATGGGTCTAGTCAACAGGAACAGCTTGGTTTGCATCACTCGCCAGGAGTTGACTGACATCAAGGAGAATATGGATCGGCTCTGGAGCTTAAGCGAAGGAGACAGTCGCCGCCCCTGCTGGCAGCAATTGTGGAAGCGAATACTTCCGAGATTGCTTCACTTCCAGCTCCAGAGGAATCGCACGACATGGGTAGACATGGATAGGCTGTATACGTGTAGCAAGATATTCTGGCCAGACGTGTCTTGGAAGTCATGGTCCGAAATACCTCCACTCACGCGCCAACTTCAAGAGTTCAAAACTTCGATTCTCTTACACGTTGCTTCCAAGCTCGGCGAACAGTTCGACACAGGCGGTGGCATTCCGATTCCTTATGCTACTGCCATTGACTCTGAGATTGAGGCCATCACCCCTACAAACAAATCAACAAGATGCTCAGCCGGTCTAGTTGGAGCGGATGGCGTGAGGATCACTGAAGATGAGGTGGACTGGCGATATTCACGCCGCTTTGTTGTGGAAGTCGAGGGATATCCTTGATTCGATGGAGTGAGTGCCATACTGGCTCTGTCGCGGCGCCCATCGCCAGCAACCTCGGACTCATGGTCATATTCCTAAATACTGCATGGAGGCGATCAGCAACGCCATTACTCCTGCACAGGAAGAGTCTATCACGGTCTACTCAGACAGGTCCCCGGTTTCCCCGAGAATATGTTTCTCGCGCCCGCAAACGCCGGCAATGCTGCCCCTGGCTCACTCGAGTTCTCGGGGTGGCTCCGAAGCCACCGCTCACAACAATTGAATGACCTCCCTGTGCTCTGCGCAGCAAACAAGCGCACTGAGCTAGTAACAGAGAAGCCAAAATCGATGAATCTCCCATTGCTGATCTCGCAAACCCTGAACTGCCACGATACGAATACATGTCCTCAGGCATCAAGAAGCCCGACAACGTCCCTGAACGCGTCACCGACCTTGGTATTCATGTGTATGCTGAAAGTCAAAGAGGTTTAATGCAGCACTTGAAAATAGTCCAGAACAGCGCGATGACATATTACCCGTCCTTACATCTCCGCCTCTCTGCCTCCGTGTCTTCTCTCCACTTGATCTATTCATTATGATTAATTGCAGCACGATTCTGGCGACATGACCATCAAAAAACACGTCTTGAAGCAAGCCGAGCGCAAGTTGCACTCACCAATCCAGGAAGAAACGGAGAAAGGGCAGGGTAGCCCAGTAGTCATTCTTCTGTTAAGAAGAGGGTCCTCATAAAGCTTCACTGCCGTTGAGAAATAGGCACCGTATTCTTGCCAAAGATGAACGAGATCATGCCCGATACGAGCACCTGGATCCGCTCATTCGGCACTTGGATCAGCTCATTCGCCCAGATGGCACTTGTTCCCGGAGCCTTGTGCCTTTTCACTCATTTTCTTTCAGCGCTGCATCACTCATGAGCAGTTTGGGCTTTGCAGTGTCCGTACCGGAGAAGAGCCGATAAAACCTACCGATTAGGCTCGTTGATCCACTTCCCATTCCACGCGCGAAGCCAGGTTTTCGTGCACTGGAGTTGATGGGCACTGCATTGCTGGATGGAGGCAAGATATGAAGTGACGAAGGGGGAGCGTAATTGACACTACGAAATGGACTTCGATCTTGCAGCGTACCAGATTCGCCTGATGCATGGACACTTCATGCATCTGCGAGCCGACCGCGCTCGAGTTCTCGGTATGGCGTCGCAAGCCTCACGAAGGACTGCTGAACCCCATTGACACAATCAGCGCCTATATACCATTCACTAATCAGAGATTTATTGTGTCCAGAATCAGGGACCCGTCTGACTTGATTGACCTGGAGGCCTCAAGCAGCCAAGGATGCACTCCAGAGGGTCTAACTACAGCGATCTACTTGCCGTCAATCCACTCCCGCAACATGACTGCTGCTTCAAGATCTTGAGCAATCGCTTCAGATGCAGCGATAGGAGGCGCATCGTTGTCAACCTGCCAACGCAACCACCTAGACCAAGGGAAACGGAGTGAAGACTCTGAAAGACTCGAATTTCGCGAGGCTGCCCGCCCACAAGTCTAATGAAAACCAGGAATCCGCTGTTTCTGACACGAGGTTACCGACCCTCGCCTGTCACATAGCTCGTTACGACCAGCCGGAGACTGGTGCCGAGCAGTCAAAGCTCGAATGGAGGCCGTCTGAGAGCTCTGAAACTCAGGCTCATTCCCGTACTATAGTGATCACTAAGTCGGCCTTGGAGGATAGTGCAACTATCGACGATGTTGTTCTACTGATGGACAATACCGAAGTTAAGCAGGAGGCAAAGCCAGTCAAGGATATCATGAAGCCTACTACTGCTGACAACCAGGTTCAACTTGGTCAGCAATAGAAACATTGTCTCCTAGGTGGTTCTGGAGCTGAGGGTGACAACGACGAAGGTCCTGCGAAGAGATCTCGCACCAGGAATAAGGGTTGATGGATGCAGTGATCGGAGATGGAGCCACATTCCCTGACGAGCGAGCTCGAAATGAAGGCTTACAAGCCCCTGATATGTACTGGAGACATTTCAGACAGTGTGCATAGCTCACAGCTCATAGGGTGCCATCGAGAAAGCATCGATGGGAAAATGCGGAATCCCCCATATGAATGAGGGGAAGCACCCAGGCTACGAAAGATTCGATGATTGTTCCATTCATGATACAGTCAATCCACTACTTGGATCGCAAAGCCAGGAAGCCGAATAGGCGGCGTCCAAGTACGTAGGCTTCGGACATGGGTGGTAGAGCTGCCAGAAGATGATCCATACTCCATGGAAATGTTGCTCAGCACGATGCATGGCAGTTTCGCGGTACACGCCAAGCAAAGGGTCTCAAGTTTGCCGATCTTCAGTTACGCACTGGAATTCTAGCACATACTACACCTCTGAATAGACTAGCGGATGTGGACGGCGGAGGGCAAAGACTGTGTTGATAACATTCTACCAGTTGCACGAATGCTTTCCGACTACGACACTGGTAGTTTCTGCGTTTGTCCAGATCGCTCAGCGGATTATTTGATCAAGCCAAACGGCGCCAAGTGTAGTTAATGCTAAAAAGCATGGCTCGAAGCTTCCGCAATTCGACTCATCGAAAAAGGAGAGCGAAGCGTGGCCTACTCTCAACCTCCAAGCACCAGCAAAGTCCGTCAATTAGGACGGAAACGGGCCATATGCCTACGACTTACTTGATATCGCTCGCCGGAGGTATACTCCAGCTGCATGATACTGCTTCAGCTCACACATCTCCTCTGCATGGCCGGTTCGATAATCTGCGATATCGCCCAACCTAAGAGAGAGAAAATGTCGAGATAGTTGGTCATCCGCTCCCACCAGAAAGTGTTCGTACTTCGTCTCAGGGCTGTCTTCAAGACGTATCAGTCAGAGATCTGCAAGTCCGTCGCCCTGAATATGGTCTCTACAGCTCTCGGTCGCCCAGACTGGGACTTGGTCAAATCTTGCATCATATTGGTGATGGCTAGCCAGGCTTACCATCCTCCCTCGATTATGGCTCATCTTTTGAATGAAAGCCACTTTACTTTCGGCGGCTTGGTGTTGCTTAAGCACGGCCTCAGGGCCTCACCTCCGGATCTCACAGACCAATTTGGAGATAGGATCATGTGCTACAAGGTCTTCTGGCCTGAATATTCTTGGAAGATGCTGTACGAAGCGCCTGACCACCCTCGACTCCGTGGCGCGGCAGCAGGTGCCACAGTGCACTCCGGACCGGAAGGGAATATAGTGAGTCCTGTGCAGTGACATTGATCAATTCCTGTTGAGGGTGTCCTGTTACTAACTTTTGTTTCGAAAGTTGAGCACGTCTGGACTCCGTGGCAACGCCACAGTCTTGCCTTCGAAAGAGAAATACAGATCGTCTTATGAATCCAGAGTTCAGTTGTGTGGCTTGTGGCGAAAACTACCTTCGCTTCACCTCTCACCCGCTGTCAAGATGTTTGGCCGACGTCAAACGCAGAGACAATCTCGCCGCAAAAAACCCTTCCAAACATCACTTTCACTCCATCACTGATGATTGTTCATTTTGTAACAACTCTCAGTACTCAAAGCTCATTCATATTCTGATGGATTCATACTCTGAAAAGTTGATATGGAAACCTCTGTTCACTAGTTTCATCGGACGATTGCATGAGGAGAGCCCGTGAACCACCTCACGTCCCTCAAGCGTCCACCCTCTTAGTCTTCGTTATAGTGCGAGGAATGCCACGGGTATGAGGGCAGCTAATACGCGCAATAGGAACCATGCTACAGACATGATAAGCCGCATCATCAAAGCATACAAAGAATAGCTTTGATACCTTCGAAGATGATTATGATCTACCGACCCTAGATGGAATTTGGACATTAGCACTAGTGTGCGGACGTCGTGGCTTACGATACAACGTGAGCTAATGGGAATGCAGTGATACGCAATTGTGACTCATCCGCGTAATCGCAGATTCGTTTTGTCATCCAGAAGATCAAACACGGCAACCAAGAGATCACCTTTACCGTCAAAGGCGACATGACTTTATTGCGTTCCGCGAAAGTACGAGGGCAGCCAATACAGACCTACCATCTACTACCCTGCCTCAGCCATCGCCTTCGGTGACGACACCGTCACCAATGCCGTCATGGAGACGAAGTCACTTGCGAAGTTCAAACCTAACGCAACATCTCTGCCGATCGTGGCATTTCGTTAGCCAGCAAGCAAGCTGGAAACAAGTCAAAATACGCTTTACCTGTACCGAGGAACAGTCTCGGGTTTGTATTCCGCTATGCTATGACATGTACGCAGCTAATAAGGCATACAGCGCGAGCCTCCAGATCAAAATCCTGTAAAGCGCCCCCAAAAGCGCGTCAAAAGCGTGCCCAGCGGACCGGATGAAAACAACTCACGAGATCATTGACACCAATCTCGAACTATCCTACTGGCCACATTTCCATTTGGTATACCCCTCGAGAAAACGCCGCGCCGGCAAACGTGAAGAAATCAAGCCTCGCTCAGGAAATGGCGAAGTACAAGTTTCAAAAGACTTTTCAAAAGAAGAGCTCAATCTGCCAAAAGAAAAGCAGCGTGTCCGCGTCACAACCAACGATAAGCACAGGAAGTACATGGATACCAGAAGACCACAATGGCCCATTGACAGAAATCTGGTTTCTGCTAAAAAGCGTCAAATGGTGAAACTTTTAGCCACGATGCGATGATTATATCTACTCGAGCTTGCCAACCAATGGAGCAGAATTGACCCGGCTGAAAGAGTTGAAGCAAATGGTCAAATACCATACACCGGCTCTGCCTCCTCTCGTTCAGTGACAGCAATTAAGAGCGTAGGGCGCCAAACTCCGGGCGTCGCGCTGCGAGTGCAACCTGGGTGCCTTAGAGGCCGCAGCGTTCGACGGCGTGCTACGCATCTTCACTGCCAACGATCGCGTAGACACCTTTAACTACGAGCACATGGACCGCCTTGGTCGCTCCAGCATCGAAACCAAGAAGTTGACTCCCAGCTTACAGCAAATGATGAACATGCCAAACACTGCGGTGTCGGCTCTAATGCAGGGACGAGCTCCTCCGACATTTCAATGATGGGTGTGCCGTCACCAATCCTGGATCTCAAAAGCGTAAGCCTGAAGGAGTTCGTCACCCGCCTGGACCACCAGCCGGGCAGAGAGCAGCTTGCGGCGCAGGCCGACGAGGAAGCAAAGAAGCTCTCTTCTTCCGTTCTATAGAGTGGCTCACAACAGAGTCGCTCGACGCAAAAGGTTCACTCTATATGGCTCTTTCCCTGAAGGGCTCTGGGTTGCCCAGTTCTCCGAAGGCTACGATCTGATCGACCTGTAATGTGTGAACAGCTTTATGCACGACTTGCTACTGTTCAAGCGTGCCAGAATTGCCTTGAAAGGCGTGCGGGTGAATCCCTGCCAGCTGCTCCCACTGCTTTTTTTTCTCTCTCGCTCGTCGCGAGCACGACGCACTTCATTTCGTTCTGTACGAGCTAGAGCAGGCTCTCGATTGGACCATGGGACTGGGCAAAATCCATTTGGCGAGTTCTTCGTCGCATTGATTGGTGCGAGGCGCACTTTGGAAGCTCCTTGCTTCAGTGCAACACAGAATGGTCCCGGATCTGGCACGACGAATGCATCATGAGCAACGAAAAATGGTCACAGCTTAAGCTCATATATATTGGATTGGTCAACATGACTGTATTCTGGAACGCATTGCAAATCGGCGCTAAGGATGTGAGCTTGGCAAACCGCCTCGAGGCCTATGCGAGACATGTCGTTGACAAGGGAGAGATAACCCGGCCCCTCCAGTTCCAAGGCTGCCCGTTTCAATGGCAAGACTCTGGGCCACAGCTATGTCCCGCCTGACCACCTGAGAAACACAAAGCTTCAGCCGGCACGCAAGGTCCCGGACCTGTTCACAAGAGCAGAGTCCAAGGACAAGATCGCGAGCGGTGCCAAGAGGCAGAAGAAGAGCGAGATCGCTTTCAACGGCTCATATCCTTTGCGGCATCAACCCAACCCCCCCGCTCTGGAAAGTTTGATTTAAAGTATCTACTTAAGTAGAAAGCCTCGAACATTTTATTCAATAAGTGGAAGGATGAGCTCTATCTGAAACATTCAGCAAGGCTCATCGCTCTATACTCGGACCGGAAAGGTGGCAGACCGTCAAATGGAGTATCTTCCAAGCCGGCTGCCAAGCCACCTATTAATTTTACCTCACCATCAGCACGCTTTCTTGTCCCCAGTCGTTTAATGCGTGATCCAATGGATCACCATCAGTGGTAGTAGGTAGCTGTGTTAGAGAACAACGATGGGCCATCTAGCCAAAGGTGCTCACAACTCCTATTCCACCTCTCTAGCGAAGGGGGAAATGGAATTTTCTTGTCCCCGGCAATTTGATGCGTGACCACTAGGGGTCACCATCAGTAGCCATGGTGGGTGGTAGTTGTGGTTGACAGCTGACCAGCAGCTGTCAGGCCTGGTATATAGCCCAGGCATCCTACACGCTTCACCTTAGGAAGTCATCTACTCGATTACCGCGAATATAGATGATTCTTCTTCACCCCTTATATATCGCCTCATAATGGTGCCTTCGGGTGATCACCGCAGTGACGGAGACCCGAACAGGATCAGGATGACAGCAACATCCGGGTCTGCAGCTGCCAACATCGACGGGGTAACACAGCATTCAGGACTTGGCATCCTAGTGCTAGACACAAAGTCCAAGAGCGAAGAAAACGAGAAGGGGAGCGGAAAGGGCATCCGGCAGCCAAGCAACCGAGAGCAGCATTGCCAGAAGACAGCAACTAGCAGGGCGACGTTCGGCGATAGGTACCTGGAATGAATTGCGTTCGTCACAGACCTATCAATGATGATCATACTGAGAGACACCACTCAAGCGTACATGCAGTCATGACCACGCCCGATTCGCGATCTGCGCTAAGATGCCAGTTGAACTTCAGCAACATTACCCCGAGAACTCTATCAGAACAGCCCAGCGACCTCCGCTTTGACGGCGAGCTAGACTTGGAGGCCGACTTTGGCCTAGACTTGGATTTCGACGACGACTTCGAGTGGAATCTAGAGATGTGAAGCAAACGGTGACTTCACGATGATGCATTTTCTGGCATCTTCTGGTATAGGAGTTTTTCGGTTTAGGCTGGGGATTGGTCGACCATTTTAAACACTATGTGCACCAGATCCAACAAGCTCACACTTTGCGAACAGAGGGGCAGACATCCGAGATGACGGTTGCAACAGATTTAACTTTACGTGGCAAGCAGCGAGATCAAGCTGCCTCATCGTTAAGCTTTAATTCCAAGGGCTGGATAGACTGGCTAACGGCCCTGGACGCGGGAATTCATTGAGCCGCACCTAAACGCATACGCCAAAATTAAGCAGAAGTTCCAAACTTCTGACGAGGCACTCAAGTTTCTCTGGGTATCGTACGTCATAGCTAAGGACTAGGGTACAGCTCAGAGGACTCCTGCAAGCACCATGTCCTACTATAGCATCCACTTCCTCGAATTGAAGGGTACGGAGCTCCAAGACGTTCTCGCCATAATTTCTAATGTTGAATGACACGAGTGCCACAACGCAGCAATCCGAAGTTTCCCTGGCTTCCTCAAGACAGGCGCACGCTGAAGGGAATACTCCACGCGCCGTGGAATGATGGTAAACAGCCGCACGGTGGGATTAGGGCTGGGATAGCATCGTGTCAATACACTGCGAATCATGCCAAAGACTGCCCAGGTCGAGCCAACCGCTGCTCAGTAAGAGGCCTGGGGTAATCTGACCGGTTTCACCTATTTGTGAAGCTACCGCAAGAGTTGCAGATCATGATATGAGAGTTAGCCATGTGAGCGCAACAAGCCCGTCATCACCAGGTACTTGTGACCACACGGCGCCAACATCTCATACCCAGTCTCGACGATCACCTTTGCCGATGACTTCGTTACCGACTTCACGGTCCAGCTTCACAGCCATGAAGTCAACCGCAAGGCCCAGACCCACCACATCGGTCGGCACCGAAAGCTGCAATGAGCATTGTGTATGACCTTCGCGATTTTCAGTTCTTACTCTGCATGTTCGGCAGCAACTCTGGCCGTCATCTATCTCATCTACGCTGTCTAGAATGAGCCAGACGGAGTAATGAACTTCGCTCGTGTCGCGCTCCTTTCTCTCGTAGGAAAGCCATCACATCGCCGCGTACACGGTCTTACAACTGGATGATACGCGTGCCACCAGTCCCATCATATTTCACGGCTCCCCGGGCGGCACTAAAGTAAGCCTACTGAAACAGTCCGTGTGAGACAACATGGTCCAGGTATACATAAAAAAACCACTGCCACCGCACGATGCAGAGCTCTCAAATACACTAACTTATAGAGGGACAACAAAGAGCGCACGGGCAAAGGATCATGAGGACCGGCGAATCGCCCAATACCTATCGGCGGGACAGAGCCGAGCCCGGGCTGATTGAGGCACATATAATATCAAATATGCCCTTGTATCCACGGATGGTCGAACACCGTCTATATCGTTCCCTAGTTTCGTCGCCCGGTCCCAGCATTCCTCGTCTACTTGTCAGCATTCTGGCAAAAAGATGTCGAAACAGCAAAAGATGTAGTCATGTCTTTCAGCCCCTTGAATGGGAAGTGAACGGTACAACTGGTATCCAAACTAACCAAGACTGTTGTTGTAAAGACATGACCACGGTGGGGGATTCGAACCCCCTAGGTCTAAGTCACAGAAGCGACTCAGACCGTTAGGCCACATGGCCAGTTGTTAAATAATCGCAGTGCAAATTCAATTCATAAACATGATGCACCTACCTCTGAGTATGGTTCAATCCCAATGGCTGCTGAGAGCCCAAGTTCGACGCTAGCGAAGCAGTCGCCTAAGGCCGCAATGCGCTACTTGTCTATGAAAGCCATCAAGCCATCAAGTCCCAGACACCCACGCATTATTTCGTAGTCTGCCTAGTCTGCTTGGCTCACAACCATTTCCACCCTGCCCTGTTAGTTCATACTTCCCGGTGTCGGCATCGCTGCTGCCACTCATCTCATCCTTCGGAACTCGCTCGTGCCTTCCATCCGCCGTAAACATGGCGATCTGGAAACCGCTTTGCACTCGCTATGTCTGTAACATGGGACGCTCAGAGTTACGGGGATTACCATACTGGGACAGCGGATCCTAATTCAGTTTGTGAGGCGACTTGGTCAACTTTACCGAGTACACTGATCCCTTAAACGGTTAATAGATCCGTGATGCACATATTTCACGGCAACCGCTAGCTCTGGGAATTCCCCAGAGCACACTTCCGCTAAGCATAAGATCGCCGAGTTCTCCCGGATAGTATTCGAGAAAACGAAGAAGCTACACCAGTTGCAGCCGAGAGCATGAGATTACCCTCACTAAGGTAATCTAACCCGCGTTAGGGAGCTAGACTTTGCGCCGAGATGATACGGGCGGCCGGAACTGCTTACAAAATGTAGCGCAGTGCCATCGAGCACACATTTGGAAGAGTTCTCTGGAAACCATAATCTGGTTAGAGACGAAGTGGGTAGTGGTGCAATCGGCGCGGACGTGAAAATAGCAGTGAAGAATTGGCGTGGGGAGCTCGAAGTCCTAGCAACGAAGAAAAAGTGCGAGCAGTTATATGGCAGCGAGGACGCGCCGGCCGATGACGACCGCAGAGACTCGAATATAGACGACGAGATGTTAAGAATGAACGACGGCGGCGGATATATGATCGAGCGATCCCCAGCACGAGCAAACCTTACAACGAACATACGCCATACGAAAATAACCAGAGGGGAATATCGCACCTACGAATGGAGTGAGGCAGCAGACATTGTCAAAGCAAGCCAGGCTCACACCCGGCATGATGATTCTCACTTCCAACCGATGGATTGAGTTTCGCAGCATTCACATGCGTCACAGTTCTGTCCCAAAGCATAATTCTTCCGACGCCATTGTCTCAAGCTCTTGGGACAGCGGCGATGAAGATGGAGATAGAGCCGGCGATAAACATTATACATGCCTCCCCGTCTTCTTTCTGACGTTTTAGGGGAGGGAATAAGCAACGAAGATATCAAGGGAAAGGAGTCTGACTCGCAATCCTGGTTTTCACTCAGCAACCGAACACGGTGATGTAAAATCCCATTTCATCAGAGACCATGTCCAGCTCGGAGATTTGACTCCTTGGAGAGTTGCAACGAAAGACAATACAGCTGAAGAAGAAAACAGTCGTCAAGACGTTCTTCAAGACGTTGATGAGTTTACAGTTACGTGACTTTCCGGCTCTACTGCATCGTCGACTTCAGCTTCGTTTGTTAGATCTTTCGACCAGCCGTCTGGCAGTCCTATTGCGCCATCGTTATTCAGGGAACACAGTCCCGCTGGTGAAAGAATTGTCGACACCCTGTCGGCCAGTGAAGCCGCCGCATCCTTCCCAAGCGGCCAGCTCACCGTGGTCATGGGAGAAACCCCAGATTTGATGGTCTCCTTCGGGTGGTCGGCTCGGCGTACATTACCATCAACCGATATCGTCGAGGTTGACGTCACAGACAAAGAACTGGACGATGATTATTGGAGTTTGAGGGGCTGCTGTACACAGTCTGATGATAGTCACACTGGGTTATTGGCTTGTCGAGGAATTGGTGCGAAGGCCGAGTAGTGATTGACCACGCCGCAGTGAGCATCACGCATGTAAGCAGTGACACATGCATGGCGTTGAGTCACACATCGCGAAGCTACGAACGCGTCTCAGGTCAATAGGCAGGAAAAAACATCTTCGAGGGCTTTCAACGTCACGCTCACCCGCTAGATAGAAGCCTGTAAGCGACTAGTATGGCACCTTATGGAATAGTTGGGCGTGTGTGACTTATGCGATGACGCAACTGCAAACCTATCGCGTCGAGCTGTCCACGAAGCTGATTTATAATGATTGGCATATCCAGCAATGACTGAGGAGAAAACCCCAGAAGTGAGCGAGAGCGGCCTTGTCAAAGTTCAAGCAGCTCCCAAACACTTGCCACGGAGAACCCCAGCTTGGACAGCTCCAACCTGGGCAGACCTATCCAATGCAACAGCAGACATATCCGATGCAATAGCAACCCGGCAGTCGAGGCTTTGCATCTCAGCAGCTGTACAGAGCCTACCGACAGCGATCCTTGCGCGCCGAGCGGCGGGACATCCAGAATTCCGAGGTTCGTACGTGGCAGCTCTTTCAACAGTTGCTTTGAATCAGTAAGAACAACCACTAACTCTTTGCATAACCACCATAGCCGCGCAACTCATGGGTTATATATCGTTAACGATTTTTGCGCGCCGAGCGGCCAGGTATCCAAAACGGCGAAGTCTGTACGTAAAAACTTTTTCAAAGATTACTTTGAAACAGTAAAAACGACTACTAACCCTTTTTAATAGCTACGATAGCTGGTGCCGAATGGGCGAATAAGAATAAAACGCCGTGGGTCGAAATGGCGGAGGCCGAAGCTCAAGTGCATCGCCAGCTCTTCCCGGGCTACAAGGGCAGAACGCCCTAATATCCTCTTGCGGAGGCCGGTGCCAAATTGCATAGCCAGATCTTTCCAGACTACAAGAAAGGAAGCAAGACATTCATTGACAGGTCTACGCAACAAGACAGAGATGCGTTTCAGGCCTGAGGACTACAAACTCACTCTACTACGACACCTTTACTAGCGGCAGAAACTGGGACATCTCAGCTGGCGAAATACGAAGACCGTATGCGAAATGAGTGAGGAGATCGACGTGACAGACATGCGCATCTTTGATATTACTTCCATATTGCTCGAAGAGTTTAGATCAGCTCACGAGCAAGAGAAACAAAAACGTGGATAGTAGGAGGGTGCTTTGTATTTTTCACGCACCGAATGACTTCGGAAAGCAAAAGCTAAACCGTCGAGACTGCTATTCGTTTCACCGTTACATAGAACACCACCTCCGACTGGGTTAACTCCCTCATAGCATTGTGTGGAACATCAACGCAGCCTTTGCAGAGTATTGGGTCACCCGCTGTCAATAGCTCTTCAGCTTACGGCTACCCAGACATTGAGATATTGTCGCAGGACGTGATGAATAGTATGGGTAAAAGTCAATTCTGAATAAACTAAAATAGCAAGAGACCTGCGTCTCGTTCCATCTAAAACCCAACTACTCTATCTCAATACAGTGACTCAAGTCAAATACCCGTGTGCCGGGTGCCATCAAGAGGTACTTGACCAATCCGTGCCATCGATAGTGTAGATCCTGCTCGCAAAAACGCAAAAAATTAAGGTAGTGACAGTGCTTTCGTATAACAAGGAGACGCAACAAATGATAATACCCCAACCGCAACCAATCACAAAGTCCAACCAGTGTCGAGATCAGGCTATTCCCTTCAACCAATCACACTTCTTAACCAGTTTCAGGATATTGTTCATGCAATCACCATTGCAGTCCCCGAGGTCTTTGCCGCCCGTAGAAAAGTCGCCACAACCTTCATGCCCGTTGCACGACAAAGCCCCTTGATTGGTGGTCACGAAGGTGTCTGAAGCGAACATAATTAGCCTTACACGCCCCTATACCAGCGCTGAAGCATGGTGGCGAAGACTTACCAAGATCGATAGAAGCAGGCTTCATGGTATCGCCAGACTTGCATGTGGCGCTCAGAAAGGTACCGTTGTCAAGCTTTGCCCCTTGGCAACTGTCCGCGAAGTGGCCGATGTCTTTTACAGTGAGAACACCGTTGTCATTGTTGAGACAGCTATTTCAAGTTGGTTAGCAGACGCCTTCGTCAAAATACTAGCAAGGGCTGCACTAGGTAGGTAGGCAGGTAGGCAGGCAGGCAGGCAGGTAGGCAGGTAGGCAGGTAATGACCTACAAGTCGAGATTCAGCGCGCTGCTTGTTGTTTTCTTGTCTATAGTGCAATCGGCGGTGAGGAAGGCACGAGTTCCAACATCGAGGATTGTTCTGTTCTCGCAAAATGCTGCGAATCCGCCGGCACGCTTGTGCAAAGATGCAGCGCTTGTGCAGGACCAAGTGGCGGCCAGGGTAGATAGAGCGTACAAGAAGCGCATATTTATACTGTCAAGGTTCTGAGGCAAAATACTCGGTGAAGATGGGACAGAAAATGGATAGTGAGAAGAGAAGAAGAAAGTGAGTTGGAAGCCGTCCATACTCACCTTATAAGTTGTCTAGTCTGTGCATGTGCGACTGGCACGACTGAAAGAAGGGCATGCAAGTTGTAGTACCAACATTGCATCTCGAATGGCTACCAACAGAAAAGCGATGGTTTCTTTGTGCACTGCGACCGAGAGAAACAGGAAAGTGAGTTAGAAGCCGTCCATACTGGCCATATTGCCATTCCTCTCTGTGCATGTGTGACTGGCACAAATGAAAGAAAGCGTGTGCTCATGAGAGTACCGATATTGCATTCCGGGCGAGTACCAACAGAAAAGCGATGGTTTCTTTGTGTGCTGCGATCGAGGTATCCTATCTTGTTAGAACCATTCGTTGTGCGACGGTGCCTATGCCACGTGGAATGGAGTTGGGAACAAAGGCATCGTGCAACCAACATTCCTCTCCACGTCGCAAATCGTATCGAAAAAGTCGTATCGGTCCGCATTTGTCACCGTCGAGCAGAAACCACTCCACTTCTTATTAATCGGTCTGATTTGATTGAATTTGGCATATCATTGCGGAGAGCATCGCCCGGCTCATCCGGCTCAGAATTCATCGCTCCCAAATTCCTTACACACATGATCGCAGAACACGTAGAGAACAATGTCGAAAGGAAGACAATACGAACCATTTCGCAAATCATCCGTAATCGTAGAGATCCATGCTGCGACCACTTGCGCACATCTGACAAGAATACACACTCCATAACATACCAAAACTCGAGATGCCATCTTCCCGCAACGGAACTATGCTTTCGCTACTGAGCCGAAGCAGTTCTGCCGAGAGCTGGGTGGACGAGGATATTATCCGTCCATTTCTTCGTCATCGTCATCTACATCAATCTCCTCATCTTCGACATCATCGCTGTCTTCATCTGTGTGACCTTTTCCACTCGTCAGTGTTACTCGGGATGGGATCTGTTACGATGATAGGCTGAGGCGTCGACATGCCAAGTACCAAAGCATAGTGTAGATAATGATATGGGCCACGACCTCAGCTAGAAGCTTGCCTAAAACGAGTGTCTTGGCTAAAACGGTTGCGGAGGGCTCGGATGCGGGTATGACAGACTTACTGCTATCGATGGAGCCAGAGCCATCATCTCTATTGCGGCGCCAGACGACCGTCATATCCTACGGAATCAATGAGGTTAGTGTATTTCGATACATCGCCCTGAGAGGATTCTGCTCACGTTTGTCAAATCAGCGATTGACTGAGAGAATGTAGTGCCCCTCCACTTCTTGATTCTGTCGTTCTTAGAACTTCCGCTGCTTGCGAACCTAATCTCAGCAAGGTTCTGGCTATCTCGGTTACCACGGTTGAATGACCGATCCTCAATGTAAGATAGTGTAACCATTTCCAGGTCCAAAGGCATGTTGGCCATCTTAGTCAGAAGCCGGGGCCAGTGGTTCACTTTAGCTCTTGGAGATGATTCGAGCGTGATTTTGTGTAAGCTTAGGACACGAAGGGTTGACTTGAACTTCTGACATAGTTCAAGTAACATCTTCGCGGATATGCTCGTCATACCGAGTTCCAAAGATTTGAGCTTTGGGAAATCTGGGAATGGTGGTTCCAAATCTTGGAAGTGATACGTCCGACCCGTGGGCGAGGTCCAGGGCATAGCCGCCGGCGGGGGCCGGACTGCATCCGGAGGCGTAGCCAGCCAGCCCAAGAACTTGTTGACGTACTTTATTTCATGCATCTGAAAGTTGAGTCGCAAGTGCTCAAGATTCGAGGCCTCACACAGGAACGCCGCAAGGAATCGCGTAGGATATAATTGAGCATTGTGACGGAAGCCCGAGCCACCCAATCCGTCCAGGAAGATGGTAGTGAGTTTGCTTAGAGCCAAAACAACCTTTGGTGTATCGCGGGGGAGCATCAGAGCGCTATCCGGTAGACAGACCTGGTGTAAGAGAACTTCGACGCGTGTCAATTCCGGGGTGGAGTTAGAAGACACAGCGTCGCCCACCGCCTGGAGGATGGCCTTGAAAACGTGACAAACCCACAAAGAATCATCCTTGTTGTGCGATCGTGGTTTTGCCCAGCGCCACCCCAGACCTTTCTCAGAGGTTGGTGTTCCGTAGCTATGCCACTCGGTGTTATCGCGAGAGCGATTCTTCGAGTTGAAATCACGCATGCCAATCGTCACCAGGTTGGGCAGATTCCGCAAAGCTTCCGTGAGCCTTTCGATATCACGCCCAGACGTAGAAAAAGCATAGTGATTGACGCACTCTTGCTCTCGAGCAAATAAGCATTCAGGCTGTGCCGATGGATGTCCCAGAGGGACAATATCAAAAGGGGAGGATGGACGCTCCAGATGGATAATGACGTGTTTGAGACATGGGGCAAGTCGTGATTTGGACATAGAAAGAAGAGCCGCCAAACTAAAGTCAGTCAGAGAGAATTGTTTCTTCGTGAAGAACTCCTGCGTGAAGGCGCCGTGCAAGCGTTGCTGGATAGCCCGACCTTGAACAGGTCAGCTATTCGCATGGTGTATTTGGGTCATCCGTGGCAGACTAGTTGAATGCAGAGCGATATCCCCAAGTTACGTAAGGTACTCGGGCAAGATGATCAAAGGTCAGTACTCACTACGAAAGGATTAGCGTCATGGAATTAAACATCTCAGACAAGGTACACACCTGGTCAGACGGAAATTGCCATAATCAGTTGTCAAGAGGTAAGAAGTGATCTGAAAGAGCACCTCGAGAGGTACGCTGAGGATCCGGGGACCATGATCCATCGTAGTATCAGGCATGGAAGCGACAGGGCTGAGGCACACGGAAAAGCTAATCTCTATCTGACGAGAGCTGAAGCGCGATACAGACGACAACTGCTGATTGCTCTTATGGCAGTGAAAGAGATGGACGAAGGGCAAAGAGCCTTGCAGGTAAGGCAGGCAGCAAGCCAGGCAGCCGTACCGTTTGGACGTTTGGGCGTGCTTGCCTACCTTAGGAATGCTGTTTCACTGTGCCACAGTGCACGGTTTCCAGCTCAAGAGGTCGCTAAACTCTAGCTCCAGGCGGTTCCAGGCGGTCGGACGGGACCGCCAGGTACGGCGTGGATACCCCAGTACGTAGCGCTATGCATCTATCGGAGACAACCTGAATGGGCCAGCACAACGTTGACACGTGCGTCGAGATGAGAAGATCCGATTCGTCGAAATAGGTACGAACCTGCTTTCTGATGAGTTGTAGAGAAGGCTTCTTCATTATGATGAACATACCCAGGATATTTATCGTCAGATGGAGTCGAGGCGTGAGCCAAAATAAGTGAGACCGCAAAAGAGGCCTTTGTGGCCTAGCCACCCCAAACCACCTTGTTGATTTTGCTATTCAATACACGCATTAAAACTCACCACCTGAGTCGAATCATTTGTAATACTCAATAACAAGGGCGAAATAGCTGCTCTACATACTGTTGATTAGAAAGATTTTTCTACTTTTTTTCCATCTTGAATAGTGGTAGTTGCAATGGTAGTTGAGCGACTACGGTCTCACTTATTTTGGCTCATGCGCGGGGAGTTAATACCAAAACTAGGACGTCAGCGCAAGCCATTTCTATACCAGTATAGAGCAGCCCTGCATGTGAGGGTAACGACTGATCACAATCTAAGATGTGATGAATCAAACTAGGAGAATGTTCTTCCATATCAAATTTCTATCGGAAAGATTCGAGGGCTAAATAAAGAGTAGAATTCCCAGCTATCCATAAACAGCAAAAGATGGTATCATTGAGCGTCTCTCATGTGCTAATAAGCCAAGCTGTGTCTACCGAAGAGACTCTAGTATCATTCGATTTCAACTCCCGCACTAATTTCCAATATGTAGCTGCATATCCCCGCTCATCCTCTTTCTAGCTCTCCTAGTCCTTTTTCACCGCAGGCGCTTCCTCATCATACTTGTGCTGTTCACCACTCCCAGTGCCGCTCGCAGCATCGTCGTCGTAAGCCAAGCGCATATCCTCGATCTGGTCTCCAACCTCAAGCCACTTCTCACTGCAGTTAGGAATCGGCGACAGCTTGCAACAGAGCCAGTAAACACTGGCGGAGACGATGAAACCGCTGAAGAAATTGACGTTGTAGATGTAAGTAGCGCCGATGGGCACATCAGCACCGAGAGCGCCGGCAAATCCAACAACGTTAATGAGGATGCCAGAGATGTAGCCGGCGTAAGCGCGCCAGTTGAAGCCGTAGGTGAAGTAGTACGGACCACCGCGGCGCGCATCGTATAGCTCCTTTACGTCGAGGTACCCTTTGCGCACGATATAGTAGTCACAGATCATGGGTCCAGCGATTGAGCACAAGAACACTGAGTACGCTGATAGATACGTCGTAAAGTTGCTTGAGCTGGTCAGGAATTGGTACGGACACAGCGCAAATCCAATCACCGCTGCGATATATCCACCACGGCGGATGTTGATGTACTTCGGTAGCAGAGCAGTCAAGTCTGTACCAGCCGAGATGGAGTTGGCGGCGATGTTGGTACCCAGCTGGGCTAGAGCAAAGGCAAAAGCAATCACGAAGACGCCAAACCGTTGGGCAGAACCACCGTCCTCACTGATCATCATCTTTAGTAATAGACTCACTGAGAAGACTCATCAATGCACTTACATGAAGTTATCGAGAAGATTCAGGGGGTTCCAAATCGGCTCACTCCCGGGATAGATAATGACGGAACTAGACGAGACGAAAATGCCCACAAACGAGGTGACTGCAAATCCGATAGGTATGGTGAAGAACTGGGACCATAACGCATCACGAGGTTTACCAGCGAAACGCGAGAAGTCTGGATCGTTCACGATGAGCGTCGCGAAATTAGCGATAGAGCTCAAGACAGTGAGCACAAACTCCCAAGCCAAATCACTCCCTTTAAGTGAAGACGGCTGGTGGATGATGGGGCCAATGCCGCCTGCTCTAACCAGAGCCCAGATGAAAAATGCCAACCCAGCAGCAGGTACGAAGTATGCCTTCACCGTGAACAAATGTCGGATCTTGTGCACGGGAAACCAGATAGCTGGTAGGGACACCAGCCAGAAGATGAAGAACGAGACGTAATAGGAGGTATTCGTGCCCGCATCCGCCGGAAACGTGTTATGAATCTTGTCGGTTCCCCAAGATTTCCAGATCGCCTTGATCATAAGATAGACACACTGCCCTCCGATGTAAGACTGGACACCGTACCAAATCGCTGCCAAGACGGCGCGATTGAAAACGGGCCATAATGCTCCCCAAATACCGAATGTCGCACGATTTACCACGGGAAATCCGATGTGATAAGTAGCACCGATTCGACCCGTCATACAGATGAAGGTGCCAGAGATGAAGTATCCAATCCAGATCGCTATCCACGTCTGCCACCATGATAAACCAGCCACAACGCTAGAGGAGCAAATCATCCATGTGTTGATGTTGAACGAGTCGGCGACCCAGAAGCCCACGAAGTTCCATGGTCCCCACTGCCGCCGAGCGGGCTCTACAGGTTTCAGATCATGGTTCGTCAGCTATTTAGACATTGAAAGTCAGCCTTGAGCTCGCAGCTGGTGCTCGTTTGAGTATATGTTGCTGACTAGAGCATCAACAAATGGAGATGAGGTGTGAGGCTACTTTACCATGAGCTGGCGGGTGGTAAGACCCTCTTCATGATCTACGGCAAGTCTGTCCGCCCATGTCTTGAGCCTCGAACCTTGTAACCGCCGCATAGTAAGAATACAGGGTCCACGACGTTGCGCGAAGGTCTCGTCGACGTTTCTGTCGAGTAATTCTTGTGTAATAGAAACCCCGAGTCCTCGGGAGCTGGGGTCGTGGCGCCGGACTACTACTAGGCGATGACGCCAATTGCCGCAGAAGAGGGTCTTCGGAGTGAGGAAGCAGCCGCAACGAGTTCAACGTTTCAAGATATCGACACTCTTCCGACACGATGAATGAGAAGTCCGGTGCTGCGCTTCTCCCCGCGATGAGGTGGAATAGCAGGATATATAGGTAAGCCCGCCGACGCTCAGGTTTGCGCTTCTGGTTCTATTTACCAGGGCTATCAAAAATGGGGAGGGGATGGAAGCAAGCCATGTGCGCAACCTGCAATCATCTCGCATCAATATCTGAGCGGTTCCCCCACTCGAATGTTCAAGCTCCCGCCAACGGCTGTGTATGTACATCCCAACTTGGTAAGTCCAAGAGATACACGCAGCCGTCGAGGTTTCGGTGATGCCGTAGCGCAAACTGTGTCTCTCATTGGTCAATCACCCAGCGAACGCAGTTATTCGAGCGTATCTTGCAGGTGAGAATACAAATGATCAGCCGAAATCAGCAGCTTTGCGGAGGTTGACAGGGCAAGGGAGTATGCAAAATGCCCCATAAAACGACATGCATGGCTGGTTTCTTGCTGGGGATAGCGCTGCGCAAATAGGCTTGGCTTATCGACGTCCTAACTCTATCCAGTCTATTACTCGATGTCATCGAGCAACACTTTTCCCTATCTCGAGCAGGGGCCAAAGCCTAGCATCACAAGGTTTTCGCTTATCAGTTCGACTATAAACCTCTCAATCTGCTGAGTTTACTCCATGAGAACTACGCACCTCGCGCGCCTCTGTAATGAGTAACACGAGCTGATGAGATTTCATCAGATGGGCAATCTTTTTTCGCCCGGGATCGTCTCATTGCTAGGCGATTTGGTTTATAGAATGGCATTCTTTTACACAAGAAGCCGCACAGCATCTGCGGTAATTCGTTCGAGACGGGGAAACTACGAATGCGGGAATGACGTATCGGCATTGCACAAGCTGAATTAAAGGCTTCAAGAAGGGCTGCGGCCACTGGGCCCACGGAACGAAGAGCAGTTCGGCCATACTGATCTGTGTACATGAGCATGCAAGATCTAGTTACACGGAGATCGACTGTGCGTACTGCACAATATCGAAACGTGCAACCAAAAATGGGTTGGTGATGGTGACTCTTTTCAAATGTGAGCATTCGTAGCGTGGGTATGGCGCCGGGGGCCCGGGGGTTTCTGGCGGCGGAACCCCGCGATGCAATGCAAGGCGAGAAGGCCGAGCATGACGAGAGCCAGAACCTGTCGATAAGAGACGAAATGATTCGATTACATGCGCACCATCTCACCGGGTTCTATACTCCCGCCTTGAAAGGTGAAGTACGAGTAGGAGATTTTTGTACTCTGTGTCTTGTTACTATACTGATTCCCCTATGGTCCGCCCCGTGGGCTGTATAAGGTAAGAAGTCGTGGGCTAGATGGATGAAAAAACTCTCAGGACCAATACTGAACGGGCTTGCTAGGGGCCACCCGTTATCGGACAATGAGAGTGACGCTGTCGAGAAGATTGCTATTCCTCGGACGATGAACAAACCTCAACATTTCCCACGCTTTCCTTGACGATTGTGTTTGCGTTACGCCGCCGTTATACACACTACGGTTGCTCGAATGACACGTCAGTACCCAAACACTCGCGCCGAACAGAATAACTGGTACCTTGGCAATACCCTGATCGATGTAGTTCAACTCTCAAGAGCTTCATCTTCCAACTGTCGATTTCCATACAGACCGTTACTTCTCTCTGACTGACGGTCAAAAATGGATGGTGAAGGCAGCCCTTGTTGCCTGCTTGTGAAATCCTCCGTACCTCTAAAATCGTGTCTCAAGACTCACGATCCTCTAACTTCCAGGCAGAACAGCCTTGCCAAGACATTTGCGATCCAGCTTCCCCAGTTCCCCAGCCACTAAATTTAATAAGGGATACTGCACAGACCGACCATAAGTGCCTGGGCAGGCAAGCCATTGACAAAATAAACGACACACTCAACTATCCCCTACCCACGTTCAATACTTAGCTGAGGTACCGGCCTACCTTAGCAGCAGCAATGCACCTTTATTGATATATACCTCACTAGACTGAAATTATATATCTGTGTCAAAAATTAGTTAGAAGTTATTTCAACAGATTATTGGGATTTAGATCCAAAATTCATTTCCTATATTATCCGGCGTTTTGGCCGTTGTGGAATTCGGTGGTACCATGGCCAGGCTCGCCAGGTACCTGAGTGAGACGGCACGTGCTTTCGCGGAGCGTTCGCGTCAAGAAATCTGAAGGTACGAGTCCACAACCTACGTAGTTGCCGATATGGAGGCGTTTGCGTTGTCAAAGACTCGCGGCTGCCTTGTGAGATGGATACCTTATTTAATATGATCCTCACCTAGCCCCTATCCCATCAATTGACGAGTCTCACGCGTCTCAAAGACATCTGCTTTGTCGCCCGGTTCTTTGACTCCCTCGAGTCCCCTCTCTACGCACCTACAGACCGTACCCCTGGCAATCTACCTGTGCGTGGCCTCTTCACACTAGCTCGACCTCACTCTTCGTCATGCCTGCCACAAGGAAAAAGCAGGCTGCAACACCTGTGGCATCATCAACTCTGCCTCTTGCTGGGCTAACCATCGCAATCAGCGGAACCATACCTGGCCGCACACAAGCCTCCATCGAGAGAGATTATATTGCCCCGTTGGGTGGTAGTCTATCTAAGACAGTCTCTGCGACCACCACTCATCTTGTCACAACCAGGACAGACTTTGACAAGCCATCAGCCAAGGTTGCAAGTGCTCGAGCTTCGTCGATTCCCATTGTCTCCTTCGAATGGCTCGAGCAGTGTCTCGCGGAGAACCAATGCGTGAGTGATGAGGACTTCGATTTTTCCGACCCTCAGCCCAAGAGACGTAAGCGTGATGTATCCCAGGTCCCTCTCGATAACGAGAGCAAATCCCAGTCAAGTAAGGCAGTCAATGCAGACGATAGCAAGCTTCAGGAGCAAGCCAGGGAGCGAGAGGCAAAGGTTGCAGAGGGCCAAATTGCGAAGTCTTTCGATGTCAAAATCCCCGTTGACGAGGGATCCGAGCGTCAGCTCATGAACTATGAAGTATACATCAATGATGATGGTGTCATCTACGATGCTTCCTTGAACCAGACGAATGCGAGCAACAACAACAATAAATTTTATCGCATCCAGGTGAGCCTTTCCTACTGCTTCTCACCTTTCGGTAGTTCTTGCGGCCGACATTTCCTTGTCGTTTCTCAGCTGTCACCGATTATTGACCAGATCAACAGGTTCTCCGGTCTGTGACTGGAGATTATCGAACCTGGACTAGATGGGGCCGTGTTGGTGAGTACGGTACTTCGAAGACCATCGGTGATGGAAGCTTGGCAGACGCTTTGAAACAGTTTGATGCCAAGTTCAAGAACAAGTCGGGTCTTTCCTGGGCGAATCGCAATGATCCTCCAAAACCCAAGCATTATGCATTCGTCGAGAAATCATACGAACCTGATTCAGATAGCGACGACGACAATGATGCGAACACACAGAAACCGACGGGCGGGATCAAAAAGGAAGAAGAGCCAGAGTCGAAGCTCCCGAAATCCACCCAAGATTTGATCCGACTTATTTTCAACCAAACGTACTTCAACGCTGCAATGTCTGACCTGAATTACGATGCTGCCAAGCTTCCCCTGGGAAAACTGAGCAAGAATACGATCTCTCGGGGCTTTCAGGCATTGAAAGATCTCTCAGTTCTGATCGATTATCCTAATCAGGCCCCAGCACTGTATCAGACATCATGGGCTCAGGCCACCGAGGATCTCTCTAACTTATACTTCACCCTTATCCCACGTATGTATATGATGCTCACCGCCTAGCTACTATATCCACGTTCTGTTTTGACCTTTTGGTAGATGCCTTTGGCCGAGTTCGACCACCGATCATACGGTCGAATGACTTGCTCAAAAGGGAAATAGAACTCCTTGAGAGCTTGAGCGACATGAAAGACGCTGCTTTGTTAATGAAATCCGAAAAGCAGAAAGCAGAACTGAACGAGATTGATCGCCAGTTCCAGGGACTGGGACTGAATGAGAGTACGTCATCCTGCACCCATTGTCGCGATGCTTCGGAAAGCCTTTCCTTGTTTTGGACCTAATGCGCTTCAGTGACACCATTGGACCAGAAGAGTGACGAGTTCTCGCAACTCAAGGACTATCTCATGGACACCCGCGGAGCCACTCACAATGCGAACTATCAGATACAACAGATCTTTCGTATCGAGCGTGACGGCGAATTCGGGCAATTCGACAAAGCTCACAAGAAGCCCAAGGATCGACGCCTTCTTTGGCACGGTTCTCGCTGCACTAATTTCGGTGGAATTTTAAGTCAAGGTAAGCATCAAGGACCGTTTTGCTCTAACATGGCGCAATGTGTAAGCCGCCAATAACAGCTCGCATAATGATATCGCATTTGGAATGAAAACAGCAACTGACTGCGATTGTGCTCTATAAGGACTTCGAATCGCTCCGCCCGAGGCACCTGTCTCAGGATACATGTTCGGCAAAGGAATCTATCTGGCCGATATGTCGTCGAAGGCAAGTAGTAGTCCATGTCGTCTCCTGTAGATCCATACTGATGGGTTCTCTAGTCTGCCAACTACTGCTGCCCCTACATCTCAAATGGCCATGCCCTTCTGCTGCTATGTGAAGCAGAGCTGGGAAGCATGCAAGAGTTGATAGGTGCCGACTACGATGCAGGTGAGAAAGCCAAAGCCAAAGGAAATCTCTCCACGTGGGGTAAGGGACTGGTAGGACCCAGTCAGTGGAAAGACGCCTCGTGCGTCCACCCTTCTCTCAAGGGCGTGCAGAGTAAGTTGATAGTTGATGATGCCATGTCCGACTGACGAGGATAGCTGACTTTCCCATGACAGTGCCCAAGACAGACACTGCTAAGCCTGGGCAGACTAACGTCAACGGAGCTTACCTGCAATATAACGAATATATCTGCTACGACATCTCACAGGTGCGATTGCGATACCTTCTGCGAGTTAGAATGTAGGATGTTCTCTCGTTTTGAGCTCTCGCTCGCCTCGATAGACTCCTCTATGACGAACTGGAATCTCTGTTCGCCGCCCAAATAAGATACGGGCGTGTTTTGGCAGGGAGGGCCGGGACGGCAATACCCTCGACATCTTTATCTATGCATCAACTGCCTCGATCGATTCGATGTTTCCATATCGGCGCATCTTTCCCCATAGAGGATTCATCCTATTTACTCGGCGTGCTGTTAGCTTGGTCCATCTCTGCAGATTCTGAAGTGGCTGCGTGTATACTAGCTTAATGTAGGGAGCAAGATCGCAATAAGAAGTATAGGTATGTAGTTATCACTGTGAAGCATACTTGTCGCTTTCCTTAAGGGATATGCGCGTTCACCGAGTCTCAGAAAGTTCCAAGCGGAGTGACCTTGCATATGTCAGATAGCTCAATCAATCAATCAAGTCAGTCAATAGTGTCTCCCTTTATAAGCCTAGAGCCCTCTCGAAGCGGCTAGAGTATTACTTTCGTGGATCATCGCTGGAATTAGTGTGCGTCTGGTAGAGCGTAAGTTTGACGACACCTGCACTCACTGATCATGCGGTATGTAAACCTCAACTACCCGACTACACTCATTGGATGTCTATCACACGGCATAGTATAGTGGCATATTCAAATGTGAGAAGGAAATTTGATGTCGGGAGATATGAAATGACGCGATTTAGCTTGAGAAGAGAGTGCTGACGTTGACACTCATATTGTCACGCAGTTCCGTGTTTCACGAGTCACTAGCGAATATGAGAAGACGGCCGCGCGTTATCTGGGTGCCTAGTTGTATTTGCTAGATACTGTCTGCTGAGGTTTCTGTCGCCATACTTTCTCCAGTGCTCTGCGCTCGGAGCATTCGCACCCAGAGTCGAATGCCCGTCTGTCTCACTACCACCTAAGAAAAATTCATTGCGCTCCATGTCTTCAGTCGTCCGTGTAAGATAGTCGGCAGCCTCTGAGCGAGATCGTAACATCGTGGGCTTACTTCTTGCCAGAAGAGCCGGAAGAGGACTGGGAGTACGAGTTGCCGGAGGGCGAGGTGTAGGTCGCGTTGCCAGAGGCGCTGTTGTGGTAGGTGCTGCCGTTCGGGTTGGAGTAGTAGTAGGAGCCGTCGCTGGTGGTTTGTTAGTCTTGGGACTAGGTAGATAGGTGGTTGATAGTGGTGGTTGATAGCTTGGTTTTGGATTGGGAGTTGGAAGTGGGGTGGAAGGCGTTTGGAGGGAGGGTGAGGCTGGAGGGATGGACCCTGTGAGAAGTGGGATGGTGGTTTGAGAATTGGTGAGAAGACGAAGAGGAAGAGGGGTAGTGGAAGGATTGATGGTGAATGTAGAGTCCTGCAGAGATGGGAGAGGATGGATGAATTGTGAGTGATGATAAGCGTGAACAAGGGGAGTGCTGCAGAATGAGAGACTCGTCACATGCAAGGGGTAGGAAAAAGAAATACTCGTGCCACCTACGTGTTGGAGTAGTGGTAGGAGTTGGAGTTGGAGGCGCTGCTGCCGTAGTCACGGGCGCAGTAGTGGTTGCCCTGTTGCGAGATGGTTAGCAATCGAGATATTGTATACGGAAAAGATGAGTAGTGATGAGAGTGAGGTGGGAGTGTGAGATGGTGGCATGATGTTGCTATGTGCCGTGGTGGTTGGAGGATTTGGAGGACTGACCTGGCTGTTGGTGCCAGAGCTCTTGTACGAGTAGTCTCCGTTATTAGGCATCTTGGCTTCGGTTCTGCAGTTGATCGAGGGGAGCGAGCTGACGTTGGGTGTAGTGTTGTGATGTTGTTGATTGTGAAAGGAAGAGTAGAAAGTTGGAGGCGGATGGGAGATCCGAGATATTTATATCCTTCATCGTAGAGCGGTGTGCAATCGTTCGAGGTTACCTTGTTAGCTTCAATGCTCACCCCGGTTACCTGAGATTCAATGCTTACCCCCACGTCACGCCTTCCGTCTTCTACGAGAGCTAGATGCAGCTACCCGAGGTTGAATGTCAATGGCAACGTCTGAATAGATAAGACTGAAGGGGGCTTGCCCCAGGAAACCCCGCCTCCACTGCCGTTAGACTTGAGGCTAAGGCAGCCACGAAGCAAAATTGGGTTTCATGTGAATCCGAGGATGTGTGTACCGCCTGCGATGAGCTTATCAAGGTCTCACTTTTTCTGTCCTTCAATGTGGTTGCCTTGGAGCTTGACTCACGCTGCCTTCCTATATTGTAGAATCGCGGGTCAGGCGAGCCGAGAACGAGATCTGGAGTTCGAACAATAAAGCTATCTAGAGAAGTGTCTACTGCGGCTTGTTATGTCCAAAGGTGGGCTGTAGTGCATGACTGACACTGCCACGGTATATAGTAAACCAGAAATTGCAAAGTCTCGAAGACTTGTAGAAGTTCAAGGCTGGCGGTATGCTAGAGGCGTGACCAATCACTACATTGTTCACGTCAAGTCTCATTGTTACTGTCTTGTACATGCAGTATCTTGTGTCAACTTGCAAACTCAAAGAGCGTCTATCATTTTAGCGGAACCACACACTGCAATTGAGTTGAGAATGTTGTTGTAGCCTTGAAGATGAAGGTATATATATCAGTTATGACATATCACTCACAGGCTACTTATGAAACGATCAGTCGTGACGATAACAACTCCTTCCTGAACGACTATCATCTCAAGATGACGCATCATAGATGGCCTTGTGATTATGTATGTGTATGTATGCGATGTCTGTTCGTTCACCCCTATCCTAGAAGCTAAGCACCATTCTAACAGAATCACTGCCATGTATGTCCTATACCTCATTACTGCCTAACACTGGTCGATGGCTGCGACAACGTCCTCTAGATGCAACCATCATTGAGGGATCCTGATTAGTTTCATGACTTGACCTCACTCGGGAGGTGGTATTTCAATATTTCGACATTGTGTAGTATAGTCCCTATGAAGACGACACGCAGATTCACAGCCGAATCCCTTGCCGGCAAATGATTCAACAACGTGCGCCTCGTTTCTACGTGTCTTCTCCGATATGTACATGTTGTGTGAACCCTCGTTTTCCTGACTGGACTTTCGAATCAAGCCAAGAGCTAGCTCAAAGATTATGATCCTTATTTTTAAGATAAAAGTATTTGCCTCAGTTGGTATTATTCAAATTAGCTTGGTTGGGCATATTGTTGGTTAAGCCAACAGCGCCAGTGGTGTTGCCGTGGGGGCCGGCATAGGCTGGGGCGAGTTGGTTGAATTGCGCGAAAGGGTTGGCATGGATATTGGCGTTATTGGCAGCGTTGGCGTTTGCGTTTGCGTTGGGCATCGTCGGCTGTACAATCATATTGTTGACCCAGGTCGTAATACGATTGTCTGTTTCGCCGTCGAAGGATTTTCTGATGCCCCTTAATGCCCCTTGAAGGAGAGATCTAGGTCTAGGGCGTGATAGCGGCTCGTAAGCTAGACATCTGGCGATCGTCTCTCTCAGTTCGTAGTCTACCCATTCGTATCTCTGGTCGTCTAGCAGTAAGGGGCAACAGTGCACAGGAAGTTGTCGTTGTGCAAAAGGTGTATTGTTTTGGATCTGGGGAGGCATAGGGGCCCTAAATTTCGTTACGAGTTGCCACATAACCTGCTCTTGGTATTAGGCGCCAATTCTAGTGTTGTGAAAGTTTGAAGAGACGTTGAGCAGTTCCTTACCATTGCGATTTGCCACACATTTGTCCATGAGCCATAGTTCCCAGCTATCAGTTGCTCTCCAATCTCCGCGCCATCTTTATCAAGCGGGTGCCCATCACGTCGTCTGATATAGTCCCATTCCACGCCCCATTGCTCCTTGAATGAGCATCAGCAGTCAGCGTCATAATAAAACGACGATGTACGTGGATTTTATATCTTACAGGTGCCATATAGCCATATTTGCCGTAACGTCGTCTCTCCGCGTAATATTCGCTGTTGTTCAATCAGCATCTTTGGGTCCAATAAACTTCGCCTCACGTCGAAACGTACTTCCGTTTATTAAGCTTCACCTCGCCGGTTAAACCAAAATCGCCCAGCTGTGACGCAGAGTCAGCATTAAGAGGACGAATTCATCTTGAATATTGTATTGTTCAAAGGTACCTTCAATCTTGGAATGAGCTCGTGCTCGGTGTCTTTCGTATGTGGATCAAACCCGGTAATGAGAACTGGACGTTATCAGTGTCGGGTTCTCCGATGCTTACGACGGTATTTACTTACTGTTTTTGGGATCGATGTCGAAATGAACGATCCTTCTCGCAGCCCACCGCCGTCTAATACCCACGTCCCCTTCGAACAGGTCGGTTCCTAGTCTTTTCCCTGTATCGCCGTAATCAAAGCCAGGCAATAAATTTGGATTCGGAGGCGGATGATTTTCTTTCGCCGGTATTCTTGATTTCCGTCCGGGGTGAAACTTATGGACAGGGTACCTTTTCACAAATCTTAGAATCTCTCTGTAGAAGATCGTGGCACGTCTCGTTGTTCTTCAGGGGATTTACATACTGCATGCCTATACAAGCTCGCACAACTGATAATTGACGTAATCAGTCCTTGAAGTCAACACATCGAATTTCCTCAACTTACGACATAGCCAAAACGAGCAAAGAACTGAGATTAACGTTAGTAAAGATCCCTTAGGGTTCTTCGAGATGACCTACCTCGATTCGGAACATCCCGATTATCTTCGTTAAGCCTAACGACAAACATCATCTTTAGCATGCAATTATTTCTGTCTATTCTCCACGCTAGAATCACTCATCAGGCGTATGATGACCATATGATCACAAAAGCATGTCGAAAATAATCGACGATAGAAAGTCATGACTGAGACATAACATACCGATAAATCAAGTTCTGTAAATCGCCATTTTCGCAATACTCAAGCACCAACAAATCCTTTCGGTCGTAATCCCACATCGGATCTCGATTTGGATTACTCTTTTGCCGGGCCCTGTTGTATATCCTGGCCAAAGTAGCACGTCGCCTCTCTCGCCATCGAAACTTTTTCTCTACCAATCGTTGCGGATCTTGATTCATTATCTGCCGACGTGTTGGCACGTTCGGCGCTATATCAGCGACGGACTCATCGTCACTGGGCTCCTCTTCAGAGCTGGAATCGTCCTCAGGTGGCTCATCGTATTTGAATCTCCTGAATCGTGGCAAGTCGATAGCTTCTCGGTCTAGCATCTGGACCATGTGCGCTGATCGACGGAATCGCTGTTGTGAATTAGTACGAGTACTTAAGTATGCCAGCTCGTGAGATTACATACCCTTGTCTCTTTCTCCTCCATTCGTAGATTGAAATTCTCCCAGCCCGTAAGACCAACTTTTACGACGAACAGTGTCTTGTTCGGAGCATTGTCCTCTTGGAACGAGCACTTAACGGCAAGTCCATTACCACCATACTGCAACGGCGCTTCCACCTTCAAGCGATCGCTTTCCTGCGCGAAAAAATTCTGTACTTCGTGATACCTGTATCGCGCTCTCCTGAACTTAACGGGATTTCCTTGTGGTGTCAACCCGAGTAAGCTAGGGTTTGCCAGAGTCCTGATGACTGGATTCTCGGTAAAAGGCAGGGGATTCGGATGTCGTCGCTGTTTAGGCGCTCGAGGATATCGACCTCCCTTGGGCAAATTACGGTGCTCTTCGTACAGTCAGTTAACTGAGATTCGCCCAATATTCTGTGGAGAGAAAGGCAATCCGTCAGATCAGGCGTCACCTACCCCAAAACTGTCTATTAGCCTCGTATTGATCCTGCGTTCCCGCAAAAAACCGGCCTCGCCTGTACTCCTCCCATTTCCATCCTTCAGCCCGAAACTCTTCCTCCCAGTCCATACCAGTGAGGTCTACGACACCCGCCATTTCCGCAATAGCTCGCTTATGATGTATGCCACCTAAATCACTCGAATATCGGTCTGCTTAGACGTCCCCACACAAGATTTGGTAGACACAGGAGCAGATCCCTCAAAATGGACAGAGAACAAAGCGAGCATTGTGTTCAGGCCGCCAGAGCATGGCCACTCAACACAAAGACAATGGTGCATACTGATATTACGACTAGATGACTGAGCATTGTCTTTGTTACTATGTTGCATCCGGACATCTGCACCTCGGAATTGCACCCGCTACTTATGATCACTCCAACGCATCATCATGCAATACTAAGAAGTAATAATAGTACTGGACACTCTCTCTATTGGAAGACTAAACCCAACTCAACCCCAAGTGAAGCCATCGCAACACACCACAACACCACAATCAACACCTGACTATCCCTAAACATAAATCTTCCAAGCAATATGATGATTCTTATCCGACATCCATTTAGGAGCGCAGGGCACGACACCACTGGCACCTATCTTCCCATCATGTCCAAACATGTCGATAGCATCGTTCACGATATCCCCCATGTCTTTGCCTGCAAGCGGCGCAGGATTGTCATTATCCGTATCGACGACGCGGACTCCGAAGGTGCAAGACCCAAAGTTCTTGATCTTGAGATAGGGCGTTTCTTTGTCGCCGTATTTCCAAGGTGGGTTGAGCCTCACACCTTTCTTCTTGTGCTCGTAGAATTCGCGGACGAGCTCTTGGCAGTCGCCTATGTTAGGGGACTTGGAGGTTGTTTCGTCATTCCACTGAGGTAGGTTGTTAGTGGTACCGTTACTACAACATCATCCACGAGGCCATGTGACACTGAAGTGAAGATCGATCAGGATGTATAGGACGTACTTACAGTCGTAGTCTTGCAATAGTTATTCAGGTAAAAGTCCTCATCCATATAGCTGGCCTGGGCTATCGCAGTCCCAGCCATGAAGCTGAGTGCCAAGGCAGCAGTTCCAAGAATACGGTAATACATCTTAGTGAACGAACGTGGGGATATGATCAATAGACCTAGTCTCAAAACTAAAAGTCAAGACGTATGAAGATTCGCGCCGCAGTGACCGCAGGGTGACACATTATATACGAAGTCGCTCTTTGAGTTAAATTTTGTCAATCGGGTACGAGTGGCCAACATGGTGAGGTTGAAAGCGAGTGAACAAAGAGTAACGAAAAAGGGAGAATGAAAAGTAAGGCCTATCTATAGAGGATGGTAAGAATACTAGAGAAGAAATCGGACATTTTGTTATGCTAAACGAAGAAACTCTACTAACACAAAAGGAAATAGGCGGGATCAACAGTGAGAAGTTGTTGGAGAGGCTCTCATCTATGTACGATTGTGGATGACCAGCTTGAATGGAGCGTCGCTGGACGAAGGTAGTATGCATTTGAGAATAGACAGCATAGTGGACCAACACCAAAATGACGCGCCGTTCTACCTAGAGGTGTAGTCGCGTAGTTGTAATGTTAGTAATCTGCTTTTTGATGTACGAACCTTGAAAAGCTGCTTACAGCCACAGAGCTTGGCCTGTTGACATGTAATCACACTTGCACCAGCTAAATGATGCCGAAGACGCGCGTTAAAGCCGGCACATTCTTTGAGGACGTATGTTGAGCTGGGTTGGAAGTTGTCATTCCATACGTCGACAAACCTGATCACCACAAGTGACTTAGCGCACATATTCACAGAGAAGGATACAAAATGTATTGTAAACGCAGATTCCATTTTCTAACAACAGTAAAAGCCACACCTAGGTAGCATGCTTGAACTAACAACAATACTCAAACACAGTACGGACCGGAACTGTAAACCCACAAAACGCCCCTTTAGCCAAGTCTGTCTGGTTGTCCAACCCCGAGGTCGTTGTACCAGCTGGTCTTGGTGAATGCTCGAATGGTAAAACAAAGGGGGTCTCCGAACGCCAGTTCTTCTTATGCGCCCCTTTACGCAATGCAGCGAGATGCTAAAAGTTGTTGTAACAGAGTGCTCCGCTGCGCGCTCCCGCAGTTTGTACGCCGAAAAAGCAAGATTCGTAGGCTCATGTGTTGGACAGAATAAAGGTTGAAAAGAAGTATTAGGTTTATCGACCTCCCTGTGCCCACCGTCGTTTGCGTTCCTCTTTCTCCCTCTTCAGTTTCTCCTCGAGCGCTTGCTCGCGTTTGTCTTCCTCGCGTGCAGCGAACTCGGCTCTCCTCTCTTCACTGTCGATATCGGACATGCCGGCTTCCATGTCGCTGGATACGTCGGAAGCATAGTTGTAGCGGGGTCCATCGTCCTCCTCCTCATCATCATAATCAACGAAGTCATCGAGGTCCTCGTCATACTCATCGTCATCATATTTGCTACGACGACCAAGGCGTGGCGGTGCAAGCAGACCCCCTGAGGCAGGTCGGGGACCACTCTTCGTAGAGGGACCTTTGCTCGTCGTAGCTCCAGGTCGAGCACGTGCTGTTCCAGAATAGCCTGTCGTTGCCACTGCGGACTTCTTGATCTTCTTCTCTGGGGGATCATTCGAAGTCGGTTTCGACTTGCCGCTAGGTCTGACATCCTTCCCGGAACCACTTCGATGCGCATCATTTCCTGGTCGCCCACTATCCCTTCCGGGCTTCATTGGGGGCCGACTGCTTCCCGTATATGGTTTACTCATTCTGTCTTTGGCAGTTGGGGTCGGTCCTGCCTTGGGATCCACTTTGGACACTCCACGCTCTTTCTTCACCACAGGCTTTTCTATTGCCCGATGCTGAATAGTTCCCACCTTGCCCATCGTCTCCTGAGCTTTACTAGCGCGGGCCATGATCTCTTTGAATGAGCCCTTCTTGGGGGCTTTGGACGGGTCTGATGTGGTGGGAGTCGTCGGGGAAGGTTTAACGGGGGATGCCCTGGCGGCAGATGAGATGGGTGGGGGCACGCGGCCACGGGAAGAGACATCGGAAGAGGGCTTGGCGGAGGACATGGCTTTTGAGGGGAGCGTAGACGGCTTGCCATTGGAAGTGGGGGCAAAGCGCTGGGTGTTTGGAGCAGGTGGCTCGTAGCGACCGTTTGACGTCGAGGGCGCGCTGGTGCGATGGGGGAGGCTCGACAAGTTTGTGGTAGAGGAACGGCTGGGCAGGGCAGCTTTCACTGGTCGCGAGACTGAGTATGACCGCTCAACAACTCGACCTTGAGTGTCACGGGTTATCTTACTGGTTGAGTAAGAGCCATCAGGCTGCCGGGCCTTTGTGAGTTTGGTGGAAGTTGCGCCATTGGAATCATCGTCTGCCTTGCGTTTGACGCCTAATGATGATGGTGGTTTGGGGGAGGGCGCGGCCGATGGCTGTCCGCCGGAGATTTCGGCCAAAAGGTCACCAATCTGCTGGCTCGTACATGGTTAGAAGTCAGGATAACAGGATTCACCGAATGACTAATCGGTCAGGGCTGGAAATAATGGATAGGAAGTGCTACGAACCGGCATATTGGCAGACTCAGCAGAAATGAGACGATATTAGATAAAAGTATCCCTTTTTTGCGAGCGGTGCCGATGACGATTACAGCAGTGGGAGAGTCATGGGGTGAATGCGAGTGGGCTGTGTCTTGGGTGACTGATACTCCCCGGTGCTCCCCCGTGCCTCTCAATCAAGCTATGGAAGCGAATAAAGGAGTGGTTGGACTAGATTAACGACTAAGACATGCGAAATCCAAGCCGTCGTGATGGTGAAGGGGTCGGAAGCGGCGTTGGGGGGAGGGAGCACGAGCCCAGACAAACAAAGAAGAGGATGGAAATGCCAGTGTTCAGGTGAAGGAGCGCCGCCTCGCAATCAGATAAGAGACGTCAGGTCCCGTCCACTGCACAAGTCGTCACTGACAGCTGGCATTTGCTGCTGCAACAGTGCTGCATTTGCTTGGCCGGGCTGTTGGCGGGCCACGGTCTACAGATTATGGCTGTGTGGCTGAAGATACGTCATCCACTGCAACTAATCGTTGGCTGGAATGCGACTTTCAGCTGGCGAGGTCTGGTTGGTATGCAGGTGGTTATTTGCGTCTCTCAAGCCACAGTGGAAGCAAACGCGGGACAGTTGGAGATGAGAGAACTGGAACTGGAGGAAGGATGTGTTGAGCTGGTAGAGCATACCCTAGAGAAAAGAGGACGAGAGAGCAGCGAGAGAGGATTGGCCGAAGAACTACCCTAATCAGGTGATCCGATAAGCACCCGATAAACCAGCCTAGAGCTGTCCCCACCACCCACGAATTGAGTGCCCATGCAAAAAGAGAGCCCTGTCATGCCGAACTTTTAATTGCCTGGAACATTTCCAACCCCATCCCACTTCCACTTCGTCACACCGAAACATCCCTCCAGAACTCGAAGGCTCAGTCTCCGCCCAATCCCGCGGTTAAATCGATTGATTTCTCGTGTTCTAAAAACTTCAAAAAAACCAACGTACGTCTCTCACGCATTCGCGCATCCCGCCCGACAACCGAATTGCACTGTTCAGTCCATTCCCAAATCCCAAAGGAAGGCATCTCACAGGAGCAAGAAACCATTTCTCACGAGTCGCTCACATACAGAACCCATCAAAATGAAGCACCTCGCAGCTTACCTCCTCCTGGGTCTCGGTGGCAACACCTCCCCCTCCGCCTCCGACGTCAAGTCCGTCCTCGAGTCCGTCGGTATCGAGGCTGACGACGACCGCTTGGAGAAGCTCCTCTCCGAGCTCGATGGCAAGGACATCAACGAGCTGATCTCTGAGGGTTCCAGCAAGCTCGCCTCCGTTCCCAGCGGTGGTGCCGGTGGCGCCGCTGCTGGTGGCGCTGCCGCCGGTGGTGGTGCTGCTGCCGAAGAGAAGGCTGAGGAGAAGGAAGAGGGTACGTCGACTATCGATCTTCCTACTACTACCATGTGCATCACGCTAACCCCGCTACAGAGAAGGAGGAGTCCGACGAGGACATGGGCTTCGGTCTCTTCGACTAAGCGGCTTTCACGACCTCAAACTGAAACGAAAAGGCATGAAATTGGAGAACGGGTACGCAACTGGGCAACGATGGTCTTGCATGGCATCTGGCGTGGAAGGGTGTGCTTTAGATCATGTTCGGGAAATCCAGGTATATTGAGCTGAGATGTCTGGACGGATTAAGGCAAAGCAAATAACATCGACGATACCTCTCCATCTGCTGTGTCCGATACTACCCCTATGCGATGCATTTTTGAGATGTTGACGGCAATGCTCAATGAACCTTCTTCGCGTCGCATTACTTGTTCCGAGCTCATGATCCTTGAATACTCACCTGAATGTCCTAATGTGGGTTGACAATAGGAAGCGTGTTGGTCCCGAAAGAATCGGCGGACCCCACACAATTAGTGTAGGTGATCAAAACTAACACAACGCACCTGTGAGTGGAGAATGAGCGGGCAGTATTCATACTGATGCGCCCGGGTGTCGTGCACCGTGCAAGATATAGGACATGGTACCGAAACCCCCGTTTTAGGATCAAATTATCCGCGTTTTTTCTCGTTCTCTAACATTGTTGACCTTGATGATTTCGTCAGGTCTGCAATACCGTCAAGACGGATTAATAGGTATTGAAGTATCCTAGTATGTGTTTGTCATGGAAGATATTGTATCGACTTAACAATAATGATCGGGGAGTTACAGCAGTTTATATGAGTTCGATGGGCCAAAGAGAGAATATCTGCTGATGAGCGCCTCGCTTCGAGTATTGGATCCTGGAAGAACATACATACAAATAGATAGCTGAGTCAAAGGGAGGTAATAGTCATGCTATTATACTATGTAAGCCTGGGATTGTGATTGGTCGGCGGCGACATGCAGTCAGTTGTGGGAAGGCGCCCATGCAGGTTGCCATGGCGACGGACGAACGACAAAAGTAAACGTGCCAAGCAGGGAGGATGTGGAGATGTCCCAGGATTCCCGACACCCTCGACTCGGACTACGCGACAAACATTGCATTGACACTTGCATCACAGGTAATCTCGGCATTGCTCCAACACCTTTTTGGGGACCATGGACTGCTTTGACACGTAGAATATTCTTTAACACGCCCTTTTCCTTCCAATTGCAAGTCTATCGCGTCCTAAAGCAACCCACCTATGAACATAACAAACCGCTGTTTCGAATCCTATATACAACAAGCTGAATACAGCGTCACTACTAACCACCAATGATTGCTGCCTCCCCCACACCCGTGGGTGGCGCCCCTGGCCATTCTGCCATGCTCGCGCGGAAAACATCACTACGATCGGGCCTACGAAGAGGCGCCGCGAGGCCACAGCTCAGTCGCGGCGAATCGAACCCAGCACCGCCGGCAGCAGCCGAGTCGCAAACCCAGCTCGCAGACCACGAGAGCTCCGACGACGAGATCCCTGTTCCTATGAAGCTCAGTGCTCTCACCAAAGCTCTCTTGAACGACGGCGAGCCTGGCGCGGAGAATGGACCTAGCCGCGTTAGAACCCGAGCTCAGAGCCAGCGGCCGTCATCGCCACCGCTACCCGAACAGGAAAAGCCTATTAAAAGACGGAGTGTTCTCAGCAGCTCTATAGCTTCAATTGGCGAAGAGAGAGAGAGGAGACCGACTCGCGCTGGCAGCGCGCAGCCAGTGGAACGCCCATCATCGCCAGTTAGAAGCCAACCTAGCAGAGAGAACAGCCCGGTTAGAAAGCGGGTTGTCCGACTAAGCTCAAACTCTCAAGCGTCCTCCGCTTCTGTCGCCTCATCATTCAAGCCTTCCAAGAGACGATCCAATGCTTCGTCAGCAAACATATCTACTTCGTCTGCTGCTCTACCAACCAGGACCAGAGCTCCTAGTAGGGACCGGTCTACTGAAGAGAAGGGCAATGTTTCCGAGGTTAAAGATAGAGATGTAAACACGCCAAGTCAACAAGAACGTGTTGTCAGGATCGCCGTTGGCTCTTCGGGAGGCAGAGGACGATCAACCGGCTCTGCTCTTTCTTCCCAACGACCAGGCTCTGCGCTTCAGGGCGAGGAGAAGGATATGCCCGAGGAGCCAAGGACTGCAGCTCGCGGTCAGCCCGATGCAAACCTGGGCAGTGTCTCACGGCTAGGTTCCAATGGCTCTCGAAACCGCAACGAGGACAATCAAGCACTACAAAGCTCGATGCGAGTCAAGCGAGTGGGCAAGATTCCCGGCAGCTTTCTTAGCGGGCCTGCTCGCCGCGGCACCCGCAGAAGACAAAGTGAAGAAGATGCTGAGAGCGCAGGACGGCTTCTACAAACAAATCAAGAAGATGCTGACGGCCAGCACCCTGAAGACCTCATCGATTTGGGACCCGTGGAAGACCTTCTTCCTTCTTATTATCAACCAGATCGCATCACTTCGGGGAGTCCTGTTAGTGCCAAGCACTCCTCGAGACTTGGTCTGCACGGAGAAGTACCATCAGCTCGAAATGGTCGAGCATTGCGATCCCGTCAAAACTCCCCTGAACAGGAGGAAATCGCTATCCCTCATTACCGTGTCCCACCCCCTCGAGCTGCTGATCTACCTTCAAAACACGATCAGGAAAATGAGGCGCCTCCAACTTTCAAGAGAAGTAAGGCCGAGGGCATCCTGATCTCGAAGGAAGCCCCCAAGCCATCAATCCGTGCCATCGGTAGTGACGCCGGTGCCGTGCGACCCGTTAGTCCCGAGCGCAAAGCACTAGGCACACTAAGCCGCAACACGCCTCTCAGAGCAGCTCCAGCACCGCCACCAAAGATGTCCATCCTAGACGCCGCTACATCCACAGCCGGCGCAGCAGCCACGGCCGGAGCAAGCCGACGACGGAACTACATGAAGGTCAACGGGAAATGCTACACGCGCATCGACTCCCTAGGTCGCGGAGGTACGAGTAAGGTGTACCGAGTAGCAGCGGACAACGGGAAGATGTTTGCTCTGAAGCGCGTCACGCTCGATAATCTCGACGAGGCCACCATCAAGGCTTATAAGGGGGAGATCGACCTCCTGCGTAAACTTACGAATGTCGAGCGTGTCATCACGTTGTTTGACTATGAACTTAATGAAGAACGGCATCTTCTCAGTCTTGTACGTTTATCCAATCCGATCGCTAAACTTCCAAACCCCACACCCCAACCTTGTTAGATGCTGGACTAACAATTGGCACAGCTCATGGAAGTAGGAGAACTAGACCTAAACACCCTCCTACGGCAACGTTTCTCTCACGAAAACGCCAAATTCGACCCAGTGTTCATCCGCTACTACTGGGCAGAAATGCTCGAATGTCTGGCCGCCGTGCACGCGCAAGACATCGTGCACTCAGACCTCAAGCCCGCCAACTTTGTTCTCGTCCAGGGACGACTAAAACTAATAGACTTCGGCATCGCGAACGCGATCGCCATCGAGGAGACGGTCAACGTGCACAGGGAGGCACAGATCGGCACGCCGAATTACATGAGTCCCGAGTCCCTGATCGACTCCAACGCGACCGCGACGGGAAGACGCGTGAGCGTCGGCGGCGTCAAGCCGAAACTCATGAAGATCGGTAAACCGTCGGATATCTGGTCTCTGGGGTGTATCCTCTTCCAGATGGTGTATGGCGTGGCGCCGTTTGGCCATATCCCGAACCAGATGGCGAGGTGTCATGCGATTATTAACTGGAATTATGATATTGAGTTTCGGGCTAAGGGGCTGGGGGATGTGATCGTGCCGATGTCGCTTATTCGGACGATGAAGAGGTGTCTGCAGAGGGATATTGCGATGAGACCGACGGTTGGGGAGCTACTGAGGGAGAATGATCCGTTTTTGTATCCGGTTGAGACGCCGGAGGGCGCGCTGCCGATTACGGAGGAGTTGCTGGGACGCATTATTCAGAGTGTTGTTTCGAGGTGTAGGGAACGGATGCCGACGGAGGGAGAGGTCCTGGGGAGTTGGCCGCAGGCTTATTGGCAGAGTGTGGGCAAGGCTGTCGGGTTGGATGGGAAGAGGTGATGTGTTTGATGGACGGAAGGGTATGATGTTACGATTGTTGAAAATGGGGTTGGTGATTGTTTCTGGTTTTGTTGTTTTCTTCGCGCGCCTATATTCCCCTCATCGGTTTTTTGTTTCGCGTCGTTCCTTGTATGGATATTGTTTGTCTCGTTGTATACGGGCCTGTTTCTTCCCTCGTTTGGGTTACCTCGAATGGCCATGGCGTTTGGATCGCTTTTGTATCTCTGTCTAAGAGATTGAGAGAGGTGCTTGCATAGCGCGTTTTTTGAAAATTGAAACTCTTGAGAAGGGTTATAATTCGAATACTTATTTGTTCTTATACACTTGAAATGTTTTATGTTCGTCTCCTGGTAATATGTCGCCGTTGTGGTTTGTAATGGGCTGAGTGAGTGGTGAGGTATCTGCTTGGACTACTAAACACGTCTCAAGCCCTGCCACCCCAGGGCTTGGGCTATTAATTAGCAAAAAACAAGGAACATTCGCACAAGCGTGGTACCTCTACGCCAGCTCATTTTCAGTGACAAATCTTGTACCTCGGTTTAAAGCATGCTTGGCATGATCTAGCCTATTCGATGACATAAGCTCTGCACATCATGCATCTAAACAGCGGCTATACGGCTGCACGTTATATATCGCAGTACGCCCTACCGACAGTACGTCGGACAGTATACACGCATCCCTTATAATCTCAGGCCAAAACAGATGTCCCTTTCCCGATCAAGACCTAGCGTTGCCTATCTGCTCATTTTTTGTTAATTAATAGCCCAAGCCCTGGGTAGCAGGGGTTGGTGACGTGTCTAGTAGTCCAAGCAGATACGAAAGAGACCCTTCGTTTGATGTCCAGGTGATGTGAAGGAAGGGAACTGAACCTTTGCCCTTGACTTCGACTTGTTAAGTGCAATACAGAGCACCCAGATTGCGTATCGGGTTTCTGAGGCTAGCATGGGTTTGCGAATCTACAAGTCGAACAGCATGAGTCTGATGTGTAGGCACAGTGCTCGTGATCGACTTCAGTTCGCGTTCCCGTTGATGACATTGTAAAGAGGCGATGGGTGTATTATATTCGGAGGTTAAGTTGATTATATACCACCTCATAATAAATAAAGCCACGCTTTCTGGCTTTCGGGCAGTATCATGGCTCACACTCAACCTGTTAGGTGGAAATCCGGCGTACCGAACTGCTCGGTTTCACACGACTATCAGCTAGAGACGACGTGTGATAGTTATTGGAAGTTTCCTTTTCGGACATATGTTACAATTAGTAGTTTTAACTGCCTGACTGCATGAGAGACGACGTCCCGTCGGACACTTGGTTTTTATACAGGTATGCGTACAAATGTACAGTTTCTAACGTGCTCCCCCATTTGTCGCCGTCAAATATTCGCTCCTCACTCCTGTTCTCTATCCTACCTTCGAAATGGTGGACCGGCCTCTATCAGCCACCTTCAGACACCTCCCTTAAGTCTTCAACCCTCGTTAATCTTCAGCTCACTAATCCTGAGAATGGTGTACTTGTGTTTACTTGTGACGCGCTGACTCCGTCGGTTCCTCCTCTTAGTCTTGATCTTGACTCTCAGGGGTTCGCTCTCCACGCCCAAGACCATAGCCCGGCACTCAAAGATGTTGGAGTCGATGTACGGCGAACCTTTCAGCGTGTAGTCGCGGGATCCGAGGACGGAGGCTTTGTCGAGACGCAGGATATCGCCTGGTAGCACACCGTGCATGAGAAAGGGCAGACGGATGGAGTCCCCTGGGGTAACGAGGTACGGCTTCCCGTGGATGTGGATGGTTATGTAGTGTGCTGGTTGGGCTCGGAGAAGCGGCAGGAGGGAGAGAGTCTCGCTGGTTGTGACAGGGGTGGGTGTTGCTGGGTTGGAAGTTTGGGAGGCGGACAGCGGTGTTGGCGTTACGGTTGATCTTGTGGTGTATTGTTGGGGGGTTGCGTCGACTTGTTGTGGTGTTGTGCTGAGCGCTCGGCTTGCTTGAGTCTGTATTGGGAGAGCGAAGGCTGGGGCGCGGCAGACTGGGGCCCGGAGGCTCAGTGCTGAGCGCAGGAGTGATCGGCTCATGGCTGGTGATTTGGCCCACCCGAACGCCAGTCAATTGATGAGCCTGAGGTGGAAAACGTGGGTTTGGACGCCGGTGTCGATGTCGGAATGCACTCTGAGGTCGACGTCGCAAGTCTGAGCTGAGATGTGGAGGGCCCACCTTCTCGAGAAAGTTATAGTGGGTGCGGCTCTGTTCCTAGCCAATCGGCCCCAAATTGCCAAGCTCGCTGTACCTGACTTGGAGGTGGCGGGGCGCGATAAGATAATGAATTCCTGTAAACTGTACTGCTTCACTTTCCCGCCTCAACTCTTTGCAGTTGGATAAGTGATTGATCAGACGGCATCCTGCGCTCGAGGATCCTCAACAAACAACAACCAACACAAATCCCGAGTTCCAAGTCCCTCTCGAGGGCCGCGATCAGCCGCCATGCCTCAGAATGAGTAAGTCTACCGCCACGCCTGATCTATGTGGTTAGGCGAAGCGTTCAAGTACTCTCTGATATTTACTTCTCTATAGGTACATGGAAAAGCACACGAAGGAGCATGGTCGCCGCCTGGATCATGGTACGTTCGCGTTCGAAACCCAGACCGAAGCGCCAGAGTACTGATGCGACGACAGAGGAACGAACTCGCAAGCGAGAAGCCCGCGAGGCTCACACCATCAGCGCCAAGGCCCAGAACCTCAGAGGCTTCAAGGCCAAGAGTACGTCGACGACCTCCCCAAAGCCATACCCGGACAGTTTGTTAACAATGTCCCGACAGTGTTCCAGCAGGAGCGCCATAAGCACAAGATCCAGATGAAGAAGCAGATCAAGGCCATGGAGGAGAAGAATGTCGAGTCCGCCGGCGACAAGGACCCCTCGCAGCCCTTGCCCAACTATCTGCTCGACCGAAACAACCCCCAGCAGGCCAAGAGCCTTTCCAGCGCGATCAAGAACAGACGCCAGGAGAAGAGTGCCAGATTTGCTGTGCCTATACCCAAGGTCTCTGGTATTAGCGAGGAGGAGATGTTCAAGGTTCTCAAGACTGGAAAGAGAAAGGTGAGACGAAGCGCCAAATCGGAAACCAGGGAGTTGTACTAACCTTGTACAGCACAAATCTTGGAAGCGTATGGTCACGAAGCCTACTTTTGTGTAAGTTGAACCGTACCACTTATCCATGCCGAACCTCGAGAAGCATGCTTCGGCTTGTCGAGCAACATACTGATCTATGTAATAACCAGTGGCCCTGACTTCACTCGACGCCCGGTCAAATACGAACGCGTAAGTCTCACAATTCATCGAAACTTGATCAAGACGCAGTTTTGCTGACAAAAATCGTAGTTCATTCGTCCCATGGGGTATGCACGCTCCACAGAATTGCTACTGTTCTCAAACGCATGTTTATTGACATTTTGGTAGTCTCCGCTACAAGAAAGCCCATGTCACCCACCCAGAGCTTAACGTAAGTCCTTCTTGGAGCAGTGCTTGCTGCACATACTAACAGCATGCCCAGGTCACTGTCCAGCTACCCATCATCAGCGTAAAGAAGAACCCACAACAGCAGCTCTACACACAGTTGGGTGTCTTGTCGAAAGGAACTATTGTAAGTTGCCACTTGCATTTCTATCAGACAATCCATGACCTGTCAGTTTATATACGACACCATACTAACCCGTGATGCTATAGCTTGAGGTGAACGTCTCAGAACTGGGTCTCACGACCGCCGGTGGCAAAGTCGTATGGGGTCGTTATGCCCAAGTCACAAATAACCCAGAGAACGACGGATGTGTCAACGCTGTCCTCCTGACGTGATCAATGCACGCCATAAGATGGATAGGTGGCTTAGATATGGAGCTCAAATGTTGGACGATACATAAGCATATGAACGGCGTTCGGGAGTTTGCAACACCAAAATGGACTTTGCGATGACTGGCTGAGATCTTGCCATAACTGAGGAAGTGGCCAGCCACAACGGCTTCAATGATGACTAGATAGATGATTAGTAAACAAATGAGATATCAGCCATTGACCTCAAACAGCAAGCGGATAGCTATTTGTCTTAGGTGAACCCGTCTGATCACTTTGACTGACGAGTTCTGGTGAGTAAGATACAAGACAAGATGTAGAAATACACACCGCTTACAAGGTCAATGACCACAGGGGCTAACGTATACTTTAGTGTTCAAGTAGGGTATACGAAGCAATCCTCAAACATGAGTGTTACGGACGGTCCAAATCGCTATGTCAAACCAAATTCCAGATCACGTTCTACAGCATATACTTTGTTAGTGGTTTGCACTTACGCCATATAAAGATGATCAATGACTTGTGAATTTCCTCTATTAGCCCGAGTTTGGCAAGCCTTGACTGAGACGGTCACGGCCCATTACTCGTACTTCACAACGACATTTCTGCCAAGGCCACCCGTCCAGTCTTGTATACCTGGCTCTAGCATTGGTATTTCGCTAGATGCCGTGCTCCTCCCTGATCTCGTCACTGCCCTCGTCAGCTTGCTTCACTCTTCTCACTGCTTTCCGCCTCGCTAAGATTGTCGCCATCCCATCCGTTACTGTCGAGTGCCGTTCGCAGATCCCATACCTTGCCGATTATGTCATGGTCGTAGCGCAGTTTCCGTCGAAGATCCGTCTCGATCTGATTGAGGAGGTGTAGGGTGGTGTTGTTTTCACCGGGCCAGCCTTCGCGGTCGAGTGATTTACGGAGCGCCTGGAGTTGTCCGAAGACGTCGAGATCAGCTCGTAAGATTGCGCGCATGCTGCCATACAGGCCGAGGAAACAGGCCGAAGCAGAGGGGGCGGCCGCAGGTTGTTGCTGCATTGGGGCTGGCTGTTGGGGCTGCTGGGCTGGCTGGGGCTGCTGGGCTGGCTGGGGTTGCTGCGGAAGTCGGTGCTGGCGGAAGATGTGATGCTTCAAGAGGTCACTGAAGAAGACCGAAGATTAGTTGTTGGAAGGAGGAAACTGCAAAGAAGTCTGTACTTACTGGCGAGTGAAACGGACGAAGCAGAACGGGCAGCCTCTATCTGCTGCTCCACGAGCGTGCAGGATGGGATGGGTTTGCTGGACGTGGGCACTGTAGTAATGCGAGTCCAGTGACTCCCTGTTGTCGACGAGTGTGAGTAGATAAAGAGAAGATGTGAAGAAGCGAACCGGATTCATTAGGTACTCACTGTCTGTGGAATCGCTCGCCGCAATTGGCGACGGGGCACGGGTACCGGCCCTGGGGTTCATGCACCGCGAAGTGAGTCCTCATGGTCTGGCGTGTGCTGAACGTTTTGTCGCAGCCCGGATGGGCGCAAGGAACTCGGCCGTTACCGGCATCCGCCATCGTTCTTGGAGTCTAGGATGTGGATGTGGATGATGTAGTAGAAGCACGACGAGAGTTGCGCTGGTTGTTCGGCGTGGAGGTTTATATAGGTGCGTAGGTAGATGTAGATGTGGATGATGTTGTAGAGGCACGGCGGGATTTGCGCTGGTTGGACGGCGTGGAGGTTTAAATAGGTGCGTAGGTAGATGAAAAAGCCTGCCATGCTGGTGGAAGGAGTCGCTACCTAGGTACACAGCATAGGTAGGGAAGGCACGATGAACTGTGGAAGGCACGATGAACTGTGGAAGGCACGATGAACTGTGGAAGGCACGTAGATGAGCGAAACCGGCACCTGCCCTAGGTGTGAGTCCATTGGTACTGTCTATATAATTATGTGTTGGATAATCACTCATGCGTTGATCCGGATAGATGAAGGGTTAATGTACTCTTCACCTATTCCATGACTTGTAGATAGTCAACTGAGGGCCCGAATCGATGATAATTCCCCCGTCGTGAAAATAGACTGCTGATGTTGACATCATTAACAGTTTGCGAGTTATGGTGTGAATAGGGGCATATGTATCCAACTTAATAGCGATTTGCAAATTTCTCAGGATCAGTCATACGTCCTCTAATGATGCTGATACTTTGTTAATTGCGCAGAGCGGGCAGATATCTCCTTGAATATCTCAGCATTAGCCGGTAGCATTTATAAATACTGAGTCGTGAGATTCTACCGAATTGCAAGGCACTGGGTGAACGATTTGGTCCGAATTCTCAAAGATTATAGCAGACAATGGTATGGCATTAGAGAGGACTGGGCAAAGGGAAAGAAGAGATCCTTCACTCTAGGAAATGTTTTGATATATATCCCAGGGTGCTTGCTTCTCCGCAGTGTAAGTCCATTCGTGCATCTGACACAGTTATGCCCAGCTCACATGTCATTGTCATATTTTAGTTGATAATGTCCTAAAGACTCATATTATGACTAGACTTGATGTTTTCAATATTGTGTAAGCATATAGGCTTTGTTTGTTGTTGGCTTCACAGGTTCAAACTTTTCGAGCCGCTTGATGAACATTACTCTTTGCAATGTCTCACGGTTTCTCTTCGATCTAAAATTGTGAATATTGAAGTCGGTCAGTTATAAGTATTAGTTGGCCATTAGAACTAAAAGCCCTTAATTATATCCTTCCCACCCAATAAACATCGGTAGATGTGTTGCTCTAAAATCCAGTAATTGTTCTAAGACATAACTAGACATCAGAAAGACATAACCAGGCAATTTACACACTAGCACTTAGTATTTGATGTTGCATAAAAACAGGAAGATGTTTATCTCAAGCAATGCGGTATAAAGAGTCAAACATAGAGAGCTATATAATGTCCATCATAAACGGGCATGGCTGACCTTCTCGCTGGGCACTGTCGATGTTATTACATACCCAATTCTTCATCCGAAAGCCTGCTACGCGGTGTCCAGTAGGCCGTTCAGAATCTGGAGGCACTACGCCAAGACAAGAGCCAACATAACTGGCTTGCGCGACTCGAGTCATCAGCTCACGTGTGCCTTTGGAGTAATCTTCCCATGCCAATAATGGGTCCGATGGAGCGGAACTGACGTGGGCCGTATCTAGAGGCTTCACCACCAAGCTGGTACATATGCTGGTGGTTTCCAGGTACTCAACGCACGATTGCTTCGACGTTGCCGCCCACAAGCAACGGTAATGCGGATGGTCCTTCACTCGACGCCACATTTCTTTGCCCGAGACCTCAAACACACGATACGCGGCCGATTCTTTAATTTTGTCTGCAGGGGACCACCAGCTACGTAGTGGAATGACAGTCATGCCTTCCGTCATACAAGTTGATCCGATTATAAAATCGGGCTGGAAGCAATCCTGGTCAGATCCTCGAATTCCAGGGACTACAGCAATGGTAAGATTGGATTTCTGTAACATTTCAGTCAATTCGACAAGGATTGAAGGCCTTGGATTTCCATGTAGACCTGAGAACCTGCTTCTGCTTTTGCTAGCAAAAAATGTGTAGAAGGCGAGACGAATCTCTTGTTTCTGCTCCTCTTTCGACAACGAAAGAAGTGTTTTAGATCCTTGATTGACCATGAAGTGCTGAGTTAAGAAGGAAAGCTTTTCTAGCTGGAGGGACTTGTGTATTTCGCATAGGCATTGGCGGGGTAGGCGTTCTTTTGAAAAAAGATATTGTTCTCGACTAATGTGGTCATGGTTGCCTTCAAAATCAATACTTGACTGTAGCGATAGTAAGTAGCCTAGGTTCTGACCCGGCATGATCGGCTCGGTGCCTGGCGTTGGCGCGACCGCAACTTTGAGGATAGTCTGTCCATATAGGTTACCCCAGTAGTTGCACCATGTGACTCGGAGAATGGGTCGCCCGGTTTCGTCTTTGAACGATGAAAGCAGAGTCATTGGAGCAGACCGTTTAATTATCCATCTTGCCCACGACGAATGATGTGCGATACATGTGTTGGCCGTTGCAAATCCACAACCATGCGTGTTCTTGCTCACAAAAGGGTACCAACTTTTCGTTAGGTCCTCATGATACCAACATTCCTGCTGCGAGTAGGGAAACTCTGTCACCGCAAGCTCTTTAGCTTTGTGGTGAGCTTTACATTGCTGAGAAGCATACTGAGTATAATCGTAGAACTCATTTGCATAGCCTGGCTTGAGGATACCGGATAGTGTCGGTATATATTGCCGTGTTCTTGACCAATTCGGTACCCATGATGGGATATCAGTATCACCATAACGTCGGCACGCACCAAAACTGAAGAGATGCATCAGGAGATAGTGTGAAAAGTGACTCTGAGCCAGCTCAACAGCGCATCGCTCGTACATAATTCTATGGCTTTCAGAGTAGTCGAAAGTCGGCCTCTTCATTACTGGCACAAGACCAAGCAACGCAGCAATGCGATCTTTCTTCTCAGAACAGTCCGATCGATGAAACTTGAATAGAAGGGAAGGAATATCATCCGCCTCATCAACCGTTCGAATTAGGGTACTCATTGCCTGGGCGCCGTAGTCGTCCATATGAGGTCTAAGTAGCTGGCAAGCTGAGACGAACAGTCGCCAGTCGATGGCGTTCTGTCCACACAGCATAGTCGCTTTTTTCTCTGCTAATTTTGCTTCTTGTAGAGTCCAGCGTCTAAAAAACCAGGGTCGAGCGAGGAACTTTTGAACTTGTGTTTGCACCCTCTCAAGTTCGAGGCGTACAGTATCTTCGCGCAGAACGGTGTATTCCTGACGTACTGATATTTTTCGGAAGAGGGTGAAAGTCTTTGCCACATCTCCGTCTTCTTGTCCGTCAGCCTGACCGACCCATATATACACTTTCTTCGCTTGCTTGTATATATCTCCCATCAATGGTATCTGCTGCCCTTTTTCGAGTTGATCTTCCTGGTTCAAACAGATGGCATCAATCCAGAGGTAGCGAGAGTCGTGTTGTCTTCGTAAATGCCGTAAGAGGATTTCGACGTTGCGCGATATCTGTAGATGGGTCTCATGCCCTGTGATTTGGTCCTCATAGATGAATAATTGGCGAGAGAGCTCGGGATCACCCCAAGTGTACGAGACTGCGGCATACTCGTTTGGTGTTGTAAATGTATCATCGCTGTACCGCCCCCAGTGAAGAATTGCTCCTCTGAGCGGTTGAGATTTGTCATCGGCTGGATCCAGTCTGAGAATTCGAATGGTGTGCTCTGATTCCAACGGCTTATATTTGTAGGTATGAAGTCGTTGTTTTATAATGAGCTTCTGAATTGATGATATTGGACCCCGGGACCTTACTCACAGACTGGTTGTTCCGTGGAGCCAAGGACACGGAACTAATGAAGCTTGTAGTATTCATCTTTTCCATCAAGGCACTTATCCACAAGCGCTGCACTTTGGAACATCAAAAAAGATAAGTTCCTAAATATTGGTCGAGCTGGTCGACATGAACCGCAACTTGACATCAATGACCAACTTAATGGACAGAAGAACTCGAGAATGAAGTTCCGCAAACTGGAGCGTCGTTGTTAGCTTATCCTTGGAAGAAGCGTGGCGAGGCCGTCACGTTGACCGGTCGTGGTCTGCGTCTTCATCGGCAGGGTTCTTCATTTTGTTCGTCGTTCTTGGTCTCGAGATACGGCCAGACAAGCTACGTTTGATAATGCTGTGTAGCCTACAACAAGTGTTGATTCGAGAATGCCGGAACGGAGGGGGCACTATCAGCCAACAGTCGTGGCTTCAATTGCAGGCGTATGACACAACATAAAAATATGCATGTTAGCGCTTGTACACTTGACCAAGCCTCACAGGTCGGCTCTGTGTCCAAAGCTTATTGGCCAGCCGATATCTTGATACTCGTAGACAACTCGGGCTGTATACTTATATAAGCAAAAGCCGGGATCCCAAAGGTACGACGAGAGAACATAGGGTGAAACGACACAGATGTACATCGAGGACATATGAGCGCTGCGTCGGTCAAGTGAACCTTTCGAGTCGTAGACTGCGAGACCGTTGTATTATCTACCCCAAGTGCCAAGAAGCAGGCACCGCTCATGCGTTAAGACCAGTGTCGCGAGGGCAATGATGGCGAGATTAAGATGCAACCAAAGACCGCGAAAGACCTCGAACGCAACATGTTGTCTCTCATGTTGATCATATTGTCGAGTGAATTGCGCGAACAGCCACCTAACCCATGATTTGAAGAGGCAGAATCACCCGAACGCCATAACTCAGTTACATGAACTCGGACTCAATAAAACAGCCAGGTGACACAAAGTCTAGCCGAAATTAGGTGGTAGCTGGCTATCATTCGATGAGGAGGCAGTTGCTGCGGTTTCTAGGGGTTTCAAAGCTGCACCACCACCCCCTTTCGCGTAAAAAGCGCCACGAAACGTCATGTATGAGTAGAAAGAAGCCTAATAAGTATGAAGCATGCTTGACGAATGAATCAAATATCTACGCATATCAAATGCTTTTGATTCGAATTCAAGTATATTTACACATAACTTCTATCAAACCTCTTTCATTCACCCATCATGTAGTATGTCAAGTCAACTTACCCATGTCAACTTATCCACCTCCAGGTATGCACCAAGCTTTCTCCAGCCGCATTTCAGAAGGTTGACTCCACGAGATGGCTCGAACTCTTATATCAATGTCACATCAAAGACGCCGAAGACACAACACAAAAACCAATAGATCAAAGAACACAAGCAGTATGACAAGCAATTGAAAAAGCATTATACAAGTAAAGAACGTATGAATTACAAACGCCATCCTTTTAATCTCCATCCCCTTGACGTCTGTCTTCGTCGACGCGAACCGCGGCCAGATCGCCCTGCATTGTACTACGACGCAGAACCGGCAGGAGCGGCAGCCTTCTTGGCATTAGCATAAGGGTTAGGCGGCAGACTAGCCACGCCCGCCGTGCTGGGCAGCGTTGAGTGAACGGCGACGGGGGCCTCGGACTCCTCCTTATTAACGCCGTTACTCTGCGTCGTCTGTGTATCCTGGCTCTGAGTTTGGCTCTGTTTCTGCGTAGATGGGTCGAGCAAGCGTCCACTCGTCCGCATATCCATTACAGCCCTGACCAGATCCATGTCATCGTGCTCCTTGTCGTTCAACAGCAGACGTTGCTTCAGCGTCATGCGTCCACCGTTCTTAGTGCGCTCTTGAAGCGCGGCTTCACGCACCTGAGGATCATGCTTGAAGCGGCACTTGCCTTTCTTACCGCAGGTTCCGCCTGTAGAATAGTATTTGCAATGATTGCCAGGATCAGCCCTGGTGATCGGCGGAGGGGGCAGAAATGTCGAAGACTGGGGCTTTTTGCTCGACTGAGCTTCGGGCTTCTCGTCGTCGGATGAGGCAGAAGAACTTGATGACTTATCCGCACGCATTTCATCGCCTTCGTCGTTGGCAGCTCTCTTCCTCTTCTCGATGCTACCTTTGAGCTTACTAAGCTTTCGTTCGAGCTTATCGATCTTAGCTTGTTCTTTGTCAATCTTAACAGCAGGCTCTTTTGTAGTCTCGTTGGCAGCCGCACTGGCGGCATTCTTTGCCTCCGTTCTGGCTTTGGTAGGGAAATTGGCCTTCCGCTCGGCAATCCAGGCGGCCATATCACTGATTCTAGGTATAACAGTAAGTACAATATATAACTGGGCCTCGGGGAAGAATGCTTACACTGGAGCGTCGCCACCTAGTAGGTCAGCTAGACGTTTCTCCTCGTCGTCAATGGGTGCTTCCCCGTCGCTACTCTCATCCCCGGGTGTCAATCCAAGCGTGTTCGTCTTGCGCTTCTTCTTCTTATTGGCATGAGCCGGGTTGTCAGGCTTCTGAGACTGGTTGTTCTGATTGTTGCCTTGATGGCCTTTGTGATCCCGATTGCGGAACTTTCCGCCTCGGTCGCCATGTCCTCCACGGCCACCTCTGTGAGAGTGGCCGAAGCCATCGCGCCCTGAACCACCCATGCCGTAGCCACGAGAATTGTGAGACATGTGAGCAGGTGGATATGGACTCTCAGGAGGGGGGTAGTGGTATGGAGGCTGAGAGTAGGGCGCTGCCTGAGGGTGAGTACTAGCTTGAAAGGGCGAACCATAGGCGCTGGAGGGGTGCATGGCACGATCTACATTCTGGTCAAAACCCATGCGCATTGGGGCAGGGCCGCCCATGGCGGGGTCCGACTTGATATGACCACCTCGGTCTGCGCTGTACCCTCCACGACCACCTCGGCTTGGGTAGGCGTAGGCATGGCCTTGCTCGCCCCAGCGCTGAGTAGGAGGCTCACTTGGATGTGGAGGGTAAGAGGGAGTATGCGCAGGCCTGGGCGCGGCGCTTGGATACTGAGACTGGTAGCCCGGGCCAGGCTGCGGAGTGTAAGGCGCACCGTACGCAGGCGGGTAAGACGAAGCATGGGGCGCCGCAGGCTGGTGCTGAGGATAATGGGTAGCAGGAGGCGGGGGTTGCCATTGCGAGCCGTGCGGAGGGCCGCCAAAGTGGGCGTTGGGAGGTGAGGGCGTGTAGTCATGGGGAGGCTGTGGCTGCTGATAGTAGCGCGCCGCGTTGTGATCATGGCCAGACGCTTGGTGATGGCCACGGCCCCCTCTCCCACCGGCGCCGCCTCGATGAGCACCACCACTATTATACGGGGCAGGCTGAGCGCCGTAGGAAGGGTATTGGGTGGCGGTTGGCGTGGAAGAGCTCGGAGGCGGAGGCGGAGGGGCGTACGGATACGGCGCCATCGTCAACGTTGCAAGAATAGTACTTGAAATCGAAGAACGGGGAAATCAACTGCTTGGATAATACCTGGTGATAGACTGTTAGGCCACAGTCATGAAATTGGCCCGGTGGGAACCTAACAGACAGCGAAGTGGCGGAGGCAGGGGAGGAAGGGGAAGAGCGAAAGAAGGGTCCCGGCAGCTACTCACTAGGAAACTTCTTCTCTCGGAAAGGCCTTAGCGCAGTGACTCTGGCACAGCAAGTTGAGTCACAGCTGGCAAGCAGAAAAATTTGAAGCAGATCACAGAAGAAGATGATGATGATAATGATGCTATACAGGTAGGGACTTTGATATAGTCCACCAAATGGAAGTTATAGGGGATAGATGAAGATGCAGGAGTAGCTTGGCAAATCTCCGACTTGCAGAGGCGATAGAACGAGGTTAGAAATAGTAGTTGAACTATTCAATATCCCAGTAGATGAACGATATTAATAGAATAAGACCCGTCCTCGCGATAGGATGTACGGCGGCGAGGTGCAGACGACTGGTGTTGAAGAAGGTGAAGGCTGAAGTCGATGGGCTGGGCTGAAATGGGCGAGCTTTGAAGCTTGTAGGTGGGGGCGAAACAGCACGCGTGGATAGCGGATTTGCTTGCTGCGAACCCCTGTCTCATCTGCTCTGAAACGGCCTGACTCGGCTTACCCTAGAACTGATTTAATCAAACTTCGTCCAGAGCTTCGAACTTTGCACCGCGATATTGACAGTCTAGACGATGGTGGGGCAAAGACTCATGTAAATCGATGTGCACGTTGAAGATTCGAAAAGTCTCGTGATAATTCAGCGACAAGCTGTCTCCAATCTCGAAACTCGCACGCTCGCAATAGCATGAACCCGTGACGTTCACAAACTCACAGCGGACAAACACCATGTTCATCCTAGTAAATAAACCCCTCTAAACCGATCGCATCACAAGACATCTACTAATGCAGAGACCCAGACAAAGATCGCGGACCTAGTCCAGATCCCACCCTCACAATTCGAGCAGCACAGTCGTGTGGCCATCGAGAACAACATCAACGCCAAGTATGCCAACCGCGTCATCCAGAAGATTGGCCTCTGTATCGCCATGTATGACCTGCTCTGGGCCAGCGAGGGCTTGATTGGGCATGGCGACGGCTTTGTCAATGTCAATGGTATGTGCTTACTCTTATTTTGGTTCCGAATTGCTGGGTGGTTATTGTGAGGATGGTGGATGAAGAAGTAATATGTTTGCTTTCTTGTTTGCTGACTTTGAGGCGACAACAGTCGAATTCCGGATGATTGTCTTTCGACCTTTCAAGCACGAGGTCTTGTTTGGACGCATCAGTAGTGCAAGTCCTGATGGCATCAACAGTGAGTGTCTCCTTCATCGTTAATCGCATGTTCACATACATCCTAGCCCTGTGTTTCGCTAACGAAAAGACCAGTCCGTACCGATTTCTTCGAGGAGATCCTCATCCCCCATAAAGAGCTCCCCGAGGACGCCTTCTAGTGAGTACTAATCCGAAGCCCTACCCTCTAAAGTCTCACCCAAACTGACTACTCTGCCAGCGACCACAACGAAGCAGCATGGGTCTGGCGGACAGAGGGCACGGACATGCATTACGACAAGAACGAGATGGTTCGCTTTCAGGTCGTGGACGAGGAGTGGCGCGATCAAGTGCCCGACTCTGGCGAGGACGAGGCCATGGAGCGCGCCAAGAAGATCTCCCCGTATAACATCAGAGGCACCATGATCGGTGAGGGGCTGGGCGTCTGTCTCTGGTGGGACGATTAGAATTGTTTCCCACAGGAAGAGCGAAAATTCCTCACGCGGACTCGGCACTAGGGCAAAAGTACTGAAGGATAGGTACGGAAAAGCATGGCGTGGTATGGTATAGCATTCACAGGCGTTTGGGGTTAGGGTAAGGGGAACAGATTTGATTTTGTTCGATTGTCTATGGAGGCGGACCATGTGCAGACAGACAGGTTAGGTTACGACTCTCATTAAACCTTGATACCCCCGAGCAATCGATCCTCCACATCATCAAGCACAGAGTAGTGTTCGACGACAGCCAGGTTCTCGGCCTCGGTCTTGAAGTTCTTGTCTGCGTCTTGGCCAGGACCAAACATCTGGGGGTTCGCTTGGGGTCCCATAGCACCCATTTGTTGAGCCATTTGGTTCGCAGCTAGTATTAAAGTCAGCAAACCTCATCATATTATGAAAAGGATACAGTGATACGGAGACTCACCATTCTCACTCCCAAGAATAAAGTTAAAAACACTCTGCAGTCCAAAAATACACAAGAAATACCAACTGATACTACTCATCCACCTGGGGTCCATCTCCCGCGTCGCCACACCCGCCTGCAGCATACTCTTGAACTTGATAGTCAAGGGAAAAGGTAACTTGATAATCACAAAGCCCGAGAAGAAAGCATTGATCCAGCTCATGATGAGGGTATTGGGGATCATCATGGCCATGTTGTTCTTCATCATGCCCATCATGCCGTCCATGGCGTTGGGGTCCGTCATGGGGTTTGCGGGCGGCTTTCCGGCGCGATCCGGATCTTTGAGGAAGGCGCCGGATTCGTAGGCTGTGGTCAGGTATTCCCGACGGGACCGGAAGGAGGGAGCTGACAGGACGTGGAAGTTGTTCCGCGTTTGGACGCCGTGGATCATGGAGCGTTGCTCGCGCATGGCTTTTTGGTCGAGGGGTTTGGGAGGGGAGTTCATGAGGACGTTTGCGTAGTGGCGGAGGATACCGGTCAGAATCTAGTTTCTCGTCAGCCAATGCACTTGCAATTGTGTCAATGGGTGTAATCATAAGTATACTCACCATGACCACTGTGATCGGGAGCAGAATCCAGTATCTAGACACATAGTTAGCTAAGGTATGCTTCTTCTTCTACGCTTGATGGTGAGCATACAGCAACTGGGGATCCCGATGGATCGTTTGTACAGGTATTTGCGCCATATTGAGTGTAAATTTGTCGGATGGCACTGCTAGGCGAGGTGAGATAGCCAAGTATTGACTTTGAGGAGTTGAATCTGCGCGGATAGAGATATTCTCGGGCAGCGGCAGCTCCTCAGTGAAGTCGGCGTTATGGTGTCGAAGCCCCGTCCGTCAGCCTCAGATGCCGGGTAGCTCCCCGCATATGGGAGCTGACCGCCAAGGCTGCCACCGTGACGGTCCCCGGAAGACACGTTTCCCTGTACGATCTGTAACTGCGTTTTGAAGCGGTGCATTGGCATTTATCGAGAGCCTCAATACCACGGAATCTCTACTTCCACAAGCTGCCCTCTGCCCAATACTCTTTGCAGCTAGATCCGCACAACTCTAGGTCATCTGCCCGTCTCAATAGAGACCAAGCCCACAATGGCGTCTGAAGGAAAGATCACCGTCCACAACCTCGCTGGTAAGACCTAGCTATCCTCAAAGCCTCACTTACACACTCCAGCTGACAACCACATCCTCAGATCTTAAGAACACCAGTGACGATGCGATCCCAAACTACCTAAACTCCCTGAACTTCAAGCAAGACCACAGCTTAGTCGACACCCGTCTAGCCCTCGGCTACAGCGCATTCGCCATCGCCGCCGCCTGCTTTCTCTGGGACTACAAGTTCGGCTTCGAGAGCACAAAGTGGTACACCGCTGGCGCTGTTGCGCTGTACAGTCTGATAAACGGTGCTTTGACGCTGTGGATCAGCTTCGTGGAGAAGAGCACTATTTACCAGGGCACGGCCAAGGATGGAACTAAAGTATGTTCTGATACTCTTCTCAACTACTACTCCAGCTTGGAATGCAAACCGACAGAAGATCGGTCGAGTAAGAATCACAGGCTAATATGTCACGTAACAGATCTCGATAGCAACATCAACAACGAAAAACATACCAATCTACAACCTGACCATAACCATAACGCCCAAAAACTCAAAGCCCTCCGAGATCAAGCTCTCCCGCTCCTTCACCCAATGGTTCGACTCCCAGGGCCGCTTCATCGCCTTGCCCTTCCAGGTCGTGCTCGCCTCCTCCGTACCGCTGATCGCGCAGGCCGACCCTAAGCGCGCGGCCATCGCTTCTCAGGCTGGTAGTGCGAGTGCGAGTGCCAGTGCCAGTGGAGGCGCCCCTGATTACATGAGCGCTCTGGATGACGGACTGCTTGATGCAATTGCTGCCGAGACGACTGGTACGGAGAAGGGGAGCGCTGGGAAGAAGGGCAAGAGGAGAAAGGCGCAGTAGACCTGGGGATGAGTGTTGGGGAGGGGATAGGGAGAAAGATAAGAATGAGAAGTATTGATACCCGTGTTACTACTGAAGCTCCCCGTTGAAGACTCCGATACATATCGGCGGGATCTGTGACCTTGCAAGTGACAGCCCGAAAGGGTGAAATGATCATTCGCCAGTATCATTCGCCATACGGATAACTCACCTCTACGCCAACGACCACATTCTCATTGCACCTAAACAAGCCCTGACACCCTATCCACCTTGATGTCTTGACACCCCCTTCTTTTCCCATAGCTCCCACTACCAAGAGTTAGGGTAGCAAGCCGGGGTGAAACATCCGAGCCGGAGGCGATGCGGCACATATGGTAGAAACAAATACGAGACAACAGGGTGTCGGCGATGTATCAATTGCCCGAACCTGCTGATGATGGTAACTGGGATGATGACTTCGCAACTGCCATATCGCCAAGTGCTCTGCAATTACCTCATAATAAGCCACGGGACAATTTTGGCGGTCAACTCTCTGCGGCACGCCCGAAGGCATTCGCGTTTATGGATTACTCTCGCGACTTGTTATCAAACTATATACAGGAACCTGCTAACGAATTTATGACAATAAAGAAGTCGCAGCCGATGGTTGAAGAAGATCCATCTGACAAGAAGACAACCATCGAGAGACGAAGCGCAACAACCCACGATCCTCTGTTCCAGAAGAGCGGGCTATGAAGGTGTGAGGCCATGCGGCACACACCGCAGAAGTGAATACAAGACAACAGGGCGTCAGCGATGGAAGAAACCAGCGAGAGACGAAGCGCAACAACCCATGATCCTCAATTCCAGAAGAGCTGATCATGAGAATTCGGCGTTTATCCGGACGTTTAGAGACTAACAATCATGTCGCGCCAGTAAGAGAGTCGATGTTGGCCAGCGCGGAACAGTGCAGACAGCTGAACGCGATATCCTTCACCATTGCTAGGACCATTGACGCCAAAATTGGCAAATGTTTATCTGCCAGGCGGAGGCGGGCGAGTCGAAGAAAGGCCAAACTGAGGCCACCCGGGCTGAGAAAAGATACTTGGCGGAGGGAAAGTAGACGAAGCGGAGGAAGAGTGATAGTGGTGCTCAACGCAATAGCGAGAGAATCGTAGATTGGCTAGCCTGCTTGACCAACAGAAAGACGATAACACCCGCCTTACTGTTCGGCTTACTGGCACTGAGAAGCGTCGCGATGACGCTCTTGAGGCTCTAGTACTCCAATAAAAGATTGCCGAAGAACTAGAGCGTGAGCGCAAACGGCATAAGAAAGAGCTGGCTACGTTGCAACAGACCAACTCAATAATGGTTCGCCAGCGCGACGAGGCTTATTTATCAAGCGGCAAGTCTCGACGAACGGCCGCAATGTAAAAGAGAAGTTGGACGTCAGCGAGTTCCCTGCTTTTTATAGATATAGAGGGACACCCAGGTGCACAAAGATTTGCATTCGCCGTGATCGAAAGTCAGCACGCAAACTCTTAATCACAACAATCATCACTTCGGCTTTGTAACGCGCGAGCTCTGGCAAAGTGGGATTTAAGAGGGCGGCCGAATTGGCGCGAGTGGTTACGAACTAGATGGATAACCGCAAACGCACGATCCAGCTCGTCTTCTGTAGCTAGGAGAGCTTTCAGTCGCTTTTTCCTATACAGATGCATTGATAAATTTACCGTCGTCGCAATAACCAATTCAGGCGACTCGTTGGTCGGGTTCTGCATTAGGAGGGCAATCTCCCTTGCTTTCTTAACAGTTGTGACTAGATCTTGATCCGGGTCAAAATGACCCGCTAGAAGAAGACTAGCAAGATGAAGACCACCACCCGTTCAAATGCCGCCGTAACGCAAAAGAGAAGATGGGCGTCTGCGATTTCCCCCCCTTTTACTTAGGGGAGATCCGAATGCATAAAGATCCGCATTCGCCGTGATCGAAAGCCAGCGCGCAAACTCTCAATCACATCATTTCTCACGTCGGCCTCCACCCATCCAAGTGCCGCCGTAATGGAAGCGAGAAGATGGACGTCAGCGACTTGCCCTTCTTTAAGAAGAGGCGATCTAAAGAAATAAGATTTGTGCTCGCTGTCAACAAAGTCGGACAGCGAACTTTTACTCACAATATTCTTCACAGCGCTTCTACCTGACCAAGTGCAAAAGAGTAGATGGATGTTTAGCGAAAGAGACTATATTATAAAGTGAATTTATAGGTAGGCACTAATGTTTTATTTCGTAGGCACTACTTTAGGTGTTTCTAACTATATTTAACCGTCGGCTTTATTAAGCAGCCCTTTTATTAAACTATATTTGTATTAAGCTCGTTAGTTTTAAACCTTAAACATTAAATAAATTGCTATTTTATAATTTATTTTTATTGTATAATTACTTATTTTTAAAACTTAAAAGCCGCGTTTTTGTTAATATTACTACTTTTTACGTATATTTTTTTATTAATATATTATTTTCGATCTTTAATCTATTAAAAAAAAGCCTTAACGGCGGTTTATTTTTATTAATAATAAAACAGTTTTTTATTACGTTATAAAACTACGTTTAAATTAACGGCTTTATTATTTTATAATATTACGCTTATAATAAATTTAAAAAAATTAAATATATTATATATATTATATACTATTAGTCCGGTAAAAATCGCAAAACTTGCAATTACGGCTTTAAAGTAAAAACCTTTATTAAAAAAAAATACTTATAAAATAATATAATAATTACCCGTAAAAAAACAGCTTAATATTAAGTTTTTAAATTTAATAAAAGCGGTTAAAAGCATAATTACGTCGTTATTTTTTTTTATAATATATATATAATATACCGTCGTTTTAATAAAAAATATTGTAATTATATTAAAAGGTTATATTTTTATTAAATTAAATTTAACGTTATTTTGCGATTTTTTTAAAAAACGTTTTTTAACGATTTAATTAAATTATAAAATATATATAACGAGTTATAAAAACTTCGTAACGAAAACTTAAACAATTTTATAACGATTTAAGTTTTTATAAAATATTTAATAAACGTAAATATTTTTTATATTATTTAATATAAAAAAAAAAGCCGATTTAAAAGCGTTATTTAAACCTATTTTAAATTACTAAAAATATAAAAACGTTTTTTTAAAATTATAACTATTAATAATACGTATAAAATAAACCGATATAATATATTTTTTATTAATTTTATAAATTATATAAACGTTAAATTTAATACGCTATTTAATATTATATTTAGCTTTATAATTAATAAAACGGAAAAGTTTTTTTTATAAATACTGCGATTTATAAAATTAATAATTAACGATATATATAATAAATTCGACGGTATTATATTTTTTAAACTATTTAATATATTAATAATTAACTATTATAAAGAATTAAAATTAATTATTATAAATATGCCTTTTTTTATATATTTATAGTAATAAATTTGCGTTTTTTACTTTAATAAAAACGTATTTTTATAATTAGTAAAAAAATAGTAAAAAATGCCGAAAATAGCTTTTTAAAAATAATTAAATTAGTTAATTAACGTTATTTTAAATACCGAATTAACGGATTTAAATAATAACAAATTTTTTAATATCGATAGTAATTTTAAACGCCGTTTAAATAATTTTATAATAACGGTTATTATTAACGCCGGTAAGTTTTTTAATAATATTTTTTATATATAAAAAAGCTTTTTTATTTATTAATTCTTTATAATATACGCTAATATTAAAAAAATGATAATAAAGGCTTAAAATCGTTTATTAATACTTTTTTTAATTAATTAAAAACGCGTTATTATATATTTCGAAATAACTTAAATGCCGTTACGGTATTAATAAATTTATTATTATATTTTTTACTACTGTAATTATAGTAAAAAAACAACGTCGTTAATAAAAATAAACTATCGTTTAATTAAATTATACTTTTAAAATAATGAAAAAAACCTTTATTAAATTTAATAATATATTTATAAATACGTAAAATCGACGATTTATATATATAAATAAACTATTAAAACTAGCCGTTAAACAATATATATAATTTATTATAAAATAAAATAACTCGATGACTTAAAATACCGATATACGTATATAGCTTTAAATTTTATATATAAATAATATAAATACGTTAAAAGTTACTTTTTAACGCTAAATAATCCTATTTTTAAAAAGATCTAGTTTTATATTTATATAATATAAATATAATACGGGCTTTTTTACTTTTATAAAATATATAAAAACTTTAATAACTTTTCGGTTATTTTATTAATAATAAACAACGTTAACTTTTTTTAATACGCTTAATTATATTAATACTAGCTTTTTAACAACGATTTTATCCCGTATATATAAAAGCTATATATTTATAAAACCCGTAAAAAGCTTTATAATATAGCCGTAACGCTAAAAAACATTTTAAAGCTTTAAAAATTTAAAATTTATTACCGGCGTAAAATAATAAAAAATTATCGCGGCTTTTTAAAAAATATACGGCGTAAAACGTTATAGTAAACATTTATTAAAAACTTTTTAAAAGCATTACGGAAAAAAAAAAGCGTTAATAGTAGTATTCGCTAAGCTTTCAAAACTATAAAAAACAATTCGGTTAAAACTATTATTATAAACTTTATTTTAAAAGCGGTTACGTAGTTTAAAATATAATAAAAAACGCTACGAAATACGGCGATAGCGTTTATTATACTATTTAAAAACAATAATAATAACGATAGCTTTTTTACTATTAAAAACCTAATAAACCGTTGTAGCGACTTTAACGATAATAATAACGAAATTAACTTTTTTAACGAGCTTATTAAAAGCCTTAAAAACTTTCTGTATTAGGCCTTAAATAACGATAATAATAACAAAATTAACCTTTTATATTTCGATTTTTTTAATTTTAACTATTATTTTAATTTATAGTTATAAAAATAAATTAAATATAATAATAACCGTAAAAATAAGTTATAATAAAATCTCGAAACAGTATTAAAAAATAACAAAATATCCCGTCGAATCGCTTTTATAGCAAATCGAATAAAAAGTCTTTACTATTAAATAAAATTACGTAAATATAACAAAAAACGTATTTTTAAATAAAAAGCCGTATTAACGCCTATTTATTAAAACAAAAACCGATAAATGCCTTAAATAAAAATTAAATCCTTTATTTAACCGTTATTAATAAAGCATATTATTATTAAACTAAAAAGCTAAAATATTATTAAATAACGTTAATTAATAAATTACTATATATAGTTATCGGTAAAAAGCATTATATAAAGTTAAAATATTAAAAAATAAAGCAAAAAAAAACAAATATTATACTTTTATATAAAGCATAAAACCTATATACTTTAAGTAAAAATCGAACCCTTTACTTCGTAGTTATTAATAAAACATATTACTATTAAACTAAAAAGCTTAGTTAATTATTAAATAACGTTAATTAATAACTTATTATATATAATTATATAATATTAATAAAATCGCTTATTTTTAATATTTAAGAATAACTTTATATATAGTAATAACTTTATATATAAAATAATAGGGATATTAAATATTAAAAAATTACTAATATTTAAGGTTTAAAACTAACGAGTTTAATATAAGCATAGTTTAATAAAGGGGCTATTTAACAAAACTAACGGTTAATTTTAAATAACAGCCACCTGTTCGGTGCCCACAAAGTAAAGTATTAGTGCCCACCTATAAATTCACATTATAAAAGCAGAAACTAACGTAATAACGGCCGAATAATCATTCTGTAACTAGCCCGATTGACAAAACGCAGAGCTAATTGCAATGATAAACATCCACGAAATCGGATACACAGACGCTCTGACAACAGCTTTGATCCAAGACTAGGCACCGTTGCAATCAGATCTATGTCAACATACTGCGATTGCTTCCCGATAGCACAAATTGGGTTTCATTACGGTAAAGGGATATCCAGCATAGAAAGATTACCATTCGCTGACCGAGAGGAAAATCGCTAATCGCATCATTCTGCACTCGGCTTCCACCCGTTCAAGTGCCTCTCCCGCAGTATCTGGCTTCGCAAGAGAAGATAGATGTCGGCAAACCATCCCCATTTGCGCTGTCTCTCCAGCGGTATCTTTTCTTACCTGCGCAGAGTTGACAATACGTACAGGAGATCGACACCACGAATGAGCAAGCAACGACCCTGGTCGAGAAGACGCTGCATGATCAGGTTTATAAGAAGTGGGCTGTATCGTTGTCTAAGATGTGACCTTTGTATAGCGGGAATCTTAATCTCATAAATCAATATTCGTCTTCTTGTGAACAAAACCCAACAGCGAACTCGTAACCACTTCACCCGTACTTCGCGTCTACAAATTCAAGTGCCATTCCCGTAGTAGCTGCCTTCGACCGCAGGCCTGCCGAGGAGAGGTCAAGGGCGGCAGTCTTCCGCAAGATGGACAGTCTGTTTGTGTTTCTTACCTTGGTGAGAGTGGTGCTCGTTGTCAGATCGGGAGGTGCTCTCGGCAGACTACCTCAGGTAGGAATGTGAAACGGGAGCTTTGAGTAGTTCTTTACACAATCATGAATGGTATGTTATTCATTTCTGGATGATTGCACAATGAGAGAAGTATCCATGCCATCCTTACCCTAGCGCAGCATCAGAAGCACATTAACGGTTATTCGACTGGATAGATAGTCGGCGTTTGTACCGAATCGACAATGGCGCGTATAGACGATTTTGTTAACGACCACAGAGTCGATCTGATCAACGAGGATGCAGCCGCTTACCCACCCCGGCATCTCGAAATGATAGTATGGTCCTTAAATTACAGCGGATATGATCGCGAGTTGCCAGTGGCGGAGCGGGTTCCTTTGCGAGGCATATTGAGAGTTGTGGGAGTGATTGAGGTGCTGAAATCTGGATGAAATGTTAGATTACAGTGTAGAACGATGCATGAAAGAGGATCGATGTTTATGCGACGAAGAGTGCGACCGCGAGGCAGAGATCGTTAAGGATTTGTTACAACTAAGATGGTTAACGATTGCATCTTCGTTTTAGATTCGTGGTAAAAGTTAACCCGCTATTATTCAGCTACTCAAGTGTATTTTGCAAAGGGTAAGGTAGTCGGCCATTCATTCAGCTTCTCAACCTTCCATTGATGATGACTAGTAGTCACCCATTCATTCTGCTTAACAAGTCTCTATTCAGACTGACTGGTAATCGGCTACTTGTTCGGCTTTATAAGTGTGTAAGAAATAACCAAAGGCTGTTTCATAAGTGAGTCTTGTTGATTATTTAAATTAGTAGATGTTCATAAAATTTGCTCGGCAATGCAAACAATGAGTCGCTAAGTGTCTGTTCTTCACTGCATATTCATTCGTGATTTTATATCTTTTTATTAGTGCCTTTTGCTTTCCTATGTACCTCTATACTGAAAGAAATGGTAGGCCACAAGGGTCCTCCAATCTATTCTAGAAGGTGAGGAAATGGCGGGGTATCAGACCTTTATACATTCCGCCTTGCTGATATCTAGTCACGAGATGGTGACTATCTGCATCATACGGAGTCTCCTTGCCATCACACTCTGACAGCCCTACTTCTCTGACAGGTCTTCCCATGCCTGCCGGGCTTTCTGTGCCGTCTTACGGATCTCTCGCACCGGGTCACCACAAGCGTTTTGGAGGGGCTTCATCATGGTACGGCAGGCGGGGAGCAGCATGTGCGTCTCATAGGCCTTTGTGACGTCTAGCATGAATCTCAAGGTCAGTTTGCGGGTAGGAATGGGGTCCCGTCCTTTCTTAACCTTCGAGATACCTCGTTTTCCTTCACCTGCATCCTTGGGTGGAAACGGCTTGAATTTGTCGGAATCTGCCACATTCCGCGCCATCTCGTAAATAGCCGCTATGTCGTTGATTATGATCCCAATGTGAAGCCTCAGTATCTCTGCGTTGTTCTGCAGGATCTCAAGGAAGACGCGAAGGAGGGCCTCTGTCTCTCTGCCGATCTTCAGTGTCGCCATGACCCGAACACCAATCATGGCTATGTCCTCTCCATCGTCCTCGTAGCTGCTGAATGGGACGTGCTGCAACATGGAGAACATGCCCACAGCGAAGCTGTCAATGATCTGGAGTTCTTCTTCATTGGCGTTGACAGTGGGAAGGCACATCGGGATGAGTGGCTTCACAGCTTGGTTATAGAACCAGTTAGCACCTAGACGTGTGCGGACTGTATGATTCACGACCGCGAGACTCTCTCTTGGGGAGTTAAGAATTCCGAGGTCTCGGGCTAGATGTCTGCCAAATATCCGGTAGTTTGGCGTCAGCAAGAGGACTTCACCCAACAGGAGGTTTGGGTTGATTGATGCGCCCTCCTCATCCTCAATATGGTAGCGTGATTGTAACAGAACATCGCCTGCCAGGTAGTGGAGAATGGTGCGAGCAATCATGATGGCCCCGGGCATGTCATCTTCGCGCATGCTTTGAAATATATGGCGCAATCGTTCTTGGATTCCGTGCCTCTCCGTTAACAGCTCCTCGTTGGCGCCAGCGTTGTATTTATTGGCTAGTACACCTAAAAGTTCATTCAATGCGATCCTGTTCGGCTCTGAGCACTTTGGTGGTCTAGGCGTTAGGAATGCGGTCAGGTTGTTTTGCAAGTTCATGTTCAGCTGAGATGGTCCTGGTCAGTAAGATATCTAGCTTTGGGACAAAAAATTTCACAGATACGTACATGTGTGTCTATGGCTTTCGGCCATAGCCCCTGAGCAATTCCCAAGCATAGCGGAGCAACCCTGAATGCGCTCTCCTTGCTAAACAAGATAGGCTGCTTTTTCATATGGCTGAGGTGGTTGCCATACTGGAAAACGTCGAATATCTCACGATCCAGACACAAATGCATCTGCTCGGCCTCAGTCAATTGTCGAATGACTTGTGTTGCGATGGAGCCAAGTCTGTGGACGCCCTCATCGTAGTGGTTCTCTAGTTTAGGATTAGTACTATCCAAATCTGGGTCGATCTTAACGGTCCCTGCGGTTGCATCCGACACATAGTAAACCCTTGCGAAGCGTCGGTAGAGCTGTCTGACTACGAACAAGCAGAATGCGCGTCGCGGACGATCAGACCCAGGTTCTTCAAGCTCCATCGCATGGATATTGCCCGTTTCGTTCTCGTCAATGCGAGGCACATTAATTGTAGCCATGCGGCTTCTAAATTCTTCGAATAAGTGGTAATCCAGAGGCCGAATGTCGGAAACTTCTGACTTCTCCATTGCGCGAGGGAGGCAAACCGAGAGGCAATTGAGGAGCGAAACGCAAAGCTTAGGATGCTTCCGTTGCGACAGGGTTACGTGAATTTGTTGTAATATGGTGTTAATGAGAGCGGCTTCGTTCAGCCAACCTGAAGCAGGTTCCATTTTGTCCGAGTCAATGAGCCGACAGAGGCTAAGCAGGGCGTTGCAAAGCCTTGGACTTAGAGCTTCATGATCAAGCTCCTGCATTGCTTGAGCAGACGAGAGGTACTGTAACAGGAGATGCTGGAAGGTAGGCGGATATCGGGGAACCGCAGTCATCAAGGCCTCCGTTGCAGCTAAGAGCAGATCCTGAGAGACAAATGCCTCTCCATTATCTGACTGTAGGAGATGAACCCCTTCCACCTGGCAGATGATAATCGGTTTTGCAAGGATTGCTGCAATCGTATCACACGTTGAATCGGAGCACAACTTCTCGTAGGGCGTCTGTCTGCTTGTCTTCTGGCCCACTAGTGCACCCAGCCCCTTCATTGTCTCTCTTAGGATACCGGTATGCTCGATAGGTCCGGTAGGTGCAGAGTGTGCCTCCCAAGTCGTCCAATATAGATCCTGGAACAAGGAATCGCCAAATAAATCGTCTGAAAGGTCGGTGATTGTACCTGGAGAGGGCGGTTCTGACTCTAAGCCGTCTACAAGATGCAAGCGTAGATTGAGCATGGAGCCAACAAGAGTGATGAGATCCTGTTTGTACGCGATAGACGTTGAAGATTTGATGGCGGGTTTGACGAGTTCCAATGCTCGAGGTGCCAAAAGGCTGAAAGATGTTGTTGTGGCACCGCTAAGCGCAACAAGCAAACGACCTGCGGGGGCTGTGTACTTCGGTTCGAGTATGTCCTCACTCAAATCTCTCCAGGCGTTGCTCAGAAATGTTTGTAGATCGACACCATCCAGTCGCTTAGTGAGAGATGTCAAGGCCTTCAGTGTTGCCTTGATAGCGTCCACAATCTCACCGTTCCTTACCTCATACTTCAGAGAATTCCAGATCTTGTCAGCATTTGGAACGACGCTCTGTTTCGGGCTTTCATAGCTTGAAAGACAAGCATCGAGGGTAGTGAGAATATCAACCTTGACTGGAATAGAAATGGCGTCGCCTTGGTCGAGCTTATTGAGCAAGTATGGAATGGTGAGCTCTGCGAGGCAGTGATGTGCCGAAAAGCAAGAACGGAGGGCAACTTTGAGATCGTCTACTGTGATGTTTTGTCGTTCGCTCGAAGCTCGTATGGAGATGGGGAAGTAGGAGGAGAACGCAGTGAAGATCACCTTGGTGATCACGTCTGAGGGATCGTATTTCTGCAAGAAGACCTTTAGTATGGAGAACCACTGAATGATATTCTCCGGGTTTCGCTCGTTCTCGCAGAGGCTAATGATCATGGGCATAAATTCGAGAGAGTTGCCGGATTGGTGCGTTAGATTACTGGCCACTATAGGGTTATCCACGAGTTCGAACAGCAATCGAAAGATCTCGAGACGGGTAGCTGGAGCCTGTAGCTTGAAGTCGTCTGCCAGCATACAGATGCTCTCGATAATCGTGAGGCCCAGAGACGGCTTGAAATGCTTCATGTGAATGAGATGAAGCAAAGACTTTGCGGCCGCGAAAACTCCCGCCTTGTGATCATTGTGGAAGGAGTTCGTGAAGAAGGCCACGAGCAGCTGAATCTGTTCTCCAGACAAGACAAAGTTGTCGCGGTCGAGACACTCCAGCGTGCTTGCAAGAAATTCAAGTGCAGCGGCACGTAGAACAAGGTTATCGTCCTCGCTAGGTTGCATCCATCTCTTGATAGATGCGACCCATTGCGCGACTGCTGTTCTGGTATTTGCGCTCTTCGCGATGGCTGCATCGAGTCAGTAATGGTTTCAGACGGGGGACTACGAGAGGAAATGTTACCATCGGCAGCCCTCTCCGCGATCTGGTCGCGATCAGACTTCTCCTCTGCCAAGACGAACTGGAGGGCCAGCTCGTCAAAGCCTGAGGTTGACATGGTGGATGCGTCAGGAATGCTTCATGAAGGATGTGAAGGTCATGAGTTGCGCAAAGAAGCGAGCCAGTTTGTTTATTTTCATGCTAGGAGGATCGCGAGAACACCAGGCATGATCCGCAAAGAAAGAGCGAAGAAGCAGTTGACCAGAAAGCGCCTAAAATCCAGGCTGGTTGTTGAAGTGTTGGTATAGCTACATGACCACTAACCCCGCGGTTTCGGTTGCACGATAACGCGCCTAATTGCGCTGTTGAATCGTAGCTACGTCAGGTTACGCCCCCAAATTCTTAATCGATAGAGATCGATAGCATACTGAGTGGCGCTAAACCGTTAGTAGTAAGAGGGGCAAAGATGACACCCTTTTCTGACCCTTTACATGTGCGCCCGATTTTGGACACACACACCCCCTACATTGTCCTTGAGATCACCAGTTTTCACAAAAAGGTTCATTAAGGGGACCTTGGACTCTCTTGAATCAGATTTACATGCATCGGGATGTGCAGTGAACATATTAGCAATGATTAGACATTAGACATATCACTGTTGAATAGTTGATAGCGGAATGTAAGGTGCGATGACTTGGGCCGGATTGATGGACACCCAGGAGAGGTGGAGAGGCTTAGAAAACAGGTCAAAGACGACATTAAACTTGTGATCGTAATGCTTGTAATACAGATGGTCATTGTTATGGTGATATACCAGGCGAAGAATATCTTTGAACTCCCGCGGCTAGACAATGACCGCTTGAGTATAGTGGTGATTAGTACATACTTATCCGAGCTGCTCAATATGAGGTACTTGGCTATGGTTGCTCCAGTCATTGGTAAGAGTAGATACGGACTTGTTAGTGAACAATCTCATCTTGCCACCAAATTTATAGGATGAGAAAGGAATGTAGGTGGTATAGGTGCGTTGTTTAAGAAGTAAGCCAAGTGTGAATGGTGAAACCTATTGAGAACAGAAGGTGAAGAAGAGAGGGCACGTCACACTTTACTCGAACTCTAGTAAAAAGTTGGGCTTATAAATATATGATGACTGGCGTGTTTCTTTCTCTCTTCTAAGAATGGGTATAGAATACATTCACATCGTGATGATATTGGGCTCATCCTCAATCATTATTCTCAGAATTTCAGCAGTTGACAGTAAGATTCCGATGGTAAGTATCCATTTCTCGGAGAGAGAGAGACAGGTTGGATCAATATTTCCGTTCAACGAACGAACCGTATATGTACCATATCGAGTGGAATTAGATTCAGCCTGCTTATCTAGAAACAATTAATGTCTTTAGATTACAGATGATGTCACGAGTCATATAGCATGTCTGTGTCATTGTAAGAGGTATGTTCTCATTCGAATGGGGTGTATGGTTAGCTTGCGCGGGGGCGCGTCTCTAACCGTGCCCCTCCGACTAGGGGAAGAAAAAAAGATTATGAGGGTGGTCCTCCTTTGGTGGAATGGCTTCGTGCGTATGAGGCTCCGATTCTGGTACAGTTTACAATTCGCTCTTTCTCTTCCAGAAATGTAGCATGGGACTACATCGGCCGCTGTTAGTCATTTTCCCAGCTCCAAACCCAGCCGGCTATTTGCCATTGGCACTGAACTTTTCATCATCAGCGTTTGGCCAGTTCTCAACGGCTTTTCCTCTCTCACACCCCTCCCGACCATCAAGAAAGCTATTTTCCACTACGAGTGGTCTCGCTCCATCCTCGTCCAACATCTCCCTGAATCGTAGGGTCTCTGTAGTGGGGCAACAGGTATGAAATCCAGTAAACATTCTACATCGCGATAACCTTCACACCCCTTTATGAGCACTTCACTCATCGCAGCCACTATAAAGCGATAGCGACTCGCGCGTAGACAAGCACGCTGACGTATATCACGCTCAGAAAAGAATGGCCTCTCAGGATGAGGTGCCAAAGACCTGCAAGGTCGTCATGGCCGAGCGCATCGCTAAGGGTCTGCTGTCTGAAGTTACGGAGACCTTGAAGTCATTCCAACAAGATACCGAAGGCCGGCCAACCCTGGTAGCCTTCTTAGCCAACGATGACCCTGCAGCTGTCAAGTATGCTGAATGGTCACAAAAGACATGTGAAGAAAAGTGAGGCATTCGGGCAACCCCTTTCTTGCTATGTTGGACATTGACATGATAGTACAGTGGATTCACTTTTGAGCTTCGCCAAGTTGAAAAGGACAATCTGGAAGAAGAGATCATGATCGCCAACGAGGATAATAAAGTTGATGGAATCCTCGTCTACTACCCGATATTCCCTGGGAACCCGGCTCATGATAGATACATTCAAGAGACCGTTTCTCTCGCCAAGGATATCGAAGGACTTTGCCACAAGCACATCTCCAACATGTACCACAATGTGCGATACCTGGATCCTCCACAAAATCTGAAGAAGTCGATCCTACCTTGCACACCGCTAGCGGTTGTCAAGATCTTGGAATATCTCCAAATCTACAATTCGATTCTTCCATATGGAAACCGTCTGTTCGGCAAGACGATCACAGTTATCAATCGGTCAGAGGTCAACGGTCGGCCACTTGCAGCTCTCTTGGCCAACGACGGTGCGACAGTATACTCCGTTGACTTGACGGGCGTTCAAGTTTTTACCCGTGGTCAAGGAATCCGGCAGCTTCGTCACCAGGTGCAAGACAAGGAGGGCTGGACCCTTGAGCAATGCCTTGCGGTCAGCGATGTCATCATTGGTGGTGTGCCCTCCGAAAAATACAAGATACCAACGGAGCCTATCCGCGATGGTGCAGTGTGCATCAATTTTTCATCATACCGCAATTTTGACGGGCCCGCCATCAAGGAGAAGGCATCCATATACGTTCCTTCTGTTGGGAAAGTCACCATTGCTGTGCTGCTGAGGAACTTGGTGGTAAGTAGTCTTGAACTCGCTCTCTAGAGATCTGTATTGACGTAAACCAGCGCCTGATCGCCAACAGCCCGCCAACGAAAGGAACTGACGAGAACACGTTGAAAGCCAAGCATGAGGCTTTTGCGGAAGGCTGAACATAGACCGGAATACTTCAACTTACAAGAGGTGAACAGGGAGGATAGAATTGTGTAAACCAGATAACGTCGAATTGGTCGAGGGAAACTGCTAGGAAAAGACCTGGCGATACATCGGACATAGACAAAAGTAATGCCAGAGTTGACTTTCACTTAGTACACCACACACCTTTTGCTGAGCTTGATGTTGAGTGATCTAAACCAGGACGCTTTAAGCCACCTCGTCCCAAAAGCTGCCCCTTACGAGTGCCTCGACGAAGGCATCAATTGCAGGCTCGCCTGTCGCGTGGTTTTGTGGATATGCCAGAGAGCCCCGTACATCACCGTCTATATGAACTCATTAAAGCCAGCTAGTCTGCCCTGCGAAGGCTGCAGGCGCAGGAGTTAATCGCATTTGCTCTGGGAAGATCACACAAAAGAAGGTTTGCGACGACGTGGCGTGATCTACTACTGTCAAGAATCAACCGAAATGAACCCCAGTCAAGGAGGTTCAATTTGGCCACGCCGTATACATCGCAGTTGAGATGGAAAGAACGATGATCCTATATTAAAAATGGCAGAACCGGGGGAAACCAAGTCGTGATTCGCAATACAGAATCATTTGCAACTTGGGGGCCCTGCCGGATGCCAGCAGGTGGAACAGTCACACCACCCACACGACAGCCTCATAATGAGATTCTTGGCGCCAGCAGCTTGGTTAGCGAGGGGTAAGGTACTACTTCGTAAAGTCTATTCGGGTCTTCTTTAGTGTTCATAGACTGTCTGACGCGACCCACGCTGGAACATGGACGCAGGGAAATCGGCAGTTCCAGTGCGCGAGAGTAATGCGTCTGCTGTTCATCGCAAGCCGAGATTCCTCGTTATTGGCGCAGGTCGGCGCGGCACGGCGTATGCGTCAGCGGTGAAGCGTGAGGGTTTGCCCGCCATCATTGCCGCAATTGCAGAGCCTATCCACTCAAAGCGAATATCCTTTGGGAAGAAATATGTCTATGGCGATGAGGCACCGAGAGAGGACCAAGACTTTGAGTCCTGGCAGCAATTCCTGACCTATGAGCGGGGTCGACGGCAAGCTGAGGCCGCCGGAGAGCAAGTATTGCCCGGTATTGACGGCGTCATTGTATGCACTCAAGATCAAACGCACAAGGACATTCTACACGCTTTTGGTCCGCTCAAATTGCACGTGCTGTGTGAGAAGCCGATTGCGACGACGCTTCAAGACTGCCAGGACATCTACACCAGTCTCGGGGGAGGCAGGACGCCGGAGACTATCTTCTCGACAGGCCATGTCCTCCGCTACAGCCCTCATAATATGCTGTTGAGGAAGCTTCTTCTGGAAGACAGGCTGATTGGGGAACTCATCTCAGTTGAACACACAGAGCCGGTTGGCTGGTTCCATTTCGCTCACTCGTACGTACGAGGTAACTGGCGGAAGGAGTCCGTCGCGGCTCCTTCGCTCCTCTGCAAGTCATGCCATGATATCGACTTCATCCTATGGCTCCTATGCTACAAGACAGACTTTGGTGAGCCGGCGCATATGCCGAGGCTGGTCACATCGTCTGGAAACTTGGCGCTTTTCACTAAGCGCCGAAAACCCAAGGCAGCTGGAAACGCCACCAACTGCTTCTCCTGTCCGCACGAGCAGGACTGCGAATGGAGCGCTAAGAAAATGTACATTGAGAAGTTCTACGATCAAGGAGAAAGAGACTTCCCAGTGTGTGTTGTGGTTCCCGATATCGAGGACATTGCCGCTACAGCCGGTATCGACCACGGACGCGCACTGCTCAAACAGGCTCTGACTAAGGACTACGACGCTTCAACACCAAAAGATACCATCGAGTCTCAGCAATGGTATGGTCGTTGCGTTTGGGAATCTGACAACGATGTTCTCGACGATCAGATCGTCACTCTAACCTGGGATGACGACTCTCGCTCCGTCGGTAGTAAGGAATTTCCCGATCGAGGACCCAAGACCGCGCTCTTTCACATGGTCGCCTTCACAGAAGCGCAGTGCCAGCGGCGGGGCAAGATCTCGGGTACTCACGGAGAGATACAGTACAATAGCAAAGAGATACGCGTGTTCAGATATGACAGAGCCGGAGAACCGGAGGCGGTGCAGGTTTTCATACCGCCGAAGGCTACGAGCGGTCATGATGGCGGCGATGGGGGTCTCATAAATAACTTCTCCAAGGCCGTGGAGGCAGTAGTCAATGGTAAGCTGAGCGTAGAACAAGCGCAGGCGAAGTACGTCGGGTGTACTTTGAGAGAGGCCTTCATGAGCCATGCCATGGTCTTCGCTGCTGAAGAGGCTCGGCTCGAGCGGAAAGTACTAGACTGGCAGGATTGGTGGGCGAAGCTGGAGAAACGACTCGTTTGTTGAATGAAAGCGTAATGTTCCTCTTATCCACAAACTACCAGCCTCCCAACAATGCTACGATTCTGGCGCGAAAATCCTCATCCGTAGACTCCGGTATATGACGCTCAGCAGGTCCCAAGACTTCGTAACGATGCCATGACTCCAACTACATAGTAGCCTCCCTTCAGTACCCTCGTAACCGTCGTCGTCGGCAGCAGGCGCTGGGCGGGAGCACTCGATACATGGATATGCTGGGGGTGCCCCCTTCCGAAACCCGAAACCCCATCCGCAATATATTAAATTTCTTCTGCTTTAGTCTTGTATAGTTGATCCAGTACTAGACTTTGCAATAGATCGCAATATCAATTACGTGATGCTTATATAGCGCCGAAGCCTTGCCAGGGGACTACTAGGCTGACACAGGATTATACGACTCGCATGTGGGATATCGCAACATCGCAACAAATAGAGATTCAAACACCCGCACCACCTCAATACGAAGTTGCGTTTAAAAGAAGAATTGGAGATCTTCAGTTGCGTATTATTCGGAGAGTTGAAAAATCTCTTCTCGAGATGAATTGATGCCCTTGCCAAGGTGCTTGATTACTTACGTCTGCGGTCACGAGAACATATGACAACCTGCTGCGGCACGGTAGAGACGGTAGAACGTCTAGATCAGATCCACATCGCATGATGAGAACCAACTAGATGCGATCTCCATCAAATAAGAAGTTATCGTCAGCAAGCTGAGCACATATTCAATTGTAGAGCAAAACGCAAGCCCCAATACGGTGGGAGGACATCTCGTGATTGGTTGATAGGATGTTACGGGTAGTTGTAGGTTAATTTTAGTCAATTGCATGGTATGTCGCGAAGCCTCGCGCTAGGAACTATCAGCACGATGTAGTGGCTGTGCACCAGAAGATGGGTTCTAGATGTTCGGCTTCGACGGCAATGCTGGGAGTGTTACCGTCTGGCTAGGACTTCAACGAAGGACTGGAGACTGGCCACAGTCTATATATATAAACATGGAAGTGTATCACGGTTGGAGCTTTTTGTTCTCAGCATCATCACAATCGTTCAAGCCCATTTTTCATCTCTCGTCCAGCATTTCTATTCTAATTTGCATTTGCTCCGGCGTCGTTCTCATTTCCAAGTGATAATAATATAATTGCCACCTTACTATACAACTCCGATTCATCAAAGCCTACTCTGTCAAGGTTACTCTATCCCATAAAACAACCATGAAGTTCTTCGCCCCCGTGCTCCTCCTCGCTGCCGTCGCAGGTGTCTCGGCCGCACCATCTTTTGAAACCATCACTGTAACCGACGAGCACGGTATCACTTTCACGGGGCTTGGGGAGCATAGTCAAGGGGTTCGTCATAGCTACTGGGAGCTATCGTCACATTCACATGTTCGTTATAACTAACTTGAATCATAGTCCTTTTCCGGCTTGCAGAAACGCTGTTTTTCATGGTGGGCGCTGTCCGAAGGCGAGGAGTGCACACCTGGAAACTGTGACTGCAGTGGCGACAATGGGTGCTACAGCTGTGACGGTGGACGATATGTTTGCCAACCTGGGCCTGGTCACCCGTGTGAGAAATAGGGGTATCCGGGGAAATCTGACTGTTTTTGGGGGTTTCGGGAAGGGACATGGTTTTGTTGGGAACTCACCGAGGGCGAGAGGGCTCTAAGTTCACTCTTTTGCCACGTCATGTTTATGGGTATTTATCTGATTTTCTTTATTTGACTTCAAGCATTTTATAGAACATGGTTTCTGTTATTGGATTTGCTTTTCGTAACTCATGCCTGGGCTAGCTTTCTATCCTTCCGTGCTTTGATGAATCGAAGACTGCTTCTCCAACGCCTACATTAGCTACGTATTCGCTCTAAAGACGCACGCATCTTCGCTGGGACAGCGTGCATGAAAGCATGTCGACTCATAACGGCTTCGAGGCTCTCAGAATCCGGTAAAATCTTAAAGGGATAGGAAAGTGAGACCATCGTGAAAGGGTTTTCGAATATATCAAAACAATCCTGACGGTATGAAAGAGATATTTCGATAATGCAATAACCTAAGGTAGGTACATTGAGCGAAAGGAAGTCGGCGCTCGTGTGGGTCACCTGCAGGCAGGGTGAGGAGCACATGGATCTTAAGGAGTTGTTGGTGATACAGGTGCATATTACTGTGCCACTCTACCCCTCTTGGGTATTTCCCATACGTGCCCCTCCCGACAGAGCATCGAAGGGCTTCAATCAATGTTCGCATGAAAACGTAGGAACACGATGGCAGACCCTTTGAGCGTGGCAGCCAGTGTAGTCGGTCTCATTGGGGCCGCAGCCAAGATCTCGAAACTCCTCGCCTAAGTCGTGAGCAAAGCCCGACACGCGCCAAAGGAATGCAAGAACCTGAAGATGGATGTTGATACTATTCAGACTATCCTAAGCCAGCTCCAGCTGTTTCTTCTGGGGAATAATCGCGCCCCAAGATCACGAACGTCACTGATCTTGGTTGATCAGGTCATCGCGATTCTGGCAGCGTGTGTAACAACATTCTCAGAATTGGATACCTTCGTGGAAACACTCTAGTCTGATTATGAGTTGGGAATTCTTGACCGACTGCGATGGGTCACTAAGGAGGGAGATGTCAAGAACATGCTTACCCGATTAGAGTCGCATAAAAGCTCTCTCAATCTAATGTTGATGATCCTGACATGGTAAGCTGCTGATTATCGTGAAAACTCAGACTTCTAATCGAACGACAGTCAAAAGCAAGAAGAAGCAGAAGATAAGGTTGACATACTATGCGAGCTGGTTCAACAAGTGTTAGAGTCCAGCGCGATTCTAAATCAACGCCTAGCAGCAACAGAGCCGACGTTGGCTTCAACCGGCCAATCAGACCTATCACGAAATAGCCTCGACGAGGTATCGGATTCCGCTATCGAAGATTCCGGTATTGCTGGCATAACTCGTACGGGAACCTGGACTCGACATAAGCGAGGGTTCGCGTTTGAGGAGCTTCTGAACAGCTCCAGGGTTTATAAAAACGCCTCGAAAGACAACTCAGATGCGTTTTCCATTGTCACATCGGCTGGAAGGACAGCATCTTGGTCGATATTATCAGGACTCAGTCTCTCTGAAACGTCTCACATCGGAATCCTAGCCATTCCAATATATGAAACCGACATCGCGAACAAGGAGGCCTACGACTTCAACCCGCCAGTGGTGGAGCCTGTCGCAGTAAATGTTCAAACGAAAGTTGAACCAGGAGTCAGCAAAACCCCACGAAGAGAATGGTTGAAAGGGCTTGTTCGGGGCGATCGTTCTCGCCAAAGAAAGTTTGAGCTTGCACAGACAGGACCAGAGCCGCTACCGCCGGGAAGAATATTCGGTCTACCCTTGAGCGAGAGTATAGAATACTCGAACGTCGAAATTTGCTTATGGTATGATACGATCGACAGTGACATCCCAGAAAAAGTCGTATATGGTCATATCCCACTGGTAGTAGCCAAATCGGGAGTGTTTCTCAAGAACAGCGGTACGTTTCTTCCAGGGTGCGAAAGCACGTTCCGGCTGCAAAAAAAGTATCCCATTGGATGCCTGTCTTTCAAACCCTCACTCTCCAAAAGCTCATGATCGACATATAGGTATCGGTGTTGAGGAAATTTTTGCGTATCCGGGCAACCCAAGTAGACTGCTGCACCTGCAAAATATCTTTGATACGCCACCGTACGGGAGACCATTCAAGTGGGATGGTTACACAGTACATGATGCTGCTGCGCTATTACTTCGGTTCATCAAGACGATCCCGCAGCCTATCATTCCGTACGACATGTACGATTTGTTTATCAAAACATGCGGAGTGCTGGCAGCCGCCCACGAGCTATCGGCAGTCTTAGGCGTGGGCCGAGACTTTGACAGGGTCAAGCTGGAAACGCTGCAGCTCACCAGAACCCTCCCGCCTCCGAATCGTCACCTGCTCGCATATCTGCTCGACCTCCTACAGTTTTTTGGCCAAAAGTCATACATTAATAAAATGACAGTCGCGAGGTTGACGGCGGCTTTTCAACCAGCCATTCTCTCTAGACCTCCAGCAGAAATGGATGCCGACGCCCACGCCGTTGCCGCTCGCGTGGTCACCTTCCTGATCGATTTCAACGACGATTTTGTGTTATGGGAAACAGCCGACGAAAACCACTAGCGATGAAGTTGGAATGACTGACGCTGTTGCGAGTCTGAAGTGGAATGAACCATCAGAGTGCGCAGCTCTACAGCCCACATAGGCCAGGTATCTTCTTCGCTTTCTGGCCTACAAGCTCGTCAAAGTAGGTAAGAAGGAGGTCGACCGGTACCATATCCAGCAACCCGAAAGCCATCTTGCTGCTTCTCAAGACTTGCCCGCCCCACAAGACTCTAATGTAGTACTGCTGGTCTTCTTGACGTTTGTAGAGCTCGAATACCACTTCGCTTCCCATTCCCGGCCACACCATTGATTCCACTTGCAAGATACTCAGTATGTAACTAATGCTGCCGTCATGTGCAACGTTATGTCGATACCGCATGCCACTCTTCGTTTTGCTCCCATCTCCCTGCGCCGCCTCCCGTAAGTTCTGCGCTAGTTCCGCAATCCATATGCCGTATTTCCCAACGGTGTATTCAAGCGTCTGTACGCCAGCATCTCGGTAAAGGTAACTGTACTCGTACTGCCCCAGCCGAAAGACCTCGTCCGCCATAGCCCGCGTAACGCAGAGGGAAGAATCGCTCGCGTTGCAGGGCAGCGGCTTTGCGTGGCAGAGGCGGGCGGAGAGGTTATCAAAGTAGTGGTCGAAGGACATGTGGAAACCTGAATCCGTAGGCGAAACGCCAGAGATGGCGTCAAGATCTGCGTACAGGCTGGCGGCGGCTTCGAGGTGTGCAGTCCAGCCTGGATGGGAGCTCCCCGGGCCATACAATGCAAATTTGTCCGCGGCTGCTGGACACTGGTATCCGGGCTCGAGACTGTCGATGCTTGTGGGCTGAATGAGCAGGGCTGTGTCCTGGTCGGCCTGGTGCGCAAACATGCCCGATACGACCATGCTGGCGACCTGCGACGTGATGATGTTGTTCGTGACGCGGAAACTAATAACATTTGGGTCGTATTTCTTTGGTAAGAAGCCAAGCATGTCATGATAAACCCCGTACAAGTCCCTGCCATGCTGCCAGCTATCATCAAGCCCTCCGCGAGTGATCTGTGGGAACTGACAGGTACCCTGGAAACCCCGTGGAACTAAGGGGTTAGTCGGAGAGGTGTACACTTTCCAGTATGTGTTGGCAGAATTATTTGCGCCTTGTGGCGGCAATGGTGCGCCGTAGAAAAAGAGACCCTCATCGTCGCAGTACCAGGGATAGGTCTCGACTGGGAAGGTATTGGCGGCATACGGGGTCCGCTTGTGATGGCGGTGGATTACCTCGACGTATTCGAGGGAATATGAGGAGTTCACCTTTGGATACTCGGTGCGTCGAACATGCGGCATGTTGCACCAGTTGTATGTTCCTAAGGAAACCGAACATGAGCAAGACACCAATTCTGTCGACAGACACGTGGAAGAGATATCATACCATATGGAACGTCTTCTGGTAACTCCGAGGAGTTGTAGATAAAGCCATGTGTTCCCGTACCGTTGATCACTGAAGCGAGATTATTTATGTGTGAAGCCACGGGCGCGTACCAGCTCAAATTGCTTGATGTGTGGCCACGGCTTTGCCCGTTTGGCCAAGGTGACAAGCTTGTTGGGATCAAGGAGCTGGAGGCCGATTTGAAAACGATAATGGACAGGAAGTAGCCCGCAAGGACCCCGGCAATTAACAGCCGCGACATCTCGAAGCTCTCACGATATATGCGCCCACTTCATCTGGAACTGTTTTGCTCTTATAGTACAATGTGAGAAAATTTACTTCATTGATTGATCAATCTAGGAGGCCACCTTTTGAGTAGTTGAGCAGTGTGTTTTGTCGTCGCACGAGCTGTGAGCGGTCAGCATTCACATTTCGACTCATCTAGCACTACCGGCTTGCAATCTACATGTTGATGGAGGAAAGGACTCAACTCGTGTCGGAGCATACAGTTTCAATTTCACAAGAGGCTATCTCAGGTAGCTCGAGGGACTTGTCGACAAGTCTCTTAGCTTCACAAAGCTGAATCGCGTAGCCAATGAGGCATCAAAAAGGAACGATGCAGGAAAGGCAAAAGACAAACGCTAATTGTCAAGTGGAGAAGCTGGAGTGCGACTCCAGGCAATTGGCATTCAGGTTGCTAAAGAGTTGCTGATCTGAGCTTTCCGGTCTTAGAGATCTTGGATCAACGTGTTCTGCCTGGCATGCCTAAAGTCTTGTGTGGTGAATGTTGAAGAGGATCCGTGATCACGAGACTTCGTGTTCTGACCGCGCCGTGGATCCCCTGTACTGCCTAGGCTCTAGCGCGCTCCCACCTGGAAACCATCGCGCCACGCCTGTTGAAACCCCCGCCCTTTAGGCTGCAGGTGGGGTCTTTCACCACTAAGAGATGGTCGATATGCAAAGGAAAGTTCACCGCTTTCATGTCTGCTCGGATAGTACCATGACGTCCAATTCAACGAGAGACGATATGGCAGCCATGCCAAAACTACAGACAGCTGAATATATAATCTATTTTCTCTTCATTGAGATCATGGGTAATTGTCTATCCACCTTCATGCCCCGATCGACATATCATATCTCAACTTGCACCTTGCCCTTCGCTGTGAATCCTTTGTCTTCATGACCTTACTGTTCGCCAATCGAGCTCGCAGTCCGAATTTCATCTCGTCCTTGTATCTTATTTTTGTCAGTCTATAGTCTCTTTCAGGAAATAGAGGCTCTTGCTTTCGACCTCGCAAATACGTTGTGTTTGCGCCTCTGAATTCTCTGATCATGAGCGCCTCTGAGCTTCCCCGACTCCCTGCTGCTCACGATGAGCTGGTCAACTACATCGCGAATCGATCTTCCACGCCATTGGAGACCCTGATCGAGCCTTATCGCAGGTTTGAAGCCCAGCTCCGTGAGGTCTATGCACAGGACCGCAAGAATCCTATCCTTGATGACCCCTACCTTAATGTCTTGCCCCTATTCACTAAAGACACACCCAACATCAAGACTCGAGCTCGCGATGTTGCGAGCGAAACTCAAGAAGAAAAGGACAAGTATATCATGTCCCTCCCTGACGACAAACGTCGTGCCAATGGATCTCCCGCCACGGTTGAGTCTCTTAAGGAGTTTCGCCACAACTTCAACGTCTTCTCCGAGTCGTCTCTAGCTGAGATGGACTGGAACAATGTTGTTGCCGCTGGCTCGTCTGTTGTCAACTGCATTCTCCCTGTTCCCTCAGAGTTCACAAAATCCAAGCGAGCCCTGCGTGAATACTACCGTACGTGAATCTATTTGTGCTTTTTACTAAAGGTGCATATCTAATCTCATACTATAGATGAGAGGTTTTGTCCGGCCTCGGATGTCGACTTATTTTTGTACGGTCTCAACGAGGAGCAGGCTATTGAGAAGATCAAGGATATCGAGACACGTATTCGCGATGCCATTCTCTCAGAGGTGACTGTTGTCAGAACCAAGAATGCTATTACCATTTGTAAGACCTTCGACCTTCCGTTTAGACACCAAATACTGACCTTGTTGTAAGGCAGTCAATATCCTACACGCCACGTCCAAATAGTTCTTCGTGTATACAAGTCCATCTCGGAGATTCTGACAGGATTCGACATCGACTGCTCCGGCGCAGCATATGATGGTAAACAAGTCTATGTAACACCTCGCGCCCTGGCATCATATATCACCCAGATCAATCCCATCGACCTCAGTCGCCGAAGTCCTTCTTATGAGAATCGATTGTCGAAGTATAGTCACCGAAACTTTGAGGTCTACTGGCCCGAGCTTGACCGTTCTCGTGTTGATCCTACCATCTTTGAACGAAGCTTCCAGCGGACGCTAGGCCTTGCTCGACTTCTTGTGCTCGAACGACTGCCTACTACCAACGCTCGTGAGAAGTATCAGAACAATCGGAGACAGGAAAGAGGCCGCCCTCAGCTCGTGCAGCGCTTTCAACATCGCCTCTACGGCAACATCAAAGATGTGAGTCTTGCAACCCCATGAACTACCGTCAAGTTATCATTTCTGTACTAAAAGTTCTCTCAATCAGATCCACGAGGATGAGATTGCCGACTGGGTAGATGAAACAGAAGTGTCCAATTACCACACCTTCACTGTCCCATACGGTGTTAAGTTTCACGCAAAGAAGATTGAGAAGCTTTGTTACACCAAAGATCTTCGTGGGTTCCAAACTCTCATCTGTCCCTTGCGCAAGATATAATCATATAGCGCCTTAAGTTCCTGAGAGCTCTGTTCCTCCCTGTCTTCAGTCTCTTCAAGTAGTGCGATGCCTTACTGACTCGAACCAGTACTCAATGCCGAGTGGAACCAACCGAAGGAAAGAGAAGTGTATCTCCATAGGCACCCAGCTTTCTTTGGGAGGGTTCAAGACGTAAGTCGTGTTGATACGAATTGATTACACATCTCACCATTGATTAGGTCTTCGGCGATTGCTGCGGAACATGCCCTCAACCCAAGACACCTGAAGAGATAGAAGTTGCCGAGAAGGAGAACGAGATCTACGTGTCCGGCAACGTGTCTTTCCGTATCGATGACCCTGGACGACAACAGATCGGGTCCTTCAATCCTCTCACCGAGGACGACTGGACCGAAATGGCATATGTCGGCAACACTGCTCGACTCTGCCAGGCTATCGTCGACGGCGATCTGGAGCATGTTGAAGACTGGCTTGCACAAGAAGGCGCCGATCCTAACACAAGGGATTATACTGGTCGAACGCCATTGCATTTAGCCGTCACAAGCTCAACTCCTGCCATCGTCAAGTGCCTGGCCGATCATGGTGCACGCCTAATAGCACGGATTGCCGACGGTCGAACTGCACTTCATCTCGCTGCTGGTCGCGGAAATGTTGAAATGGTCAAGATCCTTCTTCAGAAAAGCGAGGCTAACGAAGAAGAAGAGGAAGAGAGGCAAGATCAACGCCGCAAAGCTCGAGACGAAGCAGCGAAAGACCGGAAGTCACCCATTACATGCGAAGATGAGGCTTCAGATGAAAGCGAGGATGATGAGTCAGATGGCGAACTTATCGATGATGATTCGTCTGAGGATGGTGTGCAATCCATGGCCACAGGCTCGTTTGTCAAAGTCGGCAAGACTAACACTAAGGGTGATGATGCTGTACCACTTGATGATGACAAGGTCAGTAGTACTCGTCCTCCAAGCTGCTCTTTACTGACTTATCTTTGCCTCCATAAGAACGACCCAGATTTCTATAAGTTAGAAGCTGTTGCGTGGGATTCGAAATGCTCCGCCCTCCATCTGGCTATTCTTGGCGGTCACGTTGATGTGGTCAGACTGTTGGTCTCAGAGTTCGGCGCCGATGCTTTGGTCCCCGTTAAATTCGGGGATGGCTCATACAATGATCCTCTTGTCGCAATTCTTACCTTGGTTCTCGCCCTTTCCCTGCCCATTGAGAAAGCATTGGAAATGTCCCAGACCCTACTCGAATTCGGAGCCACCTCGTCGCAGGCAGATGTAAACGGAATCACGGCTTTCCATCGCTATGTCCAGAATGGCACGGCGGAGCTCATTGACAGTCTCTGGAAAAATGATAAGCTGGGTCTCAAGACTGCTATCAATCACGTTGCAGTTACTGGTATGTAAATCTTTGAATCACCTCTCGCATTGCCTCTGGCATTATTTGTCGTGCTTGAACAATCTCTAAAAAATCGGAAAGCCATACAAAGACCATCAATAGCTGACACTCACCAATTACAGGAAATGCTTGGAATGCAAATGCGACAACTCCTCTTCTCACCGCTATCGATCAAGGCAACCCTATCCTCGTTCTCAAGATTCTTGAAGCAGGTGCGAATCCGGAGATTGACTTTGACAGTTGGCTCAAAGGTGCAAAATTCACTTTCGACAAGCAACTGGGCGTACGTTTCATCCAGTTATACCTCCTTATGCTCGCAGTCGTTTTCTTTAAATTGCGGGATCAACTCTTCAGTATGAAGTCTTGCCTAAATCCTATGCAACAAATGGGACATGAATTTCGCCGCCGATCTAATGTACTGATGGAGAATTAGGACGAAAACTCGAACAGAGTTAAGTACGAAGACTCGGTGGAACAGCCTCTTCTGGTTGCCATTAGATCTCCACAGCCATCAATCGCACTCGAACTTCTGGACAGAGGTGCAGACCCCAACCCCCTTACGAAGTCGTCATACAAATGTATTCGTAACGAATGGGCGCGTCGTTACAATAAGGGAGAGAGCGCATTAGATGTGGTTCAGAGGTTATTGGAGAAGCTTCGCGACTATACTGGTCAGAAAGGCCCAGCCGTCCATGACGGGCACCGGCAGATCAAGCATCGCCCTTCGGAGCCGCGTGGCGTTAACGAGTTCTTGAGTCAGTTCAAGGAAGGGACTTATCAACACTGGGTTGCTTCGATTGACGCTAGAGATACCGTTAAACACTACGAGGAAGAACTCGCAAAATATGAGGAACAGGAGAGAAAAGTTGCTGCGCTGAAAGGCAGGAAAGAGAAGCTAGACGCTATCGAAGATACAATCTCTCAACTCGAAAAGGTGGAAAAAGAACTTTTGAGTCGTGGCGGCAAGACCTTCAAGCAGCTACATCCCGACATTGAGGCCCCTGAGCAGACTCAGAAGCCGACAAAAGCAGAAGAGAGCCAACCCGATTACGCGTTCGAGTTTGGGTTCCACGGGGTCACCAACATCACCAGCGCTCGCAAGCAAGCTTACATAGAGCTGTAAGGCCTTGCCCGATCCCCCATATAAGTGTCTCATTCCAGAATGCTAACTTTTATCAGATTCGAAGCTGCATGGAGTGGTGATTTGGACAAGATTAGGTCCTTGACACTCGCTTCCTGGGACTCAGAGGGTCAAGAACCCCCACTGAATGTCACTGTGAACGATAGGAAAGACAGCACCGCTTTCTCACTGGCGTTCCTCAAGGGCCACTTCGATGTTGCTGAAGCTATACTCGAGATCGCGCAAGCACAGTGGGCGCCCAGAGAGGACGAGAAAGCCGTGTTCAAAATCAAGGAGCACGACGATGACGAAAAAGAGGCCGACTCGGATTCTGACGGTGGTAGCGATGTGCAAGTCTACAAGGAGATCATCAATGACAAATTCACGATCGACAACATCGGCCAAGTGTCGATGCAGGTCAAGAACCACATCCTCCCATGCTGGCACCTTAATCGCCACGTTTCGACGTTTGTGGTCAAAGGCGGAAAGATCGAGGGATCCACGTTCCACTCACGAAACCCTTTTACTTTTGCCATGGAGCAGAACGATACCGAGCGTTTCAATTTCCTCCTAGATATGCACACCAAGTTTGCTGGTTTCCAGCCTGACCAGGCTGACGATGATGGCTCTGCAAAGGCATTCCGATTTCCTGACCCTGAATTTCAGAATGCGATTCGTCTAGGAAGAACCCATATGTTGGCCGATGCCATTCGACAGTCAGGCGCAGGTCTCCCTCTTGAAGATCTCGTAAAGAAGAGCGGAGCGGAATTGAAAATCAAACCGCGCTACTATCAGGGCTTGACAGTATACGGGAGAAAGCGAGCGGATTGGGCAAAGAAGAGCCGCAATGTCTTCCATCGCCCCAGTTCACACAAGAACCGCCCACCGCTCCTACAGGCGGCTTCCGACGGGTCTCTCGAGTCCGTAGAATGGTTCTTGAGCGATGCTCCCCTGAGGCATTACTCTGAGTTTGGCCAATCTAAAGCTGCGAAAGAGGATCCTCGTCTGAAGCATCTCATTGAGTCTCCAGGGGGGTTTGATCGGGCGATCGCCAGATGGCTGGGCGCGCAGAATGATCTGGTCATTCACTGCGCCGTATTGGGACCTCTGGGAGAGAACACTAACAAATTAATTGAGTACCTTATCAAAGTGTGCCCTTCATCGCTCGAAGCGAAGTCAGAGCAAGGATTTACACCACTTTATCTCGCCTGTCTCAATGGCCGAGTACAGTTCGCCAAGACTCTGATCGATGCTGGAGCTGATCAATCTGTCAAGGACAAGGAGTTCAATAACCTTATCCACGCATGTCTTGCAAACGGACCAATAGTTGAACTACTCAGACAAATGTTTGAGCTTTTCGATCCTGAGTTGAGAGCTCACATGTTCTGCCAACGAAAAAATCTTACGAATGATGGTGATACTCCTCTGCATTTCTGGCTTAAGACTGCGAATCCAGTTACTTACTCACATCGATACACGGGTAAAGGACGTGTCAGAGAGCTCGAGGATGAGAAAATTGACAACGTGGAGATACTACGCCTCATTCTCGAGTTCTCAAAGGGAGAGGAACTGGAGATGCTCAATGGATCGGGAGACACTGTATTGCACACTGCTGTTGTCCGCCACTTACCCAGACATGCCGAGGTGCTCCTCGAGTGGAGGCCCAAGGTGCTCTACCGCGAGAACACCGTCGGACGCACCCCGGGCGAGATTGCGTATGATGCGTACATCAATTCGAAGCTGCAGTTTACGGGTGATGTCGAGATACGCGACAGCAACACAAGTTACGCCCAGGACATCTTGGGCAGAGAGCCTGAATCGTTTGACGAGTCGAGCGTGGAACCCAGGAAGCCCCGGGAGGAAGCCACGTGGGAGCTGGTGCAGGAGTATCTTGCAAAGGTGCCGGGCGAGAGAAGACTGGTCAGCTTGAATGAGGCGAACGACGTTGCGAGACGTCTGGGCGAGACTTATTCTTGGCAGCGATACTTCTCGTATGAAAAGAAGACTCAGAATGATGATGAGATGCCTGAAGAGGAAAAGGAGGAGGAGGAGAAGGAGACGGATTTCATCGGTAATGGTCGAAGGGGTGTTTGGCGTGTGGAGAAGAATGAGGCATGAGGTTTGGCTGCTCCTATTTGGAATATGATGCGGCGGTTTCATGTGATGAGAGGACTGAGATATGAGAAGCTTGATGATGGATTTTGTGTGAGGGCGGGTTTATGAATGATTTGGATTGAGCTCTGGTGCAAATTATGACAAGTTGCTGTCCGCAACAATATCGTATCTACGGCTCAAGCTTACCGGGGCCAAATGCCTCGTGTGCTTGTCAATGAGTGTTCATTGCAATACTGTATATAAGCAGGAGTTCATCGAGCTTTCGGAGAGCGTATCTTGACCGACGGTTTTTCGTCTGATGTGAGTAGCAAGGGGCTCATTGCGTTACAGCGCATTGTTTCGTTTCGTCTTCAACTGTACATAGACCCCAAACCACGGCCAAGTTGGCCTCGTCCCACCAAGGGTCTAACCTATGTACTTGGTTGCTCCCACAATCCTTTTCGGCCCCCTGCCTGGGCTGTTGTCTACTCACACGTGGGGTAATCGTGCAAGCGACCTGTTTGAAGTATTTGGCCTCACTGTCGCATCTAGTATATACAGTCGGTCAATCAAACCGGAATTAACAGCGCATTTTTTCGGTATGACAATTATTACCGCACTTTGCGGACCATCACTCCTTAGTTGGTGATAGCAGAGGATAGCAATAGCATTGAAGCAGAATACAAGCGTAGACGAGGATTTAGATCTATAAATAGAGAATGTCTGGAACGAGAGTATGCAACCACGTGCTCGGAGGAGCGACCCGGGTTTGCGGGCTTGCACTCACCAGATCTCTTGGGTATAGGTAGCAATATAGGGTATAACAACAACGACGGCGGTGACAATCTGACTGCATATGCCACAATATCTCACATCGGCGCCACACCAATAGGAACTTTACAGATTGGGGTCCAAAATCATTGATTCGACGCCATAAGCGATTACTGCGCCGCGGCGGCACGTTCGCCAATCAGACAATGCGCCGATACACACAAGCATATAGTCCTGCAGATGTATACCAAGCTGTTGCATACAGAGGGTTTCACTGCAGAATGCCTTATAAATAAGGCGGCCCTTACTGGCCCATGAGACGGGCCGTCTCGGGTCATACTTTACCGCAAGGATTCAGCTGATAAAAATATGAATGCAGGTATTATATATACAGTAGTTGATTGAAACCTGTATAACCGACAGTTCAGTATACTTTTAGGTGCATGGCTTATCGCGTTATGCCGTTGGTGCATATCCGGTAGAACATGATGCAGCCTTATTAAAGTAGCACTCAGGGACTACTGTCTGAAACCGATGGGGCCAGGACGCTGTGCTACATTGACATATATTGGTCGCAGGTCCGCTTAGAAAATGAACGTTGGGTACCCGATGGGACATCATCGTAATTGTCCTTGTGGGAGCACCCTATTATCATGTCGTCTGGCCTAGCATTGATCTCTACTTTATTTACAAACTCGTTGTCGGTGATTATCCTTATTACCTCTCTCAACATTAACAATTGACAATGGAGGGTCCTCCGAGATTTACGTATGCTGAATGAAACGAGTGCGGCAAGTCTGCGTAGCTTTACAGTGGCGATTTCATATGATCTTCTTCGCGCTAGACGTTCGCGCATAGCTATTACAACATGGAGTTCAAAAGGTAAGTAGCTTCAAAGAGTCAGTGGTTAGACAATCATACTAACATATACAGTGATACTGATACTATAACCACACGCCATTATCCTACACGAAGCGATACATCCAGCAGCCAAAATGCAGGAGACAAGCCTCAGCTCTCCAGTCCCAACACCAAATCCAGTCTGGTTCCACACATTTCACCATTACGAGGGAACTCCTTCCTAGAAAAGATAAATTTCGCAAGCTTATTTTCTCATATCAGCGGTAAAAGGAAGGGCTCGTACAAATTCGGACTATCGAAGAGGGACCGCGCTCTACTCCTACAAGTTACCCTGATAGTCGCTGTATTCATCACCAACCTCACCATACTGCTGTACGCTTCCTTGAGATATCCAGCTGTCAATGGCGTCGGACTCCTCTATTCTGGGGACTGCGGGACGATCCAGACTGCCAATCGATGGCTCCATCTATTGATCAACGTTTTGAGCACCGCGATGCTCTCCTCGTCAAGCTATTGCATTCAACTACAAGCTTCTCCCACCCGTGCTGATGTCGACAAGGCACACAAACGTGATAAATGGGTGGATATTGGAGCGCCGAGCCTTAGGAATTTGAGATATATCGGTCGCTGGCGGCTCTTATCATGTGTCGTTCTCCTCTTGAGTTCTTTACCCATTCACCTCGTGTAAGTTCTCAATCGCACGGTCTTCGTTGGATGATCAAGACTAACACACCATTGCCAGTTTCAACTCGGCTGTCTTCCAATCCCTAGCATCTAACGACTATTCTGTCGCAGTAGTCAAGGACTCCTTCCTCACAGGAGCCAGTTGGAATCTATCGACAGCCCAGCGCAATGGACAAGGTAACGTTGGCTGGGACGAATGGAAAGTCACCGCACCAGACGAAGACTACGAGACAATTATCTCAGGCATACAACAGGACGTCATGAAAGGCCATTACGAGAGGAAGAATCTGTCCGACTGCTACGCACTATACGACGACTACTGGAATCTACAACAAGGAAATGTCGTGGTGCTCATCAAGAATGAGACACTGAGAACTAGCGACGATGATACGTTGCTACTCTACACATTCGTCGCTCCGCGTTACGACAACTATGCGAAGAACCTGTGGGCGGCTACCAATGGCACGAACGATACTGTCGCGTTCTCACCAGATCCGCCCGTGACGACTGTGTATCTTGGTCCCCCTCACTTCGAGGCTTCCCATTGTTTTGTTCAACCTGCTCGTCCGGCTACGGATAAATGTCGACTCGAGTACTCGACGCATATTCTGTATACGGTTGTAATACTCAATTTCATCAAGTTGATCGCGATACTGTCTGTATTCACTAGTCGGAGGGTAGCAAGCAGGCGCCTCAAAGCCCGAAGTGAAGAATGGGATGCCGGTGAGAGTGAGAATGCACAGGGGTCTATTGCGGCGCGCAAAGAGGTTGTTCTTTCGACGCTCGGTGATGCTATTGAGTCCTTCATGCGAGATCCGGATGAAGCGACGAGAGGCATGTGTCTGTTGGACAAATACGACGCTGTCAAACAAGATCGTGATATTCGACCTCGTCAATGGAGACTATCACCGAAACGGTGGTTTTCATCCGTGACTTGGAAGCAGTGGTTTAGTCTGATATTCATGTTAGTCGCCCAATCCTTCAAACAACCAGCCTATTAACAATACTCCTGTCTAGTTATCTCCTATTCCTCACAGGCCTCTACACAAGCTTAGGCCTCCTCACCGCCTCACTGAAAGACCGAAACTTCAACCTGACACTCGCCTTCTTCCGGTCCCTAGGTTTCGGTTCCGTCTCCGCACTCACATATCTCAACATCGCTCTCCCACGCGGCGACCCCGTAGGCCTCATATCAAACGTCCTCATCATCAACTCCCCACAAGTCCTCTTCTCGATCTTATACAGCATCTCCGGCGCTGTGTTAACTACCTTCCTGGTTCAGAATGAGTACAGTCTTATGTGGAAGTCCGACCGCCGCAAGACGTTGCGCGTTTCGGAGCCTGTGGGCATTCAGCGATCGAGCTACTTTATAAGCTTACCCCTGCGCTATGGAATCCCGCTTAATGTCTCGTCGGCTGTATTTCATTGGCTTATATCTCAGAGTTACTTTCTTGCGCGTGTTACCGCGCTTTTGCCGAATGGTCAGCAGGACTATGGGAATTCGTTCTCGACGCTTGGGTATAGTCCTTACCCTATTATCATCAGTGAGTTTGACCACATCCCGGATACGGGCACGTTCGACTTTTTTCTGCGTCGCTAACCGCATACCATTTTCTAGCGGGGATAATCGGCTTCATCAATCTCATGGCGATTGTCATGATGGGTTTCCGCAGGTACGATGGGACGATGAGCATGGTCTCTACGAATAGTCGGGCTATAAGCGCTGCGTGTCATGGTCTTCCCGAGGATAGAGAGTTTGGGTACCAACTCCCTATTCAATGGGGTGTTATTGGTTCTGCTGATTATGGTGTTGGACATTGCGCGTTTACTTCTGCGCCGCCTCATACTGTTGGGAAACCGCTGGAGGGGGCTTTGTATTGGTAATTGTGGGAGTTTGAGGTCTTGTGTAGTCAGCGTTCGTTATAAGGCATGCTGAACATCTAATTATGTGAGACTTCGTTGGCGATTTTGGGCGAGGTCGGCTGTGACTGTGAGTGAACAGTAGTAAATGGGCATTTGCTAATCTCGTTATGCGCACGCGACATTGCCACCCCAACACCGCGGCGTCTTGTTGATACTTGCAGCAAGTAAGTGAGATGTTTTGAAGATGAGAAAATCAGACGTTTCGAATCCTTCGAGCAGATGTAATGGTCCGCCTCCTCGTTGTCGAAGAGCTCGGATTGCAATGGTTGCAAATGTCCACGGCTGTTGAGGCGTGTACTTTCACGTGCTACCTCCAAGAATCTATCTGTCAGAAGAAGTATCTTTGGGAGTTTTTACATGTGTTTCTGGGTTTAATGATTATGAGTACTGCACCTCCCATAGCTAATGATAGGTTAAGACAGGCTGGTGTTCATCACCAATTGTGTATAATCTATGTTGAGTGCTAGTCCCACGCTCTGCCCACGGACAGTATGTCACAAAATGGCTCATTTGTTCGGCTTCCCATTCAAGGAGACTCGGCATGCATCATGAGGTCCGAGGAGCATGATCCAGGGGTTCAGACATGTATGTTTACAGTATTCATCCGGCCGATTTTTCGGATGTTTAGTTGAGATCTCATCCTAATCCACCCTTTCTGATTGAGCGGTCACAGCACTTCCTGAAACTTTCCACGATTAGTCTGCTTTCAACTCCGAGAGACTATCCACTTGTAGCGAGGCGGATATCCGAAGCTCATCGATTACCCCAATTCGGCACATTTGATGTCTCCGTACGAAGGGGCGGAAGCTCGGTCTACAACAGGCATATTTTGCAGTACTTTCTCTCTTTCCTTGGTGCCCAACAGGTTGCAATCTTGTGCCAGATATTATAGTCTCATCTAGGAAAGACGATCGGTCGCGCTGTTGTCCATGGGATTTATCGTAGACCGTGCGTCGCACAAACTTATCTCAGAACGAGTGAAACCATCCCTCACGTAGAGCGCTAGTCAAGTCATATATCTTTCATCGTCGTCATCATCGGCTTGACTTATTGAACTCAGGTCTTGATCACGTAGGATAGCTCATCCCATGACGTTTATAATCCACCTCCCTCTCGTGGCCCTTTCGATCTTTACGGGTTTAGTGTTTGGGTATAGCCAGGTGTCTCATGGGTGCAAGTACTCACCTCCGTTATTATTCTTTTTGCGCTATCCTCCACGGCCACTGGCTCCTCCTCGGCAAAGTGCGGTTCCTGATATCCGGTGTCTTTCTCAACAAGACTAGGAAAAGGTTAGCGTCTTGACACAATTGAAGGGTCTTGTCCGATGAGACATACCCAGGATCAATCACAAACGCCACCAAATCCTCGTTTTCCGAGCCGATCTGCTCCATTAAGTAACTGGCTGCCGTCGTCGGAAGACCGTAGGAACCCGCCCATGCGAGACTCGGAGAACCGGCCGAGATACTGCTATGTGATGACGATACAAATACGAATCTCTGTTGTTTTGATCTCTGTAACAGAGGTAGCGTAGCTTGGTAAAGCTGTATTATGCTTTTGGTGTTTGCTTGGATGACCTGGTTCATTTCCCCAACATCGATCTTCTCGCCTGGGGTTGAATTTCGGATGCCGGCATTAACCACTACTGTGTCTATCCTCGAGATGTTGTGCTCTCTCTGAAGCCACTCTACTACTTCTGCGGCCCCCGTTGGTGATCCGCTATCGATTTTGGTGATGATTAATTCGGAACCTGACCCTCGTGATAGACTTCTCAAATCTCGGGTGTCGCTAGATGCTTGATTTTGTACAGCTGCGATGATTATGTGTTGAGGTTTGGCAAGATAATGTGCCAATAGCTCTTCGCCGAGGACTAGTTATCACCGAATTAGGCATGCGGGTGAATGGTTCTACTTGCAGTCCGACTTACCGCGCCCCGTAATTGTGACCAAGACGATGGTCGGAAGTAAGCCCTGAGGAACCATGGTTCAAAGATCCAGATACTCTTATCAGATGAAGGTGTTTATTTGAGATTGATACCATATACTTGTCGCGTTGTAATTGAAGATGTTGGAGTCCGGAGTGCTGCGTAAGATAGCAAGAGTCTAGAACTATGTAGGCGGATGCATGCATGCTGCCGCCTACACAAGGTATATAGCAAGTCTTGCTGTCCGAACTGCTTGAGTCGGAGCTTCGGACCTAAGGGAAAGAATCCTGTCAGGCCCGAGGATGACGACAAAGTCGCAAGACATGCTGTGTCGCAGGTTGGGATCACGCCTGTATATTGATGTTCCAGTCCTCAATCCCGACCGATTGTCTCGTAAGTTGTCAATAGTCTAGTGCGAGACTCTAGTCGCAGTCGGATAAACGGCATCTCGACTATTATTCAGCTCTCTATCACGGTCACCAGCCGAGCCACTACAGAACAGTTGAGTCCTCTCAGGCCCTACAAGTGCAAGTGTCCGAGCTACTTAAATCACCATCAATGGCCGTAGAATTCAGCTGCCTACCAATCTCGATAAACATCTTGTCCGCCTCGTTTGTTTCCTGTCAGAATCCTGTCTCGGCTTCTAGAATCCTCCCCAAGCCTTTGGAGCCGGTAGTCTCGGCTTCCGATGATGCTTGTACTCACGGACGTCCGGGCACCTCGGCAATTCATGGCACAGCAGGAGGGAAAGATGTACACATGCTGATAGGTCCAAATGCGCGTCTAAATGCAGCCCTAAAGGAATAATCTATCGACGAAGACGAAGAAAGTACGAGGGAAGATGCTTGCAACTTTGACCCGATGCTCGGGCAGTGTACCGAGTGTACCTGGCAATCGAGCAATCAAAAACTTGATCTAAAAACTTTTAAGACTCCCTGCAGAGAAATCTCAATCCCTGCCAGAGCCCTGCGTCTTACCGATTTCCCCACGATAAGCATTTAATCGCAACTAATATCTGCACGCAGCTTAGGCTGTGTTTCGCCACCGTCAGTTATGATTGGAGTTTGTACGGTACGTATTTTCTTTGCTCCATATATCACCATATCCACTACCGGCCCACTAGCTATACCCCTTTTCGTAGCGATAGACGGGCGTACGTCACGAAGCCCACTGATCGGCCGTTGCATAAATCGTGAATCGAGTGACAAAGCGATATGAAAAATGGCTATGTACCCCTTCGAAATCTATCGAAGTCCAGTCGCGACTAGTCTCAGCCCTATAGATCACACCCCCAAAAAGGAGATTAAGCCCTGTATTTTGAAAATTCCGTGACTGGTGTTATTTTCACCAGTTACGAACTTTTTATGTGGACCACCCCGAGCTACCTATGCAAAAACAAAGGGGCTACCCCGGATCTTCAAAGGTATCTTTTCCCACTTTCCCAGTCATAACTGACGGTGGCGAAACACACCCTTACATCCGTACCTGAACTCGTCAGCATGCCCCCAGCGCGTGCAGGTTGCCGCCGCCTGAACTCTGGGCATCCCTTTTGGGTTTGCTTCAGCGGCGACATTATGCGCCTCCTGAAAACGACAAACATCCGTGCTACTATCATAATGAATAATTCAGCAGTATTATGTAGCATACGCGTTGTATGGGAATGGTTGAAACCCCCGCGGTAGCCGGTCAAACCAGGACAAAAGGCCTGCAACGCATAGAATCGAACTATCGTCTTGGAAAGTCGACTGGACAAAGGAATATCAAACCTATCGCCCAGCATTGTTGAACTCGGAGACTCCATATCTTTACCCATCATACAGTCTATGGGGTACGCTATATCACACGTCCAATAAGGCCTAGTTGTGGCGATGGTTCATTTTCTGCTGATCAATAGTACACCATGGGGTATGGTGACGAGTTTCAGTACGGAATACATCCGTAGTCGGAAGTCCGTGCAGGGTTTGCAAACACCGACGAGGACACCGAATAAACGCCGATTTAAACGTCTTCATCCAATGCGCACTCAGAACCGAGGGACATTCCCACTATCATCGGTACCAAAGAAAGACAAGGTTGCCAAATCGAGACGAGGGTGCGTTTCCTTTAAGTAATAATAGTACTTGTTAGGCCTTAAAGCGGCTTCTGACGTGTTTCCGGTATGGTTACGACCTATACGTTAGGGATATTAATTTGTAAAACGATATTAAATAGCAACCGTTTTTTATATACTTTATTTTTAGCAGTGGATATACTAATTTAATATATACTACCGTTTAATTAAATAACTGGCCTTAGTATATACTGCTAAGCCTGATTTTTAGCTTTTAGTGTTTTAGTAAATATAATTATCTTTATTTTTATATACTTTAATTATAGAACATTTGTTTTAGTTTTTTTTTTAATTTTAATTAAAACAAGTTCGAATCGGCGCGCGGGCTTTTATTTTTATATTAAAAAAAAAAAAAGAAAATACTAAAAGTGCTAAAATCGTTATTTATTTTAGTATTAATAACGGCTTTAAAATAGCGTTAAAAACCTGGCTTGCTTTTTAATAATATAAAAAATCTAGTTATAACGTTATTATAAACTAATTAAAGTTTAGTTTTACGCTTATACTGCTATATTTATTTAAATAAATTTATATCCATTTTAGTACGATCTTTATTAAAATCTATATCTAGAATTTTTCAAAAACGGTTGCCATTTAATATCGTTTTACGAATTAATGTCCCTAACGTATAGGTCGTAGCTATACCGGAAACACGTTAGAAGCCGCTTTAAGGCCTGACAAGTAAGGATTTTTACATGTGTCGGCAAAGTGTATGTGTGGCTACAGTGAACCCACAAAACTCCGTACAAAGATGAATCCGTACTATTACTCCCTACACGTTCGAACTCGAGAATAACAATGTAGCTGTTAAGGCACACCACAGAATTGCCCGAATGAGGTTGTATTCCTGTCAGTGGTGGGACTGCGGACTGATACGATAAGTTCGCCAGACCGGACGCTTTTGCGATGCATTGCTGTTTGAATTAGGGATTAAGACTTGTTTCGTCATAATTCAAGATGTAATTCACATGAATGTTATCTGATGAGAGACGCTGAAAGAATTGTCACCTCAGATGCCCGCATATCCTAAACCGATCCACGTCCACGGGCGTAAAGTCGGTCTGGAGAATCGTAACTTCCAGTAACTCCTTGACTTTGCTTTGATGCCACTGCCGACGGGGAACGGTAGCTATTATCGACATCGTGATCGAAAGGTTGCTCATCAACCTGCTGATGATACTCGCCCGCCGGTGATACAGGGCTTGCGCGCCCATTCCGCCCATTCCGAAAGCGATATGCCGACCACGTCAGGAGAGCAGTAAGTGCTAGCGCGAAGAAAAGATAGAGAACGATTTCGAATCCAGGCACATGAGGTCTACGATAAAACAATTCTCTGTAACTTGCGGTAGCAAGAAGTGCGCCAACGATAATTCTTCCGAGCCCGTACGCTGCGAACGCTATGCATAGGGTGCCTAGCAGAGCTTGGGGTTCTACCATGTCGGTTACTAGTAGGGCCCATGTGACTTGAAGGGGTCAGTCGTCATCTCAGTCTAGTGAAAGTATTGGGGTACATCAGCGCATGGAAGTTAGTGACTTACGGAATACAGCAAAGCCGCTGATCATCTGCAGGAAGAATAACCCATCGGCTAAAGCACCGGGCCGGACAACTCTTCCAAAATGAGCGAGCTCGATCTTGCCGACGAAAGATAACGACACAACGATGGCTGTAATAGGCACTATTCGATGACTGATTAGTAACCGAGAGCACACAATAAGAATCGTTGCGGCTTTCGCTCCTTAACTCACATTGAGTGTATCGAAACTTGGTGAAGAACACGCCAAGAAAGAGGACCAGAATCAGAGGAAACAAGAAAACTAGCGTAACAGCTGGTAATTGGGTCGAGTCGACATAGTTCAAATTACAAGAGTCGAACGCAGCGACGGATAAGAAAGTCGCGATGAAAAAATATGTTTGCACGTCTTTGAAAAGGGTAAGGACCTATACGGCATGTCAGCGAGGCGCGAAAGGTAAAGTGGCACACAACCGGCCTGGAGGCGTGACTCACCTTGAATGAAGAGCCGTTTCGCTGCCATGGACGAGTTGCTGATGATGACGATCTTTGACTTTCCCACAGCCAGAGAGCTTGCTCAGGTGTTCCAAGAAAGGAGAATGCATATCCAGCTAACAGTACGCAAATGATAGCCCATGACAACGCCAGTGGATATATGCCACCGCTGCTGAGACTTGGCAGAGCTGCGAAGAAATTGTAGCCGGAAGCCCATATGACAATCCTGATCATCCGACCCCACGCTCCTTCGTACCAAAGACCCGTCAGGTAGACGAACGCGGGGGCTAAGATACCATCGGCAAGACCAAAAACTAGGGACGAAGAGGTCAGGTCAGCTTTCTCGTGTTTCAAGCACCACAGAGAAAGAACCAAATGATGCGCCACTTACTGAAGTTCAAGGCAAGACTTGCAGATTTGCCTGTCACGAAGTTGAGTATAATAGCAATAATGCCTGGAAACCACAGTCAGTATCAATCAGAAGGACACACTCTCTGGAAATTGAATACCTTTTATCAAGGCCGCAACACCCACGAGGTTCCCCATGTGCATTTTACGGAACAAGACGAAGTTCAACGGCTGAACCAGTAAGAAGGCAACATGGTATAGCTCGATCCAAAGCAAGGGATGATCACCGCCAGCGTTATTCACGGTATACACGCCGTAGACAAGCTATGTGCCGAAGTTAGTCAGATTCATAATCTCGCTTACTCCTATAGCATCATCGTCGCACCATACTGAAAACAAGGTGTTTCACTTACGAACATGAAGGGGAGTAGACAAAGATCTATCTTCCATCGGTCCCAGAATCCATCGCGTTCATGTGTTGGACCATGGCGAGCAGCATCTGTAGACGACCCAATAGACTTGGCTGGCCTATGCGCTTTTCGGTTGAGCGCAAAGCGAAACCTGTCGATTCGAAACATGCGATCCAGCACAAGGGTCTTGACGCGAATAACGGCTTCGCGAACAAAAGTGCCCTCCTGCCAGTCGTAGGAGCATAGGATGGCGCGCTGCATGCCGCCTTCATGACCGCAGACGATGACTGCAGTTGGAGGCCTGGCAGCGCGGAACGCGGTAGCTGTCATGGCGTATGTATCGATGAGAGTGAAGACTGTCTCTTTTTCAGCTCGCTCAGTTTCAGGCTGGAGTCCCTTATCGTAAGAACGGTCCTGAGGATGAGCTGATTTCGCGGGTGGGTGGCCGACACGTTCACCATTCTCAGACAGTCCATTGCGAGAAAGTGGTGAGCCTGCCACGCTCCATTTGAGTCGACCGTGGTTGAAGCCGAACAGGATCCGCTCGATCTCGCCGATGTCATTCGGGATGCCCTCGAGACCTAGGAAATGGGCTTGAACGGACCAAAACTTGCCCTGATAGATGTTCAACAGCATGACTGGAATCAAGAGCGTGATGATAGCCGCTGGTATGAGGAATATCAATCCAGGAGCAAGAAGAGCAGCTGCTGCCCCAGATGAGGCTACAGAGGGTGACGCGCTGCTACCGTCCGAGTCTGAGGCGGAATCCGCCTCCGCCAGGAAGACGCCCCCAAGAATAGTAAGAGCCAGCCCGAGAATCAAGTAGGCCGGCACACCGCGAAGCAGGATCTTGCCTATCAAACGACTTGCCGTAGGACGTTTGAGGAAGGCAACCTGTTCCATAGCATCCCACTGTATCGTAGCGCCGAAAGCGCCATCTAACGTGACAGTCTGGTCGTCGACAATACCAGCGACCTGACACCGGGGCTCGATATCCCACAATCTGACGTTCCACGCATCGCGGATCTTGTGCCAAGGAGCGTCACGACGAGTCGGCTGCATGCATATGAGTCGTTCCAGAAGTTTATCACTGTCGTTCGCGAGAGATAGCCGAGCGAAGGCTTCGAAACTCGTGTCATCCGTCACCACGGCAGGCCGCCTTCGCAGCAGACCCATAAGTGCATACGCGATGTCACCTCCGCTGAACTGATCCGTCTGTCGCGTCGAGAAGCACTCCAGCGCACCGCTCACGAGCTCAAGCGGCGTCAGATGGATTGAGGACTCGTAGTGATCGACGAGCTCCCGCACCTGTTTCGCGTCCGACCACACGCACCGCGCAGCTACATTTCGCTTCGCGATTTCTTCAGGCGGGTTCGGACCACCGACGGCGTAAAGTTTGATGCGCCGCTCTGGAGAGCAGAGAAGGATCTCGGGGAGTGTCCAGAGCCGTGAGCCCCAGTGTTGTAGCCATTCTGTCATAGCCGCGGGGCTGTAGCTATTCTCCTGTGGCTGACCTGGCGGCCTACTATCGTGTGGCGGACCCACGAGTATCACCAGGGAATGGGCGGCGCGGACGATGTCACTGATGCGATAGACATCGTCGTTTTTGACATGCCCTCGCACCTCATCGCCCTCCTTGTCGCGAATGCATTCGAAATCAACCCAGAAAGCTCGCTTGCCAGCCGCCCGCGCAGCTTCCATGCCGTATGCGAGTACCATCCCTCTATCTTCATGTGCTTGCTGCTCGTATTTCGCCTTCGTCTCAGCGTCTGGTTCCGGTTTATTTCTCCATTTCTGGTCGGCGCTGACGAGAAAGTGATGCCTTGTGTAGGAGATCAGGACAAAGTCGGTGCTGGCAAAGTCACCATGGTCTTGAATCCAATCCGTAACTTTGCGTCTGACATATTCCGTGTCGGGGCCACGTGGCCCATCCTGAAGAAAACATAGATATCTCGGTCGGAAGTGTCGGGCGGGCAAATCATCGAATTCCTCATCTATCCTTTCATCGATCATTGGAGGTCTAGGAGGGAGCTGAGGCTTCATCTCAATGTCTCCTTCCCCTTCCAAGAGCGGTTTGCTTTCCTCGGCATCTTTGTCTCGAGGCGATTTAAGCTGGCCCTCTTTAGGATTCCTAGATACCTTTGGGTATCGCCAGTCTTGGTATTGCACCGGGTCGTAAAAGCCTCCATTCTTGAAGACACCTTCTAGATTTTGCGGTATCAAGAGCTGCGAATGGTCAGCTTTGGGGGCTCGCTGATGCGCAGTTCCTCATCAATGTAAGACTTACAAGGACGGCAAGTATGAGACAAGATGGGATCCATCTCAAAGCGAGGGTAGGGATGGTTCCAGAGTCATAGCGGCGCTCCTCTGTTCCTTCGACGAGAACTGGAGAGTACGTCCAGTGGGCTAGGTGCAGAATGGCAGATACTCGCGATCGAGGGCGTCCGTTACGCTCCCACGTCCTTTGGCCATAACCGTATGCATTGTCCGTTCCCTGAACTCGCAAGGGAGCTAATCTTCCATCATTGGGTCGTAGATAATGCTCATGACTAGACGAAGTCTGGTCAACATATTTGACGCGCCCGACTACACCACTTTGAGTCAGTATATGCTTTCCCAAGCGTGCTCACTGCAAGTTCGCTCAGGCCCTTGGGTCGAAACCAACTTGCCAAACTCCCCGGATAGGCGAAGAACGTCAAGAAGTTGCTTACAGGCATCGCGATGGCGCAGCGACATGTGTTAAGAGGGGCCAATCTCTTGGCATAAGCGCCCACGTGTGGAGTGATCGCTGGGAACACGGTATTGGGAATACGACTCTTGCCCGTCAGCGGCACGTGCCAAAACGGCTCGATGCAACTTTCATGAACGTCGCCGTCGCCTTTACAGAAAAGAAGGTTGAAGTTTGGAGATGGACAGGTCGAGCGCCAAGCCATCTTTAATAGATTTTTCTTCACATGCTAGGACTTCACGACGAAACCCCTTGATCACATCTGTAGCTGAATTGAGCGCATACAATACAAAACATCTATTATTATTAAAGTGGCGATCAGGGCTGAAATGATATTGGGGGCCAAAAGACGAGTCCAGAATCCAGATTATGCTCCGCTCTCGTGCCGCTCCCGCGCATGGCGCTACCTGATAGGCTGCTTATACGACGGCATTCATGAGCATGATCATCTTGAAGCCATCTCTGCCTGACAACTCCTCTAACACCATGCCCAGAGATAGGTGATATTTCTAGAGTGAGGCAATCCAAGTTGAAGCTTCCGCGTCAAACGCGAAAAATACGAAGAGTCGATTGCGGAATACCCTACCCCATAAACAAATGCTAGAGACTTAGCTGAGTGAAAATACTACTCAAAAGACTTGGCTTTGAGCGCCCATATTCAGAATCACACAAGCTTCGCAAAGGGCCTGCAGATACAACTGCGCATTGTTGAAGCTCGAGGTATTGGGGAAATGAATGGCTTGTAGGCGACAAGGGCAGTGTCGCGATATTATTGTCTCACATCACGCAGCGTTGCAAAGTCCAGAACCGAGTTCAGGGTCTGGGGGGTCAATCCTTGTCATCATGCTTTCGATACTTGGCGCTCCGCACGGGTATCGCAACACATGGACCCTTGACGGGCTGACTTGTAGCGTTTGCTTATGTCGATCACTTGACATGTCGACACGGTTTATGTCTCACTGATTCTGTCGCATAGTCACTTCAATCGGCATGACAGTCAGTCAGTGTTAAGACGTGAACCAACGCTCTATGTTGTGAATTAGATACTCATTCAGGCGGGCATAACGCCATCACCTCGAAAGGCTGCACAGAAAGTGTCGTTACTGTCATTGCAATGAGATACGTCGCTCTGGCCTCACAAGGTTGATCACAGCCATGGGCGATTCTACTGCATGGACCCATAAGATCGTAGCGACCAGCACAGGTGCAGCGAGATGCGAAATTGCCACTATTCCGAGCTCGCTTCTGTGAGTTTGCAAATAAGGTGGTCGCAGGACTCATCTTTGAGAGCGGCAAAGGAGCTAGGTTGATCTTACATGCGCATCCCTGCGACATTGAGACTCAGACTTCCTTCATAGCCCAGAGATTGAACCTCATAGATACGATGCGCATCACTCTCGTTGTTGCGCTACGTACCGCGCCTTATTTTTCAGGCCAAAATCGACGCGTGACTTGGTGCTGACGGAAGTACAACACTGACGCCATAGGCAAGCAGTCGCCCAAAGGTGAACGGCAAGCCTAGAACAAAAAAAAAGTACATAGCAATCAGTACGACGATGCAAATAATCAAATTCCAAAATTGCATGCGTTTTGGGACGGTGTTGGGGAGGGCGCAAAAGAAAAAAAGATGGGGACTTACAGTAAATACCAAGCGTGGGATAAAGCCCGAGTCGTCACCGACCCGGCCCGTCACGACCAGCCTAGCGGCTTATCTAAGGGAGGTATGATGAAAACTGTGAGCAGTAGGGACCAATCGCTTTTCAGTGGTCCATGCCCCGATGAGCGGTGCAATTATGGGGGGTTATATACACTACAATTCTCCGTACTTCTGCCGAACCTCTCAATTAATTCCACGCACGCACGTGCCAGTGCATTGTAAACACAATGCGCCCGTCGCCTTTGAATGGATGCATCGTCGCGTGCATCGAATAACCCTTTTTATTTCGGGGTTGTACTTGTCGCATGTTACTGCACAGGCTGGTCCCTTATTGTCGTCAATGAAGTGATGCGTCGCTGAACGGCTTCATGCACATCTACCCGCTCACATGAAACTAAATTATGTTCCCAACCGAAGTGACCAATTATCTGCTTGGACTATTAAATATGTTACTAAGCCCTTCGTTCTTTAAGGCTTAGGCCACTAATTAGCAAAATATAACAATAGATTTACTTTAGCGGCTATATATTAATTTTAGTGTAATTTATTAGTAAAATTAAGTATTATATCTTTTTTGCATATTTTCATATTTAGTTTTAATACCATTATAACCGTTTTAACGTTTTAAGTAATAATAGCCGTTTTTAAACCCCTTTAACTACTATTTACTAAAGTATATATTTTTAGGCTTAAAAACGCGATTTCTGTTATTTTTAATATTTAATATTAAAAAGCATAAATTAAATATTCGATTTTTATTAATATCGGTTATTTTTATTATTTTAAAGTTATTAAAATTAAAAAAAAAAAGTAAATTATTAATTATATAGTGCTTATTTATTTATCGTTATATTATTATTTTTAAGCTATATTTTTACGCCTTTTAAGTCTTTATTAAAAAAAACCTTTTTAAAAGCCTTTTTAAAGGCTTTTTTAAAAACCTTTTTAATATTTTCGTTAATTATTTCTAATTATTATAAAGCTAAAAATTTATACTTTAAACGGGTTTTTATTTTTAAAACTACGGCGTTTACCGCCGTTAAAGCGTTAATTTACGTTATTTCGTTTAATAGTTTTTAATTTAATAGTTTTAAAAGTATTTAAACAAATATTTTATCGAATAATTTAATAAATTTTGCTATAAAATTATTTTTTAAAGCTTTTAAAAAGTTAAAAAATAATTGTTTTTTACTTTTTATAAAAGTTTCGATTTTAATTTTTTAAGCCTTATTAATACCGTTACCCGCGTTTTATAACTATACCCGTAGCTTTTTTTATACGTAAAAAAACGCCTTAAAAGCATTTCCATTAATTAAAAAGCCCTTTATATATTAAATATAATATTAAAACTTTAAAATAATCCTATTTTACCCCTAAATAGCCCTAATTTGCCTTTATATAATAACTAACTAAGCCTTTAAAATACGGCCTTTAATATTATAAGCTTTATAATATAGCTTAGCTTTTTTAACTCGTTATTTATTCTTTTTTTTATTATTATTACAAACGGTACGTAGTTTAATATTTCTAAAAATTAAAGGCTTTATATTGTTTATAATAATACGTTAATTATTACAAAAGTCTTTTTTTAAAGCCGTAGTTCGAAAATAAGTTATTTCCGCCGTTACGTTAATTCCGACCAAAACTAACGCCGTCGAAATCTTTTTAGCTTTTTTACGTATATATAATATAAAAAATCAAAAAAGCGTTTAAATAAATTTATATATTTTAAAGCGTTAAATTATATATTCGTTATAACGCTAAATTACTTATATATTTATCGCCGGCGTTAATACCGTTATTTAATTTATTACTTTACGTAATAAAAATATTATAAAACGTAAAATAACGCCTTTTAAAAGCTTAAGCCTTTTATTATCGTTTTTAAAAAATATTACATAGTTTAGCCGTTAGTTCTAAAAATACGTTATTAACGTTAAAAATAAAAAGTCGTTAAAATAGTTTAAAATAACTTTAAGCTTTTAAAGCTATATATTAGTATTTTTTTAGGCCTTAATTATAATATTTAGCTTAAAAATACGGTTTTTTACCTATTAATAACTTGTTATAAAGTTTAATTTACCGTAGTTATAAGCCCTGCTATATATAATAATTATTAATTATTATTAATAACGGTGTTTTAAAACTTTAAAAAACTATTTATTTAATGGTTATATTTTATATATAATATATAATAATAACAATAAAAATAATATATAATACTTTTTAATAAATAACGCTATTTTATTAATAAAGTAAATAACGTAATTATTAAAAATTAATAATTTTTATTATTTAAAATTAATAGGTTTAATAAAGCGATAAAAATAATCGATTTATTTAAACGTTATTTAATTATTTAACTATTTATTTTCGCTAACGGCAATAATAATACTAGCTTTAAAATTGTTTTTCGTTTAAAATCGAAAAATCTAATGCTTAAAAAATATAATAAAAAATAACAAAACGTCTTTAATTGCTAAAATTACTTCTATTACTATAGCTAAAATATAATTATTAAAATTAACGAAATATATAGCTAACCGGTTAAAATAAGTCTATAATTATATATTTTTAATACAGCTTATTTTAATAAACGTTTTGTTTATATTATATTTAAAATTAAAACGTAAATTATATTAAATATAAAATATTTTTAAACGGTTAAACTATATTTTAATAAGATCGTAATTAAAAGCTAGCTTTTTTACTATAGTTATAAATTAACTTTAAAGCTTTTTAAATAAAGCTTTATTTTTTTAAACTACTTATTAGCTTATTTTTTATTAAAATAGTAATTAATAAAGCGTCGATCGCAATTAGTACTTATTATTTTATTACCGGCATATTAAACGATATAAAGGTTAATTTAGTAACCAATCTATATTAACCGGTAAAATTAAACGTAAAAAGCTATTTTTTATAAAGGGTTAAATGCCGTAATATTTTTATTTTTACTACGGAAATACGCTCCGTTAGCTTTATTACGTGCTCGAAAATAAAGTACGTTATAAAAAAGGCACGCCGCCTTTAAAAAACAAATATAAGGGTAAAGGCTGCAAAGCCGGCGTACGGTCTCCGAGGTTTTGCCGACCGCACGGCGAAGACAAAACTACGTATATATTAAATATTTGCTTTATAAATAAAAGTCTATTTTTATATTACGTTTTTAGAATCGTTAGCTATTATTTTGCACTAATTTTATACCGTAATACTTTTTTATTTTTATATATTTAAAAATAAAGCGATAGTTAATTTACGACGATTTAATCGACTGCGTTTAGTTGCTTTTTTAACGAAGAACCGCCGAAAAAGGCTAATAATTAAAACCGGACTAAAGTTTATTTTTAACGCGTTGGAATTTTTAAAACAAGCTTTAAATAAAAAGCTACGAAAGGCGACGACGCTTATTTTAGACCTTAATTATTATAAAAGGCCTTTAGGCCTTAATTAGGGAAACAATTTATTAAAAAATAGCGGTTAAATTTTTAACGATTATAACGACGACGATTAAGGCCCGGATACGTTTAATATTTTTTAAAATCGGGTGGTATATTTTTTAAAAAAGCGATAAAGCCGAAAGCTTAGTTCGTTATTTAGTTTATTAAATAATTCGTTCGATATACGTAATAGCGTTTTTTATTCGTATAGTAAACGCTGACGGCGCGACCGTTATTAGCGATTTTATTGCTAAAAAGAAAACTAAAACAGTTTTATAGAAATTATCCGAGCTTTAACGAATAATTAATTATTTTTCGAAACGGTTTTAATAAACCGCTTTATAACGAATTAAAATAACGTTAAAATATTGTTATATAATTGCTATATATTTATTAAAAAAAATACTTTATAGCAAATCGAAAAATAAATTGCTGCTATTTAAAAAAAGAATTTTTAAAAGCTTAACCGGGCTAACTATTTTTAAATTAATTAAGCCTTTATTAAAGCCGACGTTAACGTTACGAACAATTAGCGAATATATTGCAATACTTTAAAATACCGAAAGCTTATTTAAAACTATATACTAGCGGATTTTTAAAGATTTATTTATAAATTAAACGTCGACTTTAAATTAATAAACCAAACGTTTTATATAACTTTAAAAAAAATATATTACGGCTAATATAATAAAAAAAAGTTATTACGAGATTTTTATATTTAATAATTAATAATAATTAAAAAAACCGAAATTAATACGACCGAAAAATCGGCGATAAAACGTTTAATTTATTACTATTAATATTAGTTTAGTAAAAGTTTAGAAAATATTTTAATTAAAAATAAGGTTTTTTTATATAATTTTATAAAAATAGTTAATAAAGCTAAACGTATTTAAAGTATTTAAGATTTTAAAATAAAGCGCGTAAGCGATAAAAGGCCGCGTAAACGCGATTTATCGCCGATAAAAAGGGTTAAAAATAAAAAGTCCGAAAAAAACTAAGGCGAAATTTAAATAAATAATTTACGAAAGCGAGCTAATAAAAATAAATCCGATTAGCGATATAATACTAATAAAAATAAATTTAAAAAAATTACGTTTAATTTTTATAAATATTATAATTATAAATAAATAAAGTATATTATAAAAAATTGCTTTAATTTTTATAAAAAAGCGAGCTATAAAAAATATAATATATTTATTTTAGTTTAAAATATTAAAGCGTTAAGCGATAGTAGTTTAAACGGTAAATAGTTAAAAAAAATAAAAGCGGAATAAATTACGTTTAGTTTATTTTAAACGTTTTTAAAACGATTAATATCGGCTAACCTTTTTATAATAAAATTACCGTATATTTTAGTAAAAATCGCAAAAATATAAAAATTAAAATTAATTTCGATATCGAAGTAAGCGTTAATATAGTTTATAAAGACTTTACGAAAAAAAAGCTTTATAAATACGCCGTATTTGTATTAATATTATTAAAAACAACGGGTAAATTTTTTTAATATTATAACGTTTATAAAGTTAATATTAATATAATTAATAAATAAGGTATTACGAAAAAGTTTAAATAAATATTTTTCGCTATTTAGCGCGATCGTTTAGCGTTAAAATTTTTATTATTATGTTTAAAAATAAGGCGGCTTAGTTTTTTATTAAATATTAGCCGATATAAATAGTATTTTAAAAGTTATAAAAAACTAAACTTTAAAAATTTCGTAAACTTGCTTTTTTTAAATAAGCAAAGTTACGTTATTAATTTAACGAATATTGGTTTTAAAGCTACCGGCGAAAAAAATACCGAACTATTTTTTCTTAGAATTAATAATAATAATAAAAAAAACGACGTTATTAACTTACCGGAGTGCTTATATAAATTTTACCGCGTTTATTTTAATAAAGCGGCGAAAAAACTATTTATACTAAAAATAATAGAATATTTTATCGAGCTAATAAAAAAAAAGCAAGTATTTTTCGGGCTAATCTATTTAATTACGAAAAGTTATCGGAAAATGTTTAAAGAGTATTTATAAAAAAATATAAAAATAAAGCGAATTTGTTATTTTATTACCGACGTTAAGGCATTAATTTTGTTTATATTAAAAAAAAACGAAACTTTATAGCTATATATAAATTATAAAAGGCTAAATAAAATAATTTTTAAAAATAAATATCCGTTATTTTTAATTTTAAAGGTTATTAACCGATTAGATTTTATTAAAATGTTTTTTAAGCTCGATTTGCGAAATGCGTATTATTAAATCTGCATTAAAAAAAGCGATTAATAAAAAACCGCTTTTTAAACGAAATACGGTTTTTTTAAATATATTGTAATATTTTTCGGGCTAATAAATGCTTTAATAACGTTTTAAATATATATATATAAAGTTTTTAACGGTTTAATAAATTATATTTATATTATATATTTTAATAATATTGTAATTTTTTTAAATTCGGTAAAAAAGTACGAAAAGTATTTTTAATAAGTTTATAAACAGTTAAAAATATATAACTTTTTTTATAAACGATTTAAATATAAATTCTTTTAAACTATTATTAAGTTTTTAAAGTTTGTCGTTAATATTAAAAAAGTGCGTATAGACTTTAAAAGGGTTAACGCTATTTAAAAATGGCTTTAATTTAAATTAGTACATAATATTTAAATATTTACCGGCTTTATAAACTTTTATTAGAAATTTATCGGCGGGTATTCGAAAATAATAAGTTTTATTATAGTATTATTAAAAAAAAATAAAAAAGCAAAAAACTTTTACTAAAAACGAAAAGCGGAAAACGTTTTTGAAAAAATAAAGCACGTTTTTTATACGGCGATAATATTACGTTATTAAGACTTTAGTTTAAAAACCCGAGTAAAAATTAACGCTTTAGTAAAAGCTATTGTAAATATTCTATTTTAATTATATAGTAAATAATAAAAATTTGTTATATATTAATTACGGAAACTAACGAATACGGAAATACGTTAAGCGATTAGTTAATAAAAACTATTTGTTATAATTAAATTTTACAAATATTAAAAACAATATTTTAAAGGTATAATTTAAGCTTTTACGATTTATACCGATTATATAGCATTAAAAAAAATTATTGATTTATTTGCGAAAAATTTCCGAAAAAAATTAGTAAAATAAATATATCGCCTTTTTTAATTTGATTTCGAAATTAAATATAAGCCGGGCGTTTTAAACTTAATAAACGGGCTTTTTCGAAAGCTAAATTATATATTTAAAGAAATAGCTTATAAAAACGTTTTATTTAGTTTATTAAAAAAACTTTAACTATAAAACGATTTAACGCCGGTAAAAAGCCGTATATAAAAGGTTTCGGTTAAAAATATTACGGTTATATAATGTTTAAATAAATATTCTAAAAAGTGTATTTATAAAGTTTACCGATTACGCTATATATAATTAGCGGTAATTATTAAATCTAAATATAAGCGAAAAAACTCGGATACGCTATTTATTATTTTAAAATAAACTGTTATAAAAAACTAAACCTTATTTACGGTAAAAAAAAAAACAGTTTTTTATAATAATATTTTTAAAGCTTTTTATAATCGAATTAAAAGATTTTAAAAATAAAACCAAAATATTGCCGAATTAACAGAAATCGCTTGTTTACGGTCCGAAATTAAAAGAGGCTATTATTTAGATTATAAAAACGTAATAATATTTAAAAAAAAGTTAGTAATTTTTACGTAAAAGGCCTTACGTTAATAATTAATCGTATAATATTACGATAATTTTTAAATAGGCTATATAAAAAAAAACAAAATAGCGGATTTACTACGTAAAAAATTTTATTAAAACGGTATAAACCTAAACGTTAATTAATATACCGGCGAATATACGGCGTATAATAGGGCTAAAATTTTATAATATAAGCTTTATAATAAACTATAATTATTACCCCTATCGAGCGAGCTGTTTTAAAAAATTAGCTTAAACTTTATTATAAGCCTGTTTTAATATTTTAAAAACGACGGCGTTATATATAACGTTATTTTTATTATCGTCGACCGGTTTATAAAAATAGCGATATTTTTTCCTATAACGAAAAACTTAAATATTACGAAATTAGTTAAAATTTTATATAAATAAATAAAATGCCGTTTTAGTTTATTAAAAAGAATTATTAATAATAAAAATAAACTAATTATTAGCTAGTTTTAAAAAAAGTATTACGAAAAAAAAAAAATTATACGCCGATTATTTATTACGTAGTATTTTTAAACCGATAAATAAATTAAACGGGTATATTAATTATTAAAAAAATATTTCCGTATATTTAATTTATAAAAGCCGAAATAATAAATATAAGTTTTAATAAAAACTAAATTCTTTTATAATAATTTTATTTACGTTATAACTAGATATTTATTTTTTAAAGCGATATATAAATATTATTTCCGAATAATAAAGTACGTATTTAAACGATTAGTTTTTAAAGTTTAAAAAATTAAAAAAAAACTTTAAAAAATAAAAAAAGTCTGCTAATTTTTTACCGAATATTAGGCGAAAGCCGTCGATATAGTTATTAAAAATTATAACAAAAAATATATTTTAAAAGAATTTAAAATAAAAAAAACGGTTAGTTTATTAACGGTATATTTTCGGTTTAAATATAAACGTAAATTAACGCCGATTTATATACTAGTTATTATTTTAAAGCAAATAAATAAAATAATATATTAAATCTAGCTTTTTTAAAAATATAATAAAAAATATAACGTGTTTTTAGTGTTTTTTTTAAAAAACTAAAAAATGCTGCTAATGCCGATTGCTTTATTATTATTTATAAAAAAATAAAAAAAATAAGAAATAAAAAATATTATATAATATAAAAACGATAAAGGCTAAAAAAAATATTTAATAAAATAAAAAAACTAGTTTATAAAATATAATATATAAAAGCTTACGGCTTATTTAAAAAATACTAGCTAAATATTAGCCTAGTATAAAAAAAAGCAAAAAAAGCGTTATATTAAATAAAACGATAAAATATTATTATAAAGTAAGCGCCGAATAGTTATCGGTAAAAATAAAAAAAAAACAAAATTTTAAATTAATTAAAAACTTTAAACTAATTTTAATTTATATATAAAGTCGGCTATAAGCGGTTAATTATTAATAACGTAAAAAAGAACGATTAACGAAAAGCGGTATAAAAAAAATAAAAACGATAGTAAAACTAATATCTATATATTTAATAATTTTATTATGCTTTTTTAACTATATCGTTATATTTTAAAACGGAAAAATATATAGTACGTTAATTACGCGATATTTAGTCGTAAAAAAAAAAGGGCAAAAAAAAAAATGATTTAAAAATCGAGATTTTTTTTATATAAGTTATTTAAATTATTAAAAACGCGACTTTTATTTTTAATATTAAAGCTAATAAGCCCGGCGTCGCTTTTTCCGTTTAAACTTTTACCGTTACGACGGCGATTAATCGCTTTTTTTCCTTTCGAAAACTTAGAATTACGGACTATTAAAAACGATTTATAAGATTTAATAAAGCGTTTAGCTTTATTTTTAAACTTAGGTTTGTTTTTTGGCGTAATCGGGGAATTAACGGCGATTTTTTGCTTTTTCGATAACGTAGCCGGATTTTAACCGGAACGAAAGCGAGCTTTTTTAGCGGTACGGCGGGGGGTATAGGCGTTAAAACCTTTAAAAACGACGGTATAAGTTTTTAAAAAACGACTATAAATACCGTTAAGTTATTATTTCGGTATTATAATAGTATAAAAAATTTTATAGCCAACGTGGCGATATTTCGATATTTAATCGAAATTATTTAGTTTATTAAAAAAAAAGTAGTTATAGTTTTATATTAAAAGTAATAAAATGCGATAAAAATAGTTTAACGTATAGGGATTAATATCGTAAAAAGGCTAAATATCGGTAACGGTTTAAAAAATTTCGTTTTTATTTATAAAGTTATTAGAAAAATTGTTTTAATTAAGGTTAATAAATTATAAAAAAAAAAAAATTAAAGACGTACGGTTATTGCTATAATTTAAACGGAAAAAAGCCGGTATATAAACGTAATTTTAACTATTAAAATTTCGAGTTTTTCGGATAAAATTAAGTTATTAATATGCTACTATTCCGTAATAGCGACTATTTTATAAAAAGCTATATAAACTTTTTTAAAAACGTATATACGGCGATTAACCCGTAAAATTTATAATTGTTTATAAAATTTTTATTTTTAAACAAAATATATAGTCTTAGTTTAAAAGCGTAATATTTTTTATATAGCTTTAATTAAATAAATAGAAATTTAATTAATTAGCCGGCGAATAATCGTAAAAAAAAAAAAAAACGAATAATAAAAAAAGGTTTATAGTTTTGTTTAAATTGTACGTATATAACCCCGGAAAGGCCACCGGCGAAAATAAAACAAATTAGCGCTAAGTTATAATATAGCTTGCCGATATATTCGGCGTAATAAGTACTAGATTTGATTAAAATTTATTAAAATTAATCGCCGATTAGTTAAAAAATAAACCGCAGGGGATATATTAAAATTACTTTATTGCCGAAATTAATTATTTCGTTATCGTTGTTAATAGCCCGATTAGCGGCCGATTAATCGGAAATAGAATAAATACGAACGAAAATAGTAGTATTTATTTTAAACGCGTAATAAAAGGATAAAAATCGTAAAAATAATAATATTAAAACGGGTAAAAATAATTCCGATTATATAAAAATTAGGCGCTATATAAATAAAAAAAACAAAATAACGCGCGAAAAAAATCGTAAAAATAGTAATTATATTAAGGCGAGTAAAAAAACTCCGATTATATAGAAATAATACGCCGTATAAATAAAAAGGGAAAATTTAATAATTAATATAAAGTTAAGGAGTACGAAATAATTACGATAATAAAAAAATAGTTTACCGAAATGCAAAAAATTAAAGCTAAAATAGTTATAATAGAAAAAAACGATAAAACAAGGCTATAAAAAAGTTAAAAATCGTATTAATAATTAACTAAGTTTATAAAACTAAGTTAATATAGGCCCCTATATTTAAAATAATTAAGTAACTTTATTATAGCCTATACCTTACGTAATAATATATTTACGTAGATTTATCGCTTATTAATAAAGTAAAAGGCGGAAATAATAAATACGCGGGATTTATATTAAAAAAAAAGGGAAGCAATATAAAAGTAAAGGTTATAAAGCCGGCGTATAGTTTTCGAAGTTTTGCCGACTATACGGCGAAAACAAAACTACGTATATATTAAATATTTACTTTATAGATAAAAGTCTATTTTTATACTACGTTTTTGGAATCGTTAGCTATTACTTTGCATTAACCCTATACCGTAATAACAAAATTAACGCTTTATATAGCCTATAACTATTAATTAAATATATGCCTCGACTTAATTATCGAAATTAAATAATAAAAATAAAACGGTTTTAAATAGTAATAATAAAAGTAATTAAAGTAAAAACGATAATAATTAACGTAATTAACGTAATTAACGTAATTAACGTAATTAACGTAGTTAATATAATTAACGTAATTAAAATAGTTAAAATAGTTAAAATAGTTAAAATAGTTAAAATAGTTAAAATAGTTAAAATAGTTAAAATAGTTAAAATAATTAAAATAGTTAAAATAGTTAAAGTAATTAAAATAATTAAAATAATAGTAATAAAAATAGTTAATTTATAAATAAAAAAAAACCTGTCGTATAGCTTTTTTAAGGGCTAACGTAACTAGCAAGTTTAAAAATATTCTAAAAAAGCGTAAAAAGGGCTAAAAAATTAAAAAAAGATTTATTTTATAAATAATTACTAAAATAATCGATTTTAAAAGTTTTAAACGATTTTAATAAAAAATTAATTTTTTATAATTTTTTAAATAAATTAAAATTAATTAAACGAAAAAAGCTAACGGACTTTTATTTATATTTTACGATTTTTAAACTTTTATTTAAACGTTTATTTAAACGTTTACGCGTTAATATTTACTGCTATTATTATAAAAAAGGGTTTTTAATAAAAATAAAAACGATAGCAAAATCTATAATAGCTTTAAAATTATAGTAATATTAATTATAATAATAGTTTATTTATAAAACTAACGGATATAGTAAAAAATTAACGCTTTATTAGCTTTAATATAGTAATTTTTAAAAAGTAACGGGCGTATAGATATACCGATATATAAATAATTTAATGCTTTAATTTAAACCGGCCGAAATATATTTATTATAATAAAATCTATAACAAGATTATATATATATTATCTATTTAGGCTTAGCGGTGCCGATCTTGTTATATTTTGCTAATTAGTGGCCCAAGCCCTAAAAAACGAAAGGCTTAGTAACGTGTTTAGTAGTCCAAGCAGATATGTTGAATAATGGCGACAACTCCGCATCATGCAAGTGTCTATGTGATGAGTTGCAGGGATAGCCTCGACACAAAGCCTCGTCGAGGAATCGAGTGTTTGCTAATGCAAACGACAACTCGAGTTCAGACCTTCTTCCTCGATGAGCTTGTTGACCTGCCTAACCAGCTTTTGGAAGACACTGCCCTGGCGCTATATCTAAGGCATAATAATCCCAGCTAAAGAAGCTCTAATTTTTTGGTATAATATTGAGTCGTGAGACTGAGAACACTATGGTAATTCACTACTGTTCGAGTTGTTGTGTGCGCTTAAGCTATCTTCAGGTTTACGGGAAGAACCAAACGGAGATGTGGCATGCCGCATGCTATGTGTTTGAAACCATGCCGTGCGGGAATCGGCTTCTTACGTTGATTTCGACGCAAACAGGGAACAGAACTCGGGAAGCCATCAATCCCCGTTTGTCACCATCGCCTATATCAGGATTGACTCAGCCTGTGAGATAACAGACACCCGCAAGTCGACCCTATTCATCATTTCAAGATCATCAATATGGCTGCAGCATCGTCATCCATCACACCTCGTGTTACAGCTTCTAGCAATGGCCTAGATGCCCTCCGGTACCTAACCCTCGATGAGAAACCCAAAGATGCCAACGGCCTTCTCGACACTGCCGAGGCAGTTGCTGCAATGGTTGACAAGCTTCATGAGCTTCCAATCCATCCACCTTCACTATACGTCCATCTTGAAGGAGTCGACCTCTCACGCCATGGTACGATCTCGATCCTCCAGATCCACGTTCGTACCAGCCACCAGAACTATCTGGTCGATGTCAAGACCCTTGGAGAGACGGCATTCTCAACACAAGGCACACGCACCTCAACAACACTGAAGGCAATCTTAGAGTCGCCCTTGATCCCAAAGGTCTTCTTCGATATACGCAACGACTCCGATGCCCTGTACAGTCATTATCAGATCAAAGTCCAAGGTATTCAAGACCTCCAACTCATGGAATTGGCAACACGATTTGGCCACAAAGACTTCGTAACAGGACTGAAGAAGTGCATCGAGCGAGACCTACCCATGACGCGCACCGAGAGACTCAACTGGATCAAGACAAAGGACGAAGGTCTGAAGCTCTTCGCTCCTGAGAAAGGCGGGAGTTACGAAGTGTTCAACGAGCGACCGCTCCCTGAGAAAGTCAGAATGTATTGTGTCCAGGACGTGCATTTCCTACCCCGTCTGTGGGATGTGTACAATCGTGAGATGATTCCCACGTGGAGAGCCAAAGTGGAGGATGCTACGAAGGCGAGGGTGGTAGAGTCGCAGGCTCCGGGTTTTGAGGCGAAGGGTAAGCATAAGACTCTGGCTCCTGAGGGATGGGAACCCAGAGGTCGGGATAGACAGGTGATGGGCATGCTGTTTGTGTAAAGGTGACATGAGAGTGCTGGAATGACCATGGCGATTTAGACGAGGTGGGAATTCTGTGAGGTTGGAGGAAATGAGTGTGAGGGACCCAACTTGAAAGGACGACTATTGATTAGTGGCTTTGGATATCTATGAGCCTGTTACCTCGCCTATCGCACATTGCGCTTCGTGATGGGCCTGGATTTGATGGGAACTTGGCTGTAGAAGCTAGAGTATTCGGAGAGGCAGTTGTACTCATCTATCAAAGGCAGCCTCTCTGCATGATTGTGACGGGGTGTTGTTGGACCTGTGGCAGCGAAGGTAATGACATCCTTCCCTCATTGTGAAGTTGGAACGTCAGCTCAAGACCCTCATGACTCTCTAGGTATTATATTGCAACCGGCAACGGCGAGTCATGTCTGATAAGGTTCTTAGCTGAGATTGAACAGTTCTCAAGTCAATCGATAGTCCTCTCTGGCTCTGTAGTCAGACATGTTGAAAGCCGTCTAGGCTGCCGAGTGTTTCGTCATACAGGAGGTCTATAAGGGGCTGGTCCGGTTTTCAATGGATATAGGCAGGGGATAACGGCGGTAGCCGGAGCTTGAGCATTTAAGGTATTAGATGTCTTAAGACCGCCGGGGTGTCTCCGTGGCATGCATCTCCGTGACTCCGTGGCACTGCCGAGCTGCTTGGAAATAGACGATGTCGGCGATAAACAGTGACCCAACAGGAACCTGAGCGTCGTAGGCTGCATCAACGTCTCATTTGTGAAATATGACTCTCAGACGATGCAAGATGAAATTAGATGGGACACCGGACGACATGACTGCAACACTGATACTCCAAATTTTCGGATTTCATTTGGCCTCTCGGGTTAGTATTCTTGTTATCCCCTGTGAAAAGCAAGCTTCGGTCGACGTGACCGAATTTATGGATCTTCAACCTTGGGTGCGGGGTTATGAGGGGCATGTCGTTACTCGTAGCCGGAGGAGTTGATGTGAAGATGGCGACAATTGATGATACCTCAATCTACTATACGAACCAATTAATGAAAATTCCAATATTCATGTCAAAACACTGGAATGAGGCCAGTCACTTCTTGTGCATCAGCGTCATCGAGAGGATAGTATCTCGGGCGAGTGTAAGCTGAGTAAGGTATGGTTTCGCACTCTGGCAACGCTTGCCCCCACATAAAATGAAATGATTCAGTTGGAATTGCTCATGCACAATGCTCACAATGCTACCTTGACAACTGGGTACCAGGGCCCGGTGTCAACCACATGCAGGCACCGAATGGACGGGCTTTGTGATACAAGCGGTGTAATTTATTATTCAGCAAGAAAGGGTCATCTCACGTTACTGATGTCGGACTTAAGCTTGCGCTGCATTATAGACCACACACGACGATAACGACGATGAAGGGCTTTAGCCTGAGTAAGGTAATGAACGAGCCCAAAGAGTGAGAGTCATTCGGATCGGGAGGTGGGCACGATCGCCTCTCGGGCTATCCTGTATGTACGTCATGACGATCTGGGCTAGCTTGCTAGATAGGCCCATCTTTGCACAGCGCCAGTTCGAGAGGCAAGACATATAAAGTCAAGCGTCCACCCTCCTCGTCTCGTTATGATTTTGCATATTGTTCAAGATACCAGACTCACAAGCAGCATACGTATTCTACAGCATACCATAATCCAAAGCCACATCCCGCTATCGCATATTCGACATGGCTGATATCAAATTTGAAGGATGGTTGGGCGAGGGCCCCGAGTCGGTCAATGGAAAGATGGTGTGGAAGAGCTTCGAGCCCAAGAAGTGGACTGAAGACGATGTCGATATTGAAATCTCGCACTGCGGTATTTGCGGCTCTGACTTGCACACATTGAAATCTGGATGGGGCCCATCAAACTACCGTCCGTATAACCCACCACAACACATTCCATCCGACTAGAAGAATACTTACTCATAACAGCATGCTGTGTTGGACACGAAATTGTTGGAAAAGCTGTGAGGGTCGGCAAAAACGTGAACCACGTCAAGGTCGGCGATAGAGTCGGCGTAGGAGCCCAGTCGAGGACCTGCCAGCAACCTGACTGCCCCGAGTGCTCTAACGGCAACGACACCTACTGTTCACGATTCATGGTCAACACTTACAACAGCAAATATCCCAACAATGAGGGCAAATCCATGGGTGGATACGCGAACTACAACCGATCGAACAAGCAGTTCGTTGTTCCCATCCCCGACGGGCTGAGCTCTGCAGCAGCAGCTCCGATGCTCTGCGGTGGCGTCACTGTCTACTCGCCGTTGAAGCGACGTGGGTGTGGCCCTGGAAAGAGTGTCGGTATCGTCGGTGTTGGCGGTCTCGGCCATTTCGCTGTGCTTTTCGCCAAAGCCCTCGGCGCTGATAAGGTGGTGGGCATCTCCAGAAAGCTCTCCAAGAAGGACGACGTCCTGAAGCTGGGTGCTGTAAGTCAACTGCCCCCTGAGTAATGTTTCTGATAAGCAGTTGTAAGATATCGTTACACGGCACAGTGCTGACATGTGCTTCGCATAGACCGATTATATCGCCACCGATGACGAGAAAGACTGGGCCAAGAAGCATGCCAAATCGTTAGATTTGATCATCTGCACCATTAACTCGAGCTCTGCGCCCATGAACCAATATCTCGGACTTCTCAAGTACAATGGCGAGTTAGTCAATGTTGGGTAAGTTGATCGCCCCAGGCGAAACAGGTCACGACTAACAGTCTCCAGTGCTGCGGACGGCGGTATGCTTCCTCCAATTAGCTCGTTCGTGCTCCTGAGTGGAATCAAAATGAGTGGTAGTGCGACTGGCGCCCCGTGGGAAATCAAGGAGATGTTACAGCTGGCGGCAGACAAGAAGATCAAGCCTTGGATCGAGGAGAGACCCATGGAAGAGGCAAACCAGGCGATCTTGGACATGGAGGCTGGAAAGGCGCGGTACAGATATGTGCTCGTGAACGCCAACCCCGGCGCCACCAAGTTGTAAGCCAGGAGGCAGGAGATCAAGAATCGGTAGAAGAAACTATAAAGGACGGTTAATTCTAATGGGGTGTATTTGGTGTTGGTGATAGATGAAAATAACTAGAAATCGTATGAGATCCGAGAATTTGAAGATATTATCTGTCATACGCAGCTACGGCAACTGGAGAGTGTCATCCTGCCTCTGTCCCGCGAGGTTCCACTAAGTAGGCACATCAAAGTACATTATCCGGAAAGAAGGGCGATGAGTGTAAGTCGATGGAGTGAGTCCTTCGATTTACATTCGTTGCCGATTCTACTTATGATAGTGCGTACAAGTCCGCTCAATTACTGCAGGTGGTGTGATGAACACATGTACATCGACCATTCAATGCCTCGCTGCTCGGGTGGGCAGCTGCATGATCAGTGGCCGAGCGCTGAGAGCTTATCTCACCGCCTGACAGATGCAGTCGGGCTTGGCGCGGAGGAACCTTGCCAAGGTGCCGGTACCTGACCGTCCCCCACGTCAAAAAATTTCGCCGGCAGAAAGACAGCCCCACCTCCAAATAATTTTAGCGGTCAACTTCAATTGCTGCCATCCATCGCCGTCGACAGGCACTCTGTGCCACCATCTTCACAACACCACGATCCGATATCGTCGCTGTGCTCCAAGATGCTGCGCGAAGTGTGAGTTCGCTATAAGTCTCCTCCGCGCCTGCTCCATACTGACTCGAACTCGATATAGCAAGCCCAAGAATGCCCGGAGCAAGCGGGCTCTGGAGAAGCGAGCACCCAAGACGGTTGAGAACCCGAAATCGACTCTGTTCCTGTATGTTCTTCGATCGCCGTACCTGCTCCATTGCCTATTTCTAACAAAGGCATAGCCGCGGAACAACATGCAGTCAGATCGCTCAAGATGCGATCGCAGACCTTCACTCCCTCAGACAACCGTAAGAGCTTCCGGCGCATCGCGCGAAACACGGCCTTTGCTTTGCGCGTCTAACAATCTCACGATAGACTGGCCAAGAAGTTCACCAAGAAGAATGACATTCACCCCTTCGAGGACCCCTCATCCCTGATCTTCTTCTCCGAGAAGAACGACACCAGCTTGCTGGTATTCGGCTCGAGCTCCAAGAAGCGACCCCATACCCTCACATTCGCCCGCACCTATGCCACCAACCAGATCCTCGACATGATCGAGCTGCACATATTACCCGAGACCTTCCGGACGTTGTCTCAGTTCAAGTCCCGCAAGTTCGCCATCGGACTCAGGCCCCTGATGCTCTTCTCCGGAACGGCCTGGGACAGCCCTGTCGCAAACGAGTACACCATAATCAAGAGCATCCTGACCGATATGTTCAAGGGTGATACGAGCAGTGAGCAGATCGACGTCGAAGGCTTGCAGTACATTGTGTCAGTTGCAGCCGATGAGTCAGCTGGCGACGATGCCAAGCCTACTGTGCATCTGCGTGTATATCTGCTTGAGACCAAGCGCAGTGGACAGAAGTTGCCGCGTGTTGAGTTAGAGGAGATGGGACCCGTAAGTATCAATACAAATTCAAACCTATTTGTCATGACCGCACTAAAACATGGTTTTGTAGCGAATGGATTTCCGTGTCGGTCGCAGCCAACAGCCCGATGAGACAATCATGAAGGAGGCACTCAAGAAAGCTAAGAACGGCGAGGAGAAGACGAAGAAGAACATCTCGACAGACATCATGGGCGATAAGTTGGGCAGGATACATCTCGGCAAAGTGGATCTGAGCGGTCTCCAGACGAGAAAGATGAAGGGCTTGAAACGGAATCGCGATCTCGATGGAGATGAGGGAATGGACGACGAGGACGACGCGCAGAAACGAGCGAAGAAATGAACAGTTGACCGAGACGATACACAGGACGGTAATGAAGTCACGAAGATACTGCCTAGCTAAAATCACTGGTCGACCAGTTTGCGAGTACCCATTCCAGTACCCATTACAGCACAACTCCCTATCACGCATGACGGCATTTCACTCGACGACGACATAGTTACTGCGATCTGGTTCGAATGATTGTTTCAACGTCTATGGGTCATTTCTCATCCGTCATACATCTGGAACCCCATCCCGACGTCCCAATCAATACGAGATATCCGTGTCGTCCCATCTCAAGACGCCGCGGTCACCGGTGTTCCTTTCCTGTTCTCCACCAGGATCTGGGAGTCTTTGTTCATCGCCTTGTACTCTCTGATCAACCGTCCGGTGGCCTTCTTGCCCTCGTGGTCGCCGTGCTCCCAATCCTCGGGAGGGAAGAGCTCGAAGAAACCGAGCTTGTCGAGCATGGGGATCGATAGTCTCAGGGCGTCCTCCTTCTCCTTGATCTCCTGGGGGTCGCCCTTGGCGGCGGCGGCAGCGTATCCTCGGATGTTGATCAGAAGGGAACTATTTCGTGTTAGGACGGATGGGGTTAGGGAATCACGGTTGCGGTCTTACCCGAACGTTCCTGTCTGCACCGAGCTGCCATCGGGGAGCTTGACCTCGGGGAACTTGGCACCGCCGAAGGACTTGTTGACCGTGACACCGAGGTCGGCGCCGTATCTGTTGTCGTTGTTCTCCGGGGCGGCGGCCATCTTCGTGCTCGCGATAGTTCGGATGCTGTTCTGTTGGATTCGTGGTAGGCTTCTCGTGAGGGCTCGTAGGTTGGCGACTCTAAATAGACTCATATTCTGCTGTCTCATAGGACTACACTGCGGCTGATCGTGCATGCGACTTGATTCCTTTATACAGAGCTGGATTTCACGCAGTGAACTGCTCGAGATGTTCTATGTTGCCCCCCGAGCCTTGTAGTATGTGGGCCCACAGGGGTCGGGATCATCCGCGGAAAGTCCGGAAAGGGATTTCACGCCTGTTACCTACGTGACGGGTGTACTACGAAAACTTCGACATCTCACAATCTCGATTCCGAGTCCATGGTAGGTCGATGTTGTTGAGTTTTTCTTTTGGTTGTTGCGACCAAAAACGCCGTGGAGATGTTCGTTTGACGATGATCGTGGAGCTTGCTGTCTTGCTGTGTTTTGCCTATCCGCGGAGCATCCACGTATCTGGGCTCCACGGCAAGGCGAGACGCCGAAAGGAAAATGGCAGAAGAAACGGCGGTTGTAGTATGGCTTGGGTCTTAGCTCTGATCCTGATGCATGTCACTCACACTGCTGGGCTGCCAAGAAGGAAGCCGAGGGAGCGACCCTGGTACACCAACATGCCACTTGCTTTCACATTCGTTTTTGGTGGTGCCATAGTGGTGTTTCTGGGGATGATTGTTTTCACTTATTAGTCAGAGTCCGGTCTCGAATGGCCGAGTCGTCCATTTCGAGTATCATTCTGCGCGTATGGATTCACTACAACCTTGTGTCGTCTTCAGTCTGCAACGGCGAGGCAGTTATCGTCTGCCTCAGCTGTCACTCATAATTGTTTGTCTGACCGATTTCCAGGATTGGTAAACAATCTTTATGGAGCGTTCCTGTTCCTGATAGGATGACCGAACTTGACCTACCGCGGAGAAGCAGAATTATGGCAGAAGCATGGTGAACTACTGTTATCACGTGCATGCGGCACGGTTGCTTTTGCATTGACGACTTGCTGTCAGACTGATATCTCGAGTCATTGTCGACTACATACACTGCGAATAGTAGGCGCTTTGGATTGTGTAGGCTCCGGGAGCACAACGTTCCATCCAGCACCGCCGCATCATTCATACTGATTCTCGAGTCAGCACGGGATCCCTCGACAGATCGCAACACGGCAGAAGAATAATTACTCAACAGGATATATTGACTATCTGCTTATGTTCTTGTCTTAGAAGCTACGAGTCATCCTCACATTCGAGGTTTGAGTGGTATTCGTCGTCCCGGTCTCAGAGCCGCTCGTGGTCAACTTGAGAGTCACGACACCACGCGCTGGGACAGAAACGGCAACAACACCTCCTGACAGAGTCGCCGAAGTGCTCGCAAAAGTGCTCCCTTGGTTCGTCACCCACGCAGACGCGGCAGTCGGCGTAACGCCACTGAAGGAAACACTCGCCGACTGACTCGACGTCCCGCTATTCGTGAAGACGACGACAATCGAACCATCGGTGTTCTGAAAAGCACCTATGATCGTGCTAGTAAGAGTTCCGGATGTCGCGATGCGGTACGCACCGGGACGGATGTATCGAGACCACATGGCGAATGCCCAGAATATACCTGACGGCGTCACAGTTGTGCCATCTGTTGCGTCAAGGAGGTGGGAGCCGGACTGTGTCTGTTGGATCTCGAAGCCTTCCCAGAACAAGTACGCAGACAGTTCCGCGTTCACCATAGCTACGGCTAGCTTATTCGCCCACGTGAATCCTTCATTTGTGCCTCCAGAGCTGTACCAAGTGGTCGTGAAAGCCGTGCTCGGACCGCCCTCGGTGTTCCACTTCGGCAGGTCTGTTTGATCTATGGGCGTCGTGGCATCTGCGCTGTATGAGTGAGAAGTGATGACATCCAGATAATCTGTCGAGCCTGCGGTGACCAGAGCCGTGGCGTATGTATTAGTCGTGCCCCAGCCGACGGCATCGCAGCAGGCGAGCTTCGTCGAGAGATTGGCCGCTTGGACGGTCGCGTCTAGGATGGGGATGAATGATATGGCTTCCTGGGCGTTGGTGCTTATCTGCATCTGCGAGTAGCTGACCTGATAGTCTGGCTCGTTGAGGAAGCCTAGGTGAGTTACCGTGATGCCCTCTTGTGCTACATGCGCGGACGCTGGTTAGACGGATTCTCGCATTCGTCCGTCCTAGAGATCCAGATACATACCGTAGTACTGAACATACTGCACGAGGAAGTCGGCGTAGGCTTGTTGCCAGTCTCCTGTTGAGCAGGTGTGACCAGTTGAGCCACACAGATAGCTGATCCGTATGTTAATAATTATACCACAGTCCCAACTTATATGAGTATCACTAACCCCGGAGTCGAATCAGAGCCACTAGTCTTCATGAATCCAGGCGCGGACCACGCATCCGCATATATCGTCTTGACACCATAGCTCACAGCCTGCTTGCTGAACCAGACCTGTCCCGCATCGTCGCCATCCCACACATACGTCGGAGTCGAGGAATTCGAACCAGGGCTAGCAGGCTCAATGCTGTCACCACTACCTCCGGAGCCAATGCGATTGCGGATGATTGAGAATCCCGCACCGGTCGAGGTGTCGAAGAGATAGTCTAAGGCTGATTTCTGCGTATCGGCCGGCGCAGCCTCGAACTCGCTTGCTCGGCCGAATGCCTGCGAGAACCCAAACCCGTCAATTTGTTGGTACTTTGTGCCTGTGTTGACTGTGATGGCGGTTTGACCTGCGGCCAAGGTGCCCAGGGTGCCGAGGATGAGGATCTTGCTGAGGGAAGCCATGCTATACTCCATCACCATGCTCGATGATGGGATTAAGGGAAGTGTGCGGCGGTTAAGTCCTCCATATGTATTTCGAGATCTCCTAGACTAATCATTCTGGGTACAATTGGCACGCGTATCTCATTGAAGGAGCCAAAGATCGAATCATGAGTAAGGCGGCATCGTGCTTCCGCTCTGTAAGCGTGCAACAGCCCTAGGTTAGCAGTTGGAGAATTCGGCTCATCGAACCGTCGAGTCGACAAGGATGCTTAGTCTAGAGCCATGGGGAATGCGATATGTATTATCCGAGTATCAGATATGACAAGGTAAGAGGGTATCTGCTTGGACTACTAGACACGTCCCCAACCCCTGCTACCCAGGGCTTGGGCTATTAATTAGCAAAAAATGAGCAGGTAGGCAACGCTAGGTCCTGATCGGGAAAGGGACATCTGTTTTGGCCTGAGATTATAAGGGATGCGTGTATACTGTCCGACGTACTGTCGGTAGGGCGTACTGCGATATATAACGTGCAGCCGTATAGCCGCTGTTTAGATGCATAATGTGCAGAGTTTATGTCATCGAATAGGCTAGATCATGCCAAGCATGCTCTAAACCGAAATACGAGATCTGTCACTGAAAATAGGCTAGCGTAGAGGTACCACGCTTGTGCGAATGTTCCCTGTTTTTTGCTAATTAATAGCCCAAGCCCTGGGTAGCAGGGGTTGGGGACGTGTCTAGTAGTCCAAGCAGATATCTGCATGGACTACTAGACACGTCCGCATGCCCTGGTCCCCAGGGCATGGGCTTCTAATTAACAAATGACATGGGGGTATTCGCCTTAGCGCGGTACTTCCATTTTGGCCTGGTTTCAGTGGGAGAATGATGTACCTCGGTTAAGGGCATAGCCGTGCGGATCTAGCCTATTCGATAGCATTGATCCTGTAAATCATGCATTGAATGAAGGCCTATATGGCTGCACGTTATATATCGCAGTATGCCCTACTAACAGTACGTCGGACAGTATACATGTTTTTCAGTGCGATACAGGGCTTTGACAATGTATCTCTCCCGATCAGGACCTAGCGTTGCCTATCAGGTCATTATTTGTTAATTAGAAGCCCATGCCCTGGGGACCAGGGCATGCGGACGTGTCTAGTAGTCCATGCAGATAGGTATTCATGCTGGTCTCTAGACTGTCCTGATCTGTGTTGTTCCGTGATGTATGGAAACAGAACGTGGGAAATAACCCGATTGGAGGGGTTTCATTGAGCAGACTCAAAGCTAGCCAGACCCCGCTTCATCCGGACAGCAGTCTGAATCGTCTCCGTTGCTATCTGCGCGGTCGCTTCATTCTTGTTTGTGCCCTTTGGTGCTAAGAGAAGGGGAAATGGGCTCAAAGCTAACGAAGTCTCCTGAAGACAGTTTTAGGGATTCGTCAAGAGTTCGGCGCGAGTAGACATGAAACATTGTGAATAGATGATGTGTATTTTATGACTGCAATGTTCTGCAAAGGTGGAATAGCGTTACATTGAATAGACATATCTACAATGAAGCAATTGTTCCATACTGCTTATATTCCGAAATTTCTCATAAACTTCTGATTCGGAATTTTATCTCTTGCCAATTGAGCCAAGTTTGTACGAATGTTTCTCTCGTAAGACGAAATGGTGATTAATAGAAGGTACAATAAGTGATATCCTGACAGTGTCACTTTTCCTAGATTGTTGTGGTGGTTTGGGTATGATAATCTCTGTGCCAGACGTATACTGTGAAATTGACGCTCGAATTGCCAACATACACATCAGATGCTGGAATATCGGCATCAATAAGCCATGTTTCCAAGACACAAATGGGCAATTCGTGAGGATGAATCTCATATTTGATGTCTCCTGCTACCTGGGAATGCGTGGCCACATCCAGTATTCATGTCCAATACTGGCCATATGCCGTCGTAGGTGCATTCGTCTCGCACGCCTCTTATAACCTACGATACCGGAAGAAGCACAGTTGTGGTGGATCTCACTCAATGACCACGACTTGTGTCAGATCAATCTTCTGCGATGATTGACTTATTGCCTCGCTCTACGAGTATTGAATTTGGTTCTCTCATCATGACGCACGTGGGTTGAGCGAAAAACCTAAGGTACCGAGGCGAAGGAGCCCCCCAAAAGGACCCTTGAATTTCGGAAAATGACGAACCGTCGGAACAGTTTGACACCCACTTTCCTATTCCGGTAAAAATGTCTTTCTTTAGGCGCATTTTATCTCCGCTCAGTACGGATGTATGCGCCTTTTGGAGGCAGAATTTCGAGATTCCCATCTTCTGCCCATCCTTCCGCAGAAAACCCGATCTCGCTTGGTGGAGGACCCCGGAATACCTTAGCGTGCGGGCTGCTCGAGAGAATGAAAGCTTTTCTGGCAGTGGATTTTTACATACATTGTCCGCGAGATATCATTTGACCTGGGCGACCTCAGCAACTCGATAGTCCTGCCATATATACATGTACGTCCACCTCAGACCGCTCCAAAGCAGCAAGCCTCTATTCGTAAACTGTGGGACACTACAGGCGTGGACAGGCATGAATAGTACCAACAGTCCTCAGCTCATGCACTCTGTTTCTGATTCGTCATCCAGCCTCGTATCCCGTTGGGATGTTGAGGAGCCAAATCCGGAACGAGAAATGATCACCATCAACCGGGTGCGCTCGAAGAAACGATCCAATGAACCGGACATCGTTGCTGTGCTCAGCCGCGTATTCGACATGCGGTTGCAACGATAGAAACATGCAGGTGGAACAGCGGAAAGACTATAACACTGGTTGGCGAGTTACTCCTGCGTATGCAATGTTTATACTCAGCACCTATGCACGCCACGGCCCGAGCACAAGAGCTGTTGGCATACAACTGCAGGTTGCTGCCGGTGCTGATTCAGTGACGAGGAGCGAGGAGACGTCAACAACATCCACACGTCGATCAACATCATCGGATGGTCAGATTCGGCCCACCACAGACGATCTTTTTCCGCACCAAGAAATGCTCACATGCAACTGCAGATGACTTGAAAACTCTGCCAACTCGCCAACCTAGCAACATCCAGAATCCCTACGTAGTCAATTGCGGACTCGTTCATTAATACAACTGTAGTTGAAGTCTGATTGAAGGTGAGCTCTGATCAGCCTCGTCAGCTGGTCTGTATTCAACTGTCAGAAGCGTTTGTCATTGCAGAAACCGTCCTCTGTGTTGCGTCACGACCAATTAACGTTGGCGGCAGCCTTTTTTCTCCCCTTCGCCAGCTTGATATCTGCTTGATATCTACTTCTTTCGAGTCGTACACAAACCTAGACTGAACTTCCAATGCTCAAGCTGTAATGCCATCATGAACCTCATGATTTGTACATCTGCCCTTTTCACATTCGGAGCCAAAGCCACGTTGTGCCTCCTTATGTAAAGATCTTCCTTGATGTAACCCTACTGCTACTGGATCGTATCTTTCATCACTCTGACGACTTCTCCATAATGTGCTGAGCTATAGCGAACTGAACTGTGATGTCGCCACTTGGTTTTTTATCGCGTGCAGAGTGCTCCAGCATTTTAGACCTGTACGACCCTGGCCCTGACAGCCCTGAATCATCGGCGTCGGAGCATATTATTAGCGGTGGGCATTTCACCCGGCTATCATGACGCACCTGTCATTGAAACGTCAGAATAATATATAGCTTTTTGTGTCCTCACGAGCCTGATTGATCTGACCAGTTTCGAAATGACACGCACCTGATGAATCTGAAGAACGAACTCTCCAGGAACAGCCCGATTGGCAGGATTTTGGATGTTCCTGTCGTATGCAACGATATTCCCAGCAGGCCAATGGTCCCCGAAACATCAGGGACGCAGGGCTTGCAGGCATTGTCCGTGCAGCTCGTCCTAACGGGAACTCTTGAGGCTTGGCTGGCCGATGAATTGATTGAGGCATGGATCGCTCCAACGCAGCGAAGTAGGTACCAGACATAGCCAATAAAGCAGTGAAGATACTTCAACGACCTGTAGGCTGTCGATCAAAGGGGAGAAAAACCAACGTCGTTTCGACCGACTCCCGTTTCTTTCTCTGTCTCCTCTCTCCGTCCACACCGCATACTGCACACACTCGTTCACCATTTCATCTCGCCGTCCTCTTCTTTCCTTCTGTTTGGGTTCCGTGAGCATTGCGCCGTCGTTCAGCTTCCACGCCTCTGCATTTCCTCATTTCCTCATTTCCTCTTTCCTCATCTTCTCATTTCTCTACTCCCCACGTTCCTCGGCACTCGCTTTAAGCAGCAGTAAACGGTTAGACAGTCGGCGCTATTGTCCTCTAGCCAGGCGCAAGCGGGCAGCAAGATTGCATAACCGCCGCAAGATCCAACCTTGTCACGATAGTTTTGTTATAGGTAGCCGGAATTGATTCGTTTTGGCTCTCAGCTGGCTGTGTTGGCTATCCTCCAGCCCCGGTACCAGCCTTGAACTGCCTCCATAATACTCCAGAACCCACTAGCCCAACCAATATCTTCCTGACCCACGTCCCCGAACCCTTCACCTTGCTGTCGCCTTTGTCTTGTGTGTGTGCCTGGAGTCCTGAGTTCTGTGTCCTGTTTACTGGTATCTGTGCCGAGCACTGCCTCGCAGCACTCGCAGCACTCGCAGCACTCGCAGAGACTTCGTATGTACCACTCAGTCTCCTTCTAGCAAACCTTCCCGGCCTTGGCCACAGGTTACACTTACTCCCCCCGGCCATGCCCTGCTCTGTGCCATCATGACCAGACCAACTCTGACTTCAGCGGTTTCACCAGCCGTCGAGTCAACGCAGTCTACCCCCAAGCCTCCCTTACATTCCCCCCCCGAAGCCTCTCACCCGCCAGCCTCACCTGCCCGATCCCTCTCCTCGTCCTCCCTGCACCGCTCTTGGAGCGACAAGAGTTTGCCAAGCCTCCCTGCCTACGCCGTGCCCGCCATCGACTTTGACAGCGACGCCGAATTCGATACCACTCTCGGCTCCATCTCCACACCCGCGCTCCGAGATCCCAATGAGAAACTCGAGGTCCCGCCCAGCCGCCAATCCGTAGGCGGCTCGTGGCTACAGTCCGGAGGAATGGGAAAGAGGCGGTCTATCTTGAGTCGCCCACAGTCGTGGCTGCCGTCCTCCAGATCTTCTGGCGAATTGGAGAAACTGACCAGAGAAGAGTCGGAGAATATGGCCAAGGTAGAAGGAGGCAGTCCGTATCTTGCACCGAATTCGAGCGTGGGAGAGCGATCGAGAAAATCTTCTAGTTCCTTGGTCTCGCTGGCTAGACGATCATGGCTCGGGCCATCCCGATCACCATCGCCCGATACGCGACAGCAGGCACCGACTAAGCCTGCGGAGGTTCGACCGCGCCGGGAACGTGCCCCCAGTAACAGCTCGGTGATGAAGCTCAAAAAGGCAACTTCACTCGTTCGTCGGAATTCTTCTTCTAGTGAAAGCAGTCGCTCCACCGAATCGTTGAGCAAGATTGGAGGATATCTGAACAAGATCAAGACAAAACCGCAGAGCGCTCTTGCAAAGGGCAAGGCTCAACATGACCCCGACAGTCCGGCCTCCTCGACGACAAGTCTCGCGCCCCCCTCTACAGATACCCGCAAATCGCATGCTTCAGAGACAAGCAACAGCACATTTCCGGACGACGTATACAATGCCGGAAAACCTCCACATGCTCGAGATCCCTTATGGTCCCACTTCAAAGCTCTCGAGACAGAATTTCAAAAAGTCCAGCTCAAACCGACGCCTCTGAAAATGAACATGGTTCGAAGTGTTCTCATGCCGTTTTTGCGAAACTTTGCCGGCCACCCCTCAAACTTCAACTTACACCACGAAGATCTGGAACGTCGAGTGATTATTCTGAACAAATGGTGGACCGGCCTTCTGGAAATGCTCCATGTGCGAACCCATCCACCTGTGTCGGGTGTGGATCGGCCTTCGTTGCTTGATGCGATCACTGCCATCATGATGCGAACTGAATGGCGACAATGCTCTCCTACGTTCCGTCCGTTCCTCGAGCGAAATCTCCAAGAACGGATACACCGGAAATCGACTGCCACCTTGACCTTGACAAATAAGGCAAGCTCTGTACACTCCACCGACTCAGCATATATGGTCGAGTCAACGGGGCACAACGTTAGGAACATGTTCACGACTAACCTGGTTGCCCAAATGGCCATTGTTATCGAGAAGCTGTCTATGCGAACTGTCCCTAACAGCGTTGTCAATTTCGCAGGCAGGGCATGTGCATATGCCTTCTTCTTTGCTCCAGGCGTGGCCGATGTACTCGTTCGCCTGTGGTCATTGACACCAGACTTGCTACGCCGGGTCGCAGATGAGATGCAGCTTCCTCGACAGAACAACGGTGAAAGCGAGGACATTGTTGCTCTCTTCCCGCCTGGCATGGATCAACTGGGCTGGACTTCAGTGAAGCAAATGTCTGACGCACTGCGCAAAGCTGCGCAGCCGCCGGTGGCGCTGACTAGGATTTCATGGGACGGACCTTGGGTCGCAAGATGGAACGGTCGCGATAGCGATATGTTCTTTATCTTTTGCAAGTACTATTACGTCCTAGCGGACAGCTTCATGCCTCCGGGACTGCCCCTCGTGGAGAAAGCGCGCGCACCAGCTTTCGTCCTGGTCAATGCACAGGTACTATCTGTTCTCAGTTCGACTATCAATCGCCATGCGAGTGGAGGACCGATGGCAGCACCGCTGGTTCCCGACGCCTTTTATGGGGCAGACGCAACAGCTCTCGCGCTTCAAGTCGCACCGAACAATAGTAATATCTTGAAGGGAATGAGCGAGAACAGACTCATCGTCCTGTTGAAAGATTTGCTGTCGAGTGATTCTGCTGCCAGATACGAAGAAGCAAGACATACATTTGCAGAGGCCTTCATGGTCACCATGAAAGCAGCTGCGAAGCGGATTTCACAATATAATCAGAACGCTTGCTTCACTCTTTGCGATTTTCTAGAGGAGTCCCTACTGGTCTATCATGAATCAATGGAAAACCCGCCTATCGACTGGTCATTCTGGTTTGAGGTCTGCCAAAAGATTCTTGACTCCGGTCATACCATATCCGAGATTCGGGTTCTGTCCCTACTCTTTTCCTTGTGGGACACGATCGCCAGCGACCCGGTCCGAAAGGCTCGCGTGCTTGCGGAATGGCTACTCACCGAAACAACTTTCGACAAGCTCTTCAATCATTGGTGCCCCATGATTCGCGCTTACTTCATGCGATTGTTATGCTGGAGGATATGTCGAGACTCTGGAATGGCGAGTGAGTCTGACGCGTAAGTTCTAATTCGAGATCACCCTGATCCTCCACTCATTGCAATACTAAAACCGGGTAGCAAAATATACCTTCTCGTATTCGAACGTCTGAAAACAGTTTGGGCCCACTACCTTTGGCTCAAGCAAGATCACGAAGAGAGAGGAATATGCCTACCATCCACGGCACCATGCTTTCCGACACCGGGAAAACGTTTCATGATAATTCGTACCGAGGTTCCGAGTGCCCACCAAGGGCTCATGATTGGGGGGTTTGACTCATCTACATCATTGAAGCAGGATATGATGGGAAGTCCTGCGACTGATTTTGACTCAATGACAACCTCACCAACGGAGAGTGTCACCACAAAGAAGAAATGGGGTCTACTGGGAAAAGTGTTTCCTTTTAACACAAGCGAAGGCACCAACGACCTTGAGACTTTGAGAAGCGAGACGGCTGCAGCTAGAGCGGGCACGGCGTCTCCAACCAAAGTCCCTTCCGCAGTTCCACGCTCTGCAGGATCTGACACCGATAGTACTGGCTCGTCGCCCACATACGAAGCCACCCAGTACGTCTTCAAGTTTCTGCTTTCCTGGAACCCCGTGGGCACCATGCCACCTCCAAACCGAAGCCTTTCTAGACCCCGCCTGCCAATTCCAGCACAATCTTGGATTTCTGGTATGGGATTGAGCGGGACTCGGCCGCTCTCTTCGGGTCATCCTGCTCCAACACGTGCTGTTTCTGGTAGTCTTTACACCGGTCTCATCGAAGCTGCTAAGAACGCCGAGACACCGGATCTTCCGTCCACGCCAACTTCTACTACTCCTACACCACGGGCTCGTCGCGCGAGCATTGCACCCTTGAGCCCTACAGATGCCAATGACGATGACATCCCATTGCGCGATACCATTGGCCTCGCCAAAGAGAATCTCATTGCTCCTATTAAACCCACCGGCTTCCAAGCCTCGTCCGTCAAGTATTCTGGAAGGGCCTTGGCCGAGTGGGGAATGGTAGTTTCCGAATGCAATAGTTTCATCGATCGCAGACGGGACGAGGGTGTCCTTGGTCTCGATGACGTTGAAGTCCCGACTTTAGGAGTCGAGGCCTGGCGGAAAATGCCATGAGCCGACTTCATGAACGACCTAAGCAGCTGAAGGCGGGTCGTCGCTTGGTCAATCTATTTTCGGGCGAGTCTGACTTGCTCATGATCTCCCAACTTTACTTGTTTTTTTCCTCGAGTGTCTTTCCGTTGCCGGACACACGACGGACCTTTTCATTCTACGCACACCTTTTCGTCTGTCTCTATGAGTATTTCTGTGATGCTCTTTGAGATGCGACAGCCTCATATACGCCGTTTGATCACATTTTGCTCTTCCAATCCCGGTACAATTGTGAGGCGTTCCGGAAAGAGTCCGGTTATGACTCAGGGCCCATGGACCCAATGCCATACCACCAATAGATGAGAGAAGCATCTACTGCATTGCAATCACCGCTGTTCTCATTCGCTGCATCCCCCGATGGTTAGGGGGCAGGATTCATAGCTGGTTAAAGTTCAATAGCGTTGACTTTGCAAGCTTGAACCAAATGTTTGTCATATAGAGTGAAGTCTGGAACTCGATCGTTTTCGTTTCTGGACAGGAAGTTCGGGAGAAAAGAAAATTATACCCCGCGGATGCTGGCTACGTCAGGGAGAGCCACCATGTTGCACTGTACTACTACTTGTTACTGTACTATACCCCTCGACGCTGAATGTCGGTTCTGAGACCAAGGAGCTCGCCATGCGGACTGGCTTCTAGTTTGTTCCGGGCTTGATCAATTTCTATGATCTTTATTTCTGTTCCCAAACGAAGTGACTATGACGTGACTTGACATTTGTAACCCTGCGCTCTTTAATGATGCGACGCGAACTCCTCGATACTTCGTCCTATATCTACGTGACATCCATGATCCTCATCCAGGGTAATGAAGCGCAATGGTGATTTAGTTATTATGTATCAGATGAAATCAGGGAGTACAGATATGTATCAATACTCTGACGATGAATGAAGTGTAGGTAGTCGTCGTAAGTGGAGAAAGGTCCCCAATTACCTCAACATCCAAAAAGCCGAGGACGAACTAACATCTTCCCTCAGACTTCAACACAATTGCGTGATTGACGTTCGCGGACCAGTGTAGTTATATAAAGTCACACGAGTTACACTTCGGGATCCAATTGGTATTTGAAATTAAAACTACCAGCGCTGCTCGCGATGCCGCGATAATGGCAACTTCATTCACACGCATCCCCACGATCGACCTCTCCCTCGCCTCCTCCCCCACCACTCTACCGACCCTCCTCGCAGACCTGCGGCACGCACTTATAGACATAGGCTTCCTCTACATATCAAATCACGGAGTCCCATCCTCAGTCATCACAGATCTCGTGACGGCACTACCAGACCTGTTCAATCTGACACCTGAAGAAAAACGCGCCGTAGCTCTCGAGAACTCCCCGCATTTCTTGGGATACAGCGGAGTCGGCAGCGAGAGCACAGGTGGGAAGGTCGATCAACGTGAACAATACGAGTTCGCCACAGAATTAAGCGCAACATGGCATGAGGGACTGCCTCTAGCAGAGCGACTGCGTGGTCCAAACCAGGTCCGACTCCCTGCTCACATCTCTACAGTCAAACCACTGACCAACCCAGTGGCCGAAAAACGATCCCGCCCTCCGCAGGATAATACAAACCTACCTAACCTCCCTAACGCACCTGAGCACACATTTTCTGTCCCTCGTAGCCCTATGCCTCTCCCTCCCAGCGCACACATTCCACCATTTCCTCTCAGACCAGCACCGTCTGAAACTTGTGCACTACCCAATTCCCTCCCATACCTCATCCCAAGGCGTAGGCCCACACAAAGACTCCTCAGGCTGGTGGACATTCCTCCTGCAAGCCAGCCCCGAGGCGCACGGCCTCCAAGTCCTTAATAAATCCGGGCACTGGATTGACGTCCCGCCCGTCCCGGATACATTCGTAGTTAATATTGGGCAAGCTTTTGAGGTTGTGACGAACGGCCTGTGCAAGGCGACGACGCACCGCGTGCGCTCGGGGCAAGTAGAGAGGTATAGCGTGCCGTTTTTTCAGGGGGTGAGGAGGGATTTGACGAGGGGTGAGGCGAGTGGGACGCTGAAGGGGTTTTTTGATGGGTTTAGGAGTGGGGGTGAGGAAGGAGGGATGGAGGAAGGAAGGGAATGTGAGGAGGGTAGAGAGATCGATTCGCCGTTCTTGATGGGGAGGTATGATACGTGGGGTGAGGCGCAGCTTAGGACTAAGGTTAGGAGTCATCGGGAGAATGGGAGGAGATTTTATGCTGAGGTTTATGAGCGGTTTGTTAATGATGATGTTATGTGAGGGTTGGTTAATATAGTCGCATGCCATGATGCGGTGGAGATTTGGGGGATTGGTGTAGATAGTGAGATGGTCCGAATGATAAAGCATGAAAGTAGATAGATCTTGGATTTGACTTTGGCAATCATGTATTATGTCTTTTCTTGCTTACGGTTAGATAGAATCTTTGTTGTAGGTATTACGAAATATCGAGATGCAAAGTCTAGCATCTAACTTCAGTACGTTCTATAATGCTGTCCCATCCCGCCGGGATCGTCCAAAACGCCAAAATCTATATCGTGAAATTCGGATCTGACTAATGTGGCCAGGCCGCCGGGAACGATCCCGTCGGATCTGATAACCAATGGCTTTCGTCAGCGCTCGGCTCATCGCATGATCCTGCATGGCTTGTCCGCTGCGCCGCACCTTGGCAGCTTAACTCAACGACATGTCTGCATAGACACATAATAATCTCACATTACCGTAGTAGAGCTTATGACTATGACGAGACCCAGAACTCCATTAATGTCGTACTCCTCTAGAAAGCTGGTATGTGATATACTGGCACGCTTCGGTAGGGGTTTCTCTACTACGTTCGTTTATCCACCAGGCAGGCAGGACTTCCATAGATGGCACGGGCCCAAGCATGGAGGCAAGAATCGATGTAGGAATGTAAGGTCTGGTTGAACAGATGACTATATCCGTACACCGCAGTTTAGTATGTCCTGTATGGTGCAAGTTGACTTCTGGTTCCGCTCCATCCGCCTCCTCGTTGCATTGTTAGGAACATGGGGACCGGTTGATAGCTTGTGCCTCGTTATTGGACGCGAGATTTGGCCAAACTGTCAATCACTAAATGGGGATAACACTGTTTTAAAGGGAACGCTGGACTACTCAGTTTCAACCGTACCCGGCTACAGGTCGAAAATCGACATCTTCAATCTATGTAGTCAACAGATTCAAGCTAATTAATCGTCTGCTCTAGGATGCCTGTAATTGCGCAACTGTTTTGCGAAATTGCCCGTTCAAGTACGGGGTAAATTTCAAGCATAAGATGACGAGGCTGGGATCGTGGCCCTTGCTGGCACGCACCATCCCTGCAAGCGAGCCAAGCCGTACGGAATTCTCCACACGATAATGCTTGCACATATGATGCCATCGTGTCGGTTCCAACCGAAACAAAACAATGAACATCGAGTTTCAACTTTGCCTCAACGCAATGTCTGAACGTGTTGTGAAGAGGCCAACCAAGACCTGCGACTCCGACACATGTCTTCGACCCTTGTTAGTCCCTGGCAGGATTACAACGCCTTTCATGGGTCGGCCACCCGGATCTGAGTTCCGCATACCAACTGCCTGCCTGTAATGGCTTAGCCTCGACTGAAGCTCGCTGTAACCTTTGAGATTGATTGACAATCTGATTGAGAAGATGGGTCTGTCAAGCCAAATGTGTGTTTCTCGATTGAATCTTCTGGAGCAACATGGTTAGTCAAATGCGAAACTTCTGAGTCTAATTCTCTAGTATGGCGTTATATCTCAGCATGGAAGTCTTCAACCCATCCACAAGTTTCGGGGTTATGGGAGGAGGCACTATTGTACCGGGTTGTCATTCCTGTTCGAGGGTTCAATTGCCGAATACCCTGCATACTTGAGTATGCATTGGACTTACGAAACCTAGCACTTCGTCGAAACAAGCTTTGTCTTATCAAGTAAATTTGCCCTTCAATCGGAGGAAAGGGAATAGATAAAGGATGACAATGAGATGCTATGGTCCAGGGGTGCGACGAACGGTCCCCACAGAAGAAGCACCATCTTGGACGACGCGTCGAGACTTGGTGTTTTGAACATACCTCTACAACAAACGGCGAAACTAGCCATCGACCGAAGGCACTTTAGAGTGTTCCTAGACACGAAAATCTCACTCCTACAATCTTACATATGCTTCGTCAGGGGTGATACTGCACGAACTACTCCGTACCAACAGACATTGCGCTCACGCCTCAATAACACATGTCAGCGTTACGTCTTTATTCCCGGATCCCCGGGTTGGCTGGATCATGCGTCCAGATGATGAAATGTGACATAAGAAGAGCGTCGCAGCGCTCGACCTTCAATAAGATATGGCACATCTCATATGGGCAGAGAGGCACTCTAAGCAGGATGTATTCTTCCGAAAGACCGCTTGCGAGCCCAGCTCGTGTCTCCAGTGACGCTGTTGTGCCTCTCGGCTTTTACGATGACACGATGATATTCCGCATCTTCGTTCTAGGGAGTATGTTCGTGTTCAACGACGTGCTTGACCCGCAAAAGCTCCGAAGTTCTCTCGAGCGCTTGGCGCAGCGGGATGGTTGGAAGAGAATAGGTGCTAGGCTGAGGAAGAACGTGAGTAGCTAGCTGCCTGCCTTTGACAGTGCTTCTCAATCTGACTCGCGAATAGGATAATGGAGCTCTGGAGCATCACATTCCAGCGGAGTTCAGTGAAAAGCGACCTGCTATCACATTCACACATGTTTCACACTCAATGAACAGCAAAGACCACCCCATCGCCTCACTACTCCCACTCCCAGGTCACTCCGTGGGGTCAAGTCCAGCTATCGTAGTATCAGACACAGAGAAATTCGCCGAACTATACGAAGGCCCAGGGATCCCCAAGGGACTCGATGACTACCTCCTCACAGATCGACCAGCGATCAACTTGCACATCGTCTCATTCAACGACATAACAGTCATGACACTACACAGATCGCACACCACCTTCGACGGCCAGGGGCAAAAAGACTTCCTCGAGGCATGGTCGTTGATGATGCAGGGTCGGGAGGATGAGATAAAAACACCATTTGACATGGCGCAAGATCCGTTACGCGATCTCGGGACTCGCCCCAGTGAGCCGCACGTCCTCGCGTCTTCGCAGTTGAAGATGCTCCAAGGCGACAGCACGGCGACCAACAGAGCGCCGGAGGAAGAGACGGCCGACGTGCCGCCTGCGAAGGATGTCAGCGCAATGATCCGTATACCCGGTCGTTTTGTAGAGAAATTGCGGGCTGAGGCTCTTGAGAGTCTCAAAGCCAGCGCGAATGGAGATGAGAAGCCGTTTGTGAGCGAAGGCGATGTCATCGTTTCTTGGTTTGCGAGACTGGCTGCCAAGTCCAACCTAGGTGATGGGCCAGATAGGGAGGTACGTAACCACATTCACTTCATGCCCTTCCCTTACACTGCTGTGCTAAATGCTAATTCCGCTCATAGATGCGCCTCACCGTAGTCAACGGCTGGCGCTATCCACTATCGCAAGATCTCTTACCGGCAGAGAAGCCCTATCTCGGCAACGCAATGGGATTCGTGACGACCCTAGCACCAGCGAGCGACATAATCAACAAGCCAATATCATGGACAGCATCGCAAGTCCGCCGCAACATCGTGGAGCAGGGCACCCGGGAACAACTCGAGGCGTATTGTGCCATGATGAGGGAGTCAAAGGATAGGTTGTATCCCGTGTTTGGCGATGCGTCGGCTTATGCGATAAATTTCTCGAATTGGACGAAGGTGAATTACTTCAATGTTGATTTTTCCGCTGCTGCTGTCAAGGCCCGGGACACGCCGTGCACGCCGTTCTATCTTCAGCAGGCGCAGTACCCGCTGAGGTATCCTGAGGGGTTCTATATTGGTGGGAAGGATGACAATGGGGATTATTGGCTTTGGGGGTATAGGAATGAGAAGCATTGGGAAGTCACTGAGAAGTTGTTGGCAGAGGCGTAGGGGGGACGGTTGTGAGGAGAATGGTTGCTTGTACACATCACAGGGCTCGGGTTCAATATTGGATCGTCGATTGGATGACGATTACTCTCTCGCTGAGACTGGTGCATGTCAGTTTTCAACAATCTGGTTGGATTGTCAAGATATTGTCATGTATATCAAGATATAATGCCGACTGCGCAAGACGAAGATTTGCGCTTTAACTCACTTTCCCTCTATCGCGTGCTTCTTGCTATCCAAATTTTGCCGTTCTTTTAACGCGACCATGAGTCCTGCTAAGGACCATACACCGTCTGAAAGGAGATGCCTCTCAATCAGTACCGGTAGTCACCGTGTCATAAAACCCTTTTCGATTGACGGCCTCGGCAATTGGTATGCCTTCTGTCAATCTTCCCCACACATCAATCCTCCAGATATAGACAAACCAGCCCTCCGTCGAGATCTTATCTATAACATCACTTCGGAGCCAGAATCCGGCCGTATTCGTCTTCCTGACCCAGGTGAAAGTGGACAGCATCTTAACGCCGTTGGCCCGTATCGCACGGGTTGATGGTGTCAAGTCCCCATTCTCATCGTCAAGAAGTATAGGACGTAGGTCGCGCGGCGGACTACCGTACTTGGGTTGATTCCAGAAGAGGAGCGCGAAGTGCGGGTAGTTGAGGTCCAGTGCTGAGAAGGGAGGGAACTGGATCGAGTACTGGCATATGTCCCCAAGGGAAGGCAGTGTATCTTTCGCTAGGACCGCTGTACCGTCCGGCCAAGCGTATCGCCACATGGCCGCGAGAGTTGTGAACTCATCAGTCCACGGCTGCACGGACATCGTTCTCGACTCATGAACTCGGTCGATGGCGCCCGGTGTAAGTACGTACTTCCTCGGCGCGCGTGCCGTCGTAGTAAGCTCCCCAGATGCAATAGCGGAAATGATACTCGAGATCCAATGAGTCGGATAACCGAGCTCAATAGCAAGATCGAGTAATCTCATGAATGCTGTCATGTTAAGCGGCGCGTACACCAACTTGTAGTCCGATCTCGGCCGGGGAAATGGCAGACATAGTTTGAAGAAATGACCGTATAACCACCGGAATAATGCTCCGCGGGGCAGACGCTCTGCCAGGGTCAGTTTGGACCTGCCGGTACTCTCCCACATCTTATAGTCCATCATGACTATATAGTATGGCAATTGAGCACCAGCATCGTCTTCCTCTTTGGGGGTTAGATTGGAGAGCTTGAGAGCAAAATGCTTGCGTATCAGCTCTTTGTCGTGCATCAAAAGGTATTCAGCATTGAATTGATTGACGTTCTTCCAGTGAGGTGGATTTCGTAGCACATTTGATGTCAGGCCGGTTCCATTGCCTTGTCTGAGGAGCGGAGCGGCATATAAAAAGCTCGTTAAAGCACCGCCTACATAGTCTCTGTAGAGCGATCAGCACTTCTTGTACAGAGCACATGATAGCAGAACATATAGGCGAGCAGAATGAACATACGGAATGTTACTATTGTGAATAACGTGGTACTGGTTTGGCGACGTCCGATTAGGCCGTTCGAGGGCATTATAACGAATGGACTCAAGAGCGTGCATCATATCGCCGACAATCACCTCGATCACGAGTTTACCTTGAAAGTCATGAAGCGCACGACTGACGGGCCGAAAAAAGTTCAGTATGGAGGACATCGCCTCACGAATGACAACGCTGCCTCTCTGGTACTCACGACCAGCCAAACCCTCAATGATGTGGAATGGGTCGAACCCCAAGTCGGGAGGACCTATATCCTCTTTATTCGCTTCCCATTCAAAGTCAATGAGAGTTGGGTTCATAGACCAAGTCTTGTCGAGGTGCTCGTCGATTTGCCGAAGAAGGCCTGACTTGCCAGCACGGTAAGCGCTCACGAGATCAGCCAATTTCGGCTCAAACGATTTGATGAGTCCCGCTGGTGGCAGCATGACCGAGCACTGATCGAAAAAGCGATGTTCTCGCTCGCACTTTTCCAAAAACTGCCAGGAACTGACGTTCACACCTGGTACTGTCTGGAAAGTTCTAGCAATGTCGATGGATATCTGCTCCCTGAGCTGCACCGTCGAATACGTCGTCTCATGTCTCCATCTATGAATAATTGCACTGAGACCTTTCATCTGCGATGCCTGAATGTGACAACAGTCAACCGGGCTCTGCCCCAAGTCCAGTTTCGACTCAACCTTTTCGGCTGCGTCGCAAAACTTTGCTTGGGCCCAGGACGGTATCAGCTGGGCGCAGAAAAGATATGAGACAGTCAATAGAGTTAAGTTCGCCTCGTGAGGGTTCAAGTCAGGGTTACTAGCCTCTTCCAGAAGATGAAAGAAGATCAAAACCCGAGCGAGGACCGCGGGCTTGTGGTCGAGAATCGTGAAATAGACTTCTTGGGATGTCGCTCCCGTTTTCTTCCATGTGCTGTGACACGATGCGATGGTCTTGAATACGTGACGGGCATCTCCCACGCCGCAGAGCATGAATGACCATACACTATCGTTGGCACAGGACTTCGAAAGTTGGGGAGTTAACAGCGACTCTGCAAAATCGTGCCCTGGTCCGAAAAAGTCGGGCTCATCTTGGCTAGTCTTTTCATTAGCAGCCGCCCGCGCGATGGCTGAGTTCTCGAATACTCAATTTACATGCTCGGTCTCAGCCGCGGCAGCTGTAGGAGCTTTTCGCGAACATCAGAAGCCGCTGAATTGGCCGGAGCGTTCTCCGCATCCTCCAGCGCGGACAGAAGACCGTCGAGGTCTTTCCCAGGTAGAATCTTCTCGATGATTACTTTCGCTTCATGTAGATGTGAGAGATGAAGCTGCGCCTTGACCGATCGAACGAGCAACTTCTGGACTTTCCCAGACGTTGGATCAGCTGGGAATTCTGGGTTCTCCAGCGCCTTGCGGGTCGCTTCTATGGAGTCGGCGTAGGCCCCCGCCTCAAAGTAGGCAGCCGACAGATTCGAGAGAGGATAAGGATCTGAGGCATCTAGCAAGGCCGCTGCTTTGTAGACTTCAATGGCTGTACTGATTTATGAGCAAAGTCCCAAGTACATTGTCGGGGAACGCCAGCGACTTCGAGTCTCACCCTCATCCAGCGCGCCTTTCTTGTACAGCTCATTGCCACGTTCTCGTAGCTTGACGGCACTCCCAAGAGGATTTTCAGTAGTCATGACTCGGGTTTGCTCATTCCACAAATAGAATATTGAAGGTTTGCGTCCCGTGAGAAGTTGCCGAAGGTAGTGAGGACTGACGATTATGAGGACTCAGTTTACGAACGGATGCCATTTCCCTCATCCTCCGTTTGAATCGATACCCATGCAAGTACCCGTTATAACCTAGGCAGTTAACGTCTGCCTATTGGTGGATCTGAGCCCCCGTAGGCCCTGCTGGTACTATGTGTAGTTGCATTTTGTGTTAACTGCGTGAAGTGGTAAGATTTTTGAATCGTTATCGTTGTCTACGCAAGACTATGTCTGTTACACGACATTGGAATCGCATTGGGCCACAGAGACCGTACAGAAACAATATACATAGCTAGCCGCCGAGATCTCGAGGTCGAAGTTTAGTATCTCGATGCGAGCTTTAGGCCGAAACATGTCGGGCATTCTAGGAGGCCATGAATATAATCCACCTCCCCTGAAATGGCCTTATTATCGTACAGTCTCGAGTCGTAAAGACGTTTCATAGGACTTGAACATTTGATAAACTCTACATAGAACTCAGACTGCACGCATATCTTGAATGATCGTTGCCGACTTGGCTGGTTTGGGCCGTTGGCGAAATCTTAGACCGCTCATCCAATTCATGATCTGACCAGGACCTGAGGAGCAGCGGTGAGCCGCATTCGAAGTGCTTTCACTCATATTGCGCTCTCTGATAAAAGAAGCTCTCGTGAATCCCTTGAGCGTGGAGTCAACGCGCATTTGAAGGGCTTAGGGTGCCTTTGCGACACGTCAATAAAGCTCAAAAGGATCTGCCGCATAACAAAACTCACGTAATCCCACGATATGACCACTCTATCTCATACGGCGTCGAATCAGGCCAATTAATGTCAAGAGTCGCAACAATCATCGCAAAGATCATCATCAAGCTATTCTCCGCCAAGTTGCGACCGATGCAGATCCTTCACAGACGATCAGTCCGCGATGCTTTTGTAATCGACAAGGTAAGGTCGTGTGATGATGATAGTGATGACTTACCGCCTCCCAAACCCAAAGTTACCAATGGGTCTCGGTTCTCCATTACCTCCCTCTGATACAGAAAGATACCGTTCGGGATAGAAGTCAAACGGACGAGAATAGACAGTCTCATCATGCGTCATTGCCCAGACATTTTGGTACACAATCGTACCCTTCGGGATGAACATGCCGCGGTAAACATCATCCTTCGTACTTGCATGAGGGACGCCCAGAGGCGAAATTGGGCTGGAGCGATAGATTTCTTCCAAAATCAAGTTCAGGTACTCCAACCGCGGCAGATCGCGCCAATCAGGCAGACGGGAGGTCCCAACTACTTGATCGATCTCTTCTTGGGCTTTCAACAGGACACGGCGATTCTGCATCATGTATAGGATGAAAAGTGTGATGGTCGTCGCGGTCTTCACAGCAGATTTATGAGTTCGTATGACGCTATTCTTGAGAGAGTTTGGGCTTACCGTGTCGTTTCCAGCAATGTACAAAGTCGCGGCGGCACCCTTGATATCGTGTAGGTCGAACTCGTTGGGCAGTCCCTTTTGCTCATTATCGTTGTACACGGCAAGACGCTCATTAACAAAGCACGGTCTATAAGCTCCGTTTTCCTACAATTCGTTTAAAAGTCAGACAAGAGCGGTCCTAAGAGTTGAGTAACTAAATTCAGCTCACCGCATTGCGTGAAGCTTCTTCAAACGGTATGTTGGTAATATTGGCTATCGCCCATCTCCACTTCTCAGCATACCGAAGCCTCTCCATGAACGGAAGCCATGATGGGAAGTGTCTCGCTAGAGTACGTCTGACTTTAGTATTCTGTCTCGCCGCTTGGTCTCCTTTGCTTCACGCATACTTATAGGAATGCGATCCAATATAGATGAAGCGGGCGGCCCAACGTTCCTGGTCGCCTCTGCTGCGTCGTCTGCAATCTTGATGTAAGTGTCATCTTTAGCATGGAGATCGATACCGTAGCTAATGCTGAGTACTATTGCGACCGTGAATCGTCGAACGGCTTTCTGCCACTGTTCAGGCTCTGAGATCATTGATGTAACGGCATTGATGGCCTCCCGGCGCTGTATGGGCTGGAACTGGCGAACCTTCGACTTTGTGAATGGTTGGCTCAGGACGCGGCGATGCACTTTTTTCTCATTGTTAGACTTCTTCATTCCGCCATGTTGTCTCCAGTGTTGATCTCACTGGACATCGCAAAGCAGGGCATTGAGTGAGCGATGATCGAAGTTTCAAATACGTACTGAGCATCTTGGGAGACCATCGCAGCCACGTAAGAGTCGCGCCCCAGCCCATCCTGAGCAACTTATATCAGCCATGCTCGCGTAGTATGATCTTGGTAAAGCCACGAGGTGTGATATGAATTCATAATCAATGTTAACTCACAGCTGGTTCATCACGAATCGTGGACGATCGCTGTATATATAACCGCGCTTATCGAGGAGATCAACGGCAGCATTGAGGCTGTTAAGGACGATCCATTTTGTACCGCATGTTTCGAAGTACACGACATCAGAGTCATACTCCTTGCCAACCTGCGCATAGTACTTGAAAGGTGCATCCGTGGGAACGGTGTCATAGTGCCCTAGGAGGAAATGGCCAGGAGGTCCGGGTGGTAACGGTAGGCGTCTATTCAGTACTCTCGATAAGAAGCCACAATATACAATGGCGACAAGAAAACATCCTAATAATACGACAGTGAGGTAGTCAGTCATGATATGTGTTAACGACGGCAACCGTAGTCATCATAAACAACCGAGTTGAGTTCACGTTATCCCATCTCGCGATTTGGCGGATAGAAATATCTACGAATCATTGTCACTATCATCCTCGCCATTACCCTCAATTACTATTCTCCAATTGTAGGAGGCGGGCCAATTCGAGTCGCAATGCTCTTGGCTGATATCACCAAGATTTCCTCGTCATGTCTGCTCGGTGAAGTGAATCCAACAAGACGCGTGTTGTCGGCAACAGTCGCCCCCGTCTTTGCTACGCCGATTAAAGGACTTGGCATGCTCTGACATGATATCGTTTGATATCTCTCTTCATTTAGTTCCGGTCTTGTACGGAAGTTGTCGAGGATCTCAACTAGTGGCCGAGACGAACTTTTGTGTAACCATGCTCTCTCGCCTGATCTTGCAATCAGGTCTAGCGATCAGCCCCTGATAAATAATGTTATCCCGGGCTAGTTCATTGGAAGCCCTGTGAGCATGAATATTGCGCCATTCGAGCTTGACTCATCGAGGCTAGTTTACCGATAGAATGAGGTCGCTGTCCCACTTCACGACTCCTACAATATGGGTTTGCTGATTGTTCGGAGACACCATCCCGCCGCACCGCTCTTTGTTGCAAATTCTCGAGACCCTCAGGGGAAAGATTCGCTAGTGGATTGACGCTCAAGCTGAGATGAACCCATGATCCCGGAGGTGCAATGCATATGAATGGATTTCGTTAGAAAGAATTGGCGTGGGATACCATGTGGCGGGACGCGGAAAAGGTAGTGGTGAAGGTTTATGGTTCACCTCAATCTAAGCGTCAGTCTACTGGTACTCGTCGGGCCTTGAGCCGGCGTTCTTCCGTGTTTCTGTAGCCGCACCGGAGACACGGAAGAACGCCGGTTTAAGGCCTGACAAGTATGCGGAGTGCTGTTGCATGTTACCATCATACTGAGCTGTATCACTTGGTGCGCTGTATCATGTCTTACTGAGGTCTTAGCATCGAAAGTCTGAGAAGTGTTATGAACTACAAAGGCATTTCGTTGTTTGCTTAGTCAGTTCCTCCATTAGGACTACACTGTTTTGACTACTGTTGGATCGCATTTGGTTGTGATCATGTATCGACTCGACGGCGTTCGGTCTATATGGATGACCGCCAGCTCTACTTACCCTCGTCTGCAATTAATCCGAAAGATCACGTCTGCTAAAGTTCTGCGCAGGCGCCCACTCTCTTCCAGTACCTGGTAATTGTGAAGGTCATGAGTCAGTTGGGCCTTGTTTGTGGATATTCTCGCAATCAGGACAAGTGTCACAACAAGACCTGGCAGAGATCTGGGTCTGCTAGTCGACGTTTTGATGACCTTTTACGAAGAACCAAAGCCTGCAAGTTTAGCAGTCGAGCAGATCGCTATTCAGCGGTACCATGGGGTAAGTGGACACGCAACGACAGGGTTCGCAACCAATACAGATCTCAGCTATCCGAAGAGCATGGGCTTCGACCCTCTTACCCCATGTCAGTAAGTCACATTCACGATGGATGCCTTCCCCTCATCAGGTACGATAAACTGTATTCGGGCAGCAATTGAGACGTGAAGTCTCGATTGGCACATGCTATCGGCAATGATAGTAATGTTTTTACCATGATAGAGCTCAGGGAACTTCCACTGCGGTATATCATAAAGTGAGAGGGGTTGACTTCATTACACCACGATAGCAAATTTGTTCAAATGTCGTCTACAGCAGATATAGAGAAGCTCGAGAAGGAGACAGAGGACAACCAGTCCACCGGCGCTGTCAAGCATGGCCGCCAGTCCAACACTTCCACCCGCTGGCGGCGCATATGGGAGTCGCTCTCGGATCATGGCGTCGAGCTACAAGGCGTAGCGCCAGTTCCCGAGAGTTCTCGGACAGATACCGCATTCAACAAGATATTCACCGTGTGGTTCACGTCCCTGCTCTGCCCGCTGTCGTAAGTACTGCCCGGTCTCTTAGTGTCATCAAACCAGCACACGAGATAGACTAATGAGAACTGCGCAAAGACTGTCAACGGGCATACTGGGAACACTGGTTTTTGACATGAGTCTTCGAGATACCTCTTTATTGATTGTGTTTTTCTCTCTTCTCATGTGCATTCCACCGGCCTACATACAGACGATAGCCCCCCAAACAGGCATGAGGCAGATGATTCAGTCAAGATACTCCTTTGGGTATGTGATCTGCATCTTGCGCGTTTTAAAACCACACGTGAGCTGATAAAATACAGCATGTTTCCCAACGCCGTCATTGTTTTACTGAATCTAGCCTCACTGTCCGGTTACCACATTATCTGCCTAGTAATAGCGGGACAAACGCTTGCAGCCGTGTCTGACAACACAATATCGATTGTGGTTGGAATCGTGGTCGTTGCCCTCTTGTCCCTGGCTGTATCTCTTCCCGGGTTCCGTTTCATTCACCAGTGGCAACGCTGGGCGTGGATTCCGGCCGCTATTGCTATCGTTGTTGCCGTTGGTTGCGGTGGGAGCGAGCTACATAAGCAAAAGGCAGCACCTCCGCCTGGTGTTTCGACGGTCTTCAGTTTCATCTCGCTCATTGCAGGCTACATGCTTCCCTATGGCGCTGTCGTAGGTGATATTGCTGTGTACATGCCAGCCAATTCTCCGAAGTAAGTGATCTCATAATCTCCAATGAGGACGAGCTAAACAATATGTTAACCGGGGATGTCGAGCGTAGGATCCGTATCTTCACCTACTGTTGGATGGGTATTTGCATCCCGAGCATTCTCCTCCTGCTTGTAGGTGCGGCAGTGGGAGGCGCAGTCAACAATATTGCCTCATGGTCCGAGGCGTACGAACAAAACTCAGTGGGAGGTATCATGACAGCGATGCTCGGACCTTCAGGTGGTTTCGGCAAATTCCTGGCGGTGATCTTGGCACTGTCAGTGGTGCAACAGATATCAATCGGCTTCTACTCAGTGTCTTTCAACTTTCAGATCATATCGCAGCAGCTAGTGCGTATTCCACGGTTTGTGTTCATCATTATCATTACTGCCATCGACATAGCGGTAGCTCAGAAAGCCGCCGAGTCCTTCTTCGAGTCCCTAGAGAATTTCCTGGCAATTATTGCATACTGGTCTGCTGCTTATACCGGTATTATCATCACCGAGTGGCTCATCTTCCGCCATGCCAATGCAAGAAATATGAGCCCCGAGATTTGGAACTCGGCAAAACAGCTACCCTATGGAATCGCAGCCCTTGCCTCTCTTGCTCTTCCATTCGCTCTAGTTGTTCCCTCAATGAGCACCGGTTGGTATGTCGGGCCAATTGCAAAGACCACTGGAGATCTGGGATTCGAGTTCGCTTTAGTCTTGTCCGTATTGCTGTACATCCCCCTCAGACACCTCGAGATTAGAGCTCAAGACAAAAAGTAGGGATGAAATACTACACTTGATTCTGCCAAGTAAGGCACACCGTCACCTTGAGAATCATTACAATTTTCTCTCAGCGGAAACATCTCCCAACCCTTTGTAGATCTGCCCTGTTCGATCATGACTCCGCTCTAGCAGATGCTATAGTGTTATAACTTACAGAACAGCATTTTTCTGGCGAAATGGCAAGCCTCATTAAGCGAGCTCATCACTAAGACATCATCTCCAACTTTGCGTGACTTGACCCTTGCGGCGTCTTATCAGCCTATGCACGCATCAAGAGGGGGCGAGGACAAACCAACATCCGAGACATCCACATGTTGACACCGCTGCTGCGGAGAAGCTGGTAGCTCGGCAGGGGCCTTGCAGACCCTAGACCTATCTATACCAAGGGTGGCCAACGCGGTATGATCAGATGCGAGATTGAAGTCAAGTAGAGCGTAGCGCGTTGGTTGCGTCAGTCGGTACGGGCTAAAACTGATTCTTGTCCGAGTGTACTCTCGAGTAACTTGATAATTGGGTCCGACGAAAGTTCCCTGCACTCAAGCATGATCCAAATACCATCGCACACCAAGGTCGTCGTCAGCTGGTCTTTTATTGTTCGATCGTCTATGCTTTGCGCATCGTGCAGTACACTTATACGATCTTGATATAATGTCTCGTTATATCGATTCTCTACCGCCTCCAAAACATGCTACGGGTCTCCGAGTAATTGTTCTCAGCTATTGTCGGTAAGAACCGTGTCTTCTGTCTTATCGCTCATGAGTCTAACGAAAACGCGTGTCACAATAGCAACGGAACTCTGGGGCTGTATGCCGCACTGAAGATACTAGGTTACAATCCATATCATGTCGTTAACATTTTCGAGCATGGCGTCCCACACATCGAGACGACCATCGAGGCCATCAAAGGGGGCCAGACCGGAATCGGAAGATATTCCCGTGAAGACTTCGACAAGTGGTTTGATGGGTATGACTCGGTCATTGAGATCCCGTCTTTCGACCTTCTAGATGACTTCCTCATCGCCTACCCAGACGCCAAGTTCATTCTCACGACACGAGAGCCTGAGGCATGGCTTTCGTCGATGAAGAAGACAATCATCCCTGCCAATACCGTGCATCAGCACTTCCCATTGAGTATCCTCAAGTATTTTGATGCTATGATGTGGAGTAGATCGCGCCTTGCGAAGACATGGAGATACTGCTTCTTCCCTACTGGCGATCTTCAGAATCATAAGAGCACAGTCGAGACTTACGTCGCATAGTGAGTACTCTGGGTCAAGTTCGGGATTGTGCAACAATGCTAACGCTTGTGCGAAGTAATCAACGCGTTCGAGACAGTGTGCCAGTCGAGAAGCTTTTGGAAGTCAAACTTGAAGACGGGCTTGGATGGCAACAGATCTGCCCATTTCTAGAGGCGCCTATCCCAGATGTGCCTTATCCGAGAATCCATGACTCCGAGGACTTCTTGAAACGGTTCAAAGAGTCCACTAATAAGGATAAGCTCCGCGCAATTGGTAATGTGGTATCCCTCAGTGCAGCAATGGCTGCCGGGGTGGCAGTTTGCCTTTGGTTCACGAGACGAAGTTTAACTCGATGACTTCGGATTCATACTTGTCGACTTAGAAGCAAAGAGAGCATAGTATCAGGCAGTTCAGCACATTGGTCATTCGACACTTCATCTAGATAGGTCAATAAGTCGCTCTGCGAGTGCCAGAACCGCTAGTAAATGAAACGAAGCGCGACAAGTATTGACTGAGATAGGAATGAGGAACAGAAACGAAACCCCTAAACATAACAGCAGATCAGCCATCAATATATAAGCCGTCTCTCATTTCGTTTGATTTATGAGTGGGAGGGGGTTATCATTCATTCTCGCTCGTTGTCTCTACAATTCAAGGGGGTCATCGTGGTGGAGATCCAGGTAATATCTTTCCGTCTCGCCGGTGACGTGCCTTGTTGTCAAGCTGTCTCGCTGTGACACGCGAGACGCGTCCTTGGTTTGTGGAATACTCGTATGGTATGGGCGCTCACAACGAAATAACGGCGCAGTCAATATTCAAAACCTTCAAGGTTCTCAGCCGAGGCTCGGGTTTCCCAGCTTTCCTTCGCCTCCTGTGATGTTCGCTGAGTCGTCCATCCGTGCGTCATAACATGAAATCGGTACTTGACGTTGGTGAGACAAAAACTTATTTTTGGGTGCCCCTGGCTTATGGCGTGCCAGAAGAGGAGATGATCTGCCAATGGTCGCCGCCAAGAGCCCTATCAGCCAACCGGAGCTTCAGCAGAGCCCATCTTGCCCCCTGTAGTTTCAACTCAATGCCTGCCATAGCCCCGAACAATTCGACGAGCTAGCCAGGAACAGTTCTGCATTTTCAACACCTGTCCGAGTCCTGTCAGCACGCCTGAGTGAACACTCTTGTTGGTTCTGTCACCAATCTCGTCATCGCACGGAAAGAATCTTCGATATCGTCCGACGACGCGTCAGACTCCCATGCATCTCGTCGTCGCTCCGCCGCGAGTTTAATCGCAGCCATGAACCAATTCCTCTCGCACCACCGGGGGAAGTACAACACCGCGAAGCTTTGCCTCAGAGCAGCTAGTCTAGTCGCGTGCCTGCTTATCATCATTCTGTCTGCCATCGATCAAGTCGTGGATGAGAGGTGGGTACCAGGCGACAGTCCAGACTACTACTTCACTTTGCCGATAGTCAGTTTTGCTCGCTCCCGACGTACAGTCTACTGCTGAGTGCTGACAGTAAAGCTGTTGATGTAGGCACTCTTTGGCATCTTGATAGACACAGTCGAACTCGTCCTCACGCGGAAATGGGAACGAAACCCTGGCGCTCATCCAGGCTGGCTTTTAGGCGCTGAAATCATAACATTCGGCGGCAATATCACTGGCTTGATATTCCTATCTACCTCAATCTACTACGCAACCTTTTACGCAAATTCTCTTGTGGCTTTAAGGATAACTATTGTGACCGTCCTCTCGATTTATACGTGAGTCTGATCAATCATCCGGGTACAGTCAATGTTTTCTAACGAAGCATCGTAGTGCCATTCGAACTGCTCTCTTTGTTTTTGCCAGTATAGATCTCAACAGACATCACATCAATGTCCATGTTGAGAGGAGGATTGCGCAAGTCCTCCGCTTACAGGGTCAGGATGAGTCTGCCGCAGACACGGTACGTGCGAAGCTTAGCCTATCTTATATCAAGACAACTTTTGCCTCTTTTGTATCTTTCTACCACTTTCAGCCCTGCCCATTGCAGCGAAGCGACACTAGAAAATCAGGCTCGAAAAATGCACTAACATGGTGTAGTATAATCGATTCTACGGCAAACAGCTCCCAGAGGTCCCGAACCAGGCATCACGGAATGTAGAAGCCAGCAGCTCACGTGAAACAGACACGCAGGCTTCGCAGGTGACAGAGCCGGATCCCAAAGTTCTGGGTAACTTATCTGATCTACAAGCTGAAGAGCTATCCTCCGGCTTCAAAATGCTGCCATCCGAAATGGCCTTACTGAACGAACGCGTTGCTCCTCGTTGACGGCGCGTGCACGATGAATGGCGTTTTACAGTCCCGTACTCTCGATTCACGCATCAGCAATGCCCTTCCAATACTGCAAACACGAAGCTTTATCACGGAAGTGAAGTGAAGAGAAGCCAGTGCGCTGAGTCCACGCTCTCATACAGTTCTGTCAAACAGTTTTGGTGCATCGAGACAGTATTCTATCAGAACCGCAAACGCTCATTGCAGATTGCAGGAGGAGTACAGCATTCGATGACCATGCCGATACAATAGCCACCATAGTTAGACTCGGACGACAGCATGACGCTCGAGGGATTTGATACCGAATGCCTGGTTGCCACATAGTTCAGATGCATCACCTCCGTCACTTCCACATCTCCGGCAGGACGAATGATAGAACGGAGTCAAGTATCAGGGCGATACGTCATTGACACAGTTTCCAACTCTCGCCGAGTCGCGACAAGAACCCCCTCCGCTGGCCACGAAATAGCGAACAGACACAAAAGCCATTCGACAGAAAACACCTCATCCATATCAAACCCGCAACCCCACTCAGCACCGCGACATCACCCCCTCAACCCCAAAAACCACCGACTGAATCCCAATCTAAGCACACCAAGCAGTCCTCGCAAAAGTATCCTCATAGCACGTAGTCCCAAAGGGACAATTAACGTAGAAATCCTCCATATGGCCGAAGCAATTCGTCTGTAACGCATCCGCAAATCATCAGCACCACATGCCACACCATCCTCACTCACACTCGAGATCGCGATCGAAAGAAAACATATGTACGAAAGGATTGGGTATCTCACGATATAAGTACAAGTCCTCGAGCACCTCAGCGTCCCGCTCTCGAAATCCGTACAGAAACCAGACGTCACCGGCCCGACGCCGACTCGGCACGCCACCGTTGCCCGCGGCGCCAAAGCGGCTGCGACGGGGTCTGGCACTGGGTTGCCGTATGTGGTCGCTGCCAGGGCAACTGATGTTGCAAGGAGGGCGGGCGATCGCATCTTGAGTGCCGAGGAGAGGAACTGTCTGTCGGAAGGCTTCCAACTGAGTATCGACGAGTTTTGATCGTGTAGTCAGTTCACCAAGTATAGTAAGACGTGATGGAATTACAGAAATTGTAACTCCTAACTACATGAACCTTATACACTCGAAATCAAATGTCTCATATTCCCATTTTCTGACTGCTACAAGTCCCCAGGACCCGTTCCCAGGACTTCCTATCCCTTGTGTTCAGCCCTTCAGCTTTCCGCCATTCACATCAATGCTCCCCGAAACTTTCATCCCACTCGTCAGCTCGCAGAGCGAGACCTCACAGTATCTTGGCACATGTCTAGCTGTATCACATGTCTCACAATAATGACCCCTTGTTAGCTCGCTAAGTTTTGCCAGAACTGGATGATTCGTGTCTCCCTTCAGCGCCGACTGGGGCCGTTGCTGCGTATGAGTTGTATCATGATCCAATCGGAACCAAGCGGCAGAGTGAACACTTCGAGTTGTGATACTTGATCGAACCATTCAAGGACGACAGCAGAATGAACGGGCCCAAACTGGTGACTACGGTGGTGTCTGCCACCATTCTCATCACTTTGACATGAAGACAGTCGATCATTTTACGCAAATTGTGACATGCTCTACTGGAGTTCTATGGCGACAAGCGTGCCAGACTCTCAAGCAAATAAGCTCGATAACACGATTGAAGCCTTATTGCTAATACCCCGTTCATTCCATAACAGCGACTCTCCTACTCCGCATTGGTACCGACTATAGCGCCAGAACCCAGCAAATATATCGATGATAATATCAAGCTCAGCCACTGTGGCATCTGTGCCACCAATGATTGCTGCGAACGGACATCAGGTTCGACCGTTGAAGGGCAGCTTGCACTTGCTCATTTCTTAGCAGCTGAATGGTCCATGCTCTCCTCTGCTTTTCTCTTTTGGCCTGCTGAGACATTATGTCCGGCCAGTCCATCTTGGCTCTTGAGAAGCGTATCAAATGTGATCAGCTCGTCATATAATTTGTCTCCCAAGTGTTTTTGCAGATACTCTGATCGAAATACTTGCATCGTCTTAACAAGCTTACCAAGACCAATCTTGAACTCGTCCATATCGAATGTGTACTCAGAGTTAAGCTTCACAAACTCTAGCTCAAACATGTGCCGGCGGGTTCCTTCAACTGGGTTGGTATGGAAGAAACTCTTCACTTTAATCCCGAGAGACCTCTCCGGTAGCTGAAGGTTCATGCGCTCGAAGTCCTTCCCTTCGAGCGTGAGCCTTACTTGGGATGCGAATGGTGAGACGACAAACTTCTTCAGTTCATCGTCTGCTTGACATGTTCGACGATTGCATTTTACAATGGAGTTGGCATAGTTCCCAAGCTTCTTGGGGAAAACCGATGTGTTATTGTCCCGCAATCGGGCTATGATGAAGTTCTTCATTGCTCCAGACGGTGCCGTTGTGCTTTGCTGAAGTTCCTTACAAATATAGAGCAGCAATTTGTTCGAGTTTTCCTGCGTCCAGTTTCGGAAGTCGACTTCGTACAATTTGTGGATGGCTTCGTTCAACTTAGATAGCAGGGACTTGCTGAAGCGCTCAAAGAACAACGCGTGTCTGGGAGGCCCAACATCGTCCAGACCGGAGGCACCAGCCTCATTTCTAACAGCAGCCAGTTTTTGTTTCAACTTTTCAAGAAGATTCAGCATCTGACGCTCCGGCTCTTCATACCATTGTCCGTGACTTTTCTGGAAGAGGAACACGATGAATTTTGACAGCCACGGTTGACTGCCACATCGAATGAGTTTGGGTACTAGTCTTGTTTGCATAACAATGTTAGTTTACGGATTATCTTTGTGTTACTATCGAAGGATACAGTATTGAAGGCAACTTACACATTCATGATTTCATCGGCGTCTTGCGAACTGAAGTCATCAGTATCCGTAAAGTCAGGGTCATCGACCGAGATCTCGATGGCTGTCTGGTTGTTGTGCGAAAGAGAATCATAGGCGTTATACACCGAGTTTAAGGAATCTATGAATCCTATCAGTCTTGCATGACCCGACGCAATATCTACCAGCCTAAGACGATGTGAGTATGTTTCTGCACATCATTTTGCTCCGTCCCGACTTACGCGCTCGTGATCTCGCATCCTTCTTCGCCTTTCGACACAATCTCGTGGAATGTATCCATTAAACACTGGATCACAGCTGTTTGGGATTTCTTGTTGAAGAAAAAGCACTTTCCTACAATCTCTTGGAACAGTTCTTCATCCTTCGACTCCCAAGCTAGCTTGACAGCACGTAACTGTAGACGAAACGAGTCTTGCCTCACACCAGCGAAGAAAAGGCAAGCTCCTTTGATGGTCCAACTATCTCGGAGTCGCGAAGTAATCTCCACTTCGATGTAATTTTCAATTGCATCTATGTCGATCTTTTCGGGAAGCCAGCGCCACAAGATCTCCTTTGGAACCATAACAATTGCCTGAATTTGTCAATATCCACAAAACAACGCACGCTAAGCTTGACGGTCATATTTCGACAGAAATACTTACCGAATCATGGTACTCGTATCTCACATACCCATCATTTCTACAGTTTGTATCTGGAGTCCGCGAGCTGTACACATCTTGTCCTAGTACTTCCTAGCGCTGGACAGTAAGATCGCGCACGAGGATTCGACCATCGCACGTTACGATAATCTCGCAATTGAACGATGATTTACGGAGAGGGGAATAGTCATCACATTCTGGGTGGCTCTGATGCCATTCGCCGTAATGAAAGCAGTCTTTTGTGATGTTGCCGAGAAATACGTCGTAGCCGTTCCTGGAACAAGCTTCTCGCAATGCCTGGCAGACGTATCGATCACGGCCTCTTAGATGAGCCTCGTCTAGGCAATCTTTGGGGTATGTGTGTTCTAAGAGATAGATATTGTTTCCCCCCGAGCTGTCAAGTGTGCGAAGTTCAGCCATCGCGTGATTGAGATTTTGCGTTTGCTGGATCGCGCTTCGTGCAGAGTTGACGCTATCCTCGGCTAAGAGGAGTTTATAAACCAGTGTCAGTCTCTCACCCTGTGTAATGGGTTTGATCTTGTGAGCAACATCCGAGAACCATGCAATAATGGATATGTCGTATGGGTTTTGGCTGGCATTAAACGCCCAAGATCTTCCGTCATAAGTGAACTGCATTTCGCCGCCTTTGCAATCGGTCGGCAGGCAAACCATGAGTGTCATGGCATCGCCGGGCAGGATCTTTGAATCATCATACATCTCTGTGTACGAGCTCTGACCCTGGAGTATGAGGCTATGCAGCGTAGTGTTGACAACGGCGGTGCCCAAACAATCTGATACATCTTGAACTGCGGTTTTGATGATTTTGTCCCATGCAGGGTTTGAGATAGTGTACCTGAATGGATCAAGTTGCCACAATGCTCGGTCAGTGCTGCTACGCTCGAACGGTCCGTACGTATGTTGAATGGCCGAGGTCTGGGCCCGCTGCAGAGGTAAAGTGATTGGAACAGCATCAATCTCCAAACCGGGTGGAGGATACTCGGAGTATCGTTTCATCATGACAGGCTCTCCACTGGTGTGAATTGCATCTATAGTCTTCTTCATATCGTCCTTCCATTGATCGATATCTCTATGAGGGCGCTAACAGCGAGATGCCCCCACGGAAGGCTTTGTTGATGAGCTCGGAGGTGCCATTGGGGGTCGATGAGTGCATGCGTTTTACTTGAAAAGGCTGTGATTATGAAGTGTGTCCAATGCTTGGGCGAGAGAATACTTGACAGTGACTCGGTCGGCGTGGTGACCAAGCGGAGAACAAAATGGATACCTACGGGGTGTAGTCGGGGAGGTCTCCTGGGGATAGATACCAAAGCTTATGGGGATGTTTGTGTTGAGAGTCAATGAGTCCGATGGGCAACAAGTATCTGGGTAGGTAGGGAAGGTACACTGCAGTCCCGAGTCCTGATCAGTTGGCAGGACTGGTACTAGTAGCCTCGATTTGTCGACAACCAAGGGAGCCACAGCCAGGTTGACCCATTTACTACCTCCCGGTACTTACTGATCAAAGCCTTTTAGAAGGCCACGACGAATGCAGCCAGAGCAAAACGTTGCTCCAAGAGTCTATCAGGCTGGTAGGCACCTTAGGTATTTGCAGAGGGCATAGGCGCTGTACGTGATACTGATACCGCTTGCAATGGCTCAGTACCCCGTGATATCTGCACGAGGTTGTCAATTATGGGGGCACATCGTTGACCGGGAAGGAGCATCTACGTCACTGGAACGAGAGGAAAGTGTTCCGTTTCGTACACGAACCCATCTCGGTAGCTGCCGTGTTCAAGCAAGAGAAACTACGCGCCGCCTGTCGGTTAATCTGCCTTCAGAACGAATTTCGATCCTCTTGCTTGGGCGAATAACAGTCCTGTAGGTAGTCAAGATGATAGATTGAGCGTATGCCCGAAATTGTATCAGTACCATACTCCAGTAGGTGCGTCATCTTCTAGAGTTCAAAGCGTCGTGACAGACACTGTGAGCTACGTCATTGCTGGTCTCTGAGCCTGACCACTACCTCCTATTCCGTGATCGAGCTGTCCAGTCTCTATCATACACCTTCAGCAGCTTCAGTTATTCCTAAGTCTGTCGAAAAGTTTCATGTGGTGGTTGCTTCTGACCATTTCTGGTGGAGCTACCTCCGTGGAGCTTGGTATTTTCGTTGAGTTGCTTTTTCTGCAAAATCATGCATTGAAAAGTGACTCGATGACATCTAGAGAGGTAATCGAACTGAGCGAACGTAATCGTAATGTTGTTCATTGAGCTGTTGTTGTGATCGAGTGATTGAACTGACCTCCGTAACGATCAGCGAGTACATAAGGTACTTCGTACTCGCCCCAGCGCTGCACATCTGTCACTCGACTTCTCGCGTAAATCAAGGGTGCACTTACGTTAACAGCACGATTTTCGGCGATGAGGAACCGGCGTCTGAACCCCAAAATCGTCTGGCAATATATGTTCGATGTAATGTAGGAAGACGAGGAAGCTCATGCGATGTCTTTTGAACTGAGTGAGGGCTCATTCGTATGCTAGTAATGCCTAACATACATTGGATGCTGGGCCGTAGCACTGGTTGAATATTCATATTCTTTTTTCATTCTCCTTAATTGCTTTAAGGCCTCGTACGTCGAGTCATATAAGGGCACACTCTTCATACATTGGAAAGGTGAAAGTCTAGCACAGGGAAATGCCTTTACGCTCTGTCGAAAAGATCGCGAAACCACTATATCGATAATCAAGACACGCATACGGAAGTTCTTGTAAGAAGCACAATAGAAATGTTTTGAGTTGCAACTAGTATTTTCAATGATCATGACAACGGTGAAACAAACACCAACGCCGAACACCGCGCAGTGAGCAAATAACAACTCAGCGTTCAAAGCCTGCTATCAAAAATGAGATTCTTGGGCCTCAAGGACCTCCTTTGGCGCAAACGTGCGCTCGAGAGAGCCTTGCCAGAAGTCATACCCCGAGCCAGGCTGGTATTGTCCGATCTTGGGAATAACGTATTCGTTCAGGATGATATCCTGGCCTTTCCCGTTGCCGTTCTTCTTAATCCAATGGCCAACCCTCGAGGGTGTACCTTTAACATATTCCCAGCCCTTTCCGGCCCCAAACGGCGCTGGTGTGTACTTCTCCGTCGCGTTGGCAACGCGATGAGCGACAGAGGGGTGGATCTCCTCGTTGAACCACTTGTAGTCAATCTTCCTCTTCTCGCCATTGACGATTTCGGTCGCTGGAGTCTCGCCGGGCACACGCTTATACGACGCGGCGCGAGTCGACAACAATGATCCGACCCACCAGAAGTCGGTCCACCCGTTGTTTTCCTCGAGCTTGCCATTTTCCCACTGGATCCTAGACCACAAAGCTGCGAGATTCTTGATCTTCTTATTGCTCGTATCCATCGTCGTCGTGCCGATCCGGAACAGGATGTATTTCTGCAGGGCATTGCCGCTTAGTTGCAGGAGACCGAAGATCTGATCACACATCCAAGCAAAGGCAATCTCATCGACACTGTTTGTATCAAGTGAACTTGAGCTGTGCCCTCCTATATCGGAGTGATAGCCTGGGAACCAACATTGCTTGAGATTGACTTTGGGTTTATCGCCGTCCCAGCATGGTGAATCGAGATACCATAGCGTTGGCGGGAAGTTGCCACGGCTCTCATCTATTGCCAAAGCCTGGAAAGCATTTTCGATTTCTGTTCGGCGTTAGCGCGGGAACCTGAAATGACAGGTAACGGATGCGACTTACTGGGAGAGAGCTTGGTGCTATGGAAGTAGAGATCCTCTCCAGCTTGACCAAACCAATTAGTCGCCCCCAAGCTGCCGACCGTATCCCATACTCCGACCACCTTGATTTTGACGTGTTGATGGGCATATTTCTTGAGATAGTCCCCGCGGGTGCCTAGGTCTCGTTTGGGCTGGTCGGCGAACGGGGGAGCAGTCCCAAGCTCGCCAGGTTCTAGGGATCCTTTAGCCCATGCTGTGTCCCAGAGGCTGAGCTTTCCCCTGTTTCTATATGCGCTATAGATATCGAAGAAATGATCAAGCATCATAGGTGATAATAATCCTACTTGGCAGATAAAACCTGCCAGTGACCGAGCTGTGTAGGCACCCCGGGAAAATCCGAAGATGAAGATCTCATCACCCGGACTCCAGTTGTTCGCGATGTAGTTGTATGCTTCGCAGACCTTTTCAGCCAAACTCTCGCCAACAGCACCTGAAAGTTGTTGTAAGCATGTCGACCTCTTAACGATTTTTCAAACTGCAAAGCATACCTTGACGTGCTTTATTAATGAAGGTAAGCGAGCCGGTGCCGACACCTGACTGATAGTATACAACCTGCGGCACCTTCTCCCCTGCTTCGTTGATGCCGACTCTGTGAATTACGCGACTGAGTCGGGCAACATTGCTGGAGTACTGGTCATTGCCCTTGTCAACGGCACTGTATGTGCCATCGCAGCAAACGACCAACCTCTTCTTGATCTCAACACTACCGTAGGTGGATGTACACAGTCCACAGCCAGAATCCATTGCGTTGCTCAATCTCGGAGTTCAGCTATGCCGATTGTCGATTACAGCGATGTAAAGGTGGACGTAATTGAGGGACAAGATTATGCGGGTAGATGCGAGCAAAGACGAAGGCGTTGACATCGTCGAAGGCATGAGCTGGACATATATACAGCAGCCTTGCAAGTCAACTTGATTGTGTTCCAATGTGCCATGTTCAGCTGAAGGAGCGTATGGCTCGAGGTGGTTCCCGACGCCAGTCCAGGTCAGCACCCGGAACTCTCAACCGTTACGGAAGCCAACGCTAGCGTCAATAGACTACCTTTCCCTCCATAGCCAGCCCTCGTGGCAATAGTCTCAGTATGGTCTCAAATCGCCTAGCGATTGAGGACCAGATACCGGGGCGAGCGAACACGCATTATACTGTATTCGGGAAGATGGTTCATGCTGGATACTGTGCGAAAGAGGGAGCATGACGATTTGGGGAATGTCGTTGATCTGAATTAGTTAAGCGTTCCGTTCAGCTGGAAGCTGAAGTGTGTGTTCTGCAATCTAGCCCAACAAAAGCGCGGGGCCGGACCGTTCTAGACCCATGAATGTGATGAGTGCTGGAATGGCTTCTCGAGACATGCCCTCTTGTGAAAAAGTCGTAGCTGACCCAAAAACCTATTATGAGTATGCGTGAAGCGCTGTGTATCGGAAATTCGAGTAGTTTGACGTTGGCGGCTCCCCGGCGCGAGTCGTCACGAGACGAGCGGTTGGAGGCGGCGCGTCCCCTGTAAAGACATATCCCCACATCCGCATCACTGGCGACATTAGGCGACCACATGCACGTAGGTAGATATATGCTGTCAGCATGTTGCGAAGGGGTGTCAGCACACCATGACCGCCTCGATTTCAAGAGGAAATCTGACTTTTATATGATGGATGAAGAGAAACGGCTTTGAAATATAATACTAGTCAAGCCGACACTGTGAAATAAGCTATGCGAAACTTATTCTTCCTCTGCGATGAGTGTTGTCGTGGGTGCTTGTAACACTGTCAATTGTGATAGAGAGGGACAATTTGAGCAAGGGTAGAATTGAGCGATACGTAAAGGAGGGCCGGCAGCGAGGACCGGACAACTGGGGTCTCATGTCAGTAGGAGTCGGCGTGCTCAACTCAACACCTAAAATTTTCATTGAGCTGATTAGAGATTCCCTTCGCTGGCATCGTGCTGGCGTGAAATAGTTACATGACCAAGGTTCTTGTCCATGTAATATTCGAACGACGATTCGCTTCTCCACGTAAGCTCCGACTATGAGTGTGCCACATACAGACACTGATCGTCATGTTGTAGATGCTGAGATGATGCCAGTCTCGACAGCATGATCAGTGAGACACGGCTCATATAAGCTCAGCAATTTTGAGATAGTGGCCATGTCCAGTGACACATCGCACGAAGTCGTCGCAGCTGACATTCAAGGTCGTATGGGAAACCGTTCCTCTCGACGATAAGTCCGTTTGGCCTGGCAGCATTTTGTGCTGTGCCAGAGCGATAAGCTACCTTGTAGACTACCTGCTCAGGGCGTCCTCCTATTCGCGGCAGCAGTGAACAGGACTTCGTCCGTCACTTGCCGCCTTCATCCCCAGAGCTCGACAAGTGCCAGGCACGACAGTATGCACATTTACTTACAACTCTCGACTTGCGACAACCATCAGAGGGTAAAGGGCAAACAAGCACCAGTCCACTCACCACCCAATATGAATCACGAAGCAGCGCAAGCACGAGAAAACGCAGACGAAGGACAGCAGGAAAAACCACTCCAAATAAAGACCAGCAAAAAAGATTCCAAACAGCAAAAGGTGTGGTTCAATGTCTTTCAGCCCCTTTGGTATGGAAGCGAACGCCACTAGATAGATACCTAGGAAGCAAACTAGCCGGAACTGTTCTTGTAAAGACATGGCCACGGTGGGGGACTCGAACCCCCTAGGTCTGCGTCACGGAAGCGACGCAGACCGTTAGGCCAGGTGGCCTGTTTGTTGAGTGATTGTACTGCAAATCCAATCGATGAACGTGCTGCGCCTGCCTGTAGGTGTAGTTGAGTCCCATTGGCTGCTGGGGGCTCGATATTGAATGTTGGGTACAATGTGAGGTAGGTGCTTGGGAGTGTACCTGCTTTGTTAGTATCACTAGTGTTTTAGTAATCAAATGGCCTTGCACATAGAGTTGCTATATGTATATGGTCATGAGCTACCTTTACGATTTCCTTGGAAGCATGTCGAGTTATCACTGCTTCGGAGGTGGGAAGCTATCTACCTCAAGTGGGCAGCCTCGCGATGACTTCGAAACCCCGTTCTCCTCACCTGCGCAGTTACGCGCAAAAGTAATCTCTCTGCCTTCTTTAGCAGTCTCTCGTTACTCATCAGTTCTCAAAAGCCGATGGTCGCGTAACACGACCGAGAAACTGGTACTTATGCCCGGTGAACTTTCCCTTCGACGTCGCTGCCCGAGGGTCGAAGTTGCGAGCAATACCATCAACTCATGTGACACCTTACCTAGGTAACCGATTTAATTATTCATTGGCCCCCTGGCAGGTGATGGAGCTAGAACCTCTGTACTATACGTTATTCCTTTCTACTTTTGTCATTTAAGCTAGTAATCACTGACGTGTGCCATTACATGATCTATTCCTCTATTGTTTCCAGCCAAGGGGGTATCTCTATGATACAGAACTTTTCATACAATATTATACACATTTTACAACGGCTCCGGCTCAACCTTCTGCGGGATCAATCCCTCAGCCATATTGATAGCGCCTTCCATATCATTCTTATTAGTCAGGAAAAGCCCCTGTATCGCCGCCGTGCTCGTGCGAATCGGCGTCTCGCCCTCTGCGGATTCGCGGAAGAGTCCCAACTCATCCAGACGAGCAAGGAAGCGCTCCCTATTCACGCCGTCTTTGTCGACGTCGCCGTAGAATCGATCCCACATCTGCTTAGCTTGGTATCGCGTGGCTTTTCCAATGTGGACCATCATATCGACACGACCTGGCCGGATCATGGCTGGATCAAGTCGTTCGGGGTGATTTGTGGTAAGGAATAAGATCCTGTCTTCCGAAGCTGTCACGCCGTCGAGGGCATTGAGCAAACCGGAATACGTCACGGTCCCACCGCTGTAACCATCCGAGTCGCGCATCCGGCGGTTGGCAAAGGCTGCATCGGCATCTTCCAGCAGCACAATGGACCGCTGAGGGAGTTTGGTCAGGAGGAATGCCAGCTTGTCGTCTGTCACGCCGATCTGGTTCAGGTTGATCATGGCTAGATTGTACCCCAACTCGCCGGCAAGCGCCTGGATAAAAGAGGTCTTTCCGCTACCCGGTGGCCCGTACAAAAGGTAGCCTCGACGATACGGGATTCCGCGATCGACATACCACTGCTGGCGGGCGAGGAACTCTCTTGCGTCGTTGACTAAAGCCTCTCCGACTCCTTCGTCCAATATGACACTGCCCAGCGGTCTTTTCGTCTTCGGTTCGCCCAACGGCACCCAGTCAATGTTCCTCATTGTGTAAATCACGGTCTTGCCTTCGTTGAGCTGCTGCGCAGTCGCGTGCGCTTCCATGAAGACATGTTCGAAGATATGGCGATGCGCATACAGCGTGGTCAACTCTAGCGTCTCGTGCGGCTCTCCCGTGTTCAGCTTCGCCGTCGATTGCTTCTCCCTATTGATCGCGATGTACGTGTTTCTGTATTTGACGATGTGGCGTCCGTAACCGGGTTGGAGGAAGAAGCTCGCGGCGGTGTCGCCGGGCGTATTACTCGATGACGTCGTAACCGAGAGCTTGTTGACGCGCGTGAGGCGCTTTGCGAGGAACGAGTTTTGTTGACGGGGTTGGGAGAGCCATGTGAGCATCCATGGATAGGCTGGGTCTTGTTTGCTGATCTCGACGGTGACGAGCAGACGACGGCGGAGGAGACTGGCGCCGCTCAGCACGCCTCGTCGCCCGAGAGCGAGGGCAGCGCCGAGAGACGCTATGCCAACGCCGCCGGTGAATATGGGATTTTCGAGATGTGCATTGAGGTCGAAGAGGGATGGCGGCACTGTCGGTGGCTCTGCCATGGTGAATCTTTCGCGTTGGAGAAATGAGACATCGCGAATTAGGAAGTAAGCTTGGGGACCCGAAATATCTTGGAACCCCACTCACCCGACCGTCGAGCTACGGACAGAAAAAATAGTGGCACAGGTATCATCATGTTGCAAGACATAAATTGAGGAACACCAACGCTATTGTATAATAAAGCGAATGAACATTTTTTACTGTTCCGGATTGAGAAACTCGTAATACAGCGCCAAGAGCTATCGGAAAGCCTGACGACAATATAGGAATATACTTTGAATACATCACTTTTGCTCTAAAGCCGTGACTGGGCGTTGATTACGCCATTATTTTTGTGTACAACCAGTGGGAAACAAAAAACACTACGGGCACGTGTATTCTTCGGATGGCTTCGTACTATGCGTGCCAAGTACGCCCGAGTATCACGTATGCAAACATCAAAAAGAATATACTTGAATGTTTGAATGCTCGTAAATTCGTAAAATTCTATATACTAGAGATTACCATGCAAAGGCTTCCTGCACTAGGTCGACCTTATACCCATCTCTAACGCAATGTACAACCTCCTGTCTCGTCTCATCGGCCATACTACCAGGGCCGCATACCAAAACGACGGCCTTGTGGGAGGGCTCTAAAGTCGATCGCATGACAGACTTGATGTCCATCCTTGTTTCTTTTACTGAAGTCGTGTCCTCCGCTTCAACGCTCTTGCTGTCATCTTCGCCAGTGCAGTAAAACAAGAATTCAATGCCCTCGCAATCAGCGAGGTACTCTTGCTTGACATATTCGATGAGTCCCGCCTCCCTGGCTGACCAGGCAAGAATAAACCGCTGGACGTTTCCCATGGTTCGCGACTTGATGCCTCGTTTCGAGCTGATGAATTCTTGCACGAACCCCAAGGCGTGTGTGATACCAATGCCACCGATGATACATAAAACAGTGTCGGCAAGCTGGAAGGGTTGTAGTGTTGCACGATGGCCGCCGTATGGGCCTTCGTTGAGTACCGAGACTTCCATGCTCTCGCCATACGAGTACCAAGACATGTGATTCCGTAGCGCTGATGTCATGCCACCCTTGCCTCGAAGCAGGAATTGAACACTTGCGCGACCTTCGTTCCGGAGATTTGTTACAGACGATGAGGCGCTAGAGAGAGGGCTCACTCCCACGGCAGCCCCCTTTTCGTTATCGACGGAAAGCGACTCGACTCTGGGCTTGGCCTTTAGAGGCGCTCCTGCGTGTGTCCATCTGGCGATGCTGAATGGGTGGCTTTCCCAGAATTTACCCGCTCCGATGTGTGGGGTGTAGAGGAAACTGTGCTGCCCTGGTCCAAATCCCCAGCTGACGCTTGGGAAGACGGTGACTTCAAACACGTCACAACCCGGAACAGCTTTGACAACGGCCGAAGAGGAGCCTCGGAGGTTGTAGTATCCTAGACGAACAAGTCTAGCGAGACGATCTGCAGACCAGAAAGCGAACGCCATGTATAGCCAGGTCTGGTAGCCATAGGTGAACCCGAAATGAGGCACAATGTGGTACCAGCATCCTACTAGAGCCAAGATAGCGAGGCCGATATGTATAACCAAGAATGTGTCGTAATAAGTCATGCGGATTGGTAAGGCTGAAAACGAAGCCGCCAAGGCATATGCGATGGTAGCGATGATTCCCCACCACTGTTGTGAAAAGAATGAGTCTACTGCGCAAGACAGGCTTGATCGGGGTATCACTTACATAAAATGGCATTGCGGCTTGCTCGGCGTACTTCTTAGCACCCTCATAGCCAGGCTCCCAATAGGCCATGGTGTAAATGATGGAATGCACGATTGCCTGGACAGTGGCCACTCTTGCGCTCCAGCGATGTAGTGTCAAGAAGGTGTTCTGGCTCCATCCTGTCAAGCCAATGAGCAAGTTGTTTCGTCCTGCAAAGAGGATCGCAATCGCGGTGTTGACAAGACTAAGGTTTCCCGTTCGGTTCCCAACGTATTCGCACATTTCGAAACCCATGGACAAGAACCAGATATTTGGCTGATGGCTGTTGAACTGAACGGAGGAAAAGACGACGTTGAGGATTATGTAAATGGTGATGCAGATGCTAAGCGAACGGCCAGGAATATAGCCGAAAGACATTGGTCGCAGGTGCCGAGAGCCAACGAGAGCTGGGAGGAGCAAGTACTGCTGGATTTTCGAGTAGATCCAGGACGATTGCGCAGACTTGCGAGTTTGAGGAACAGCGGCAGTGAGTTGATTCACGATACCACATGCGAGGCAGAAGCCAAGAACAATAACAATAAGGCTGACCCTAAAACAGTAGATGTAAGTGCCGAGGCATTGCAGCTTTTTGCCAGTATGCAGGCATTGACTTACGAGTATTGACTGTGCATATTCTCAGCTTTCTTGAACATCCGATAGGTGCCATAAGTGGACGAGTAGAGCTCGCTGTTCACCAGGCTGGTCTTATTCAACCAAAGAGCATCCGAGGTCAGCTCGACTGTAGGAGCCGTTGCTGGCAAGCTGTTTTCGAATGTCGGTGTATCAGATCCCATAGCTGCTTCGTCTTTGAAGCATTTTGTTTTCCTATCTGTTGAGAGTCCATCGGCCTTGCAGTTTTGTTCAATGCAATAAGCCATGGACTGGAGCCACGGTGTATTGGTTGCTCGGCAGTCATCGCTGGTCGAAGGCATGTCGTCCATGTCCATATCATCCATGTCGTCCATGACAGAATCCGCTGTGGTGCCATTTGCGAAGCTCGTACAGCTCAGATAGAGGGCGGATAGTGAGTCGGCGCATGAGGCGCAACATAAGTCGGGCCACAATTCGATACCAAATCCAACGATGCCATTTTTGCCAACAGCAGCATCCATTGCTGCGCTGGCAAAGTGAACGCCATGAAGGACAGGAAGGAGGGAGAAAGCGGTGGAGGCCTTCATGGTGAGCACCCTACCCGCGTTGGGCGGCGAGATGCACCTTTTGCTCAATCAATAGGGAACGGTTGTCTTGGGTAGCCAAGATAGGGCTGAGTGCTGTGAAGCTGGTTCGAGCGAGGCCAGTTTAAAATTGATTAAGAGACACACAGCAATATTTGGAAATTGTGAGACTAATCAACTGGACTCCAAGTATGTACTTGTAATATGTGCTGGATGGTAGACAAGATAGGATTGGGGCAGAGGATCATTTCTGATTCGTCATTGGAGCGGATTCAACGAGCAAGTCCAATACTCACGAGTCACAAGCAGAAACCTTCTCATGTATGATGTGGCATGGATCTGGAACCCCAGCTCTACACGAAAAGTGCGCCTGCAACTCGATTATGTTGCGTCCTATCGCCTGCTCATCGACGCCGCGAGTGATAAAAACATCATGTTGTCCCACAGCTGCGGATGCAACTATACTAGTGGCCGGTGCGGAAACGGCGTGAAGTTTGGCGGTGGGAGGTGGACTACCTGATAGTCCTGAGACGCTCACCGGGCCCTCTTGGTAGACAGTACCAAGGCGATGCACACATCCCATCGTATTTTCACGTATTCGAAACCGGCCGAGTGTTGGCGCGGAGGTGTTTCGAGGCTGGCGAGCCGGCGACTTGGTCTCATGAAAATAAGGTGTGGTCAGATAGCAAGTCCACAGATTACCGCATCAGGGTTGGAACGAGAGGGATTGAGCAAGTTTCTGAGCAGGGTCCTCCCGGGGGGGTTGCCCACCCCAGGCGTCGGAAACGCCCAGGAACCAATTGCTTCGAAGTCTAGAAAGCCTGCCAAGAGTCAAGAGGTTGCGGCTCAGGCGGTGGATGCGCCTATACATCCGTATCCCTGCTGTCGATACCGCTGCTCTGCCGCAGGTGGGGGCTCTCAGAGCCGTTTCTGCCCCGCCAACCCCGCCATTGAGTGCATTTGAGCAGATTAAATGCAGCTCCTTTGCAGACGAACCTGTGGCTTGTGGGTAAGGGACTCTGCTTACCAGCGCCAGTGTACACGTATTGAGGCCACGAGAACACTCTCAAAGCAGGAAACGAAATGAGGGGATCTAGGAGCATTTATACTTTGTGTGCTTTGAACTGTGCGCCTTGATTATCCGGTACTACTAAGCAAGTCAATGTAGATCGAGGAACACCGCGGAACTACAAGCACCGAATCTCTTTCTGTGAGAGCGTGTGCAGAGCATACGTCTTCGACCGCTGACATATTGAGACACTGCATCCAAGACATAATTCGGACTCCTGGAGAGTTTATTTGAGCATGTTTTCTTTTGACTCGCCATGGAAGACTGGATAGAAAGTGACAGCTCAGGGTGACCGCTAGGCCTGGAGTGGGTAGGACCCGTGGATGCCGTGCAGCTCTGGTGCAGATGCGGTGCGGCGTCTGCCCACGGCTGCAGAGCGAACAAGGGTGGGTGGGGGTTCCTCCGTGTTGAACAATACACGGATGGGTTTCGCAAACTTGCTCTGACCTCGATCATCGTGACTTGATGACTATCTGCTCAGCATTCCAGATAACCTTAATTCAACTCACATTCAATCGATTGTAAACTGGTACCATATCCCATTTCCACCCGACTCCCCTACTGCCTGCTGGTGACCTCACACCTTTCAATCAACTTCGATACCAAAACATTCCTGCCTCAGAACTAAACAACTACTCAACGCATCACAACACTCAGCTTCCCACAACCACAAATCGGGTCTGACAAAATGCTGCCTACAACGCAGCATCACTCGGACATGGGCAGTAGCTCCATGTCGGACTCGATGGACGATGGCGACATGATGATGGCGTCAGAGATGTCCATGACATTCTTCAAGAGCTTCACGACGCCCTTGTGGTCGAATGCTTGGACGCCCAAGGGCGAGGGCGCATACGTCGCGACCTGCATTTTTTTGATATTGCTTGCGACAACACACAAATTTCTCATCTTGCTACGCACTATCGCCTTTGACCGCAACATCAATCTGGTTTCCAACAGACACATCCACGACGACAAGGAGTCTCTGATGTCCCAACGAACCCGTCCACCGCACATGGGCGACGTGAGACGGCAATTGCGCGAAGCTTCCCATCGGCATCCGTTCAATTTCACCCGAGAGGCTGGTCGATCTCTCCTCGAGGTTTTTATCAGTGGTATCGGGTATCTACTGTGAGTCAAGACGTCAATGCTCGTGCGTGTTTGGCATGTCGCTAATCACCCTATTCGCCAATAGCATGTTGGCAGTCATGACATTGAATGTCGGATACTTTTTGTCCATCTTGGCCGGGGTATTCCTTGGCACTTTTATCACCGGTCGCTTGTGCACATAGAGGGCATGATGGGGGGTTACGGATACCATACGAGCGACAACAGGCGCCCTTCGGACGGGTTATGAACACAAGAATCCGGGATTGACGTTTGGCATGAACAGCCATGCGTACCCGGCTTTTGAGATGGATTTGGGACAATGGCGAGCTCTTTTTCAAACGCGCGGCGATGCAGCCCAGACTCGAAGCGTATGCATTGGCAATGGTGTTCGGCGTACTTAGATTCCGTGCTGTTAAGGTATACAACATGCAGATATACTGATTACAACTCTCAACAACCTTGCGACAGCGATTTCGAAAGCTGACTTGGTTCATGTTGCAAAACACGCAGCATTGCTGTGACCTCGACTACTCGGTGACACAGTGATCTTAGGGCACGCTCAGGCCATCGGCAGCTCAAGCTGTCCGACCGGGACGCTGGCCTGACAATTTTCGAAATTATATCAAACACGGGCATAAATTTGATATGTCGAGTGATCTACCTATATTTTGGTGCGTTCATTCGAAATATTCATATCATGAGTCAACGACCAAAAAAAAAAGACAAAATTGGACACTCTGGGGATCGAACCCAGGCCTGCAGGTCCCACTCAAGGTTTCCTGCTGTCTTCCCATTCGACCAAGTGCCCTAGATACTGACCATCAGTTCTGGCTTTCTGATATGTTGTTGTGGATCTGGGCTTCAGCGATGTTGCTTATGCATGTTGGTCAATGGTTGCGGCCGGTGACTCAACTCGCAGACTTCTGATGAGGAAACATGTGACTCAAGTGTGCACCGCCACTGTACCTAGGAAGCGGCCTCAATCGGTCCCGGGTAGGTTGCTCGGTTGTTCCATCTTACATTTCCCTATCCGATCATGACACGATTCATTCCAGAGGTGTCGTGGTTTTGCCATTACCTTCCTTACTCTAACGTGATCGTATTCATCTTCAAGACATCCCAAGCTGGGTCATCGCCACGGCTTGCATATGGCTGGAGGCTATATGTGCCTACCCTGACCCACACATCGCCTGTGTCTTTCTCCTCTCGTCTGACCACAAGCCCAGCGGCCTCTTTGAGCTTTGCGTCAGTGATGAATTCAAGACACCACATATCCCAAGCTTCATTCGGGACCGTATCAGGATTCCAACGTCCGTCCCAATTTCCATTTGCATCTCTTGTAGGAGCCTGAAAACGGTAGCAGTGTTCAATTTCTCCATCACCGTGGTATTTGACCGTCCATCTGATCTTCGCCATTCGTCCTCGTATGAAGAGCCTCTTGTCATCGGGAGGGTGTGTTTGTAGGGAGACGGCAGCGCTCATGTCGAAATACCCATTGAGATTGTACCCCATCTTGGATACCGGCGATGTCAGACTCAGCCATGACCACGATGGACAGCCATTATCAAGTAGTTTTCCTTTCGATGGGTTAGACGCCCTCCACATCAACTCCGAGGCCAGATGCGATGCCCACAACCCATGTATCAGCTTGTCACCAGACTGCTGCTCGACTGCTGTCGCAAGACCCATGATCGCTGGCCATCTGTCCGAATCGAAGGTCAAGTTGCACTTCGTGTAATCAGAAATGATCTTCCACCACTTGCCGAACCAGCTGTCATAGGCGCCGCTCTTCGCTTGATCAAGCAGCTCGTAGAAGTCGCGTTTGATGCCCGGTTTCTGTGACCACGTCGAAAAATCTGCGTCGGTCTCCTGCGCAGATGCCATGGTGCACTTCCAGCCGAGCATCATAGACCCAAAGTACAAAGTGCGTGGCGATAGAGCCATCTCTTGACAGACCCATCCTCGCGAATTGAGAATTTCCTTGCCCGCTCTATCGCGCCAATTCTCGGCATACACTCCGCCTCGTCCTCGTATGGTGGGGATAAGCTGACACTTGGTGAACGAATGCGAGTTTCTGTCTACGAAGATTCCGTCGTGCGGGTTCGTCGCAGCTACCGCAGCGATGTTCAACACGCCATATCGATATACGTTCCCCATCAATGCGGCTTCGTGATCCCAGTCCTGGACAGAGCCTTGTATGATACAGAGAGAGTCAATCCATACATACTCATACCCCATAAAGAGCGTGACGGCGGCCGCATTTCTGAAGTTTCGTGGCATATTCTCGAGCGGGATGTTGGACTGGAATGACTGCAGATTATCTGTTGTTAGCTTGAGGATGTCGACGCCTCCCCAACAGTGACTCAATGTGAGATATTTCGTGCCTGCTGGAAGATCTTTCCCGAGGCATAGTTTCATCGAGAACACACTCGTCATGAACCCAGATACTTTCACGAGTCGGGTCGGGAGATGCCAGGCAGCAGTCGGATGTGAGCGGCGACTGCATTGATCGTGTTCATGTATACACTTGTTCAACCATTCCTTTGCGAGGCTCAAAACCTTGAAGTCATCAGTCCGTCCGGCAACGAGCGTCGTGTGTGAAGTCTGCCTAGGCCGCCCGTTCATGAGGTAAGTCGCGCCTGTCTCTTTCCCTCTCCTCAGATCTACTTTGAGCAATCCCGGCCCATCGGCGTGCAAATCAGCCCGTAGCACCTTCATGGTATAGCGCATGCTATTCGATGCGTCATCGACAAGCTGTGGGAAGCCTGGATCGTATGCGCCTAGGAGAGCACAGAGATGACACTGCTTAGCTGAGGCTTTCAGAGCTCCCAGGGTGTTATGATGAGCGAATACTTCGACCTTCGGAGCCCCGCTGTCAGTATACTGCGGCTCTTCAATCACCACCACCTCAACATCATCGTCGCCGGTTGCTGGGTGTTCCCATTTTGGTGCCTGGTGGATGATCTTGGATTGCTTCACCATCTCTTCGCAGAATTGACAAAGTTCATTGTCGAGTGCAGGTGCTCCATTGAAAGCAGGCTGCGCATGGTTGCTACCGAAGTTGAAGGTGAAGTTTGATGAGTTCATGGTTTAAACCCGCCCTTTAGGTTTAGATGGGAGTGGGTGAGTCTGAAGCGCGACGTCCACAGGCATGAGACATCCAGCCTGTCAAAATGTGCTCGTCAATACTGCTCATCGCAAGCAATCGAGGAGGAACACGAACTTTCCAAAGCGCCGAACAAGATGACTAGACTACAGCGGGTCAAATATCTCGCAACACCAAATCGAGCCTGGGTTTGTTCAGCTCGTCCAGCTCGTTCCAGCTTCCCGTCAGCTCGGCGTGGGGGCACGTAGCAACCTGGACGAGCATTGCTGTGGCGTCTGCATGAGGATTTGTGGCTGAGTATTGTATTGTCTGCGACTTCCCTGTCTGAATGATATTCAATGGAACTGCATGAATCACGGGGACCTTAGAGACGAAGTGATTTGCCTTTGAAGCCCGGTGAATTTCAATTGTACAGGCCACGGTAGAACGATCCGCAAATGGGCCAATGCATGGTGAGTTTGTTCGAAACCACGTGACACTGCAGCTGATTGGCGTGGATGACGAATCAGGCCTCACCAGACATTCGCACCCCGACCCTGAATGGACTTTCGGGCAAAGAAGAAAACATAAAATCCACTTCCTCTTTTGTTGAGGGCGAGAGATAGTTCCAAACGCGCTCGCTAGTCAGGATGCCGGCGCATGTTATTTGGCCCCGGATATTCCTTCCTGGCACCACTGACAATTACACTTCGAACGAAGTCATCACCAGTGGCATAACAGCAGCACAAGTCTGGGAAAACCTTGCAAACATCACGAAATGGGAGCTTTATTACGACAATGCCAGTCAAATCACGCCCCCTAGCACTGGTCCCATGCTGCGAAAAGGAGACAAGTTTACCTTCTCAACGTTCGGATTTCCTCCTCTCCCGGCGGAGGTCCAGGAATCGGTTGCGCCCTCACAGGGGGCGCCCGGCAGACTTGCGTGGCTTGCTTGGGTTGCAGGCGACGAAGAAAATAGCATGGATGTCTATCATGCGTGGATTGTGGAGGACCTAGATGAAGGTCGGGCTCGGATCCTTACCCAGGAATCACAGATTGGCAAACCTGCCATCAAACTGGCAGCGACAAAGCCAAATCCTATACTCAATGGACACCAAGATTGGTTGGAAGGCCTGGTCAAGTTCACCAAGGGAGCGAGGGGATGAAGGGCAGCATTACTTGCGCACTTAGGTAATACTAGACTTTATGATACCTTTCCCCAAGACGACCTTCATGCTAAATCAAGCTCCTCAGAGCGATTTTGGAAATAGTTTAATGGCTAGCGTGCTCCGACAGTTGTCTTGAGAATTTGTCTTGTTTCATGGGTGACACTGCAAGTTGGCTTCATCGGAGTGATGCTCAAGTGCGTTTGTATCAGCTGACATGTTTATACTGCTAGATACTGAGCCTGTGCATGAAATTGGCTTTGATGAGGTCGCTCACTGTGATAGCGTTGGAAGCCATTTGCCAGCGCAGGCATGAGCCTGAGTGGGACGATTATGATGGCCTAAGACAAATAAGTACACCGCAGAAGATAGAAAGAGTGAGAAGATAATTTCAACAAGCAGACAATAGACATTTTGTTCTCGTAACCCGGCGTAGGAAATCCACATGTGAATAACATCAGAAGAATCAGAGAATCATTGCAGCATGAATACGGGCAGCCTGGTTGAGGTGGTATTGCCCAGGGGTTCATATGAAATCAGATTCGCCGCGCTCTCTGTACAAGACAATGTCTTTATTATAGCGTTGTAGACGTGTTTCACACGCCGCAATTGAATCGTTAAGCGATCAGCATGTGATTTGAATCAGGAGAACTGTCTGCCTTTTCCCTGCGTTCGAGAAACAGATATGGACATATACACTAATTCTCGAGATGCTTCAGACGGTTATACCCCTTCCGGAAAGCTCGGATAAAATCAATTCATGAGAGATGAATGTAGATCACGAGATTGAGAACACCCGATTCGGGGACTCTAAATGAGTTCATGCATATTAACGCTTGGCATATGTTGTTAACTACAGACGCCATTGCTACTACACTTGTAAGTACAAACTAAAGTACACGGATCCAACCTCGTTTGAGACACTCATGGGAGACTCATGAAAAGTTCCAACATCTTGGGATAGTTCGGAGTGCCCAGTCCAGTGACAGGGTCCTGTATTGGATTCGCCTGTCAGTTTCGTGGCCAAGTGTATCAAGATCGATCAGATGAACTTACCCAGCCTTCAGAAGCGGAGAAGCCCTCATAACCACACCCAGGATTGGTCCCGTTCGTGATATCATTCAAGACTTGCGGGTTCTCATACAGCACTGGGTTCACAAAGCCTACGGTTCCCTTGCCAGCCGCAAGACGCTCTTCGTTTATGCGATTGATCTGAAGGAAGTCTTAGTTAGCATATTGGGGTCACATCATGCAGGTATGGAAACGAACATACAATCGAAGCGAAGATAGGCGCTGATGCCGACGTGCCAGAGGTGGTGTGGACAACACCTGCTCTATAATTGGCAACGTAGGCGCCATTCGCCGAAACGTCTGGCTGTCCCCTTCCAATGCGGTTATACTGGCCACCGGGATAATTGTCCTGAACCGTGTTGTAGTCTATCCTGTCAAGACCTGTCAAGTTTCCAGCAATAAAATCGAACGATTTGTACGGTGGAGTATGGTTAGTAAGATAATTCTCGACAGCATCATTCTGATAGTCTGGTCGAGGGAAAACGAGACTAAAGCCACCGCCTGTCGCGTAGTTCTTCGAGGGTATGGATGCTCCGCTTTCCGGGTCGTCGATACTTTGATAGATCTCGGTGGCTCCGACGGATGTTATATACGGGCAGTCAGTTGGGGCCTCCACGTCGAAGATATCGTTATTAGGACCGTAGCAGGCAGTATTGCCATCCGAGTCAGCGCCTGCGACACCCGAGTCACCGGACGACATGAACACACTGACGCCTTGTAGGCCAAGCTTCATCCATTCGTCGCACTGCCGTCTTAGATAGGCTACGGGCATCCAACTTTCATACAGACCGTACGATATTGAGAGAACATTGGTTGGCTTCGCAACACCGCACATCAACTCGCCAGTGTAGCCGCCAGGGTTCGGATCAGGATACTGAGGGTCCACTGAGGAGTCCCCTGTTTCGCCGTACGCGCTGTATGTGCAATAGCTGCCATCTATACCGTCAAGGAAGGTGTTGAAGTAGCCCCAGGCTCCGGTCCAGTTTGTTCTTGCGTTCCACTGAGCCTGAGAGTAGTAGTCATCCGGACTGAACACCTTTACCGCTTGCGGGTACACGATGGGATACACAATTGCCAAGTCTAGCATGGCTTCGCTGCCGGCCTCGGATACGTTTTTGGTTTCTGCAATTGCGCCGTTGAATAGTATGTCTGTGGGATGTGTTCCATTTGGGATTTGGGGTTGGTACGTGTATGCGGTGAAAAACGAGTTGAGATCCTCTTGATCCCACCAGAGATTGGACGACTCGAAGACACCGATGGCGTTGGATGCATTCGCCTTGTCAGCAGGCGGAATCTCGTACAAAGCGGCAATGCAAGCAGGTGTGACTATAGCACTGCAGTTGCTGAGGTCTGTGGGGTCAGAAGAAACATCTCTCTTCTCTCGCAACAGAGACGATCGCTTGTCGACTGCGGATATGCCATCAACATTACGTTTGGGTTGAACAGCCCTGAGTGCAACTCCGGGTGTGATGTAGTCGATGTGATGTCTTATAGCGATAGGGAGGTGGTACTGATCTGTGGCGACGGATGCAGTCCTGGTCTTCAGATCTTCATACTCGTGGTACTCCGTGTATAGAAGGGATTCGATGACTGACACAGGAGCATCAAACGCAAGCCAAGCCTTGTTGTCTGTGTGAGTGACATTCGTGATACTAGTAGTGTCAGTGGAAAACCAGCTTTAGAAAAGTCGAAGATTTACGCACCCGTTCTCTTCGAGCCACGCAGAGACGTCATAAACTGAGTCATCTGACGGTCTGAAGGTCTCAATAACTTCTGCAGATGTCCAGTGCTTCCCATAGTCAGGTGAGCTTGGATGTGAAACGCTCATCATATACTCATAGCCTCTGTCAAGGTTGGACTGAGCTAAGCCGATACGAACAGGGACGATGTGAGAATCGACTGCTCGACCCTTCTTCACCCATCGTGGCTCATTAATCTCTCGTTTCTCATGGACAACGTGGCTGCGAGGTACGAGGGCAGCAGCCGCGGCTGTAGCTAACAGAAGGAGAGAAAATCCAGACCTGGCCATTTTGAAATCGTTGACTTCAGTTGCAATCTCCTTTGAAGTGCGAAGTCGTTGTGAACCGTTTTATGGCAAGAGGGATGGTAGATCTGGTATTTATACCAATCTGCACACTGATCATAAGTAACCCGGTGATCTTCGTTGTCTTCGTCTCGGTTCCGACATCTCGGATGTGCAAGGCACCGGGAGGCCTCACCCTGTCATATTATCCCAGGCAGATGGCAAAGCTATCGATCAGAGATCGATCATGAAGAAAGCTTTGCTGCTTCGGGTTGATCGGATGTTGCGCAATCCTCGTCGCCCTGACAAGCGCTGACATGTAGAACCATAAGCTAAAGTCTAGACTAGAATCTTGTTGATGAGTGCTGAACAGCGGAGGTTGAGTGTTTATGTAATAAGTCCCACGTGGCAAGGAGATGCATGTCTTTGGTAGGGATCCGGACTCTATGGGGGGCTTAAACAAGCTTTGCTCACAGTTCTGATAATGGTCTTTGTTCAGCGACCCTGGCGATCTGCCTGGAACTGATCGTAATTGACTGTCAAGACGCTCCGAAACCCTAGCCGATGTTCGATATTTTGACATGGGTTCATTCTTTTAAGCTACCCGAGTTCTATTACAGACCACCTCCAGGCGACCTAGGGAGTTTGCATTGTTCCTATTCCGAGTCGCAGGTGGAGCAACTGTCGAACGCCTCAAGCGAGGTAGTGCCATCACTTACGTATACCTGCGAAAGGTGTGATGCAGAGTGAAAGTCTCGTGGATGACTATAACGGCTTTAGTTGCGAATGCGATGCATCCTCCGACCCTGGTCTACTAGATCAGGGGAGTTATGAGGTTAAATATAGAGGTCGCTTGTATAGCGCTAGCTCTGATGAAGAATGGGAGCCACGTGTAAGTCTCCAATCGTCAGCCTTGAAAAAGGATGTTATCAGTCCTGTTTTTGAGTGGTGTCTGATTCTGGTCTGGGTTCCCAGATTGGAGTTAACCCACATTTCCTTTTAGCCGTGAAGCTTGTCAAAAGTACATGCGCTAGAAGACCCTGCGTGGGAACGTGCTCAGGAAACCCCTGAAAAAGTGTGAGGATTAGGCGATTATCAGGCGTTAACACTGAAAACTCACCTTGTCATCATTAGTCGCGTGTAAGGAAGAATCTTCCTGTCGCTTAATCTTGCGCCCCGTGGACGGCAAAGCACAGCGAAAAGCCAACGTCTCGGGGCCTGCTGTGCATAATTGTGGAGATATATCGCCGTGAATATAGCGTATTGAGTCGGAAAGCATTTGCTCAACTACCGAAAGGAGTAAGTAGCGTCACCCAGGTACGAGGGTTTACGATAGACGGTATACGTAAGCACGGAGGACGACGGAGCACAAGACAGGGGAGGTCGGCTTGAACCGCTTGGCGATCACGTTATATAGGGCTGATCGACGGATCCTTGTAGTGAGTTGCGTTATTGGACTTATGAGATTTTCTCCATGCGTAAACACTTTGATTCAGCTTCCGTCCAATGACCTGAAAGACGACCATAAGATATCAAGTCCGAAAGCGATAACTAATGAATTTGCATCATGCGCTGTTTTCCGGTAATGAATATTGTCGTCCATTACTCATTTCGCTGGCTGGTGAGTTTCGCGAATAAAACCGGGGAGTTGGACAACTCTCAATGTCATGACCTTTTAATAAGCTTTTAGACAATCGTCCGTTGGATACGCATCGTTAGTCTCTGAGCCTCTCACGGAAGTGTCCTTTGCTAAATAATTGATCCTTAGCCATAATCAGTCTGGTCGGCTAAAACCTATAATAACCAACGACATGGATGATATGTCTCGATTCAGCAATGCTACTTAGGTCCGGACCATCCTACACAAGGCCGTCATGAGCTGAGTCACCGTCCGCCAAAGGGGCCGTCAATTTCCGACCATCCGGCGCGATCGTGTAGCTTCGATGGCCCCTGAGTTGTTGAAGTCGAAACAATCATCCCTTTGTTAAATGTCTATAACGACTTGCGTTGTTGCGAGGGTACAGTTCAAAGTGCGTTGCCGACTTTAATAGCATATGTTTGATGTTCAAGCTACGCAGCTCTCGACCGAGCAAGCCTTGTGCGTAGGACGAGCGATCGCAATATGCGAGCGGAGTGGCAGCCACGTGACAATGGGAATAGCTTCGACCTAGGGCGTTCAAACACTAGGCTGCCCTGAGTAGAAACTATCGCATAGTCAATGTGAAGGCTATGGGTCGGGCTGCGCTCCGCGAAGCCGAGGACAGCTGGATTCGCGTGTTGGGCTGTATTATGGTCACGCCTCATCTCAAGAGATTCAATCAGAAGAAGAGAGCGAACCCTGTACTTCATTGTCGTGCCAGATTTGAATGTCCGGTCCTTGGGAGGCAGATCAAGAGTTAATTCACAGCTTCTTGTCAATCTCACCATATTCATCCCGGATATCCTGTAACCCAAACTTCGGCAAATGCGATCAGCCTCGCGCCGCCTAAAATTGACATACAGATATGCAGGTCCACTCCATACGAAGGCTATTCCCATGCGTGAGCCTAGCGAAAGAATGTGTTTGGGGTCACTCCCCTCAGCAAGGTGGATGCAAGTATGATAACGGCATGATGACTATCAAACAAATCCACACTTTGTGTTAACCAGTGAGGGACCGGAATAACAGATCCAACAGAGTTCTGGGCTGTAATTACTAGGACTTTGTGTATATGAGCAGCATGGTGTCTTTGAAAAGAATTGCGACAAAAAAAAATAAAGGGTGCGCAGTGTGGGATTCGAAAAAGAACACTAGCGGTGACCGCCCGAGGGGTGACGAGACGCCCGGAGAGGACGAAAATCTCACGGGCAGCACCTGTTGCTACTAATTGAGGTACCTATGTACTTTTAGGTGCTTTCAAAAGCTCCTCGTAGTGGGCAGTCACCCTTTCGCCGAATGCATGTTTTTGTACAAGAGGGAAGGTCATTCCATTCACTATCTTTACTTGAAGTGTCATCGTCGCGAGTAAGGCCCTCTACGATTCATCCACCTCCTATACTTGCGTGTGATAACTTCTCGGTCTTACTCGTTAATCACGACGGCAGTTCATGGGCTGCCTATCCACGCGGTATATCGAAGACATCAATCTACAGCGACTCCAAGATCATCGGGACCACATAATTATCCGTGAACTCCCACAGCGCGCTCGAGTCCTGAGCATGCCAAGCCGCACCGCTGTAGAAAGTGTTTCGCTGTCCCTGCAAGGCGAACAGGTCCGCATAGAAACCTTTGCGTATCTCTTCGTTCGAAACCATCAAGTTGAAGGGTGCATGATTGTAAAATGCCACCCACTCAGGCACTCTTGTGCTATTTCCCAGGCCTTGAGCTTGTCGTACGAGTTGTATTCTGTTTAGAATGTCTGCCTTCACTGCATCCTCGGTTAGTATGTGTGGGCTTCCGTAGTATACTTGAGTCAACTCTTGGTTGAGGGTCATCGCGTAGGGCCCTGGGAGATCCGGTACGTGATATGGGTTGCTCCCACTTGCGGCGGATAGAGGCTCGTTCAACCCTGTGTTGTTCAGAATAGCTGAGTAGTAGCCGTTCGCTGTGAATTTCTGGAAGAGCTCACGCTCTCTGTCAGATAGGTCAAAGCCCGTAAGCGACGAGAGCATTGGCGGCACCGTGGACAAGAGCTTCTTTGCTCTTACGAGTTTTGCTCCCTGCGGTGTCTGCACAACGAGTTCGACTTTGCCCTCGTTGGTGTTCCACCGCTTCATGGAGGTGATCTCAGCGTTTAGAAGAACATCTGGCGATAGGAAGTCTGTGGCTTTCCTGTATAGCTCCTGAGTATCCTTTCGAGCCGTTGTCAGAAAACTCGTATTGTACTCTAGCAGCTGACCGGTGTTTAGATATTTGAAGATGTACAGCATGCTGATGTCTAGAATGGGGACGTATCCTTGGTTGGTAGCGAACGTCTTAAGCACCAGATCCTCTAATTTGTATTTCACAGCAAATTCCTTGAACGAAAGGAGGAGATCCGTAGGGACTGGGTACGTCAAGTTGAAACTGTACTGGAGCTCCGGATATTTCTCCAGCTGCATAGTGTAGACCCGGAGCGCAGCGCGTAGAGCCTCCTCGTCCGTTGAGTTAAAATCGAGTAATCCCCCGTTGGCAAAGTCAACATGCCGTCGGTCGACTTCAAGCGAAGGAGTCGAGACAAGTGAAACATTGAAACGAGCAAAGTATTCCTCGACGGTTTTAGTAGGTGTGAAAACAACTACTCCGCCATTGATGGTGCGATCCGTCGTCGGGTCTTTCCAGGTCTCCGCATGACCGCCAAGTAACCCTTTCTTCTCAATGACAATTACCGATTTGCCATGATCACGGAGTCGCACGGCAGAGTAGGTGCCGCTTGAGCCGCCGCCAATGATTGCGACGTCCCTCTCGATCACGTCAACCCGTGAGTTGCTTCTAGCGCCCCAATCGCTAGTCGAAGGATCTCTGCCGACCCAATCCGAAAGTGACCGTGTTGGAAAGATTGCCAGGAGACCAACTATAACAGCAAGATACATTGTGGGCATGCTGAAGGGAGTGTAATGGTTTTGGAGAGATAGAATCCTGTTGAGTTGTGCAATGGTACATAATTCCTTTATAGGCGTAGTCAACGGCTCTCTGATTCCCAGGCTTTGTCCGGCGATGACGGTCACTCAAGTGTGTTTGTGGCGCTGATCTCACCTGTGATGCGGTGGTATGATACACATGTACAAACATCGAATGATTGAGTGACATAGTTCGGGTTACACTGCTTCTACACCCTTTGCGCTGGATAACACTCAAGGGTTTTTATTGAATCAATGTATCTTCACGGAACCATTGGTTATTCCTCTGTTACGCAACTGAGAACACATATAACTCAAGGGAACAGCTTCCAACCACCAGGGACGCCCTTCTGAAACAAACCGTCAGGGTCATAGTCTTTGCTAACCTTCTGCAGTCGCTCTTTGCTCTTGGCACCATAGGACCCAATCGGGTCTTGGAACGTGGATGAGTAATTGAGGAACTTGAAAGGCAGCAGGTGATCACGTGAGGATGCCTCTTCATCTATCTTCCTAAGAGCTTCTCTGAAAGTCTCCAGAATCTTGTCATCATCAGCTGGGTTTGTCCAGTATGCCAGCAGCGCGATAGAAACAATGGCACCACCGTCTGGGCTTAGTCCCAGGGAGTTTCCTCCCTTCTTAGCGGATGCCTCGAGAAGTGAACGGGCGTAAGGCTGGAGCGTATAGGAGCAAACGAAACCATTGAGGCCTTTAAGGGAGGCTAGATGTGAAATCCAGATTTCTCCGCATTTGATGATCGTCTCAGCGTCCGGCCTAACATGGGTGTTCATGTACGCGGACCTGATGTACAGTAAGCTGAAAGACATGAGGATCGCATGAAGGAGTGGCAACAGGGAATGACTCACCTCGCTGGGATGGAAATTTCTCCAGCTTGTTCATGTGCCGCTTCGACGAAGGTATGTCGGCGCAGTGTGTTGTACCCAGGGATCTGACCCTCCATAGAAGTGAAAGGTTCGAGTACGGGAGGCGTGGTCTCCATATCATCAAGATAATACAGTTGGTTAAGGCCGAGAGGTTTGGGACTGAGAGCCCCTGCAAAGCCCAGGCTGACCATGAGATGATTTAGGGGAGTTGCATGAGGCTTCGTGAGCTCGTCGCAAAGTCTTGACTTGAGCTGGGAAGCTGCTCCCCGCGTAGTAAATGCTTCCGCCATAGATGTGACCTTGTTTGAACGTCCTCAGATCTAAACGCGTGACAACGCCGAAGTTATTACCACCTCCTCGTAGAGCGATCCACAGGTCGTGGTTCTCCTCAGCATTGGCGTTTACAATTGCGCCTGATGCGAGCACTACCTCGTAGTTGACAACCCGGGCAGGTGAAAGTCTGTTAGCCATCGCGTCTTGGAAATCTTACGACGAATTTTAATGTCGGTGGGCGATCGTGAGTGAGGTCAGTGGCGAGAAGGGGGAATGGTCCTTTGCGGACTTGACCCTTACTTCGTCACAAATGAATCCGTCACGAGACGAGAAGAAGGAAAGCCCGCCTTGTAAGAGTTAGTAAAGACATAATTCGATATGCACCTCAGAATCTCTGAAGGGAATGCTAGTGTATCATGACAGAATAGCCACGAGAGAAGCTCTCACCGGACAGAGCAAGGCCGGTGAACCCCCCCTTAGCTGATCGAGCTCCAGCACAAGCAAGCCCATGCTCTTGAAGCTTCTCATATACCAGACCGCAGTTTGCACCAGCGCCGATGGACACATAACCATTTTTTACGTCAATGTTGTTGAGTAACCTCAAATTAAGAGTGATGCCATCCTGGATGTTGGAACAGCCTGGGGCGGGCTGGCGGCCAGCTCCGACAATGGCAAATGCAGCTTCCCCGGTCGCGACAATGGGTGCGATGGTGAGGAGGAACTTAGAGATGTCCTGTGCAGTGCGGGGTTGGAAGATACAAGCGGGTGTGATGTCTCCATTCAAGCCGGACTGGTATGTATTGCTGTTCAGGCTTTGATACTCGTCAGTGCCGCGAAATGCGAACTGCGATGCAGGGAGCACCGCTTTCACCGCTGCAATCGCCGCAGTGACATCCATTTTCGACAGTTGTTTTGCTCTCGAAGAGGGCAGAGAGCGTAACGGAGAAGAGGCGCAGAGTTATCGCCACGGGATCAGAATAAGTGATTGGCCAGCTTAAAGCGGAGGAGGCGGCACAGCTGATGCCCCTGAGTAATTTTGAAGTGGTGAATTAACAGCCGTAGAGGGCAATCAGTCGGACCTGTCGTACATGCAGCCCAGAGCTGATGCGTCCAAGCCCCGAGATGCACGTTCTACCGGTAAGGGATGGAATACACTTCCCCTTACCGAGATACTTCGAGCGGAGGCTGCGCATCATCCCCCAAAAATGTCTTCGGGCTCGAGCTTCGCCGACCGCACTTGCAAGCGAAGAAAGTAATTCCTCGAATACGACCCATGTCGTGGGTTATTCTGGCAGGGCTGGTGATAGGCGATTGGAAGTTCTCGGCACATGTCGTTGATGGTGCTGAGGGGAGGTGGGTGTTTTTGCGTGGTGATGATGACCTTGGGGGGAGCGCCAGAGTATGAAGTATGCTTCGACCACTTGCGGAATTGTCATCGCGCAGGATGGCTGGTACGACTGGTTATAAGCGATTAAAAGAAATTTTTCAGTGAATTGCATGGTGGCAATCGAGCACAATCAATAATACATCATGTAGAATCTTGCGTAAGTTAGCGAAGGCGGTCTAATATGGGGGGTTGGAAGGTGTAGTCGGGATGAGTACACAGGGTTTGGGCTTGATATCAAGGCATAATTAAGAATGTGTAACACAAATGCCTAAGAATTGTCAGTATAGGTACTATGTATTGTCCCGCGATATTGGCGATCCGTCACAACTTGATAATATAGGCTGGGTGGCAATCGCGTAGGATATGGTCAGCTTGTGAGTACGAAAAGGTGAACTATGGATGCATATATATCTGTGTGATGGCAGGAAACAGTCGATGGTGTTTTGGCATTTTCATGATGGGATCAGGATCTGCGTCATAATATCACACACCTCATTGACAAATATTGTCTGAAGCCGGGCCATCAATGCACAAATTGAGGGTTTGCCAGCAAACATTTCGCAAATACAAGTATAACCCATTGAATGAATGCCCTACACATGACACAACTATCATGTGGAGATAACGTAAGCCCATTTTGGGCATATAAGGGCCGTCGGCACCCTCTATTGCTACTGGAGGGTCAAAAATCTATGACTATTTGCTTTATACTCGCTATCTGGCTGATACAGCCCGTGGAGGAACCCTTTTACTTAACAACAACTCATGTCGTAAATGTGCCCCCATCTGTACTCAGAAGGCTTTTGAAATAGTTTGTGATGTACCGCTAACAAGACAATGACTTTGATCCCATTGTCGACAAATCCAAAGGGCCGTTAGCAGACTATAATATGCTTATGCCTCTGGGCTTTGACTCATTCCTGAATAGAGAAACAATTGAGTCATTGAGAATGCCCTCGCTTCAGCATGTGACTCGGTTAGCCGCCAACCAGAACCCAGAATCGTGCCATTCATGGAGAGGCATGACCTCGACACCCAAATGGACATTGCCCCTCGAATGATTCCAATATGTACTGCCTCTGTTTGCTAACCTCCATTGACTGAATTTCTACCATTCACTAAACTACGCTACATCATGAGCGTGCTTCTAGCTACTCCTCTGGGGTTCTGCCAAAGACACCATTATTCCAGCTGCGATGTCGACGCAATCGGTGTATTGATGATTACACAGGACCCCAAGTCTCATTATGTATCTTCCATTGAGCCAACGAACTCTGAGATTCATCCTTCACACTATGGGTGTACTGAGCTGATGCAACTCGCTGGACTCTTGTTAGCTTTTTCTATATATCGCTGCTCATTCCTTCCATGCTCCGTGTAAATTTCTTTCATACTCTATGCACGTCTTTCATTGCAATTGGTTTAACCTTCATTGGAATTCGGATCTAGCTCTTCTCAAGACGTGGCTACTACCTAGACTCCTCTTCCATGCCCATCGTGCATGATGTCCCGATCGACAAGGGGGCGTATCACGGTCTTCACCGAAAAAGACCAGGACATCCACCTTCGCCCATCTAGTCACGACGCTACCGAAGCTCAGATAGACGACAGAATGAGGTCGCTCGAGAATTCGTTGCGAGTCCTTATAGCTGAGATTGCTGAGCTACAGCCTCTCCGCTCTGAGGTCGCAGACCTCAGAGCCAGCGATGCGCGGGCACAGGCTCGCATTGCCTCACTCGAGAAAGAGAATAGACAATTTCAAATGAGGCTGGAGGACTTCACCAACCCCCCTCTCCCGTCATTGTGCTTCGCTTGTTGCACTTTGTAAGTCAGCTGAGTGACATCCAGTATGATTATGGGCACTGACGAAGAGTTACAGAATGCCACCCAACGTTCTCCTGAGTAATAACACTCCATGTCGGACAAACTCCTGCCCTCGCTGCGACAAGCAGGGACTTGAATTCATCAATGTACGTGAACAGCCAGTCAATTCATGAGCGGAATAGCATGAACTAACTGCACTACTCTTCTCCAGATGCCATCAAATGCCGAGTCAGCTTGCAGACGCTTTACTGAAGCTGCACGGAAGTGGGCAGGAGCTGTGCACAGCAAAAAAGACGAGAAAACGATCCTAGGGCTCAAGAACCAAGTTCGAGATATCCAAGCCGAGGTCAAGAAGTGTTGTCCAGTCAAACAAACACGATCTCAAACGACACAGACAGATTGAATACGAGAAGGCATATGGGCACTTGTGAACGGCCGTTTTTGGACTTCGATAGACTTCGATAGCGGCTCAGCGACGTCACACCTTGGTACATACTTACACACACCATGGAACTCAAGCTCCAATTTCCGCAATGACAACTCGTTGCATGGAACTCCCACTTTGTATGATGAGTCAGGCATGGGAGATACAGTCCTCGCAAGAGTGGTGGACCGGGACGGGTCTGGAGACTTCTGTCAATCTTCGCAGCACAGAGTCAGGATGAACCAAGCCGATCCATGCGTGTAATGATACAAACGAGTATTGTATGGAATACTGTAGGATAGGCTGAGTTTGATGAGTGACAAAGATGGCAATGTCTAGTATCAGCTTGAGGGACTGAGCAACACTGTCTGACGATAGCTGATACTAGCCAAGTGGTTGAGGCGTGTATGAATGGTTTCTGGACTTACGTTTTTCTGGTTGAGATTCTCACAAGTCGACAAGATCACCGGTCTTTTGTCTCAAAAGTGTCTATCCAGTTACAAAGCCCATGTTCCATAGAGAACCTTTGAATGAGATGTTTTGTCTTCGTCAGCCCGCCCTATTTTTTTGCTGATCAAGTGCCTCTAGTGATCGTCTGAGACCGCGATGTTCCCGCTGCATAAGTGTGATGATACAGGAGTCATATCAACGGCTGTCAGGAGAAATCGACGCCGTTAATTCCGTTTGGAATAACGAGCTATACAATGGAATTCTCTGCGCAAACTGTTTGACATTATCTGGATTGTTGTAAACATCTACCACAATAATGTTCAATAACCACATATACCACGACCAACAATCACTAGACCCCGTAGGTGTACGATGGTGACACAGCGAGGTCGGGCCTTTGCGGAGTTGGGCGTCGGGCATAGCGACGAGGATGACCAGGCGATGCTTCAGGTTCGAGGTGCACCGACCATACATATAAGCCAAGAAAGGGTTGCTACTTTTTGTCACATAAACATTAAATTTAAGTTGAGACATCTTTACTAACTAGTACTGCTCGTAAACTTATAAATATTTCGGCCGAGAGCTGTAACTTCTGAGTATCTTCAAAAGGGTCAGGAGAAATGTTCAAATGAACCAACACGTAACAACCAGTCCGACTCCTACAACCCTGCCCCGGGCACATTAGTTCATGGTATGGGTCCTTCCTACACGACTACAACAGATGCTATGCCGGAGTGACATTTGACTTTCGAACTTCAGTGAGCGACGTGGCAACGGACCAACTACTAAACCTCCTGTGAAATTTTCCCCTCAGAGGTAATCGTGTCAGACTCGTCACGGGACTTGATGCTTCTCAGCGAGCTTAGGCTCATTTTCGTTCGCAATTTAGTCATCATTGTCTCAAGTGACCAATGACTATTGCTTAATTTCACCCGCAGCGCTGGTAGGCACACGGCCAGGAGTCCAACGTGTGTTTCTATAATTGACCAGAAGATGAATGTGCTGACAATCACTATGTCGGTTTAGTCAGTCCTAGAACTCAGCTTAGCAAAATTTGCAGACTCACAATCTTGGTCAAAATCGGGGTTCCACGGCGTTTGGTTTTCCCATAAAAACCACACCAGCTTGAATAATGAAGCCACCAAGGCACTAATATCGGAGTTAAACGTTAGTTTGTCTTCTATCACCCGTGAACGTTTTGATCTCACAGCGACGCAGTCAAAAACACTGCAGTGACGGCCAATTTGCGCTTGATTTTCATGTGGAGTTTCCACACAAGTGGGATTGGGAATAGGATGACAATTGCATCGATGATGAAGTCCGATACGGACTGCGCGTAGATCAACATCTGAGTGTCGATGCATTTCTCACGGATCTCAGCTCCTGCTGTAGACCAATAATATTCGAAATGCGTCCCGCATGCGAAGATGTAAGCAAACGTGATGCCGACACCGAAAATGGTAACAATAATGAGCATGAACGTGATGCCTATTGGCGCGAACCCTCTCCAGGTACTCTGCGGGCAGAATATGCGCTTGTAGAGACACAGTATACTGGCTTTTGTTGGAAATCGGGGGGCTGGTAATCTAGGTGGCTAGTATATAACGCCCCACACTTAACCAGCTATATAATGTAAAGTATACCCACTATTATGTATCCGTATAGCTATTCCTTAAGTATTATATTTAATACACAACATTTATATACCTAATATTTAATAGGTTATAAACCCGAAAGCTTATTACTATATTTTAGTAAAAACACTCTATATTATTTTTTATTACTGCTATTTTTATTAAGCTAAAGTACTAAAATGCACCTATTTATTTAAATTACTTTTTATATTAAAGCTTAAACCACTTAATTAAAGCTTTCGCTATATTTTACGCGGTTTATCTTAATGTAAAAAAATAAAATATTTAATTAAAAAGGAAAAACCTACTAAATTATTACTTTTAATTCTATTATTATTAAAAAAATTAACTTTTACTAATAATTTTATTAATTATCGACGTTATTTTACGCTTAAACATCGTAAAAAGCATTATTTTATTATTAAAATCTTTATTTTTAAACCCTTAATATTCTCGAACTATTTAATTTATAATTTTATTACGTTATTATAATAACTTATAATACGAACCGTTTAAACGGAAAATAATATTAAAACAATAAAATTAATAAATATAACGGAGTTTTCGAATATCCGAAACGACGAAGCGAATTCGTTTATAAAAACAATAATATTTTTTTTAAAATATAACTTTTAAACTCGACCTTTTCGTATTCTAATTTATTTTCGATTTTTTAACGAAACTAACTTTTTTTATTTTAACGAAATAATCGAATATTACGCTAATTTATAAAAAATCAATCCTTTTTTTAAATATATTCTAAACAATAACTATATTTTAGTATTACTATCGATATTACTATTTTTACTTTAGTTTTTTTTAAGTCTATAAGACGTATTTCCAATTTTAATACTAAAAAACTTAAATATAATTAAACTGTTTTTTTTTCGAAATTATTACGAAAAAACCTACTTTAAAGTTTTTTTAATCCAATATATTAATAACGAAAAAATCTTTATTTATTATTAATATATTAAAATTTATTAATATATTTTTTTATTAATTTTTTATAGCGTTAATATTATTAGCTATAACTTTTTTTATTAATAATAACCGACGAAAACGTTAAGACCGCTATCGGCGTTTAGGCTATCCTAATTTTAAAAAGTTTTTAAGAATTTTTCCGCTTTTTAAGAAAGATAAAAAACTTTATCGCTACGTTAGGATACGGCTAATATTTGCCCGAAAAAAAAAAAGCCGATCTTTTTATAATAATCGTTAATAAATTTATTAGCAAGAATTTCTATAAAGCTAAAAAGGTTTAGGACTTTGGTTAAAATAGAATTTTAGGCTATATTAAATTTTATTTAAGGGATAACTTTAAAGATTTTTTCGATATTTAGATCTTAATAAAAATTATAATTAATCGGCTATAAATAGTCGCTTAGGCTTAAGTAGTATTTAAAATAGAGTATAAGCTTATTAACAGTACGGCCTTTTAAAATTTAGTTTTTAAATAGAAATATACTATATTAGCTAATAAAAATAGCGTTATAGTATTTACTGCACGCTTAAAGGTTTTAAAAACCAAATTTAGGGAGCTATATAAAAATTATGCGATAAAAGAACTTTACGTTATAATAAAGTTTTTTTAAGGTTTAGGCCCCGAATATTTAACCTTTGTTTCGACTTTTTTTTAAATTATTTTCTTTATCGAAATTATTACCGCGGAAAATATTGTTTTTTATAATATAGTAATATTTAACTATATTTTATCAAAGGCTTAATAAAAAAAATAAACTAAAAAAGTTTAAGTTTAAATTTTTAGTAAATTTGCATTATTTATAAACTAAAAGCTTAAAAATAAAGGCAACGGAAATAGTAATAAAGGCAATAATAAAAAAAAAAAACAATCCTTTTTATTGCTATATTTATTATATTATAGTTAGCCGGAAAATTACGGACTACTTTTCGGATAAATGCTTTTATAAAAACCTAAGTTTTATATTAAAATAATAAAAAAAGGGTTAAAAAAAAAAGCAAAAAACCGAAAATTTAGGGTTTAAAAATGCTAAGTAAGCAAGATTTGTAGCATTTAATACTATTAAAAGCAAGGTTTAAAGTTTTTTAGCAGCTAGAAATAGATTTTTTAAAAATTTTATAAAATAAAAGCCGGGTATTTTATTACGGATATTTAACGGCTTTAAAAACACTAGTTTTAAAGGTCGCTTAAAAAAAGCTAACTTTATAAAAGACTCGAAAAGCTTAAGATATTTTTTTAAAAATTTTAATATAAAAAACTCGTTAATTAAACTCGGTTTTTTAAACTTTAGCGAAAAGAAAGCTAAAGAATTTATATAATAGGTATTTAAATGTATAATGTTAAATAGCGGTTGTAATTAAACCAATTTTTGTAATAAGTTATTATTTATTAAGCTTATACTTTATATAGAACTATTTGTATACGGGATTAACGGCGCGGTAATAACTCCAAAATAACAAAGTATTATAGTTTTTTTAATTATTATTAAAAAAAGGGTAAAATTAGTTACTATTAATAACGCTATTTATTACCTTGATTTTAATGCTAATTTAATATTTATTTTTTAGTTTGCTAAAAAAGGTACGGAATTTTTATTTTATTTTAGAATTGCATAAGTTATAATAGGAAAAAATACTTTCTTTATAATATACAAGACTATTGGTTTATATATAGTTAATTAATTTAATAAACGTTTTAAAATAGCTGCTTTAAATTTAACTCTTTAATTTTATTTTTCGTTTTTTTTTTTTATATATAATACTAAACTATTATTAAAAATATAATATAAAAAATATAGCTATTTTATTAATAAAGAATTAAAAGACTTAATGTTTATATTAAATAGCATTAAACTATATACCGAATATTGTTTATATAAAGTTTATATCGACGGTAAATTTACTATTAAACTATATAAAAGTAATCTTTATTGCGGTATTTACTTTATAAAATTTATATATATCGACAAGGCTAATATGCTAAAAAACATATTAATCGGCTATAATAGCTTTATAGGGTAGCTAGTTATAAAATATAACTACTCGGGAATATTTTAGGCAATATTTATTAAAATACCTAATTAATAGTTTTAAGCTTTAAAAAACTAACTATAAAAATAAGAAAAATTTAATAAGCGTGTTCGATATATTATTTTAAATAAGCTTGGTTTATATATAAGCGGTAATTTTATCGATTTTTATATATCGCGAGGGATAGTAGTATGTTATAGTATAATAAAGCAAAGCGAATTTAATAAGATTATCGAAAAGCGATTTAGAACGTTAAAAAATCTCGTACGTATTTTATTTTTTACTATTAACGGCTAAAATATATAATTTAAATATTGGCTTATTTTCGTACAAACGGCGGCTTATTTTTAAAATAAACAATTATTTAAAACTTAAAACGGTAATAAAATAATATTATACGAAATATAGTATAAGTTAAAGTTTAACGTTTATAACTTTATTATAGTAAAAGCTTAAAGATTTTACTTTTTTAATTAAAAACCAAATATACTAAAGCTAAAAGTTATATTTTACTAAATATTAGGGTATGCCGGGGAAAGTATTTATAACTATATTATCTTTAAATATAATAACGGTTAAATCGTTTAAGCTAATAATATAATATTTAAAAAAAAGCATATTTATTATTTAATTAAAAAGCTAAAGTATATATAAAAATTATTTAAAAAGTAACGAAAAAAGGACAAAATGCGCTTTATAAGATTTAAAAATAAGTAAAAAAAACGGCGACGATAGCGTACCCGGTTATTATTATTTGCTTTTATAAAGTAAAAAGTGAATAAACTAATATTTGTTTAGTTTAACGATTAGTATTAAATATACTCCAAAATTCTAAAAAAAAACGAGATAGCGTTATTAGCGTTTTTAATACTAAATTAATATACGCTAAAATTATTAGTACTATTTAGCGAACGAGATTTATTTAGGTTATTTTATAAGGAAAAACCTAAAGAGTTATTTATACCTTTTTATAATTAAAAGCTATTTATGTTAAAAGTTAATTTAGGAAATTTTATAGCTAAAATATTAAAAAGATATTTAAACTTAAGGCTAAGCGTTAAAAAATCGAATTAAGTTCGATATAGGCTAAAGTTATTATTTTTAGCTTTTAAAGTTTATATAGCGTATTTATCGTTCGCTATAATACTTGCCGAATTAAAGCTAAAAACCTATTAATAAGCTATAAATAGCGTATAGCATTTATAATAGTATAAAGCAATAAACTTAAAGTATTAATCGTTAATCGATAATAAAATTTAGACTTTTTACGAGCTTTTTAAAAGCGTTAAAGCATTTTTTGGAAAATAAATATATAAAATTAAGCGTAGGAAAAACGGTAAAATTACTTGCTATAAGGCTAAATAAGTCGTTCGTAGCTTTAAATAAAAAAAAAGCATCGATTATAATAAAACGTTTGTTTTAATTATTAAACTAATAAGCTATAAAGCTATTTTCGTTATTATTATAATATTAAATCTAAAAATCGAACAAATAAACATTAAAATAGCTTTTTTATACGGTTTAATAAAAAAAAACGTATACGTAATATAATTACCTGGATTTAAAAACGAAAACTAGAAATAAAAAGTTTATAAATTTAATAAAGCATTATATAAGTTAAAACAAGCATTTAAAGTATAATATAATATTTTCGCTAAATTTTTAAAAACTATAGGCTTTAAACTATTAAATATAAACAATAGTGTTTTTTACCGGGGTTACGTATATATCGCTATATATATCGACGACCTATTTATTATAAAGTTATTTAAAAACGAGATTAAAAATATTAAACAAGTGCTATTGGATAAGTTTTAAATAAACGATTTAGGACTTTGTTTTTTTTATTTAAGTATATTAATTACTTAAAATCGGAAAAACCGAACTTTATACTTAAGTTAACGGGCTTATTTTAAGAAAATTATTAGGGACTTAGGGCAATAAAAGCAAAACATTTACTAAACCCCGATGGAAGTTAATAAATTAAGAGAACCTTATAATATATACGAGGTAGACTTAAAAGACGTTAAATAGTACGTAAAGGCTATAAGTTGCTTAATATATGCTATACTTAATACTTGTTTAAATATTGCCTTTTTTATATTATATTTTAATTAATATATAAAAAACTTTACGGCAGTATATATTAAAGGAATTAAAAGAGTACTACGTTATTTAAAAGGCATTATTAATTATAAACTATAGTATATAGGCGATTTAGTACTATTTATAAAATATACCGACGCCGATTAGGCTAGTTGTTTTAATACGCGGCGTTTGATTTTAGGCTATATTTTTAACGTTAAAAGCGGTATTATAAGCTAAAGTTTTAAAAAGCAATAAAATATAGTATTATTATTGTACGAATTTAAGTTAATAGGTTAAATTTAAGCTAATAAAAAAGCTATTTAGCTTAAAAGATTATTATATAAACTTAATACTAACCTAAAACGCCTTTTTATTACCGTTATTTACGGAAATAATATAAAAGCTATCGCTATAACGAAAAACCTATAATTTTATAGTAAAATAAAATATATTAGTATTTAATAAAAATAGGCTTAAAAAATAGCTAATCGTAACGACGTTAAATATATTTAGATATTTACGAAAAACTAAATTGCTAATAGGCTTACGAAACTATTACTAAAAGATAAGTTTTTTGTTTTTCGAAATGCTTTAGGCCTACGTTTATAAGTTTAATGGGAGTTTTAAAACCTAAGGGTTAAAAAGATAAGCCCTAGTAGAAAATAGCGATAGCCTTAAAGCTTATTACGATAAAAATTAGCGAAAAAGCTTAAAAAAAGAAAAAAAGTTAATTAACTTATAACCTATAACTTTATAACCTTTTAAAGACGAGTATATAATAAAACGTATAAAATATAGATAGTTTAATTTTTAAAAAGATAAAAAAGGGCAATAAAAGCGGTTTTTAAAAATAAAAAAAGATATTATTAAAGACTATACTAAAAGGTTACGTTAAAGAGAAAACACTATTAAAGACTATATTAAAAAAGGTTAGTTTAGAGCACGTTAAAGCCAGTATTTAAAAAGCTTTAAAACATAACGCTAAAGCAAAACGATTACTAACTTATAAGTTATAATATTTATAAAGCAAATTGGCCTATTAATCGCCGCTATATTAAACCTAATAACCTAAGTAGGAAAAAAAGCATATAGCTTATTAAACCGTATACGAGTTTACCGTATAGTTACTTTTTATAAGTTTTATATAGCGTAAAATCCGCTAGAGCTATTACTTTTAAGGCGTCCCGTTTTAGGGAACTCGGTTAATACTAATATTTTTTATAACTTTTTTTTATAAAAAGCCTTAATTTTAAAACTTTATAAACTTTAATAAAATATAAAACGAAAAGGCAATTAGTAAAAATTATTAAATAGAAAAAAATCCTTTATTAAAACGGGGTATATTTATATGAATTTATTTTTAATATTTACGTATATTTTAATTATTAACGATCGTATAATTAATTAGAATATATTATTTAAAGCGTTATTAATAAAAAAATTTAATAATACTAATTATAAAAGGATTAACTAATAACTACGGTTAAAAATTATAGGAAAAACCGTATTTATTTTTTAATTTATAGGATATATTTATATAAAATCAATAAGCCCGTTTTAGTAAAACGCTAAAATATTATACTTTTTTTAATAAAAATAACTTTTATAACTTTTTTATTTTTATTTTTTAAAATATAAGCAAACGCCGTCGGAAACGATTTCGAAAGGCACGAATTAAATTTAACGATTTATTATCGAATTTTAAAATATTTAAGTATAAAATCGAAGCTTATTTTTTTTAATTCTAAACTATAAACGAATCGATCTTATTATTTTTATTATTTATTTATTTATTTCGACCGAAATAAGGAATATATTTATATATTTATTTATAATTGGTATTATTTAAAGATAATTAGGATAAAGTAAACTGGCAAAACGCAATATTTAATAAGAAATTACGGGATATATTTAGCAATTTTATTAGTTTTCGGAATATTAGTAAAAAATATATTTAAATCGCTATATTTAGCGTTTTTAATAAACTTTTTATAAAAGATACTTAAAAGGGTAAAATATAGTACGTTTTTTTTTTCGCTATTATTAAACGTAAAGTTAAAAACGGGAAAATTATTTTGTTATAAAACTATAACTTAAACGACTTTAAAAAAAAAAATTCTAAGTATTAAAACTTAATATTTAGTAAATAAGTTATTTTCGTTAAATATTTACGGGAAAAACGGAATATAAGCTTAATAAAAATTTAGTATAACTTTAATAAGGAAAAAAAAGGCTAAAAAAAGTGTTTATTATATTCGTTTTAAAAGTTAAAAAAATAGGTTATTTTAAAGGATTTATTTTATAAAGGCATTAAGGATTTAAGGTTTAAAAAGTGTATATAATTTAATGTTTAAATAAAAATAGTTATAAGGTAAAGTAGTAATAACTTTATTTGTACTAACGGTATGGTTTAAGTAGGAGTGTTGGAAATCGGGGGGCTGGTAATTTAGGTGGCTAGTATATAACGCCTTATACCTAACTAGCTATATAGTGTGAAGTATACCTACCATTATGTATCCGTATAGCTATTCCTTAAGCATTACATTTAATACACAACACTCATATACCTAATATTCAACAGCTTTTGACAGTGATACTGATGCGACAAACATGCTAGAGACAATGAAGAAAACCTTGAATGACGATAGTTGATCAGAACACGCGGGTATATCATCAGAGACATGATGTAATCACCTCATTGTTGATACTGATCTTCGCGTTGACCTGATCCAGAGGTGTCCTCGGAAGCATGAATTTCTTCCTTGTTATGGGAGGTGTAGGGTATCCCACAGCATGTTGTGAAACACCTGTAAGCTCTTAGCATGTGTACCTCATAAAACCTGGTTGGAAGTCTCCCACTTACCGTACCAAATGGCCACGGACATGCCAATGTTCAAAGCCTTTCGAAATCAGAATAATGCGGTAAAGTCTCGTGGGGTGCGACGGGTCTAACGTACTAATGCTGGTAATACAAGCCAATCTTCGAGTTTAAAGGTCCCTTTCAACAGTTTGATTCTATAGAAGCGAACAGAGATGACCAAGATATCTAGCGCCAAGAGTGTTATTGTTGCGCCATACATGGCCGCAGGCCCTGGAGTTGACATCAACAACAACATATTGCAACTACAAAAAAGTTGGAGCAGTCCGGATCATGCCAGGTGATGCAAATAAAGTCAATAAGTCTATCGGAGAATGGGCGGGCAAACGATCATCGATATATGATGTCTGACGTGCTCCTGCTCCTAGGCTGTAGCAATCATCGCCAGAGCTTGTGCCGGCGGTATATGCATGTAGAAGCCTCTCACACCCGAAGAGGCTCAGTTGCAACCTCCAACGGGTTGCTAAAGATAGGAACGTCGATCAAGACCATCGCAAAAAGAGGGGTTACGTGAAGCGCGTCCATTGGGGTGCATCTGTGATGCAAATGAGCCAACTTTTCAATTCTATCGTCCCTCCCGGCTCAAATTCCGGTATCACGCATTCACAGCGCGTGAGTCTTGGCGAATAAGTTTTCACAGTTGGTTTAGCGTTCCTCTGCAGTTGGAGTACAAACCCACTTGACCTAAGGTCTCGGATGACGGATCGTTGGCTTGCCCATGCGTATTGACAGGTTACGTCAATGCGACTATACCGTCTCATGCACGGAGCTTAGCAGCCGTCTCAGGATGCATTTTCTAGCTCGGCTCGATATCATTGCTGCAAGATACGACGCCTGAAAGGCGCGCCAACAATTTGGCCCCCAATTGTCGGAGTGCATCATATGTTGTTGGTTACCATAGCGAAATTCAGAGCAAACGTGTGGAATCGCCAAGATGTCATGTGTTTGGCCTAAATATGAGAGCAATTGTTAGACCCCGCTCTCCATAGTTGCATTCATATGAGCTCATAGGGCGTTCAGTTTGGATGCTTGCATATTCAACTCCCACCTTTCATCGAGAGTGTGGATGATCTGCGTTGCTGTGTGACGACAAAGCCCTACGTGGTTCCTGGGCTCCAAAGGATTTGGGTAGCTCACATACCCGTCTGCATGGCGCGACGAAACGCCTGGTCACAAAGAATAGTCGGGAGGAAAGGGAAGAAAGCGAGGTTATGTGTGTCATGATACGCTCTGGAAGCGAAACCCGAAGAGAAAAAGATAGCCATTATTATGCATGTCTGGTAATTGAAGGACACTGCCTCTGTCAAATGTCTTACACTCCATGACTAAGCACCTCGATTATTTCACAGCCCGATTCCGCTCAATTTATGCAACCCGGGCCTTCACCGGATTTGAGCCGTGACTATAGGAAATTTGAAAGATTTCAGGCACTAGGTAATAATTCCGACTACGTGTACATGTTCCTCGTAGACTGCTCATCTAGCGGCATACCGTCTGTGTCTTCCCCAAACATAGACATCTCCATCACCATGTACCTAGATCTTTCCGAATCTCAATACTTAGATCATGAGGATCTTTTCCACGTCTCCATCTGGCTTAACCAGTCTCGGCCGCAACGGTACACGTCTCTCCATTGCCCAGTTCTCTACTGCATCGAATTGAACACACTTTCGTTGTTGGTTCGACTGCGGCATGGGTCTCAAAACTCCTGGTCGGACTTCCTGTGCATGCTCCCAAGTGAACGTGAAGATGTTAGTATCAGCATTGCACATAATTGTGCGACGTAGCGATTCGATACAATGACCTAATAGCACGTTAATACCAAGACTATTCAAACCAATAAGCTAGCAGTTGAAGAGCTCGGTATAAACTACTCACCTAGATGGTCTCGCAAATACTCCATGTTTGCTTCAGTCAACTCATCATAGTAGTAATCACTATGGAGGAACAGTCGAAGGCGCCTCAGGCAATGGATATCATGGTAGACTCCCAGAGCAGCCAGATAGCCACCATCAGCAAGCGCTACAGAGCTGTTGATTGATTCTCCAGTCTTCTGCATGTCAGACTCTGAAGCCGAGAAGTAGGTTGCTTTACGACATTAGCTCCGGTGGGTTTTTAGAAGACTCATGGAAACAAACGTGTAATGAGGTCATCCCATGCTTGTGTGTTGTGCTCATTGGGTCTCCCCATGAACGGGCTGGGCGCATTCTCAGCTGCATACTCTGCTCGAATCTCATAAGATACAGGTATCCAATCTGGATAGCGTGTATTGAAGTTCACTTTGGTAACGAAACAGTTAGACTCTTGTCAGTTGTAGGTCCGTTGGTGTCTTTTTCCTTACCTAAAGCGTCGGTTTGCTGACTTCCGGCGCTCTTGCACCGGAACTGAAACCAAAGAGCCACGACGAGTAGGAAACACAAGCAATGAAGAGACGCAAGGTACAAACGTGATGTAAGACGTCCCAGATAAGAACCACGACAATGTCGGATGCAATGAGTCTTGCCCTCCTCGAATTGACATTGCTCACTGCGTGCGAGGAGGTCTTGGTAGAGGTCGTCACATGCCATCACATCACTAGGATCTCCATTCTTGAGGGCTTGGTAGTGCTGTTCTTGTGACATAGTGTCGGGTCTGCCAAATTCTTGGCCTTGCTTGATGAAAATGTTGAGAGTGAGTGCAAGTAGAAATGTTGTGGCAAACTCGAGTTTAGTTTCCAGACAGGATCTTTTAGATATTGACACACTGATAGCAACAGTCTCGAACATGCGTCTACTGTCGAAATGCCAGGCTGATCTCATCCCTCCAGCTATGTCGCATAACTCTAATGTGATGCAATACATACTGATCACATGAAACTGGCCTGATGGAACATCAAAACAAGTTTTCTCCGTCCATCAGAAGAAACCGTGGTCTGCATAGGCTATTTGTTGTGTCATGTCTTTCGCGTGAAGTTCTCAAGACCATTGGTCGAAGCCAAGCGATACAACCACACAATGGCTATATAACTACTGGATGTCAAGCGGCTTTGATTCCCGAAAAAGAGGCCATTGCCCATCATGACGTGTCAAGGCAAAGTTCGAGTTGGTTGTGTGCTGTATGATCCATCGTACTTGATTTAGAAAATGTCACTCAACCCTCTGAGCTACCTGCGGTAAAGCCAACATGCATTGATTTTCTTGGACGGGAGTTGTATCAGAAAAACAGCATGGGCTATCCCTCAAAAGTAGATAAATAGCAATGCCAAACCCATAGGGAAGGGGTCATCAAGCATTGTCGGCCTTGCTAGTATTCAAGCGCTTTGGAACACACAAGTCTCAAATTTCGGCATCACAGCATTCTCAGTCACTTGGCTCAGAAAGTCCACATCATCAATCATGCACCTCGCCCTACCCATCACCATTCTCCTTTGGAGCCTTGCTTCAGCGGCACGAGCCGCGCCCACCATGGGTAAGGCCACTCCAAGCATGAGAGTCCAAGACTTATTAATAAAAAGCTACATAGTGAATCGAGACACAGAGATGGATTCAGGTGAGGTCTGCGAACTAGACGGTAAGTAAGCATTGTCCTAGATATGGAGACCGTCTCTGACTCTTCCTCCTCCTACAGCGCCAGTTGCACATGGGACCTTGAATTCACGCGACACGATCAAGGCTCGATGCATTATCTAATGAGGCTCGTATCAAGAGTGCAATGGGTGACATCGCGGAGACAGGGTGTGGATGGGGGCGAAGAGAGTGGCACATAGCGATTGGCTGGCATTGATTGTTGGTCCAGTGTGCAGCCAGAGAGCACCGATTGGGGACAGCGGCAGGCAGAACAGTATAACCGTAGCATGTCACCTCGCATATTAATCGTCGCACCCTGTTGTAATGATCCAACCCTACCCCAATATGACAATGCGACCATGCCATGACCCCAACAATCCGACCGATCATATACCTGCTTGGGCGGGGATAGGCACCAGTGACCATAGCTTGCCAGCAGGCTGCCCTCGCTGCGCAAAAGGGAACACAGCCATTCTATTGCCAGTGCGAGTGCGTATTGTCAAGCAAATTTGGCATATTTATGTATTTGGTGAGAACTTGTTGCTCCTCAAAGTTGGATCTCAAAGTCAACCTCTCATGTCGTTGCCGACCTATTTTCACAACTCATACGTATCAACAAAAGATCTCACACGTCTGCTATCATGTCATTCTTCAGTTCTCAACAGCCTTCAGCGGTTGTGCTCACAATCACCTTAGCCTTAGTGGCTACGTACACCGTGTACTCCAAGCTCATAGCATGGATGCACGCTACCGCCATCATGCGGAAGGAAGGTTGCCAGGACCTACCCAAGTATCATCATAAAGATCCCTTCTTTGGACTTGACTTGTTTCTATCATACAAGAGCGCGTTCGAAAAGCGAGATTTCCTGGGTTTCAACGAGCGTCTTTTCCAACAATATGGCAAAAGCTACATGGCTTACCCTCTCGGTACTCCTACCATCAAGACAATGAACCCCGAGATCACCAAATATGTTCATGCGACTTATTTCGAACATTTTGGGATTGAGAAAATCCGAACAGGTATCGAGTACTTATGGGGCGACGGAATCACCATCGTCGATGGGGACAAATGGATGGCGCGCAGGCGACTCATCAAACCGTCGTTTGATGTCGTGCATATCTCGAATCTGGAGAATAGAAGTCTGGCTGGGCATGTAGCGAAGCTAATGGAGCTCATTCCACGCGATGGTTCTCCTATCGATCTTATGCCGCTATTCATGCGCTTGGTGAGTTGCGCCATGTTTCTACTGTGTGCTTCAATTCTGACTCATTGATATAGAGTTTAGATACCTCGAGTGAATTCATATTTGGGCAATCGCTCAACTCACTGGAATCTCCCGAGTCTCATAAAGCCTTCATGGAAGCATATTTCTACGCCCAGAGAGGTTGCGGAGTACGTCTGATACTCGGTCCAATGCTGAGATTTCTGCATCGAGACCCCAAGTGGTGGGCAGCGTGTGACACCGTGAACCAATTTCTAGACGAACGCGTCAATGAAGCTTTGGCAAGAGTCAAGGAAAGTCCCAATGCGCAACTCGAGAAATCTGGATCACAACTTCGTCTGATAGATGAGATGGCGAGAGTCACACAAGACCGCTTAACGCTACGCTATCAAATGCAGAACATCTTTACTCCTGCCCATGATGGTGCCGCTGTAACTCTGAGCAATGCGTTCTTTCACTTATCACGGAACCCAAATGCATGGTCAAAACTAAGGGATGAGATACTACCTTCGAAATATCTGCCGATCACGTACGACCTGCTCAAGACCTACCAGTACTTGAAGAATGTCATCCGCGAGACACACCGTGTGACGCCCATCTCGACCATGATATCACGCCAATGCATCAAAGAAGTAGTGTTTCCCACCGGCGGAGGCACAGACGGTCAATCACCCCTCTACGTTCCAAAGGGAGTCACGATTGAGATGAACTTTCGATGCACATTGAGGGATAAAGACTTCTGGGGTGACGATGCTGATGTCTTCAGACCGGAAAGGTGGGAGAAACTGAAGCCTACATGGGAATACACACCATTTGGCGGGGGCCCCCGGATTTGTCCGGGGTTTCGACTGGCTTTTGCGGAAGCGGCTTTCACTATGGTCACCATCCTTCGGAAGTTTGCAAGGTTAGAGAGTCGTGATAATCGACCGTGGACAGAGGAAACGAGGACGACGTTTCAGAACTTGAATGGCGCTCGCGTTGCCTTATTTCCTGTCTAGCTCTAGAATTTGAAATCAGTTCTGCTACCATGTCCTAAGAAATCGATGCAAATAATTACTCGATATAACCCTCGCCTCCGTCCGTCCACCTTGACTCGATGCATCTAAACAATGTGATCAAATATTGAGATAGCTTCGTCCCTTATCTACAAAAGCCAGTTCTCTACGGTCTCTAGAAATAGTACAAGGATTGAAGCGCCAAGCACCGCGATAGCGTCTGCCATAAATAGAGTCGATCAGGAAGGGCACGAAGAATGGGACTGATGGGAAGTTATGGACACCGCCTTCAAAACTTCGATCCGCGGTCCCAAACACTAAAGGCGCAATCCGATACTGGGAGATAATTAGCTACCTTGACCTTGATAAACGAAGTGGGGAGCGTCTCACATTGTCCGTTTGCATCATCAGCTTCTCAAAGTCCTTGTACGCCTGTCGTATCTTATCACTATCGTAGACATCTAGGGCACGCAAGCTGTCGATCTCCTCACGCAAGTGCTTCGTAAACGGCTCCGAAAATTCCTCAATGAGATCTCTGATTCGCTGACCGTCGTACTCAGCCGGCTTACAAGTCTTCACACACTCATGAAACTTTTCGAAACCTGGCGTAAAGGCTTGGTGTTGTTCCACGTTATCCTCCATTAGTCCTTCAACACCGGAGATCCTCTCGATCGCCGGGAAGAACTGTTCTTCTTCGACGTCGTGATGGTGCTGCATTGACTCGCACCAGCATTGACAATACGTCAGGAAGTCTTGGATTGTGACCAAATCATTGCTCGGCAGATTTGCTGCTTGCAGGTATATCGAGTTCATCCCCCGGATCACACCGTTGTGTGCCAGGGCCATTTCCGTTGCGACATAGTATGCTGCATGCGACTTCTATAAGGAGAGATTAGTAAGTGATATCGCTTATTGAAGAAGTGGTACCTACGTCTAGTGAGAACTCGAGTGTAGAGATTAACGGATATGGTTGATCCGCCCACTGACTAGACATGATGAAGTTTCGGCAGGACACTGATACTCATGCGATGGTTTTTGTCGAGGATAGATTAAGCTTGATGAAGTGTTTGTAGTTGAGTATGATGTTCGCCATGAAATGGCGAGCAGCCCGTAGTTATACAATTTCTCATGCTGATTGATCTCGGTCTATTGGCAAAATGTGAGGATGCGTCGACGGTCGCCCAAACCGTGTAATTCCATGGAGTAATGGTAATCCCGTGAAATGTTACGGGCCTGATCATGAGTCATCAATTAGATGATATCATGATCTTGTATGATTCTGAACGGAATGACTATAGAACTACAATAGACCTATGCGAAATAATTGCCTGGGCAATTGGATGAACATACAGTCGCCGTGGTTCATTTGTCCATCCGAACCGGCATTCGGGTTTCGTTTCGCCAGATCGTGGTGGAGTTACTCAGATCGCAATTCTCAGGCTATCCTCTTCGGGCTAGCAAATTGCTAAGCCTTCTGTGCATCTTGCGTGGGAGGCTCAGCCCTGCCGCGTACGAAGGAAGCCCTACGCTTGCTCTTCGCAACTCGCTTTAAGCGTTTCAATACTTGTCCCAAGCTATTTCAGACCCAGTAAGTTCAAGCCGCTTGAGCTGTGTAGTGAAGAGTCCATAAGTCAGGCAAACTGTATAGTATGCCGATGGAATTGACATGACCAGACTCTAAATAACAGATGGAAAAGCGACGCTTTCCTGGAAAGAGTTAGCGCCTCAAGTCGGCATGATTCTTCCCACATGGCTTTTGGTTATGCCATGCGACATGATGAGCAGGGCTTTGATAAATTACTTAGTAATTTCGTACTATACTAAGTATTACTTAATATAGTATAGTATAGTACCGAATTTTTTTTAACTTAGTAATTACTAAGTAAAATCGTACTATATATTAGCCGGATTTGGAAATAAAGTGGGACCGAGGATTTTTAAAAATAGAAATAAAATTTTAAAAAAAATATATAAAATAATTAATAAAAAATCGAGTTTAAAGGATAATAATTCGGAAAAAATATTTTATATATTATAGCTTAATAATAGTCTTATTTCGTATTTTATTTATTTGTATAATAGTTAAGCGGTTATATAAATCTTTATTTAAGTATTTAATATTATTAATATTATTAATATTATTAATATTATTAATATTTAACTATAATAAATTAAATAAAATCCGTATTAATAACTAAATACTTATATTAAGATTAGTATAAAATTACAATATAAAAGCGTATTTCTCGGCGTTAATCGGACTTAAAACTAATTTACTATTATTTAAACCGGTTTTTTTTCTTTTTAATATAATTAATATAATTGATATTTAAATATAGTAATTAAAATAAAGACCGTAATAATATAAAGCTAAGCTTATTAAACTTAACGTAAAATTACGATAATAAAACATATACTTCGGGGTTAATCGGACTTAAAACTAATTTAATATTATTTAAAACTTTTTTTTTTCTTTTTTTTTTAAAAAAAAGCCTTATATCCTTTATCTTATCGCTTATTTTATCGCTTATCGGGCCCATTTATTTCCATTTCTAGCTAGTATATAGTATTTACTAAGTACTACTTAGTAAAGTACTAGATTTTCAGTACTTAGTATAGTATTGGGCTAATACTATACTTAGTATAGTATTTCAAGGCCCTGATGATGAGCCACAGCTGGACCCCTGATCGGCAGAACCTTACTACCCTCCGCAGAAGATGTGGCTAAACTACCCCGGTTCAACTCTGCGCCGCATACATCACCAATCCCGTCGGCGCGGTTCAAAACACACCCACATAATCAGGACAAGTGTGAAGGCTAGCTAGGCAGACGAGAACTCAAAATGAGATTTACATATAAGAATCACGAAACATGCTATAAACAAAGGATGGAAGATGAACACTGTCACTCAATCTAAAGCATTATCAAGCACTCAACGTATCTTAAGACTTCCCGATATCATCAAGTGATATCACATCAAGCCTCTCATCACACAACAACTCGCAACCTTTACATACAAGCCTTTTGAGATACATTCACAAGTTCAAACGTGAACATGAAGGTCCTCGTACTAGGCGCAACCGGCAACCTAGGCTCACGCCTCGTCCCAGCACTACTCACACACAACCACAGCGTCGTCGCATTCGTCCGCTCATCAAAGAAACTCGAGACACTCCTCCCATCAACAATCTACCAACAAATACATGTCGTTGAAGGCGACGCGACAAACTCAACCTCAGTCAAGAAGGCCATCTTGAGCACCGACTGCGACGCCGTAGTCAGCGCGGCCGGTCTAGCGGCAGTAGCGCCGTGGGGTAAATCAGATCTACCCACCATCTTCCGCGCAGTCGTCGAAGGCGTTCGAGACGCCGCGATAGAGAGGAAGAAGCCGTTGAGGACGTGGATGATGGGTGGTCAAAGTGTATTGTATTATCCTGGGACGGAGTCCATGTTGTCGGACTAGTAAGTCCACCCCACGACATACCTTCATTAATCTCCGATCACCAACTGACAGCTTTTAGTATCCCAATCTTCCTCGAGCATCGCCAGAATCTCAAGCTCCTCGAGTCACTCCCGCCCAATACGGTTGAATGGTCAATGCTCTGTCCTCAGAACATGACCGCTGAGTCCTCTGACTTGAGTCTACCGCTACAGAGTGCGCGTGGGAAGCTGATCGCGAAGGCTGCTGCTCCGCCGGAGTGGAAGGACTCCTGGATGAAGTCCATACCGCTGATTGGCAAGCATATCGTCATTGGCTCGAATGCGAGCCGTTATGAGACGACCCTTGAGCAGAATGCGGATTTCATCGCCAGCGATCTTGAAAATCGACAGAGTGAATGGATTCGGAAAGCGGTAGGAGTTATCGATCCGGCGAAGTAGCGGACAGTCTGTCGTTTAGGGGCTGGATTTGGGGAAGTGGGTGTTGTCGAGAGGTCATGCATCCTTTACTGAGACTCAATGACATCATGACAGTAATTTTAAAATAGAATTTAGACATTTAGCATATAATTAGACTTCAAAAATCTTCCATGTGGCTATGCGTTCCTTAGCTCAAAGCGTGATCTCGATGAATGAGTTTCGAGAGATATGCAAGATCAAGACGTAGGGCCGAAACGATCAGCATTCCTCGGTGCGGCAGAGTTGAAAATCTGAAAATCCATCAGGGACAGTTCGTTTGCATACAGGTTCGCAGGATGATAACAGACAAGATGGGGGAGCTGTTGATCAGTGCAGGTTCGAGTATCGCGACTGTTCCGACTGTACGTCCGCAGCAATTGTCTGAATAGATAAGTTCATTGAACGGCGACCCTAGGCAGGCAAAGAGTTCTTGCTTATACACACATTTGGGTATTCCTTGCCGACGGATCCTGATTCAAGGCGTCCAAAGTCAGGATGCTTGATCCCAATAGAGATCAAGACATAAACAATCATGGTGTTGGGACGGTTGCAATGTATGTATGCAGGCTAGGCAGGCCTTATGTAACAGCACAACACAATATTGTTGGTTCACGCTTCGTCGCAACTGATTGGAGCATAGTACCCGAAAAGACATATTGCACCAACCCCTTGCATATCTCATGAATGCCAACGAGCACCGGCGTGGAGACAGTGTATCTTGATGTACGGACACATTTGCCTTAAGCTCTTTACCCGATGGCAGTTGGGCGAAGCAGTGGACACTCACATGGAGTGGCAATCTTAAGGGAGACGTGCAGGACCATTTAGCGTGTGATGGGCTGTGTTAGGCTGCTCACCATCGCTACAGTAAGGTCTTGAACTCAGTGTTATCTTGTGTTCAATCATCTGTTACGTCGACTGCCCAATCTAAGACGACTCGCTTCGTTGCTGTTAGTAGTCCTAGCCCTGTTGCCTTTGCCTTTGCATTTGCTGCTGGTCTCCGCGTGTAGTATTCGCATTCTGACCTACTGCCTCCGTCACATCATCTCGAGGAACAGCCCACGGAGCATCACAACTCCAAAGTTCTCTATCACTATGTCGACGACTTCGCTCTCTGAGGCTCAAATGAAGCTTTTGCTGGCATTGCTCGATGCAGTCGTGCCCTCAATTGTACCCGATGCTTCGTCCTCGATTACGGGCGACCACTTGGTTATTCCCGAGCAGGAGCTCCAATCAATGTTCCAAAACATTACAGTAGAAAACAGCGAGAGTCGCTTCAGTTATGAAGACTTCCTTGGTTACATGGCCTCACGATCATCCGATGATCCAAACTTCGTCAATGCCGTCAAGAGGGCCGTGAACAGCTTACCACCTAGCGTCGTCTCACAACTGGGATTCATGCTAGACTTGATGTCAACACATCTGGGAAGCATTGTTAGCACGGGTTACTGGACAACCATCCCGGAACAGCCGCTTTCCGTGAGAACATCTATCCTACATTCCTGGCAACGGTCGTGGTTCTTTCTATGGCCTATCCTTGCCAGGATCTTCATCACCCTCGGTAAAGCATGCTGGAGCCAAACAAACAAGAGATATCTCCAACTTAATGGTTGCGAAAACTATGGAACAGACATGGTGCCTGGACCTGCTTTTGATTTCAAGTTCATGCAGTTCGAGGAATCTCCGGAGCCTGCCATCGTCGATACAGATGTCGTCATCGTTGGCTCGGGCTGCGGCGGTGCGGTTTGCGCCAAAGTTCTCGCCGAAGCTGGACTGCGAGTCTTTGTGACGGATAAGGGCTACTATTTCCCGCCAGATCAGTTCCCGATGGCACTTGATCGTCTCGGAAATATCTTTCAAGCCGGGGGTGGCTTGGCTTCCGTTGATGGTTCCACGTTCGTGACAGCCGGCATGTGTTGGGGTGGAGGAGGAACTGTCAACTGGTGCGCGAGTCTTCAGACGCCGTCATATATCCGACAAGAATGGGCCGAGGCTGGTCTTGACTTCTTCCTCGAAGCCGAATACCAGGAGAGCCTTGACCGCGTCTGTGAGGCGATGGGCGTGAGTGGTAGCACAATTGATGAGAACCATAGTAACAAGATATTACGGGAAGGTTCACAAAAACTAAATTGGAAAGCAAACAGCGTTCCGCAGAACACTGGAGGCGCCTCACATTCCTGTGGAAGCAACTGTGGTAGGGGATGTCGGACAGGGAAAAAGCAAAGTACCAGCACCTACTGGCTCCCTGCCGCAGCTCGCGCTGGTGCGCGTTTCATCGAAGGCTTTGACGTCTCTAACGTGTTGGTACAGTACGGTCAAGCGCCGAAGGCCGTTGGGGTGACAGGGCTTTGGAAATCTCGTAGGCCTGATGGCATTCCAGATCCATCGCGCCCCGAACGTCAGCAGCTCATAGAGGTGCGAGCGAAAACAGTCATTCTTGCTGCTGGCGCACTGAACACGCCCCTAGTTCTCCAGAGGAGTGCTATCAAGGTACCAATTGCTCAACGCGCCTTAGCAGCTAGACAGTCTTTACTGACCGTTCAAAGAATGCAAATATTGGAAAGAATCTATTTCTGCACCCAGTCATCAATGTGGCCGCGACGTGGAACGAAGACGTTCAGCCGTGGAAAGGTATGCATCCCTTCATCTGAAGATGATGTGACGCTTTTACCGACGACTTCACACGCTAGGGGACATTCTGTCCAATGTTGTGACCGAGTTCGAGAATCTGGACGGTCATGGGCATGGCGTTAAGCTTGAGTCAACCGTGATGCAGGTACAGTCCCACAACCCTTTGACCATTGACTACGCGCCATTGGTTGCCACACAGATCTAACAAGTCTCTATTCCCAAGCCTTATGTAGCGATGGTCCTCTTCCCCTGGCAAAGCGGTGCAGCTTATAAGGCCGCCGCGCTACAGTACCGCAACATGACCTGCCATATCTCCCTATGTCGCGACAGGGAGCCTGGTAGCGTATCACCTGAACCACGCGACGGAAGTCCAGTAGTCAACTATAGCCCCTCCAAGTTCGACCGCGTACATATCATCACGGGCGTAGTCGCAATTGCGAAGCTGTGTTATGTATCTGGTGCCCGGGCCATTTTTCCAGCGGTGCCAGGAGTGTCTCCGTTCCATTGCACGAAAGCTACGGCTAATCGCACCGTCCAAGATGAAGAGTTTATTGGATGGATCCGCACGCTTGAGAATGCCTCTTTAGACCCCCTTAAGGCCACATTCAACTCCGCGCACCAGATGGGAACCTCACGTATGGGAACCAACCCCGAAACAAGCGTGGTTGATAATACTGGCAAGGTTTGGGGATACGATGGTCTGTATGTCGCGGACGCAAGTGTTTTCCCCTCAGCGAACGGCGTCAATCCAATGATCACAGTAATGGCTATAGCCGATCGAATCTCGAGGGGTATTGCAGCCCATATTCCGATATAAGTGTGTGTCGTTGGAAAAGGGCCAGACTTTTGATCATAGTAGACTTGAAATTGGAGCTGCATCCGCTTTCCAAACGTTCCGTGTTGGCTCCATGTAGTGTCAAACGAACGTTCAGGCCAGACAGTTATCTCAAGGCTATTCGCCATGATATCGTGATGCTCGAAGTGCTCCTCACTTCCGCACCTTGATAAATAACCACAACAATAACAAGTCGTAGATGGCTTCAAGAGTCCAGCCCCTGATATGAGCACGACCCAAAGGCCTTTGCCGGCCAGGAACCCAGACACACCTATACCGTTCGCTTGCGCTATCGTCTTAGTGATATTGACAACTCCGAAAACGGCTGTCCTGTCACTAGACGACACTGCTGCGGAGAGAAAGGCTTGTCTCGGTGCCTGATCCATACTACTCATGCAGGACCTCAAGACTAAGAACGCTGCAGCTAGCCATGTGCCGGCCCGGCCGGGTGGAGGCAGCGGCACAAGACCAAGGAAAATGGCAGATGGAAGATGTGTAAACACCATAGTCTTGATCGGTCCAATGCGGCGGGAAAGTGGGAGAGCGACTAGATTGGATATAGTTGCGACCATGCCAGCAACAAGGAATAAGGTTCCTAGTAGCCCGGGCTTGAGGGAGTGGGCTGTGGTGAAGAAGTATGTGAGCCAGGATGGGGAAGCCATCCCGGATGCGAATGAGTCTATGAAGAATAGTACTAGTAGCCGGCAGACCATTGAGTAAGATGCGGGGGATATTTGCGTAACGCCAGAGAAAAGACCCGATGACAATGACGGAGGTTTGGCTAGAGGTTTAGCTGGCGCAGACTCAACCACTCGGCTTGGACCATGGTCGTTGTCTGAGTCATTTGACAGCAATTCTTCTTCGTCGAGTGCAATATCGAGTGCCTGGTACCTAGACTTGAACCTTTCTGCCTCGATAGCTGGGGTAAGAAGCAGTGTAAGAAGAAATTTAGCGATGCCGAAGAGCGCGTACATGACAAAGATGACTCGATAAGCGGTATTGCGAGACGTTGAGCTTTCGGAATTCTTCAGTAGCTGAACAGTCCATCCGCTGATTAAAGTGCCAAGTGCTGCCCCGCCGCTACCGATGAGAGTATACCAAGCAAAGATATCGCTCCTATTCTTCTCGTCGGTAAGCTGGGCGAGGATGGACTCCTCAACGGCTTTGAATGGCCCAATCTCGTTTCCGCCCGGGCTGATGACGCCAAAAATGCTAGCAAGAAGGAGAACCCAGAAGTTCCCACTGACGGAAAACGCAATACCGCTCGCGGCCATGAGTGATGCGCCAGTAATCAGGACTCGACGACGGCCGGCGCGGTCAGCGAAGGTGGTGAGAAGAAATGAGATGACCGCATCGCCGACGAGGGTAGATGTCATGAACACGCCGACTTTCTCGTCGGAGATCCCCAGACTTGTGAGAAAGTCAACTAGTATGAGAAACGTCCCACCGTACGCAAAGAAGCGGACGAAGCGCTGGAGGCAGAGGGTCTTGGTGTCGCGACAAGAGTTAACAACCGTAAATAGGCCACTCTCGCGGCCAATCCGCCCCCAGAGGGATGAGGCATCAGTGAGCGGCATGCTACTGATCAGCGACGAGATTTATAGTGATAATTAGACAGGACCTGCCCATTCATATTCCTTGTTCTCGGTATGCACGATCTTAGATGATAGTCCCGAAAGTCTGAGAAGAGGGGGGCTGACGCTCGGACCACATCATGGGCTCACACTAAAGTTGGGGATTCTATCAGCGCTGTGAACGATCCAGGGGAACAAAAGTTGAAGGAGGGCCAAACGACGAACAATGGTTTCGGGAGTGTGAGATGACTCGGAAGCATGTCTCACTCTACTACCGCTGGTGGGATTGATCATCAATCACCCAGCACAATCCATCCTTGATAAACGTACTGAGGAACACCGGAAAGCCCGGGGATTACGTAAAATATCTTGATCTCATTCTTCTTCTGTCGCTGTCTAGCTGGTACTGATGTAGACAGACTACAACCGGAAAGGGCGACCTGATTCAAGCTCATACATACAAGGTCGCAGTAGTAATACAAGTCAACCCGAGAACTACCTATGTACAACGGGCCCGATGCACGCATAGCGTTGCCTCTTCATCATAAGCAAACGACAGTGGTTTGTTTCGCGACGTCCAGTCCTTCGTGCATTTGGCGACTGCATTCGCCAATCCGGGGCTCAATACCAAATTACCATCCCAACCCCAACGCCATCAAATGCATACCAAACGGGACCCTGTAATTCGGCTTCTCGTTATAACACCACGTCACGAGTCATGCTTCCCAAAGGATACTGGATATATGAAAGGTAGCAAGGTCGACGAAAAGCGCAGTATCAGGAGAAATAAGGGAGCGGGACCTAGCCGCGTTCAACCCGTCTTGTCATAGTCAGTGGCTTGCCCTTGCCTTCCTTCGACTTGGATTTGACTACGTCCACGAGCGTATTGTGTTTCTCGAGTAAAGCGATATCATCACTGCCGCCAAGAGTGACACCGTTGATCAGGACGTTAGGCACGGTCTTGCGGCCCGTCTTCTCGTAAAGTAGATTTTGTAGCTCCTTTCCAAGGCGGTGTTCGTCGAGCTCGACCACGTAAGGGGCGGGTAGGATTTGGTACTCGTCGAGCAGTAAGGCCTTTGCCTTCTTGGAGTATGGACAGTAAGTTTTTGAGAAGATGACCACTGTAGAATGTTAGTCTTGCAGATAGAAAGGTGTTATGAAACGAGACCGGAGTACCCGAAGGTGGTCGTTTGGGTGACGTACTAGGCGACCTTGTTAGGATGCTGTTGAACATGGACTCAACTTCGGAGCTTTCATCTGCTCCGTCTGAGCTGATTTCCTCCTCTTCCTCATCATCTGTGGATGGCTTCGACAACCTGTTCTTGCCCTTGCCTTTGGTCTGGCCACCGGCCGAGCTCCCGACACCCACCACTTCGGCGGGAGAGTCAGGCTTGGGCGCCTTGGCGTTGGCGAGCTCTTTTGCCTTTTGCTCTGCAGCTCGCAATCTCTCCGTCATATCCTGGGCAAGCCTCTCGTCGTCCTCATCCACGTGGCCATCGCCATCGTGGTCCTTCGGATTGTCACTCCCGGCGCCCATCACCACCTGGTTTCCCTTGCCACTATCCCTATCCATGCCGTGTGTAGTCTTGTCGAGGAAGTCATTGGAGGTTCGGGTATCGGGCTGCTGGCCGGAGTTCATGAGATGGAGGAAGGATGTAAACATCAAGATCAGGCCCAATGATAATATGGCGAGAAGTATGTACCCGCGTATCCTCCTGCTGGACGGCATTGTGCCGGTAGAGTATCTGAAAGGGGTTTGAGGGAGACCAAGACTCGACTACGAGGAACTCGTCGAGGAAGGAGAAGTACGAAGTGGTCGCTCTCGAAGGGTTCGGTCAGCGACGTGTCTCGTGTTCCGTCTTTCGACTTCGGTCTCGGGGCTTCGGCTAATGGGTGGTGGATTTCAAAAGTCTATCGGACCATGGAAACGGTAGACATGCAATGCAAGCAAAGATACCGATTGTTGATGAGATTTCAGAAGCACACCTAGCAGACACGACCGAATGAATGTGCGAATGGTCGAATGATCGATGTGATGAGGTGGGAAGCGGAGAGAGATGGACACCACAGCTGTCGCAAGGCGCCCGACCCTTCCCAGACGAAAATACCCATGTACCTCGTTACCTCTGATGCAGTCATCATCGACTATGCCGAAAGGAGCTACCGATCATATCAGTCGGCTGTTGATTGGGTTGGCCCCGGCGCCACTGCAGGGGTAGCCCCTCTTCTAGCGTGGAATGGCATCCATTCGTGGTCCCCCAGGACATAATTGCACTACAAATACGACGGTCTACAGCAAGATGTAGAAAACAATGAACAATACTCAGGTCTTGTCTTAGGAGAATTATAATCTGTTAATCAAGTTGAGAGGCAGGAGGCAGACGAACAAGAGACTCTTTAGACCAGTATCTAGAGTGAGCAATGCATGACCCGACCTACCTATTGCTATTACCATCTACACATAAAATGATGAGTTGGAGAAGATGCACCGCCGTCGAGCCGCCACCTTCCTGTTATTGTACCAAAGTGTATAGCTCATCTCCCTGAGAGATCCTTCTGTTTATCAAGATTCAAATATAACAGTCAATCGCTGCTGTCATCTGAGCAGTAAGCTCCTTTCTGATCCCTGTCATAATCTACCTCGGCTACTTCCACTCCAGATGTTCATCTCGTGTCGATAAATCATGGACGTCGAGACTGACCAACCCGTTGCCGTAGATCGTCCTGCCAGAGGTTGAGGCTTTGCTACCTGGATGTAGCCATCTCAAAGCATGCCGGGTCTATAAGCTCAAGCGTATCTAGGTACCTATGAAGATCTAGGCAGTGACGCGCTGCCTCTACCGCTTGTAAGCCATTGGTATTGTGCTGTCCAGCGAATCCATCGCAGGATCAACGATATCCCCGAGTCTCCGACGCAGATATCACAGCCATCGCGTCACGCATGCAAGTCGACTTCAAATCAACTTTGTGATTGATATCCTTAACCATCACTGATGCATTGAATGGTACATGTGACCCGAGTCGGTGCTTAGATTCCCTCTACTGCTTCAATTTGCTGGCTCGGTCGCCGATGATTAGGATTCTCGTGATTTCGCAACTGCGCAATCAAGCCAGGACCCTATTGCCCAAAGACCGAAGTGAATAATATTTTTATTTGGTTGCTTTAGAGTACTGATACCATCTGCTACTCTATCGCAACGGCGTTCGGGGCGCTGTTACGCTACCCGCCGTTGGCGCAAACGTGCATCAGCTCTCTGCGTAGTAGCTTGATGAGGATTCCGTCAACCCGCCAGGGTCTCCGTCATTCCCGAGCTTGGCGTGTAGACACGCCCGACAGAGCAGATTGTCACCTCCATCTCCTCCATATGATTTTGCCATGCCACCGAGTTCCAAATAAACTTGACAATTTACGCAAACTATGGCGCCGCGCTTCCAGTCAGCGCGCGGTGTAGATACCAACCGATCGACCGTCATTCCGGTTGAGCAATCCCCGGCATTGGCATGAAAACACGTATGTCCGGCAGTCCAGCGTGGAGAACCATATCGCAACGAGGACCGAGTTGGACGCCGTGTAGCTAGCTATACCCAGGAAAACATCGCTGATGGCATCGTTCGTCATGCTGATCACAGCGACAATACCGTCGGCCCGGCTGAGAAGACAATGTACAGCTCAGAAAGTAAAGCGCGGCTAGGACCCTAGGTACAATCCGAGCACGTTGGCTTGTGAACCCAATGAAGGTCTTGATCGACGGCGCCGACGGTGCCCAGGCTCCAGACGCCACGCGCTGCTGGTTTACATGTTAGCATGCCGGCTGTTTATCTGCCAGTCATGAAGTGCACCGCAACCGAGGCCCCGTTGGTGCTTCAGCCGCTTGTGCGTGAACTCTGGTGTCGGGCGAGGCGACATCCACGGATCTGCGTGGCGGCGTCCTCGAGCACCTTGAGCTGGTGCCCGGTCATTCGCACCCCGGCGTCGTATTGTCGTACATCTTGGATCATTCTAATGATTGCGACGTCAGCATTAGGAAAATCCGAATAGTTTGTTTGTTTGTTCTATCGTCTGAAAGTATGGACTGCATCATCGACTCAGATGGGAGTTCGAGATTTGTAATGAGGAAAAAGTCATCAATTCGTGATTTATTATACAATTTTTCCAAGTTACCCAAAATGTCCGTCACATCATTATCAATCCCATTGATGTCAAATGACCCCAATTCCGTCTCAATGACACTGACAACGAAATCGCTAGATATAGAACATAGTGTTCTCGATTCTTGTATGGGGTTTCCACAACTCCGAGGATGGAAGCGGAACCGGCGCAGATTCGCTCGCCACTGACGCCGTATCTGCCTCGGTTAGTCCGGAGGGATCGAACAGTCCATTCAAGTAACAGCGAGCTCGAGTGCAAGCAAGATCAGCATAGTATGCAGGTGGACAGATGCTAACAGCCTTCGTTGCTCGACCGAAGAGATAGCACATATTGTGCGTCAGGTCTTCCAAAGTATCCGCAGGTGTCTTTCCCGAGGCGACCTGCATCTTGCTGAATATCTGATCATAGATCACGTAGTAATGTGCTGGCCGCGCAGTACCTTTGATAGCAGCATGAGACTGGAGGAAGAAGTCCCAATTGCGAGCTTCGGTAATACCGCGATCGACAACGGTACCATTCATCGGATTCCCTCCCCTGTCTGCATCTCCAGGTTGTTTTGGATAAAAGCGAGTGTTATGTCGCTTTCCAACAATAATGATGGTGATCTTGGGCGAGCCGGACTTTGTCTTAGTTGCGGGATACAACTCTTGACAAGCTTCACGAAGAGCGGGGAGCTCATCTCTGAGGACAATGTCGTACTGTCCTTCGGACACTCCGTCTCGATAAACGATAATGTTCTCCGGAAAAACTCTGTTTCTCTGTCGCCAAAGGTGAAGTCGGGAGGCGAGAAGGTCTTTTAAATCAGCAACCATCTCCTGGCGAGCAGCCTGCACTTTAATGGCCGCCGGCCATTGGCCAAGCGATGGATCGACCGATGCGACGATCGCAGCAACACTCGGGGCTGTGGATGACGACCCAGGTGACGGGTGTGTCACGTCAATCCCGACCACCATCGTGTCGCCTTTCGAGATGAGCCCCAGTTTAGAGCTGTCAAGTGAATGATTCCTGCCACCGAGCTTCAAGTTGAATTTCAACGCGACATTGGCCAGATACTGCACATTTGCTTTGGCGAACTTTACGTCCAGCACACATACATTGAGTATTCCTTTCGAAACGTCACAAACGTATTTGACGCGATTGTAGACAAGATTCGACTCCCCCTCCGGAACAATAACCAGAATCAGCTTCAGCTCTTTTCCTTGACCAAGAAGTCCTTCGACTCCTTTCTGAATTTGTGAGTCAGCATCCGTTGGGCTGATGGTAATATGCTTTCCTGGTGCGTAATCGGTGACGGCCATCCCCCCTGCTCTGAGCTGACTTTGTAACTGGTTCATCTTGGTGATGAAAGTGTTGTTATCTCGCCAAGGACTTCCCTTACCCTGCCGTGAAATACGTAAGTACGTCCAGGAAGGTAAACTTGGCGTTGCGTCGAACTTCACGTCTTTCATATTCCATTGTGCGTCACGGGGATGCACCACCCGACGACCGAAGTAATTGATACCAGGCGCCACGAGTACCCTGCCAGGAACTGTCAACAGTCCTGGAAGTACATTCAGGTTGAATGCGTTCTGTAGTAGAGTAAGCTCTTGCTTGCTCTGAGAATCTTATCAGGGTATACTTACAAGCGTTGAGTTGGTGGGCTCGAATCCTAGCAGTCGACGACAGGGCATCTCAATTGATTGCAAGTTGTCATTAGGTCTTCGAACTGCAAATGTGATCATTTGCTGTGTTTGTGAGCTGCTTAACCTTGTGCCAGCAGGCTGGCCAGCCCGCACTCGGCACACCTGAGCCGGTACATAGGCTGGGTCGTCTTTTCTCCCGATGTTGACCACCGGCAACGTGGGATCCTTGATCGTTATGCTGTACGCTTCGCAAGGGAAGATTAGTACGGGCGCGGCATTTTGTCAACGTCGCGAACTTACTTTGTTTGAAGAAATCATAAACGCTGATATATCGGCCAGCTGATGACGGTGTTGGACGAGACATGTTATTGCCTTTTCCCTTCTTGCCACCACCACTCGTGCTGTTGGAAGTGGCTGTCCCAGAAGGGCTGTCCAGATAGAAGTAAACATCCATCGCGCTCGCGCCAAAGTACGGCACCCTGGGAGGATGATCAAGCTTATTGCCATCGTCCGTTCTCGCGAGTCCTCGGATCATCTTGAATCGCGGGATGCTTTGCCCTTGACTGTTCTTTCGCACGATGTGTGTTGTCTCAACGGACAACTTATTCACAAATTTGTGTAGGCTAACCATGTTGCTGGATGGGAACTGAGCCATTATGCGATCAAGTGGCCCTGCCTCATAGAATGCCATGTTTTTGACTTGTACATTGACGAGAATACGAGCAGTTGCCGCCCTCACACTCATGAAGAATCCTCGTATGACCTCCAGACCTGCACCGAGCCTCCTCTTGTTCTGACCGACCGCATCGGTATCGAAATGTCGATTGGCCCCAACGGTCGCTATCGAAGGCTCAGCTTTAGGATTGTGATTGAGCACAATGTTTAAAGCTTGAATAATGTGGTCTTTCGAGCCGAACATGAGGCCTGCTTGAGTAGAAGTCAAGTAGTTAATGAGTTCGGATAGCGTCAAAGACTTCGTATCATTGATGGTGATATGGTACTGCTTTGCATTTGCTGTTGTTGCATCATCATACTCGGAGCGGTAAGGGATGTCGAACTTGTCCTTGTCCTGGAGTTTGAGCTTGTTGCGCGAAATAATGGTTGACTTGAAATCAGTAGCAATAGCATGTCGTTCAGAGCTGAAGTGTTCTTCGAGAAACAGACTGACAACTCTCTTGGCCTTCTTGCCAACAGGAATATTCTTCTTGTCATCTCGGATTTCGAAGATGTAGCGATACAACTCCAGATCCTGCTGTGAGGTCAAGTTGAAGTAGTTTGTCCAGAGGAGAACTTCTCGACCATTTACTCCATACCCTGGTCTTTGCGGCTTCATTTCGCTAGCCGTCGCATTTTTCTTGTGGATGGCTGACTCGTTCTCGATGCGTTCGACATCCTGGACGAGAGTCGGGGGTTGCCCGGGTGCTTGACTACAGTTCAATTAACCACCAATTAGCCATGGCACCTGGAGATACTAGCAGTATGAGCTTACCCTGAGGCCCTGCCTACTCCAGGTGCCGTATAATCTTCGCCTGGTTCTCGGCCTGCACCAGATCCGCCGGGATGTAAAGGTAATGTAAAGTTACCACGGCCTTGTCTACGGCGGTTGCCAGTGCCCGGCGGACGTCCTGACATGATGAGAGCTTCGAGATTTGGCAATTAAGATGCGAATATTTGCGAATATTGGGAGAGTGAGGCGTTGTGAATTAAGGAAGTGTAGGACAGGGCAACAGTCTCTTTTGATTCTAGGCTATGATGTTCATATGTCTATGAGATGGTGTTGGCAGCAAATGCGACGTAAAGTTTGGTTTCCTATGACGCAAGGCTGAGACATACATGTTTCAGATATGTGAAAATGAGTTTGTCTAAGTAGGAAATCGATATCTTAGCGGTAAGTTTTGCTCATGACAAAGACGTGAGCAGTTATTGATAGATCACCCGGCGTTGACTCATCTCAGTCTTGCGTCATTAGGCGATGGATGCTGCCTAACATGTAGGCCAGCGATGCAGAATCAGAGAGCGGAATGTGGGGTTTATACTGATAGGTCGGATTTGATGCTAGGTGATCATTGCTCGCCATGTCCCAACACGCAGATTGCCGAGAGCAGTGCTTGAACATCCCCTCCAAAGATCTCTAAATCACACAGCTGAGATATCAAGCATGACGGGTCACAAATGAGCGTAGCATATACTGGGTGAGGAGAAACTGATGGGCCCCTATGCGTTTGTCGTTTGTGGGACGTGATGACCTCAGTTGAAAGCATAAGTCACGTGTCTCGGTATCCAAACACCAATAAGGTCACGCCGCATATATACATCAGCTGGATCTTGAATGTGATAATCAGTTCTAAGATTGAGACAAAGAATATTTTGAAAGAATCAATTTCCATTTGATCATTGGACAGAGAATGAGGAATCTCTTTCCAGCGACAACCCTCTGACTGCTACGACCATCTGAAGCCCGCCGGCCAGTTATCCCTTTCCCTCACCTTCTGTTGCATTTCACTTTCATGTCTGCCATTTCTTTGTTTGTCCTTCTTCTTGCGCATGTTGTACTTTGCCCACAGCTGCGTTATTGGCTTTTCGAACGGCGATCACCCATCTCTTCTTTTCAGTAAGCTTCATTTCAGCCTCCTTGCCGCACACCCCCTCAGCCAAGCTTTTACCACATCGCTGTCGTTCGTTCTAACTGTGGGACCCTAGTCCGTGAGCATCAAATAATGCTGCTGTAGTGCAAACATTTCCATCACCTGTTTCAAAACCAATTTCTTTGCGAGAGTCCTCTGCTGCCTTTGCCAAACCCCGACATATTACAACATGCTGGCTCAAGAACCGAACCGCGTTGCCAGCCTCCCGCTTGTTGTTGAGTGAGTAGTTCTACCGTTTGACTCCTGTCTATAGTGTCTATCTTTGCTGCGGTCTTGGAACGTCGTGCCTCTCAACGCGTCGGGCTGATCGCAATCCGCGTCCTTTGAGTATGAGTCTGATTATGAGATGTTGTATGATATCCGTAAAACTCACCAAGGCACATGGCGTTGTGTTTTCAGCGAAACATTCCCAACAATGCTTTGCGCAATATTTTTGACATCTAGACTGTTTCTCCGTGCTTGAGCCCCGCAAGCCTTGCGCACATATCATGTGCTTTGTTTGTAAACAGTAAGGAAAACATTTTTGGGACAAAATCTTACCAAAGCTTCTCGCCAAAGAATTATATAGCTTTATTGATTCGAAATGAGTGTTTGGTAATTGCTTGGGAATAACCTCTTTCTTCAGGATTGACTATATTCAGTGGCCAATCACTTACCACCACGCACGCTTCACTTCCTACACCGCTTTCGCTTGCTTTATGTCAACGAGAGACAAATGGCGTTGCACATATGAGGAGGCCGACATTATAGGACGTAGCTCTTCATCATTTCTTAACTCCTACAATCCCTGGTTAAAATGGTGCATGTAGGCACCGTTCGACAGCCTCTGGATCATCATTCGAGGCCAATAGTGTCTCACACCATGTATTCATACTGTCAATAATTCTCTGCGATTACTAGCCTTAGATATCGTCACTCCTGCGAGGCGAATGATGCTCTATTTGCCTGCATTTCGCTGGCGCGTCCACTATCTACGAAGTTTAAAGAGACGTGAGGCTCATAAAACACCTTCGGAGCATCGTCGGCGTGCCTATGGAAGAGGCCGACTTGACGTGGTACTGGAAGACCAATATTGCCACCAGATCGCATCCGGGGCCTCATAAGCAGGGTAGTCTTGATGTGACAAGGGCTTGTGTTCAAGGGCTTGGAATAAGGTCAAATACAATAATAATTCTCAATGAATCTTCAAGGGCCATGGTTCTTCTCGCCATAGCTGGAATCATTGCCTCATTTTATATACAGAAATGGCCCCCAACATCGTACATTCTGGAGGTGTATTTGGTGCACTCATACATGCCACTCCTGGCACGCGTTGCTACAGCCATCGCTGCTTTAGGTCCTGTGCCCACTCACACCTGATGATTATGCTGCTGCAGGTGTGTTGGTCCTGTCCGTGTGACACTTGATCTCTAATTAGCACATTTACTACGCGGCCACTAAATCTGTTACAGATATTGACGCTTATTCTCCCACAAATGCTTCGAAGGATGCCCAGAAGACACATGACGAGAAGTATGGTGATCGACGCCTAGATAATCCCCTCTTTCGGCGCCATCCTTGATATGACTTCATTCCAAGATGAAATTGATTCTAGCGTCCCGTTCAAGCCCAGGATTACACCCCAAGTCAGTTTATGGGTCTTGATGACCTTACTAACCGAGTCCTGCTTTCAGTTAGAAACTGGTAATGTCCCAGGATAACCTGTTGTTACCACACCCCGCCAATCCTGTCTTCCAGCTTTTGGGCGCTACAACACCCTTGTTTCTGTCTATCTGCTCCTCTTGGCTTACCATCCCCAAGCTGATGCTAAGATGATGTTCGCCGACTGAGATTTATTATACACTTGTCGTCAAAAAAGCATCTCACATCCAACGACACTAGTTTCAGATACGCATAACCCTTCTATTATAAAGCACTCTAGGGTCCCCAATATAATCCTTCGTGTTGGACGGCATCTTCAGACCTCCTGCTACACATCTCCAAGGAGCCTCTCACAACTGTTCGATACAGGAGCTGCCTGGGCTTTCAAGTGCAGCCACCATGCATGCAGCAGATGTGACATTGGGCCGCGGCGGCGTCGATCATCCTAACACTTCCAAGCACCTGTCACGATGTTTTTCGCTATTACTCAAAACCAAAGCCTTATGAAAGATCGCGTTGGCTTGAGCGATTTGTGAAGTCCGTGGTATTGAACGTCATGTCGCACACCTTGATTGGAAGTAGCAGCCTTACATGTTATACAAGCCACGACTTCGTGCGTATTTCAGATACCATTATTTCTCTGCAGACGAATGACTTGACTAGGTACCTTGCCAGAAACATGCTTTTATGAATACCACTGTGGTATATTTCACCAGCACTCATCCTGTGACCCCTCAATGGACCCACTACGCTGATGAACAGTCGTTGCTCTGACTTTGGGTTCAATATCTTCTCTCCCTCCTTCGTCAATGATGCTGTTCCCATTCGCATTCGCGACTTTCGTATTGCGATTTCTGACATACACAACTCCCGCTGATTAGACGTCGACATACCGCCAATATAGCCTACCTTCTACCTCATTAGTTGGTGTTCCAGAGCTTCCTGAAATGTTGCTCACTCCCTCTGCAGACCACTGCGTGTTGGACAATATACTAGCTGCGGATCATCGGCTTGGGTGGGGCAGAAACACCTTGGGGCGCCGCCGTTTGAAGTGGGAAACCCGTACAGATATCCCGCACATTAGTGCGGGTCTCGGCGATGATGTCCGGCTCCTGCAACCAACGGGAGAACTACGTCCCTGCTCTCAAATTCTATTCCATGTAATTGTCTCAGGCAGATACGTAAACCTTTTTCTTTGTACCACCTATCAGTATGCTTTCAACTCTGGTTGTCGAAGCATTGGACAAGCGATGTCAGGTAGTAGAATTGATGCCATTCGGACATCGGCGCTAGCTGCGATGATGGAACTACCAGGTAGGCATAGGACACAGTTCACTGTCCTTCAAGTGACGAGGAGCACCGAGACGACAAATCCAACATATGAATCTTTTTATTGTACAGTTCAAGATCGTTCTGCTAATATGTGCCCACTCGCTCTCTCCATTCTTCCCGATACCTGTATTATCATATCATCCAAATTCTAATACAATAGTATCCTTTGTCGAGTGCACGCCAAGCTCGCCCTGTCTATACCCTCAGAAAGGTTCATCCCACCCGTAAGGCATGCTAACTATAGGAAGCTTCAGCCACTTGCTTCCTCCTACTGTTTTCATCAATCGATAGTTCTATTCGGCTTCCCGCAACTTTACCTTCATATGGTGCCCAGATAAAACAACTTTTATTCAATGTTCGGGTGTGCAGTCAGACCCGAAGAAATCTCGTGAGGAAGACAAAGCAACCACTCGTCGCTCTCTGAAAGCTTTCTCTTTAGTTATACGAAACTTAAGAGACCATCGGCGAGCGTGTATGATCACGTGTCCAATCATAACATGGATCAAAGCTCATGACCGCGGCTGTCGAAAACCACTTTGACTGAAATTGCTTCGATACGGTAGCAAACAATCTAGGCTCTGACTCTTCAAATGATGGTCACAGGTTTCCGTTACTCCATCATCGCACGAACAGTATCACGTGGATGGGGTCACAATCTGATAAACACCTCTCGCTCTGTCATCGCTCCCACGCACCTTCGCCACCACTTCCGCCACAACATCTATCGCACCTTCCACTTATCGCTTTGGGGTACAACGATCCATGTCTCAGTGAACGCGGACTCTTTTTCTTGTTTTTCTCACGCTATTCGACTCTATTATATGTTCGCCAATCTCCTTTTTTCCTGTCATGTTCTGCTTCCCCTGTACTTGCGGAGCTCGACACCAGCATCATTTACCCGGTTCCATATCAAGCAAGCGTCAACGGGTAGCACAGTACGTGCGGGACGTTATCATCCGGTCTTGGGAGGCTTTTCGAGCTCCTCTTGTGTTCAGAGGGCAACGGAGGTTGATGACTAGAAAGTCTCATGCATGAAGGGTAGAAGGAGCGCCCTTTGCCGACAATTCGCATATTATTTGCAACAGCATTTGGGAATAATTGGTATTGTGGGGATGGAAGATCCGTCATCATTGACCAATGCTATTCACCTCGGCGGGCATATATTGCCAAAGTAACTAGTAGAAGGCGATGCCCCATTGGAGTTGCACCAACATACACCTTGTATATACCCCCTTATCGTAGACATACATACAAGCGAATCAACCCTCTTCTGTTGATCCTTTCCATTGCCACGTCTAGGAAGTTACAGCCATAATTGAAGTTTCACGCAGTTGACTGCGCAATTGTATGGATGTAGCTACATCCTAGTGGTCGACGCCAGTACTAAAACATGTTTGCCCAAAGCTCCCACATGACAATGGTAACATTGATTGCCTTGTCGTCCGAACTTCTTCATAACAGCAACAGCAACGGCAACTCCCCGACTCTCAACCAGATGTTTGCTCCATTCTGCACATTATCAATGGAGCCCACGTGTTCCATTACTCATGCAACTTCCTCATTCTGAGCATTGCTCTCTTTCTCATTGGCCAGCAACATCCAATCTTCCAGTCCAAGCTTTCAATCCCATTGTTGCCATAGTTTCGTCACGCCTTACAGACGGCATTGAGCACAAATCTATATATTCCTCCATCATTTCTCTTCACTCGCTTTCCTCCATCCTTTCTCATCATCTACCTTCTCCCATCTTTCACATTACTCGTCTATCAGCACTCACTTCTCGTTTGAAATCAGTCAACACTGACTTCATTTCACCAACTAGTAAACTTTCGTTCCAACCACCACCGTGACCTACCACCGTCACTGGTCCTTCCGTCGCGTCCCATTCCCTTACAAAAGAAGCTGCTGCCAAAGTCAGGCAGAGGTCAACCATGTATCGTCAAACCCGCTTCACGATTCCTTCTCCCTATGGTGACTTTACTCAAGAAGTCGAAGGTCCTGGCTACCATGAACCTTATTCAACCTACCTTGTCATTGAGCCGATGACTGGTCGGCCAGTAAATGCTGTGCCCGGCAGCAGCTGGAAGTCTTGCATGGCATTCGACCTGCCGGCTTTCACCGCCTGGGCGAAGAAATACGGAATCAAGACGCTCAAGGACTCCATCTTCGCGCCTGATCCCGATGACGACATGGATGACAACCAGGAAACTGCTGTCGCCATCGCGGCAGCCAAGCCTGAGAGTCATTCCGTGTCCCATGTCAACCTTCCGGGGCCTATTGCCAATCCATTCGCGTCTTCCGTTCCTCCTCGGTCGCCGCATAACCCTTTCGCGGCCTCAGCCGAGCGCAAGGCGGCTCCTTCTAATCCGTTCGCTTCTCCGACTTCTGTGTCGGTGGCGTATGACCCTCTCGCGACGCCATTCAATCCGTTTGCCACCAGCTCTGCTTCTGTCACAGTTTCTGGAAACCCTTTCCTCACAAGTTCCCACTCTGAGGCATCTGTCAAACCAGTCGCATTGGTCAAATCTCTCAAGGCACGACGAGGACAGCGTGCACCGCGGGGCAGGAAGAGAGCCATCGCCAGAACTAGCTCCGAAGCCTCTAAGACCTCCAGCGCTGCCACCAGCAGCACCAGTTCAACAAACTCCAGCAGCGGTCACTCCGATTGAGGCCTCAGAGAGGCTGCCACAGCGGCAACCAAGAACTCGGCGACATGACTTTCTTGTCGAGCCCGAAGCCTACAACTGGCATCTAGGACACGCTGACATGCGTCAACCCGGCTAGTGCGCAATTACGGACTAGCACATGAGTGAGTGAAGCTTGACACTTTGACGACGACTTGAGAGATCCCGATTTTGCTGACGAGACCAAAAAGTTATAATCGAAGTGACTGAATCCTAGCATACGAGAGGGTATGAAGAATGGATTTTTTCCTATAGCGTCTGGGGGCGGTATTTTCCTATTCCGTTACAGCTCCGCAGGCATCGGTTCTGCAATACCGGTCGGGTAGAATAGCAGTTGTGCCTTTTCTACAAGACGGAATCCCTGCACCTGAGCGAATTCGACTTCCTCAAGGCGATGGCGATAGTCCCTTGTCAAGATCCGTAACCTAGACTCTCCAGCGATAATGAGTCGGATCGGTACTTCGGAAAACAGGAGAGGGAGCCATCAAAAAGCTGCAGACCACGAAGGTTTCTGCCTGAAGCGCATAGCGTCGCCTGAGTGTTTCGGTTCATGAACACCGGGTAACTTGTATAGATGCTAGTCATGGGGTCTGAAGGGAGTTCGAGGCGCATTTTTCATTGCTGCTTCGTCACTTAGTGCTTTGCTAGATTGATAATACATTTCATTGTTCATGGTACTTCCGAACTTTTTGTAAAAACTATAGTGTGTGTATTATTTGCTTGTGTCTACCCTTCTTCAACATCTGTAACCACTCTATATGATGACATCCCCACGAAGTAAACGTTCACTTCGTCCGACCTGTTACGGGCTGGATACTAGAGTAATGCTGTAGGCACGATGGCTTATACTGCTATGTCACTAGCTTCTCAAGAGCTATCGAAGTCTGCTGTCGATCCTATTGAGCATCATCCCATCTCCATTGCATATTCATCTCCTTTGAAAGAAACACTACGCAAAGCTCTCGCGCTTCGACTCAATTACAAGAAGGTGCATGTGACCCCATTCGCATATATGACTGCTCCTGCCTCGGCGGCACACAATGCCTTTATAACCCCAGCACACAATGTCAATGGAGCTCACGTGGTCCATTGCTCATTCAATTTCCCCATTCTGAGCATGGGCCAAACAATAATCAATGCTTCCAGTCCAAGCTTCCAAAGCCATTGTTGCCAGTGCCATAGTTGCCAGTGCCATAGTTGCCATTGCCATAGTTGCCGTTGACTCAGTTGCCATTGCCATAGCTTCGTCGCACCCCAGAAGCTGTATTTGACGTATATCTATATATTCCCCCATGATTTTCCCTCCCTGACTTTCCAACCCTCTCTTCCCACACGCTTTTCCAACACTCTGTTTCGACACTCTCTTCCGTAACCCATTCCTCTTTACCTGACCCTCATTCTTCACATTCTACCCAATTTCACAGCTCACTCTCATCACTACAACTTTCATCATATATCACTACTTCTCTTACAATCAGTCAGTTAGCGAAAGCCGGGTTGCATACAATCATGCCTCGCACATGGACGATTCCTTCGCCTTACGACGACGATACCACCATTGACATCTTGTACGAGGACGACACTGGCGCAGCCTGGTCGTACCTGGTGATTGAGCCGATGACTGGTCGCCCCGTCAAGGCTATGCCAGGCCGTAGCTGGCAAGGCTGTATCATCTTCGACATGCCTGTCTTCAACGCTTTTGTCAAAGCCAACGGTTTTAAGACACTCAAGGATTCGATCTGGGCTGATGCTTGCGACAACACCAGCGATGACGAGGAGAAGAGTGTTGGCTCCAGCGAGGGCCCGAGCACCCCTTCTGACACCTCCACTCCGGGTTCTATCAACTCTTTTGTCAACCCTTTCGAGAAACGCCCGAATCCCTTTGCAGCTTCGACTACTCCGAAGTTAACCCCACTCAATCCTTTTGCGTCCCTTGCCAACCGTCAAGCGGCCCCCTATGCCCCATTCGGCACTTCTGTTGGCGCCATGCGAGAGGAGCACTCTCGGCTCCCATTTCGCCCTTCGGACAGCCCTTCGCGCATCACTGGCACAGCATCTGACGCCCCAGATGCCGAAGCATCTCTTATGGCTATGACTAGACGCCGCGGAGGTCGCGGACGCCGTGGCAAAAAGCAGACGGTAAGCACTGGAATATACTCATCAATAGTAATCACGCTAACCACCTTGAAGCATGGGATTGCTAAGAAGTAGCCGCGTGAACATGGCCAGAGCGCGAAGAAGGCATGCCATGCGATCGGTCATTATATCTCGACGTTGGCCTGATTCTGAGAAATTTTCGTTTGGCTTCTGAGCCTATAATATCTTGCACGCCGTCAATAACATCACTCGCACAGGTATGGAGATCAGTTTCGCTAGAGCTGTTGGTGAAGACTTTGCTAATGTCGCTTTAGTTACTTCCAGGAGAGGAAGCGGGTTGATAGCCAAGCACTAGCGGTTCAAGTTTTCTCTCCTCGCGCGTCAACAACAGAGAGCTGAGCGGTGGTGGAGTGTATCAGTATACCCAGGGAACAACACAGAAGAAGCGCAGGATGTCCTTCAGCTTATCACCTGTTGGCTCCGGGTCGGGGATAAAGTCGCAAGTGATGATTCAGCTTCTCTAGGTCCATGGGGTGTATCAGCCAGCGTGCATTTCCTTACTCTTCAATCTCCTTTGGCTTGATTTTCTAGATTAATGATACATTCACTGCTCAAAAACCTCGAGAAACTGTGACACCTAGTAATACGGACATTGGTGCTACCCATCCAGCAGCTCGACGACTTACCGTATACCCGAGCTGGAACACCTCTGCGAGTATATCAGACTCCAGCTTAATTACACTGAGACTAGCTCTGCCCCGAGCCACTGCACCTGTCCTCTTCGGGGGGGAGTATTGAACACAACGCCAAGCACCGGCACCACCACCACACGGAGGTATGGAGCCTCTCAGTGAGCCGCTTGCGAGACTCATGAGGTATCGCGGTTGTCGAGTGATTGTCGCGAGGGTGAGGGACGAGTGACCGTGAAGTATCTAGAAATGTCCGATCAGAAACCTCTCAAGGGAGTACTGATGGCATCACATCTTGACTAACTACACAATTGACAGGCAGCCAGTGTTACTCAATTTCTTACACAGATGTACTTGTATCATGTTTTTCAAAGCAAGCCAAATTGCTTCTATTGAAGAATTCGAATCAAGAATGGCCGTTGAATGAAAATCAACGCGAGATAATGTGCTCCAGTTGATACATCGCACTCGTAAACATAGTGTTCGTATCTGTTGGAAGAGTGCCTATGTGGGATGATAGTGTCATATTATTGTTGACACTGCCCTTCATCTGGTGCCTTCCTCGCCCAGGAGACAGTCGTACCTTCCCTACCTCAACACTACCACTGCCATTCAATCTTCATTGATTTTTGTCACTTGTACCTTTTGCTGGTGCCCCAGGTATTTAGTCTCAGGTCAATTGTCCCTGAACACAACACTGCATTCCCATCCAATCCACCACTCATCCACACGACCTCGGATGACCAGGTCTTGTTGACATCCGCCTCTCTTCACCGCCGCGCTGTGAGTGTGCACCTCGCCTGTGTCGTGTCCACGCTTCCGTCGTTTCTGTCGTGTCCGCGCTTGTGTCGCTTCTGTTGCCGTGTGGTCGCAACACCTAGACGTCGCGCGACGTGTAAGTACACCACCACTAGTTCTAGTTCTCATTTGTGCTCCAATCGTCTGAACATAAGACCAGAATCTGACCACCTAGCAGAATTCATCATCCACACCACCTCTCACTCTCGATACCCATCCATATCCTCAAGGTCCATTAAGCCCACGAGTCTGCCGCCCAGACCCATACACCATCATCATGTCAGACACAGACACAGACACAAAAAAAGCCAATCACATTGCCAACCTGGAGCTGAAGGGCCGTTTGACCAAGAATGGCATGACTTACGACAGCCAAGTGGTCACTCGATATGCTGGATCGGACCGAGTGATTCTGGACAGTATGAAGGAGGCAGGCATCGTCACAAGCCGACAGAACGTTCGCGCGGCTGTGATCGAGATGTTCCAGCAAGCTGAGCCGCTGATCCGACAACACCGTCCCCAAGGCGTCGAGCTTTTCAGAATTCTGTGGATGTTGAAGAAACGATGCGAGTGGGCCACCACGATGAACCATTGGCTGTTTGCCGATTTCTTCGTCGCATTGGTTGAGGCTCGTCGCCGGTGGGAGCTTTCGCCCCGTGTCCGGGATTTGAGGCATTCAATGCCCATGACGCGAGCCATCGTCTCGTTCCGGCATGCTGTCGGAGACGGCATTCAGACCCACGATCCCACGCGTACATACACGCCCGGAGAAATTCCGTCCTGGATCGCCGTACGATACGCCATAGAGTATCGTCGTATGCATAAGCCGATGGTGTGCCCCGTCGGTTTCCGTCCGAACAGACATCCTGGCGTCTCCCGAGCGTACCAGATCGAGGGCGACAAGAATACATACCACCAGATGGCCCCGATGTCACTGAGCCTTCGCCTGCGTTGATTTCTTGCGTAAGAGTCTATTCTCGTCGACTAATTGGTCCGACATAGAAGTACGTACCGAAACAGTCTCTGGAACTTATGTACATACCACTCACTAACTCAAACTGTGGTCAAAGTCGTCAAGCTTTTTCTTTTTCTTTGGTCCGAGTTCTTCGTCGCACCGTAAGATAAACATTCGTCCAAGCCTTCGTCTAGATGTCGGCCGATCAAAGCACCTTGTGAGGATATTGTCGACTGGTTGTAGACAAAGAATGGGAGGATCGATGAGAGAACATGTTGCGTGCGAGAATCAGTGTAGAATCAGGGTATTGGATTCTGATCACCGAGGACTTGAGGGACTACTCAACATAGTCTGATGATAGTCCGAGGGCGTATTGGATTGTCGTGCTTGCCTGGTCCGGGTGGTGGATGATTGCGATTATGACTTGATGATGACACTTGGCGACACGTGAAGTAGCGCTGCCGATTGCATCGACTGCCAGTAGATCAATTCTAATAGCATTACACCATCCATGATGCACTACAGAGTCCGGATTCCGTGGTTCGCGGCATTCACTGTCTCCGTTTCGTACTGCGAGTATCTCATTGGCATATCGAATTATGGACTAACGACACCTTCCCAGCATGGAGACTGATGTCTAGACGACATCTTATGCAAGAGCTCCATTAAATCTCTTGGGGTTGTGATGAAACCTAGACGTATTGATTCAATGTGTGATGAAGGAAATGCTTGTTACGGTGAAGCTGGTGAAATCATGTCATGATCAACAGCGGAAGCGGGGCATTACGCTACCTACTCCTCCGAGGTAGGCTCAGTGGAAAGGGGGTAGGCGCCCCACTAACGGTCGTTCCTTCCACCTGCTTGCACCTTGGGCTACCTAGGTACGCCCGCAAGATACCTAAGTAGTTTACATAACGCTGTCTACATAACGCTGTTTACAGTGTCGACTGCGCAGCGCGAATGACCTGAGCTCTGCTACAAATGGAGGTGTCATTCCAGCTACCTCTGTCGGTTAGACCACAAAGGCTGGAGAGCGACAGGTGATGAGTGGCAACGGTATTGGCTATTGAGAGGCTTTTAGGGGGTCGTCAGGCATTGAATGTATTGGTATGGATGATGATGTAGAGGTGGGGGGTGCTGGACGGAGTCCAGGTACTGTAGATCTATACGTATGGCCTGTGCACCTGCCATGGTAGGCGATAGGGGTTATCGATTGCATCGCCAACTTAAGCACCGACATCACCTTAGCAACGAGTTATGGGGTTTTAGTGAGACCATTGCCACGATGCTGAGATATAGTGATTGTCGCGAGGGTGAGGGGCGAGTGATCGTGAAGGTTCTAGCAGTATCGTATCTTGAATCTTTGTGCTTGTATCCTGTCCTTCATAGCATGTCACAATGCTTCTGCCGAGGAAGTCGAAATAAGCGGAGGCCTATTGAATGAAGATCGACGCGAGATGCCATTTGAATGAACTTGTGGGAGCTGGCAACGAGTACCTGAGGTACGTAGATTGCTTGGTCTCGCCACTCGAACCCCAAAGGGATATCTTCATGATTGAATTGCTCGGCTCGTGTAGCGGTCAAATCTTTTCATTCGTATCTCATGAGCTCGACTATTTGTTTCACACTGGCCAAGGTGCTTTATTGTACGTACCTGTGTGTGTAATCGAGTATACGTTATCTTGAGGCTACTCCGATATGATACCCTTCTACTCGTGGTTGTCAGTCGCGTGTGATGCTGTGACCGAGGTGAAAGCGCATTAAGATGATTGGGTTTAGGCAATACTACTAGCTTCAATCTTCCGCTTGGGCGATTGACTCGTGGTCCAAGGCCGCAGAGCTGACAGCATAACAATATCGAGGATGCATGGAGCTTGGAATGAGAATGGAGACCGTTCTCTGTCCGCAACGGCGACAATCATTGCCACTTGCCTCAGTACCACGATCGGGCAGAAGAATTGACATCGAGAATTTCATCAACTGGGCTCATCTATCAGGAGCACATATCTACCTAATATAAACTGGCCGTAGTGAGGGATTCCACAGGCGCTGGCAGGCAACTCAGAAAGATGAAGTAATCGTGTTTGCAGCTGTGGTAGGAGCAGGGCGTACGCGGGGCACCAGCTGCCCCACTTCCGCCATCGAGGGTTGGTGTGTTTATGTATTTGAATAACTGGCCCTTTCCCAACATCGAGTGGCCTAATGGTCAGTCATCTAGATTCAATCTAGAATACGTGGGTTCGATTCCCACCGTGGGTGTGTCTTTGTACAACTGACCCGGTTAGTCCGCTTTCCACCGCATTGCGGTCGTTGCGTTTACTTCCATTCCAAAGGGGCTTTAAGATACACCCATATCTGGTTTTTTTCCCATCTCGAGCTTTCAATCTTTTTTTCCAAGTCCTCCTTTGTTTTCACTCTTCATACAATCTCTGGTCTCACTTCCTCCTATCGAATTTCTTCGGCACGGCCCATTTTGGTCGGCTTTGTTTTCTTGAAGCTGCCAACTACTGACAATTTTCGGTTCGGGCCATACTAACGAAGGGCTTGAATTCCAAAGGTGCACTAACAATTTTGGGTCGTGTTGCAGTAGATGAGATTTTCCGTTGTCACGATTGATTTACCAAGTTCCCCGTCAAACAGGTAGAGTTCCAACTTTGAATACCAATCGTACACATCCTCTCATCGATGCCTCTAGAATAGCAATCGAGAGCCCTTGCACGAGCGGGGTCAAATACAATTCTCATTTCCTCATAGACGAAAGTGGCCTCCAGAACATCGCCTACGTCGATACGTACCTTTAGCGTATAGCGGTTGGTGCATCTAAGATGCGCGTGAACAGGCAAAACAAATCTTAAGACGCCAAAATGACGGTTCGCTGTCAATCTTGCCCAGTATCAACCAGTTTCACATTGCGGTATATCAGAGGCTTCCCTAATGAAGTCCCTTTGGATAAGCACAAACCTAAACCCCAACCCATAGTACAGATAACGGTAAATTGATGTCAGAACAATCGACAATTGTGGACAAGACTCGGATGGATGCTCAAGAAGCACTTGCGCAACGCATTGTCGACGTAATAATAAGGCCTTCCATCTCTATTTTATTCACTAAGATCGATACAACGTATATCTTGGCCTAAAGGTAGCCGAAGTCAGAGGGAAAATGGTGTTTGGGTCTACGGCGGCACCACCTTAGGTGAGCACCCGATAACGAAGTTTTTAAAACCTCTTATGTGCGACGTGGTGAGTCTAGGCGATCGGTTGACGGGTCCACTTCCCGAACCTATCATCACGGATGTGATCCTATATCAAAAGATGATAAGTCCGAGGTTTACATCTAGGGATGGTTCCACTATCTTATCCGTCATCGTCACGAGCGAACTGGTAGTGTGGCATCTTTCTTGAACGCGATGCGCTACGCATATGCGAGTTCACACTAGCCGATATTCTTTCCGCAACTGTCAGATTTGTTGTCAATCGGATTAGTAACGAAAAAGACGTGGATGCTTTTTGGGCGGGATCATCCAAAGCCGAGGACATAAAGAATATACCCTACTGCACCACTGGTACTTGGGCCTAAGCACTTTACCATGGGACAGAAAAAGGACCCTAGTGCTTCGACGGCATCTACCAGGCCTCAGGGAGTAGTAAATTGGTGACATTTTGCCATACTTGCGAGAACCTTCCTCGTTACTCCGAGTTCGCGATCAACGTATGCAACTAGATTGATGGGGACAGCGGCAAAGATAACAATAATCCGTGGGCCAGTGGTCCTTTCGCTTTTGTCTAATTATTCCGACTTGTAGGCCTCGCCACAGCTTTGTCCGTTCTTATTGACGGAAGGCCGATCAAATCCACACGTGCCGAGTGTGGCATCGTCTCATCCCTAGGGGCAGAATACCGTTAAGTACCATGGTATCTACCACAGACACTACCATCAAACTCCCAATTCGCCCCTATATGCTTACTCCAAAGTCGGCTTGATTGACTCTGCCTCTGTTAGGCTCACGGTTTATAGTGCTGACCTACTTTCTCCAGTCAGATGCACTCTCAACCTTTCTACTCAGGTCTATTGTCGCGATCTTCGATACTCATCGCCGAATAAGACGCCTGCCAATCCGAGAACCGGGCTTACCCAAGTCCGACGAAAGATGAAGAACACGCTCTCAGCCCCCTGCCCCCCAAAACGATCCCTATCCGGCTCTGTTTTACCCAACAATGATGGTTTGGATGGCATGCTTGCGCCGACTGGTATAAATACGAGTTACCGAAACCAAGAGGGCAATGAATAGTTTCGAGTCCTCGTGCCTGAGTCGAGTAACTTGTTGTGTCGTCTCAAGTGAAGGCGAGCCATGGTGCCCGCGTCCGCTGCCCCTCGTTCCTCGACACCATTGTCATCTTCACCCCCTCCTCGGCAGCCAATACGATAATGGGGAAAATCCCTTGAAGGAGAATCCGCTCAGGCTTCAAGAAACTTGGCAAACCACCCGGTGCCCCAGGACCGGCATCCTCTTGCTGAAGCACTTTCACGAGTATTTCGCTGCACGGCTTATGGCGATTCCTGCACGTCGCGCCCGCGTTTTTGTACCACACGATGCCCTGAGTAGATTGAACGGTCAGAGAGCACCAGTGACTACGACAATCGATCGCAAGACCCTCTGACAACAATACAAGATGACTACATTGAGGGTATGGTTGCTAAGACATTAAGTTTGAGTGTCATATCACCTTACATGAATAGAAGATTTACCGCCGTTTGATAAGAGGTACACCTCCCCACGACGCTGAGCTAAGGGATTAGTAGAACCTCATTACCTACCTATAGGGGAACGACACTAGTTCAGGGCATTGTGTTACCAGTGGAATGACTGGATTCTTTACGCCCTGAGAGCTATATATGTGAATCTTTCAGGGAGTTTCGAGTCCTAAGCTCTTTTTCCGAACACGATGTCTGGGAAGAAATAAGGTTGGTAGCAATTCTCACGAAAGTAAGAGCTAGCTGATCGTAGAAGCTTAAGGGAATTCTGTAAATGTTGATATAGAATGACCAATGTTGGTATAAGACTCCGACTATCTATTAGATAGATGGGCGAATAGCCACGGTCTATGTGTACACATAAACCCCTGTATCGTGCTCTTAGAGCATGCCGAGTAAGTGGGCCAAATCTGACATTTATAATTATTAGTACAACTTGGCAATTGTTCTTGAGAGCGTGATATCGGCGTTTTTCCAAAGTGAACATCAACCATGAGCAAATTAATTACATCGAGAAAACACCTAATGATGGTTTCAGGAAACTATCACAAGCCTTAACCACAATTTCATTCCGCTGCGATCGAGCAAAGTATACAGCAAAGTGCTACCACATTCGGCAAACCGTCGATCGCAAGATTCTAGTTCCAATTCGACGAGAACACGGTTTTCTCTCTTCAAGTAATGGGTTAAGTAGGACGTTGTCGTCGGCGCACAGGTGCCTGATGAGCTAGGTACTCATCCCCGCTATTGCGACTCCAACTCTTCAAGCCTCCCTTAGGTAGGTACAGATAACCTTTACTCTAGTGTGGTGCATTGCATCTCTTACTGCCTTAACTGATTCTCATGAAACAAAATGTGCAATGCCAGCACGTCATGAATACTTACAACTGATAATGCACCGGACTAAACAATTATCACGATTTGAACCAACAAAGTTAGCGTTCTTTTTCGGTGAGATAGATGAACAGCCCCTAAAGATAAAAAGTAGAGAAACTGGCTCAAACGCGCGGAAGTTGGTGATGGTGCGTGTGAGTGAGGAGACTGAAATGACGACACTGTAAGAGATGTTGGCGGAACAGCCGCAGATCTCTGGCGCGATGGAGATCGTGTGAGCGTGCACTCGACGAAGTCAAGGTATTCGCAATCGCCCGTGAGGTGCAGAAAGACTAATGGGATAAGAGAGGTCCTAAGAAAGCGGCCTTGGGTAGGCAAGTGTGCGAAGCGTGTTCAGTCGTTCTTAGGTGTTACACCTAGAAGATGCCAGCAAGAGGGTATGGACGTGTGTGATGGCATGAAGACACACAGCTGGAGGGATAAGAGGGCATCAGGAGTGGCAGTATGAGGGGTATCCTCATACAGGTGTACAACGGACTGATAGAGACGAATCATTTTACTCATGATTACACGTCTGAGCTGTTGCGGAAAAAACGACGCCGTTAATCCCTTCGGAATTAACGACCTATATATAGTGGATACTGTCTGCGACACACCCCAGAGTTATGAGCTGATCGAGGGAACTTAAGGAAGTGCTGTAGACGCTCATAGAGTGAATGATAATGGGATGAGATTCCAACTAACTACTAAATAAATGGTAAGAAAACTACGGTCTATATATACACATAAGAACCCTGGTCTCATGCTCTATAGAGCATGCCGAATAAGTGGGTCATAATCGTGACATGAGCCTTCGTATCCTACTCAGTAGAGCATGTCGAATTCGCTCCAGCGGAAAGCCGAATATGTACCTACGCGACTTCATGACAGTGGACCTCGTCTAGCTAGCTGGCTTATGACAGTTGAATTTGTACGTCTACAAGGATGATGGATGTCATATCTTTTGTCTTTTGCAAATTGCCGAACGATGATGGTCTGATCGGGACATCTATGGATGAAACGGTTCAGAATTGTGCTTACTGTGACCACAATATGTTTTATGACTACCGACATGAAAATTGGAGGCTGAGTAGTGGGTGACAACCTGCCATGATCAGGTGCAAACACGGGTCACCTTGGGCACCTTCCGGCAACCGTATCAAGTAAGTGACCTCGTATTTCAACTGCTATGCAGCAATATGAAACACGTCTCTAGCGTTTAAGAGCCTATTGATATAACGCCATATATGTACAGTACATTAACCTACATAAAACTAAGTCGCAAAAAAAAAAATTTCTTGAAGAACGAGGGGGAAAAAAAGCTCCGTAGTCGCGACTTTCAGCCCCTTTGGAATGGAAGTAAACGCAACGACCGCAATGCGGTGGAAAGCGGACTAACCGGGTCAGTTGTATAAAGACTCGACTACGGTGAGGGATTCGAACCCCCTTCGTCTGTGCCACAGAAGCGCCACAGACCGCTAGGCCAGATGGCCATGCGAATTGTTGGAAGTTGGACAACAATTGAAACCCATAAGGCAACGCACCTCAAGCAAATGCCCCGCTTTGATCATTCAATCTGGCAGCCTAGTACCTAGGTACCTTCTACCCCAGGTACCTCGCCCATGCTTACTTGCTTTGCTTGACTCATTCTCACAGAGATATTTATGCAGCAATGCTATCAGTTCTCTTGGTGTGGTCAGGGAACCGCATCAACTTCAATAACCTCCTCGAGGTGGTACGGTAACCACAACGAAGGCGAGACCCTCGCCGCACAAACCGAGATCCACATTATGGTTTCGAAGGCTACCATCCTCGGCGCCCGCCATGGGAACTATTCAAGTGCTTTCCGGGTATGTCAAGGTTGCGCACTGTATGAATTGGGTTTTACGCCTCGGGTTTTCGCCTGCCATGATAAACTACCTGTGTCCCTACTGTGACCCTCAACAAGTTATGGCTTGGGGCCCGATCATTTTACTAAAGAGGATAGGCAGCTCTTGTCGGCACTATCAAGAGGAGCGTGCCAAGCCTCATCGCCGACTCTCTTGCCACTGGGAGCCGATCTAGTTTGGGACGGCTTATTACACACCATGAATCACTCTCGCAGTAACTATAGGTGATGGGCGACAGATGTCCAGTATCGTGCGGGACCACGCAGAGGACGTAACACCTTGGAAGCTCGTCTACTTACAGTGACAGAACTGCACGGAGAGCTAATGCCACCACTCAAGATAAGACGCATCGCTATGGACAGAATGACGACAACCCGGGACGAGCACGGGTCATCCAGACCATTTTGGAGGCATGAGAAGTCCGTAGAGAAAACAAGGTGGATCACAGTTTCCCATCCCTCACAGAAGAGATCAGCCTTCGCTATCTCCGACACGTTCCGATGACCCAACATCCAATGTTCATACACTGATAATATTTCATCCCCTTTTCATACTCCAACATGTACTCGGGCCACGTGGTAGTAAACGAATCCAATCTGACCCAATCCCCCAGGCGCCAGCCTGTTTAGGTTCTATACAATACTCGTCCACATCATCACACTTTGTAGATGATGTCAGTTCGCTCTGGCTCTGTGATGCCGAAACTGGCACAAGTCTGCAGCTGGACGGTATCAATATCAATTGTCGTGCCCTAAAGACTGCTATCACACAGTGGGCAGGGCCGGCGGATCCAGGATGCTTCTGGGGGTGCTGCGGTCCCTCATGAGAGAAGATAGCAAATGTTAACATCCCATATAGTATCGAATCGACGAGGTCAGCGACCACTGTATAGACCCGCATCAGAACACCTGGATCGTGCTGATTGGAATATGCCGAATTCTCCTATCTGGAAAGCCGAATAAGCGATCATTTTATAACACTATATTAAGTCCAAGTCAATGCACAAGCCCGATGAAGGGCTGGCCGTCTGTCATACTCTCTCCCAGCTTTTCAATTTTGAGCCCTACCAGCTTATTGCACCTACCCAGGTGCACACAACAACTTGTTCTTCTCAGTTAAGCAATATTCGCTATTACGAGAGCCACCAGCTACCTTGTCGCGAACCGACCCGTCGCTGAAGTATTGAAAAAGCAACTGAATATTGACTATGACCGAGACGTACTCTCCGTGGTGTTTCAGGCTACAAGGTCAAGCTTCGAGATCCTCGGGGAAGAGCTCGAGACGGACGGCGACATAGCGGCTGAGACCTACACTACTAGAAGCAAAGACAACCCCCCGCCGCCCCCTTCTCAGTCGTGACCGAAGTTGGTCAGGCTGCCTTCCCAAACTACTCAGAGACACATTAGTGCTGCTGAGGGATAGTTGCGAGCTCGGCAGCGACCTTTGCGAGCTACTGAAGTCATGCGAGTAGAGTGTCGTTTAGGAGGATGAGAGAGGCAGGAGCTCTTGGGAAGGGACATAGGGCAACGCCTCAACGTCTTCGTCGTCTCAACGCCCCCGTTCTCCTCCATCGAGGACAACATGAACTCCGGGTCCGTGCCGCAGCACTTGCCTGAGCTGACAGCTACGGAAGAGGTGCAAAGGCATTTGGACTGTGGCGTGAGATCAAGCACCGTCTTATCCCCCGCGTCGCCTATGAAGGACATGGCGCGCTAACGTGTCTCGGCAAGTATGCATCATGAACCAAAGGCGTGGCTGAATTTGGTAAGTTTGGCACAGATTGCGGAACCAACTAATAGTGAAGCAAAGTGATGCCGAAAAATCGAAGGGCAGATTCTTCGAAATGACGCGGGTGCATATCAAGAGATCGGCACAGACAGATTTTGTTGAATGGCTGTTAGAGCAAGTGAATCAACTTAGGTAACGGTTTCGGACATATAATTCCACCGCCATCGTCACAGGGACAGTCAGAACGGTGATGAGCTTCATGTTGAGGGAGCTGCTTCGGCAGGCCTAGAAAGTCACATTCTTCAGTCAGTAGGTTACTAATGCCTTCTCCATTGTCGGTATGCAGGATCTGGGATGGAGCAGAAACCAAGATGCTCGCGCAAGGAATTACGAAACCGTGTTCGGCATGCTTGTAGGTCTGATTAGGCACACACGGATATAATGTACGATTACACTTTCCACATTATTTCGCTAGAAGACGCATAAAGTCCTTTCACATATCCAACGGCGCCAGGCATCGTCACTCTCAGGTCGATTCTGTAGCCGTCGAGTTATTTTAATGTTAGCCGAGAATTGACCAGGGCGGGAGTGGGGACGAGGCTGGTCCCTGCGTCTCGAGCCAAAGCTACTACCCTACAACGACCGGCAGGCATCCATGTGTATCACGTCCAACCGATTAGCGCCATCCCTAAAACCCGGTATTCTTCCGGTTTCACACCCCGCACACTTTCCAACCTCCTCAACAACACACCATTGTGGCTCATCGTATAACACCATTTCACATCAATCGCGACACGACCTCATCTCTAACATATTCTACGAAGACATCAAGTCTCGTTTCTGATCGATTAACTCAGTTTTTAGTCACCGCGGGCGCTGCTAGCTCCGCGACACAACCGCCAAAATGCCGCGCCCGATGGACATGCAAGTCCGCACGCACTTCACGCAAGCCGAGGAAAACAAGATGACATGCAACTACTGCAGCCAATCCCTAGTAGGCGCAGCCTCAAACCTGAGTCGCCACCTAGAGCGCTGTCGTGGGTATGCCGCGATTGCGATCCAGAACCCAGGTATGCCCGGTGGCTGGACGGCAAACCCACAACCTCAGCCCAGACAGTCGCTTGGTGGCGGTGGTAGTGGTGGCGAGCGCGGACCTGTCGCCTCTAAGAGACCGAGAGCCAAGATGTTGCAGGGTTGCACGTTGAAAAATGCGTTCTTCAATAATCAGGGTCCGAGCATGGGAGTGTGGCAGACTCTGCCTGGCCAGAACATCTCGAGGATCTTGGCGAGAACACCGGGTGTTGATTGGGTCATGGTGGATTGCGAACATGGGAATATTGACGATGCGGCTATGCACGAGGCGGTGCCGACTATCGCCAGCTGCGATGTTAGTCCGATTGTGAGATTGCCGGATATGCAGCCCTGGATGATCAAGAGTGAGTGATATCGCGATCGGATTGAGCTTTGTATGAGTTGGAGCTAAAACGATGCAGGAGCGCTTGATTCTGGAGCACATGGTGTAAGCAAGGACGAGAGGGTGACTGGCGTGGTCCAATATGTTGATTTCTAACGTGATACTCTAGGTTCTCATTCCCCTCCTACGCACCGCTGATGAGGCGAGAAACATCGTGGCAGCAGCCAAGTTCCCGCCCCAAGGACAACGTGGACTAGGATCTCCTTTCGCAATGGAGCGCTTCAACCCGATCCCGACCATGACAGAGTATCTGCAGTTCGCTAATACTTCACTGCTCACTATGGTGCAAATCGAGACACAAGAGGCCCTGGATGCTGTCGAGGAGATTGCTGCGGTGCCGGGAATCGATGTTCTGTTCGTCGGACCTTTCGACCTGGGCAACAACATCGGACATCCAGTCCTAGACGGTATAATGGAGCCGGAGCTGGAGTTGGCGATTGAACGCATCTTCGAAGCCACGTGAGTTTCCTCGTTTGTCGTCACTCTCATCAGAACGCAGCTGACAGTTGTCCGTCCGACGTGGTAGTATTCAAGCGGGCAAGAAATGCGGAATATTCGCTACGAGCGGTGAACAAGCTAAGCGCTATGCCGATCGAGGCTTCCATATGGTCAATGCGGCACTCGACAGCACGCTGCTAGAAGCGCATTTGGAGCGTGCTTTGAACGCAGCGAGAGGGAAAAACAACCGGAAGAATACAGGGCGCTACTAGTGCCTTCGTTCTCTTGACTTTACGAGAATTGTGTACAGGCCTCGATAATCCCTGTTATGCCTTTTGAGCCTCGTCCATCTTAGCCTTAACCTCATCGGCTGTGAAGCGGTGCATTAGTCTGCAATTTCGAGAGACAGTTTCTGGCTGTTCCTCGGGAGCAGAATATTTGTTGACATGGATCTGTATGTTTGTTATTGGTCCGACAGAACTTGGGAATGTATGATAGCAACAAAAATAATGAATATTCATTCTTTCTACCTACCACTGGCACGTCAAACTCATAGATATCCCGCCACTTGGGGCCGTTTTCCGACTTGACTATGTCGATTTCTTTGAAATGAAAAGCTCGTTGATCCCAAACATCGGAGAGGACGGCACGAGCCTCGGTGCACAAGCTGCAGTTCTCGCGGGTGAAGAGCGTAATTCTACACGCGTGGAACAGTCTGGGAGTTGGTCGAAACATGTTGAACAAAACGGATGGCAATTAATGGGGAAGACCACCTGTCTACGCGTGGATGCAGAAGAGCCGCGCCGTTGAGTACTACAGATGGGATGGAGTTGTACAGGTAAAAGGCGATGCGCTAAACTTGATCTAATCACTGAGGTCCCGTCACGCACTAATTGAGAGCTCATGTTACCTCTGTGGCGCTCCAGTTTGTTTTAGAAGCATAAGCCGCAAGTGCCACGCTGCGCCACATGTGCTCTTCAAACTGTTCAACTGCCCAAGGTAGTAACTCTGTTTCGTATGGAAACTATTCGACAAGAAACTTTGATGTGTCTTCGGGACTCAATCGGGTCGTTGATGACTCTAGGTATGGAATTGCAGGCTCTAGGAACAACGTCAAGCTCAACTCGGTGGTATTCCGTGCTGGTCCAACATCTCGGGCACTTTCCGTCACCTGTCCAAAGAGGGCAAGCGGTGACATTGTTGACAGGCAGAGAGACCCCAGCTTCTGTTCAGCTCCCCAGTTGTCCCTTCCGTCATCCCACCTGGTTGTGCCCGCCATCGCACATTCCACCCAACATTCCACCCCTCCATATAGACCCCACATGATCTTTCTACAACTTTCTGCCCAATAGCTACGGTGATTCCGTGGGAGCTTCTTTCGACATTCGGCCTTGATTACAAGCCGTTGATTCCAACGATTCCACTGTGGACACACTCGCTGCGATCTCAACTGCATGCGCTAGACCTTTGGCAGCCATGGCTCAGAAGTGTGTTCATCAAGGTTGTGCCAAAGAGTACACCGACCCGGAAGAGGTCTGCAACTACCACCCGGGGCCGCCAGTCTTTCACGAGGGCCAAAAAGGTACACATCGGTTCTGCATCACTACCTACTAACACCCGGCGCTTCGGGTCGCAGCAGCTAGATTCAGGTTGGGCTGAATTGTATCACATCTCCGATTACTGACAAACTCTCCCCCTAGGCTGGAAATGCTGCAAACCCCGCGTCCTGACCTTCGACGAATTCCTCTCCATCCCACCTTGCACCCAAGGCAAACACAGCACGACCGACTTCCCTCCCAAAATTGAGAAGAAAGAACTCGAAGAAGACATCGCCCCCACAACCCAGACCCTCGCCTCCAAGCTCGCGGAAGGCCTCACAGCCGCACCACCGTCCCGCGCCCCGCTCGCGGCAACCGCACCCACACCTCCCCCTCCACCCCCAGAATCCGAAGACGATGAGCCGTCCCTCGAGATACCCGACGGCAAGCTCTGCCGCCGGAAAACCTGCGGCGTAACCTACAAGAAGGGTCGAGCCCGGTCTGATGACGAGAACTGTGTCCACCACCCCGGTGCGCCGATCTTCCACGAGGGAAGTAAAGGGTACTCCTGCTGTAAACGACGAGTCCTCGAGTTCGACCAGTTCATGAAGATTGAAGGGTGCAAGACGAGTAAACGACATCTATTCATCGGTTCGGGTCAGGATAAGAAGGCCAAGAGTGGCGGGGAGGAGACGCTGGAGAGTGTGAGGCATGATTTCTATCAGACGCCCAGTACGGTCATTGCCAGTTTCTTCCTGAAGAAGATCGACAAGGACAAAGCGAAGGTTGAATTCAAGACGAAGACGCTGGAGCTTGATCTCCCGACTAGTGATGCGCCGCCGAAGAGATATAAGGCGAGCGTGCCCCTGTTTGGGGAATTGGATACCGAGAAGAGTACGTTCAAGATCATGGGCACGAAGTTAGAGGTCAACCTGGTCAAAGCGGATGGTGCTAGCTGGCCGACGCTGAGGAGCGACGAGGCGAGGGGAAGCGAGATCCTGCAGGTTGGACGGGCGGGACGGGTGTAGATGGACGTATGCGGGGAGCGGGAGAGAAAGAAGGAACCAAGTATGCCGATAATGCATACCCTCTATGCCTCCAAAAAAGACGAATCGTCAGACCATGCCATATCGACGATAGACAGACAGCTCGCGTCAAGAATCAACCATGTTTGAATTGAACGCGAGTATTTTTAATACAACGTATGATACATCATGTTACAATTACTCGCTTTTCTCCCGTGTTCAGCGTACAACTTTTCACTACTCTGCTAACCCAGCAAGCCCAAACACCCAGCTCGGGTTCCGAGCACCTCATAACCGCAACGCCCATCACTAATCCATACCCTCCATCAACTCAGTCCGATCAAGAATCATCCCCTTATGCCCCAGATACTCCTTGAGCGCCTCCCACTCCTCGCCGCTCTCAAGCCCCTGTCTCCACTCCTCCTGAAAACCCCAAGCGCACGCCACCTTGTCAAAAGCAGCACGCTCCTCCTCCCTCGTCCAGCGCTTCCTCAACGGTATGCCCGGGGCCCAAGACACGCGCTTCATCTGGTCATTCACCGTCGTTATGGTGATTATTCCCAAGGACGCGGTGAAGCCGACATAAGCCAGGATGCCGGCGAACATCATGGCGGTCGCGGACTTGTTGTCCATCGTTTCTTGGAGTCCGGAGAAATTGCGCGCTATGCCGTAGGCTGCTAGCGGCGTGAGGGAGATGAATGTGAAAGGTAAGAGCCCGACGCGCAGCAGTTTGGACCGGATGAATGCCTTGGTGGCGTAGGTGCTGTCTATGATCGCTACGGCTGCGTCGAGGTTGCGGGCTTCGATCGCGGTGTTGAGCGCTTGGTCGATTACTTGGGCTTCCGGCGCGGCTTCGGGGCGGTTGGGGTTTGGTGTGTTGTAGGTTAGGGGTGTGGATCCTTCTTTGGGGATCGGTTTGCTGGCGTAGAGTTGGAAGGCTTTGGGTAGGGTCTCGGGCTTCACGAGCTTGGATTGGATCGTTATGTATTGCTCCAATAGTGCTGTCGTGATGCGCACGGGTGGGTGGGCGAGGATTAGGTAGGCGGTTTCGGAGATTTTGTTCTTGAGGTGGGTGAGCTTTGCTGAGTATTCCACTCCTTCTGTTGCCACGCGAGGTGTGGGAGCGGTGATCTTGGTGGCGTTGGTGTCGAGGGAGAGGAGGGTTGAGGCCGTGGAGTCGAGCTCGTTGATTAGGTGCGTGATTTGAGGCTGGACTGAGTCGTCGGTGAGCCAGTTTGCGAGCATGTGGCATACTTCGAGCGCGGCTTTGACATTTGCTTCGGAGGGGATCCCGCGTTGCGCGAAGACCTTTAGCTCGGATGTTTTGAGGTAGTTCGTTATGTCGGATACCGAGGATTGGCTGAGGCTCGGCGGTCTGGCTGTTGGGGGCGCATTGGGACGTTCGAGGCTGGATTCGAAGGTCGGCGGGAGCGATCGCACTTGCGTGGTTGTGAATGACCTCAACTTTTGCCTGACTTGATAGGCTTTGGAGATGTGTCGGCTTGCGAGGAGTGGTCGGGTCGTCCTCCTAGGCTGAGCTAATATGGCGTCGCACATGTAGCATATCGACCGTGATCTTGCCATCGTCGCCGACTGATGCGTGATGTCTGCTAAGTTCGGCAGTCCAAGAAATTAGGTATGAGCTTTGTAGGCCGATGCGGCGAGAACTCGAGACAATTGGGCGAAGGCAGGCGAGTCCCAGTCCAACGTGGCGAGCGTAGTTGATGGAGTGCAGTCAGTCTAACTACATGTATTCCGTACATGAGAAGCTTTGCCAAACCCCAGAGAATAATATTGGAGGCCTGGGCTACGGGTGGATCCTACTCGGCAAGTACGTACCTACCCAGCTGTACACTCCATTCCGTGCAGCATACTAAGTACTCCGTAATCAGTACACGTACAAAACTACTTAGTGGGGGCATAGGGGGTATGGGTAATGGCAAAGATTTACTGTAGTCCTGCGTATTATTCGAAGCAAAACAACGGCATATATGCCGAATATTTACAGTTCGAAGCGTTTTGAGCTGTTATATAACTACGAGGCATATTCGCGGTTTGAATATCCGATATTTTTTCGAACAGCTCCGTATAGGGGAATTATAACAATTTTGTTGTTTTTTTTTAAATCGAATAGCAAATTCGCAGTTCGGAAAAAACAAAGCGTAACGATTAACTTTAATTAAGAGGATGTTTAACGCGGGAATGTCTTTCAGGCCCGAACCGTAGATATTCCGTAAATATTTAGCTATTCGCACTGGCCTGCCGCAACTACCTAAAGTAATTAATTACCTGCCCTCGCAGAAACCTTCAGTCGTGATCCGTAATTGATCCTGGAGATTCCGTACATGTATTTTACTCGGTACCCAGGTCAGCTGATATTTTCTCTCTGTTTTCAGGTCTATATGCTCTCAGCGTAACACACGTTATCCTTTGTCTCTTAAGAGCTTCATGATTGAAAAGAGCAATTTTATGTCCTCAGATATGTAAGGTGTTAAGTCCCTACCCGTACAGGAAGGTCAATTGCGGCCCAATCAAGGGCTCATCATAAGATCAGGACTGGGCAAGGTGTCATTGGTAATTTCATGATGTATACTCTAAGGAGGCCGGGCTGCATATGAGTGCCCGTCGAGGAGCGCACATCGCACCAACTGCATGAGTGCTGCCGCATATGATTCGTTCCGATTAGCCTAAGCACATTTCCGTCTCAGCACAGCGCCTATCAGTTGCAGACACGAGACCTTGTAGGATAGAACACTGCGGCTCCTAACATGATGTGCAATGGTCGTTAACCCCCCAATGTTACGTAGTTTGCTTATGGAGAAGATGCCACAGGGAATAACTTGCGTTGGTCCTGGCCGCCGGACTCTTTCTCAAATGTTCCCTCTTAAACAAATCACTGGCGAACGTTTCGCGTCCCACTTGCCAAACAACCCTTGTACGGATGTCTGCAGAAACTGAGTTCTACCTTGCCATCCCGATAGTCCTTGAGTTTTTCCAATTGAACACGGACTCCGATGGCAGAGTTAGCAGCAGTTGGACTCGCAAGTAACATCCTCCAGTTCGCCGACATTGGGTATAGGCTGGTTGCCGAAGCTCATGAGCTGTACAAATCTACAACTGGAGCAACCGCTCTCAATTTTGAGGTAGAAAAGGATACCAAGGAGCTTGTGTCGCTTTTAGAATCCATTCGATCAAGTCACCCGACTCGACAGACGGCTGTACCTCAAACAAGAGCAGAGAGTCAGCTTCAGAGTTTGGCCGAAGCGTGTAACGATATATCAGGCCAGTTATTGGATACACTTGCGAATACAAAGATTGATGTCGCGAATAAGAACCTGTTCGTCGTGCTCAAAAAGACAGTTGCTAGCCGATCTTCTCGTGGGAAGGTTGATAAGCAACGACTACGTTTGAAAGATCTCCGTGAGCAAAGTTTATTTTGCATGTTCGTCGTAAATAGGTAAGCACTCAACGTGCTATTTTGATCGATGACACTAATATCTCATCAGAGCTGGCCAGTCGGATATCCAGAACTCGATAGAAGATCTCATTGATTCAAACGCCAGATTAGAAGCAAATACTGCGCAGACGCTCGATCAGATTCGAGATAAGATCATAAGCGCAGATGCCAGATTGAATGCATTACCGGTGCCTCGATTCAACAGAGCTGATTCCCACAAGGCTTTGACTCCTTTCCGTCGCGACAGCCTGTCAAGACCACCCCAGGCCGTGAAAATCATGCATTCCATCGTCGCTGAGATCAAGAAGTCGGGCCTTGATACACAAATTGCGAATCTACAGCTAGAAGTCCCCAAGATAGAAAAACAGCAAAGAATTCTGGAGACACTTCGGCCTTCTGATATCGACACACGCCACATAACTATCCCAGCTGCCCATAATAGCACTTTCAAGTGGGTCTTCGATCATGGACGCCTCAATTTTGCAGACTGGTTAGAGACAGGCGAGGGAGTGTATTGGATTAACGGGAAGTCTGGGAGTGGAAAATCAACTCTCATGCGATTCGTTCAACAGCACCCACAAACACTCGCAGCACTCGAGAAGTGGGCGGGTGGGCGAGTAGTGATTATCGCGAGTTACTCTTGGGTGCCAGGACGTTCCTTACAAAGATCTCAAGAGGGTCTCCTCCGCACAATTGCCTCCCACATTTGTCGACAAGTGCCAAATCTGCTTGAAACCCTGTTCCCGGTGCGTTGGGCAAGCGCGAATGTCGACTTTGAGCCATGGACGGTCGAAGAGCTCATCCAAGCTTTAGGCACGCTTTCGCTAGGTCCATCTTCGGAGTTCCGCTTTTGCTTCTTCATCGACGATTTGGACAATTATGTACCGCGACTATGCATCGGGGAATCTAAGATTGCCAACTTATTGCTATCTTTGTCCTCAACGTCTGCGATCAAAATCTGTGTCGCCAGTCGCCCGATAGTTGAAATGGTCCATGCATTTGGAAGTAGCCCTCATATGCTTCGCGTACAGGAACTGACTTATAACGACATTGTGGCGTACGCCTCTGATCAATTCGAAGCTAGTGCCAGCTTCCGGACCTTAAAAGCAACTGAAACGGAACGCAGTATGATTGTGGAGGATGTCGCTCAAGGATCACAAGGCGTTTTTCTATGGGCTCATTTGGTTGTTAAGTCCCTGCTCAAGACTGCAGCTTGTTGTAACCGTTTCGAAGATTTGCTTGAAGAGCTGCACACATTACCTACAACTCTTGAGGAATACTTCAAACGGATGCTTTCAAAACTACGACAGGTGGAGCGGGAACAAATGGTTCGCATGATGCAGGTCACAGTCTCCGCGCTGGAACCCTTGCCCCTTCTGGCGTATCATTTTCTAGATCAAGAAAGAGACCATCCAGATGTCGCGTTAGAAATGCCGATGTCGAAAATTGATATTCAGAAGATTGAAGCGGATATGGCAGCTCGAGTGGAGGTTCAATGCGAAGGTCTCCTCGTGGTCGATCGAATTCGGGGAAGTCGTCTTCCTCAGATGACGCAGCAAGTCGACGTCCAACATCACGCGGCGAGAAATTTTTTTGTCCGTGCTGACTTCCTTGGTCAGTGGACGGAGTAATGGAGTATCCGATGCAACACTCTCGTGTCTTTATGCAGGATCATGGTAGCTTTACTGAAAGTCACATGTGCGTCTCTTTTCGATGAGCATATCGATCCTTACATCAAGAGTCAATATCCTCGTGATATGAATAAGATCACCCATCACCTTTTCGATTATGTTCGACGTCTGGAAACGGGGGTGGCGGAACAGCGAGGAATGCTTTCTACCACGAGTACCGAGGATGTCGAATGGATCAACACATGCCATAAACTTCTAAATGAGGTGGCCCGTGTTCATACGGTGCACTGGGATCGTGTCAGTTTTCTAGGCTGGACCAACGGTCACGACCCGTCGAAAACTTATTACCAGTTTCTTGGTCATGCTATAGAAAATAGCTTGGTTTCCTATACCCTGAAACAGCTGGATGTATATCCCGAATGGGTGCAGGTAACAAGCTCACGTCCACTTCTCGACTACGCACTTCATCCGAAAGCTTCGATAAAAAGTAACGTGGAAAGCAAAGACGAAGTGGAAGAGTTTAAAGAACCTGATGCTTACGTGGTGGAAGCATTGCTTGTAAGAGGGGCGGATCCCAACGCAAACTTCTCCGTTGAAGATGATAGGCAGACTCCATGGCATCACTTTCTTGACACCGTCGGAAACGCCGAGCTTCTTGGCCATAGGCCTAGGAAGCTCTTCTCTACTTTTCAGATGCTGATCTCCCATAGTGCTAACTGTTATCACACACCTTTCTTTATAAAAATCATCCGTACGTAAGGTGCTATTAGCGCCTACGCGTATATCTTACTTAATTCCTTAATACTCGTTTAAATTACGTTAATTTTATTAAAACACTACGTTTTAAATCGTAATAAATTTTTACGCCTTTAAGCGCTATTTTATTATATAATAGCGGGCAATTTATCGATATTAATTATGCTTTTTCGGCCTGGTTTTAAAAAACGTTTATAATATACCCGGCCGTAAAACTTTTCGTCGTTTATTAATTTCGACCGATAATATATTAACAAACGGCGCTAAAAAATAAATACGCTTTTATTATTTAAGCTTTTTAGAAAAAACGTTATACGATTTCCGAAAAATATTGTTTTCGATTTATTAATTTTATAACTAAACAGTATATTTTAAAAAACTATAGCTATTAAAAAAGTCGTTATTAAATTTATTAAACTATTTAATATTTTTATCGCGTTTTATAATAATTTATAATTTATAAAATAACGTATTATAGCCCGGGAAATTATCGATATTTTAATTAATAATTTATCGATTATTATTTTCGTTTTTACCGAAAGTAATATTTATTTACCGGTTTATTCGTAGTTTTTATTATTAAACGTAAAATTATCGACGTTAATTAGTTTATTTTTATTTAAATCGGTTATTTAAATTAACCGCGTTTTATTTTTTAATAATAATAACGCTATTATCGATTTTATTAATAATAATAATATCGGCGGCCGTTTTATTATAAACTTTATTTATATTTATATTTATATTAAACTAATTAATTAAAACGTAACGAAACTAAATACCGCTTTTTATAAAAAAGCGAATAAAAATCGGCGTATTTTAATCCGTTTATTAAAAGCTTTTAAAACTAACTGTTTTAATTAATTAACGTTATATAAAGAAATAATAATACGGTTTAATATAATTTTAATAAATATTTTCGAAATTTCGGCTATTAAAATAAAATAAACTATACGTTTAATAAATAAAACCGTTAAAAAATAGTTATTAAAATAATAAAAAGCTTTTATATAAGTTTTTAAAAACGATTACGTTAAAATATTAAAAATATAATATATTTATACTATACCGAAAATGCTTTTAAAATAAATAACGTTTAATAATATATTAATGTTTATAAAAAACTTTATTTAAAATAAAATGTTTATTTAAATATAATAATAACTAATAAACGTAAAATTATTAAAATATAGATTTAATACGGCTATTAATATTATAATTTAAATAGTTTTTTTTTATTAATTAATTAAGGCCTTTTAGCTTTTCGGCGTTAATAAACTATTACGATTTATTAAAAAAACCGCTTTTTTAATATAATACGATTTTAATTGCTAAAAATAATATAAAATAAAATATTACGTTTATAAAGCCTGCTATAATAATTATAGCTAGTTTATAAATAAATACGGCTTAAAAAAGTATATGTTTTTAATTAAATACGTAAATTGTTACGGCCTCGACCCCGTAAAGTACAATAACTGCTTTATAAAGCCTATCCGGGTTAATAAAGCTTAAGTTTATAAATTTAAAACGGAATTAAAAAAATTACGTTGTAAAAATAGTACGGAATATTTAAAAAAAAACGTATTTATTTCGGATATAAAAAACTCGAACGCTTTTAAATAAAATAAAACGAATAAATAAAACAGAAAAGCTTTTTTTATTTTTATAAAAAAGCTTTTTTCGGCGTTTTTTATAACGTTTAAAATATAACGTAGCGATTTATATAATAATTTATACGTTAAGCTAAATTTAAATAATATTATAATAAATAATAATAATAACGAATAAATTAATAAAACGGGATAAAATAGTTTAATTTTTTCGAAAACCGTTTAATATAAACTATAAACTAGTATTTTTATAAATAAACGATAAAAAAATAACGTTAGTTTTAAACTAAAAAAAAGTTCGCTATTTTTATTAGTTTTTATATATTTAAACGCTTAATAATAATAAATAAGTTCGATAAATAACGCCGTTTAGTAATAAATGCTTATAATATTATCGTTATAATTACGTTTAAAAATAAATTCGGCGAATTAGTTTAACCTTTTTAATAAAGCCGGGAATAGTTTAGGCGTTATTTGCTATACGTTATAAATTAATAAAACGCCTTTTAGTTTAATACTATATATTAATAAAGCCTAATTTATTAGCTATAATAAAAAATAAGCGTTTTATACCGTTTTTAAAAACTTAAACAATTTATTTTATAAATATAAATTAAAACAAAACGGGTAATAAACGGGGCCGTAATTAAAGCCGCCGTTCCGAATATAATAAAACGTTAAACGTTATTATTATATAATATAACGTTAAAAAAAAAAAAAAAGCCTATATTAATATTTTTTCGATTTATAATTTATAATAAATCGATATTATTTATATATAAAAATTTTAATAGTTTTATAATATAAAAATATAAACGTTAAAGGCTTACGATTTTTATATTTTAATTAACGAATAAAATACGCTAAATAATTGCTTAAAAGTTTTATCGTATATATAAAAAAGCGTAAATTTAACGGTTTAATAACGTAAGCCGTATATTATTTTGTAAATGTTTTTTTAAACTAAAGACTTTTTATAGTTAAATATTAATAACATTTCGATATTAAATTATTATAAGCAATTTAGTACTTTCGGGGTAATAAATTACGTATATATATTTATATCGTTAAAACGCTTTATTTATAAAAAAGACTTTAACGCTTATAACAATATATAAAAGCTTAGTATTATTAATAATAATAAAAAGCCTAAACTAACTATATAGTCGTTTTATAGCGGTTATAGCTATATTAATAAACTAAACGTTTTTACGTAAATTTACGGTTACGTATTTAATTTAATGTTTTTTAATCTATTTTTTGCTATTATATAATAGTAATATAGAATATAAACTATTTTAAACTATAAAACCTTTTTTATTATAATTTTAAGTAAAAAAATTAAACGATTTAAATAATTTTATTATAAAATAAAGAAAAAAAACATTTTAACGTTTATTAGTTTTATTTAGATTTAAATAAAATAAACGCCGGAACCTAGTAGTTTTAAAACTTTAAAAGCTTTAAATAACGCTGTTAAATAGTTTACCGATATATAAAAAAAATATTTTCGTATAGCCGGTAAAAAAAAAAAAAACGCGGTATTTATAAAGCTTTAATAAATTAAAAAGTATAAGGCTATTTAAAAGCGTTAAAAGGCTATAAAAAACCTTTATTTTATAAAAAATAAACTAAACCGTTAAATACCGGAGCGTTAAAAGTTTTTCGGTATAGTTCGTTGGGTAAAACGTAATTATTAGCGTAAAATTTTAAAAAAAGCCAAAAACGAACCGGAGCTATATTATGTAATTACGTAATATAAATTTAAGACTAATTTAAAGTCTTTGCTTTTATAGATTAACGGCCGGGTAATAAAAAATACTTTAAAAAAGGCCGAAATATTATAAAAAAAGATTTTAAAGTAATATATTATTAAAAACGATTTAAAAAAAAATACTTTCGATAATTAGATTTTGGCGAAAATACGCCTAAGTTTTAAATAAAACTTTAACGTTATTTTCGAAAAAATAAAAAAATATATAATCGGTGTTAATAATATAACGCTTAACGTTAATAAGATTATAATCCGGCTAATATCGTAATATTAAAATTATTTAAAAAACTAGGTTTATAAGTTCGCCGTATATTATTTAAAACTTTATTACATTTTTATATTTTAAAAAAAAGCGGAAGTTTTAATAATTCCGAAAATAAATAAACCGAATAAAAATAGTTACTAATTATATAAATTTATTGTTTTTATTTTATATTAAGCTAAAAGATTTAAAAAGCTTTTCGCCCGCTATATAACGTAATAAACGTTAGTAATAAAGCTTATTAATTTATAATAAACCGAAGCTTTATTAAAACGTTTAGTTATAAACTTTATAATATTAGTAATTTATAATATCGAATAGGTATTTTTTAATAAAAAAAAAGCTACGTTTAGGATAATAAACGTTATAAGCGTTTTTAACGCTTTTTTCTATAATTGCAGCTTATTACGTATATAGTAATAAAAGTAAAATATAAGCTAGTTTTAAATAGTAAAAAGCTTTTTTACGGATTATTAAATCCGAATAAAATTCGAAAATTATACGACCGAATATACGAAAATATATTACAGTACGCCGTAAGGTTTATTATAGTTACTGGTTTTTTTTTTACTATACTTTTTCGATTTATTAAACTAAAACCTAAATTTTCGATTTAGGTACGTAAATAATATCGCTACGCTTAACGATAATAAAACGCTAAACGGTAACGCGGTTAACGTTATAGTTAATATAAAACGCGTATTTAAATAAGGAAAAAAAAACAAAATATATTTCGACCTAAAAAAGTATAAAATAATATATTTTAATATTGCTAATAATATTTATAACCTAAATATCGTAATTTGCGATAATTATATTATTTATTTAGTATTAATCGCTTTAAAAAAGCTTATTTTAACGAAAATAAATAAAAAGCCGAAATAGTTTAAAATACGTTAATTTAGTATATAATTTAATAAAAAACTTACGTTTAAACGGTACGTTATAAAACGCTACGTTAAGGCGATAAACTTTGTTTAATATATATAAGGTTTAGCAAATATAAAATACGGTTTTTTTCCGGCCGCGTTATAATAGGCCGTTATTATTTACGTTTTATTTATAACGCTATTTAATATAAAAGCTTAGTTTTTTAAACGGTTTAAACCGGTAATAAATCGGGCGTAAATTAAAAACGCTTTAATAAGCTTTAAAATAAAATAGCATATTAATAAAATATAAACGGTTTTTAATTAGGCGATTTGAAGTATTTTACCGGTATAATGTATAATGCTTAATTATACTTTTTATAAAAACGCCGATATATTTACTATAAAAATAGCGCTAAAAAAAACGAAACTATATTTCGCTTTTTAACTATAAACGGTAAACGTTAATTATTTATTAATTAAAAAAATATTATTTTCGATTATCAATAAAGGTAAAAATATAAAAACGCGTATAAAGCCGTATAAAATTTTTTAAATAACAGCTTTATTATTTTTTATAATAAATAAACCGGATTTTGGCGTTCCGCGTTATTTAAAAAGTTCGCGGGTTTATTTTTATAAAAAGCTTTAGTTTATAAAAGCTAAAGCTACGGAAAAATTTAAAAATTAAAAATAATAACTTTTTTTAAAAAATATAGCTATATTTTTAAACAGTTTTCGGTTTAAAAACAAAATAAATTACGGTTATATTATTTATTAAAACGGCAGGCTTTTTTTTAAAAAAAAAGTAAACTTTAACGATTTTGTAAAAATATTTAACGTAAAAGCCGTCGAAGCTTAATAAAGTTTAAAAGCGGCATTAAGACTTAACGAAATAACGGCAAATCCTTAAACGACTATTTAGGTTTATTTTAATAATACGTTAACGATTTAAGGCTTTCGTAATAACCCGTTATCGATATTATAGTAAGCCTTTTATAAGTTCTATCGGGTATTATAAAAACGAGCTATTAAAATTAAATAAGTCCTCGGCTATAAAAATATTGAAAAAAACAAAGCTATTAATAAAGCTGTAAAAAAAAGGACGAAAACATTACGTAATCCCTACGCCGCGCTAATAATAACTAAAATCCGTTAAATAATACGCGCGATATATAAACGTAAAAAACTAATACTTTAAAGTTTAATAAAAACTATTTTATTAAAAAAATATCGGAAATAAAAACTTAGTTTTAATTTTAAATACTTAAAAAAGCTTTTTATAAAGCGGAAAAACCTATAACGTTATTTAATAATACGTATAAATTATAAAAATTACGTTTAATATTATTAAAAGTTTAAATACGTTAACGTTAAATTAAAATATAATTATAAAAAGTATAAAACGCTTAAATATTTAATATTTTATAAATTAACGCTAAAATAGTTTTAAAAATAGCCGTAGCCGTTAATAAAACGGAAAAAGCGCTTTTTAAATACTTAGCTAAAAAAAAAACGCTATTTTCGCGATTTAATAAATAGCCTGGAAATATTCCGTAATTTTTTAGCAATTATAAGCTTTTATAAAACTATTTGCCTATATAATACGAAAAAAAACGGCGAAACGGGGGAAAAAATAAGTTAAAAAAAAATAAAAAAAAACAAAAAACTAAAAAAAAAAAACCTTTAACGTATAATTAAAAAAAAGGCTAATTATTACGAATTAAAAAAGTTATTTTTTAACGTTTACGAAATAAAAAAAAGCTATAAAATACCGTTATAAAGCTTAATAGGTTTAAAAAAATTAAAGGCTTTAAAGTATTTTATAATAAACTTATAATTTTTATAAAAAAGCTTATATTATTATTATTTTTTTTTTTATATAATGCCCGATTTAACAATAGTAAAGTAGTATTTGGTATTTTTTAATAAATAGTTAAACCGCCTAAATAAATAATATTAAATATCGGCGATTTTTATCGCTTTATAATAAATTAACAAGCTTATTTTCTTATAATCTTTTATATTAAATAACCTTTAACCGGCGAAAAAGTCTTAGCTTAATAAGCACTCGATTGCCCCGGTTTATAAACTCGATTTATTAAACGTTTAATATATAAAATATATATTGTAAAAAATTTATACTTAATAAGTAAAAGGGGTAAAAAGGATAAATTATATAATAAAAGGCTCAGCACACTTTTTATGGCTTTCGGAAGCTTCGTTAATACTCTAAATAGTTTAGCCTAAGTGAATTAACTACTACTACTACTACTGACTGTTATCACAGATTTTTCATCAAAAAGGATAGCAGTTTTAATAAGGTACCTCTACGACAGGCGTGTATGTCTCATGCTGAAGTTAAAAGCTTGCAGATACTTATTCGGCAGAAACAAAAGAAATTGTAAATGTAATTCAGAATATGACCAAAGTAGTCTATTTAAGCCGAGATCCTAGGCCCCCAAAATTTTGTGAAGTGTCTTGGCCTACGACACGTTACGTAGAGGCCAGGATAAGCAGGCTGAGATCAGTCATCACTGATCTCATAACTCAGTCTTTCTCCATGCAACCCTTACGAAATCCTCGCGGTAAATGCGCAGGTTGACTTTCGCCCAACATGGATGTATAAAGACTCAGCAACCCAAAAGTGCAATGTATACCAGATGCTACGGGCGTCGATTGACAGGTGTAATAGTGCATGTTTAAACCCAATGGTGCCGATATTAAATGCTGAGTCATATTCTATCGTCCAAAACGACTTAGTAGGAACAGGCTACTTAAGCATCTGTTGTATGAGTGGAGAGATGAGCTTTACCCAAACTCGATGATGGAGTTAAGAACACAGATGACGTCCTCAAATGTTGAAAGTCTACTATCCATACGCCATAGCACCTAAATCTATGAGCGACGGTATAAAGTGTCAGGCGTTATCAACATGTTCGGTCGTGTGAAACTTAATAACACCCGCTTGGATCTTGGAAGTATTGGCTAGTCGCCGAATGTGTGCTTGTTATCGATGAGTTGAGATCAAGACAATTTCGATCCGAACTCGGAGCCTTAGAGCTGCGTGATAAGTAAGGATCAATTTTTTGGTCTGGTAGTTGTTAAATTAGAAGCGTTGTGACAATAATGGTAACCATGGTCCATCCATTAGACTTCACTATTATAGAAGTACCCCACTTTCCTTTCACCTCGCTCTCGTCTTACTTTTACCTTTGTTTTACCTCTAACTTTAAACCAGCTGCCTGGCGACATTTCAATAGTAAGGTGTTAAACACAGCCATATCTTGATCACCCGCCATTCGGCTGCCTATTCCGGTTCTGCGGTGACTTCTTTTTTTCTGCCTCCGGCTGTACGTGCTTAGTCGCCTTTGTGCGCAGTCGCTTATGCTTAACTCCGTTCGTTAACACACCTTTTCATCCCATCACACTCGTGAACAGCCAACTACATGAATAATGGGCCGCACGCCTCAAAACCTGCGACGGGGCATCCTCCCAGCAGAAGCAAGCGGCATCGCCGTCACGCAGCGTGTCTCAGACAGCGACCCATCAGTCCCTCTAGTCAGCACATTCCGCAACTCCTGGCTCTACCGTACCTACCACAACAACTCCGACCTTCAGACGGGCATCACACGCGAGCACCCCAGCGGTATTCCGCGCCCGCGCGTCTCCCTTCAGGTCTACTACACAGGCGCCCAGGCTTCCGACCCGGAGCATGTCGAGCGCGTGGCACGTGCTCTAGAATCGGTCATTCTCCAGTCCAGGAATGACACCCGCGATGAGTACGAGCGGGACAGACTTGACGTATATGGGCTCCCGGGAGCCTCCGTGGAGCGCTGCATAGAGCATCAAGGCGGCGAGATCGCTGCGCGCGAGACAATGCCACAGACTCACAAGGAGTGGTATATCCAGCGGTATGACATCGGCGGATCAAGCTGGCGCAGCGCTCTTGTCATCGTCCGAGATGTGGATCCGGAGAACACGGAGAACCACGTGGTAGGACTGTCGACAGTCTACTTCGACCGTGTCAGGGAAGACGGAGAGCGCCCTGGTGAGCCGTACTGGGAGCGACGGGCGGAGAACCTCAATGATCAATGGGTACTAATTCATGAGCTCAAGCATATGCTAAACTGGCAGCATAGCTCGTCGCAGTTCGATGGTGAGGGTGAGCGGTATAATGATCAGGGAGAGGGTTAGCGGTCGATAGTAGATGCTCGAGTAAACAAACTCATGGCGATAAGGTTGCTCACAGTCACTAAAACGATGAACTCGGCTATTGCTTGTGATGACGACTCTGACTATTGTACAGTGCCACTAGCATGCCGCGTGTTCTGCGAGCTAACATATTCGAGCAAGAGAGCAATAGTGAATAATGACAGGAGTTCAGATATTTCATCTACCAGACGCTGGGTGGTAATGGGGAGACTGCGCCCAGCTCCTTGGCGGCCTGCGTAGTCCTTCAACTATAGACCAAAATGGTGGGATCCATCGATCGTTCGCATCAAATCACTTTATCACTAGCAAGTCAATATCCAAGCCGAAAGAACCTGATAGGTCGCTGTAGTCACCGTGAAACAGCTGAGGGAAACGTCTGATAAACGTCTCTATTGGTTAATACTAAGATGAGCATCTAGGCACAGCTACTACTATGTAGTCTAAGATCCAGACTACTCGAACTGCATCGCGTTATTAGCCTAGGCGGCTAGACCTCATTCAACTACTGGGGTGCTCGGGCGTCAGCAAGATACATGTCCGCTCAAAGATTTGGCCACAGCCTCCTCATCGGCAGTGGCTACACAGATATTTTGCGCGTCTCATGTTCGTGAAGCCACTGACATGCTACGAGTAACTCGATGATATGAAAGGCAGTCGCTAGAACTGCGCTGATATGCCAAAGTTGATGAGAGTGATTTAAAATGTCGAAAGACCCGAGCTGGAGTCTCTTTGGCAGCCTGCCGACAAACAATATCAACCCTACAACAAGAATCCTGTTGGGGAAAAACGACGCCGTTGATCCCGTCTGGAATTAACGACCGATATACACCAAATTCTCTGCGGCAAATCCTTCGTTAACGTGCCGCTGAGCTTCAATCTGCTTACGTGCCATGTTCCGGCCAAGGTTCGAAACACCATGAAATATGGGCAACATAGTAAATAGAACTAGTAGTGTGAATACGTCACAGCGTATAGTTCTCATCGCACTACCCCCATTTCCCGTATCAAAGAGCGTGACTGCGACCAGTATAGCTGTTACAATATTAAGAGCACATCAGGCATACTGTTGAGGTTTATCGCAGTAGAATGCATAGTAGGTCACTGACGATCCGAGTCCGACAGATACAAGTATTGCAGAGCCGAGCGCAAGCATGTCACTGACGCTCAGATGGAAGTATCTCTGACTGAAAAGTCCAGCAGTTGTTACCTAGAAGCCTGCAGACAACAAACTCTCAGAGGCAGGCTTCGTACGAAGTAAGCTGGGCCAGGTATACCTACCTCGTACGGAGGTATGCTGGCTTTGCAAAGAGATAGCACGTGCTTGCCGTCACGTAATGACCTCAGGGTCAACGGCTTCTCATAGTTATGCCAAAATGTGTTTGACATGGGGCTTATAGAGGCAGCATGGATATGATACCGCAACTCCTTCACTAGCTGTCTTAGGCAAAGCCCCTTTTGACTTCGAACGTACCTGCTGTGGAAAAGAAAGGGTGGTCTTCATTTGGGATGAATTCAAGCTTAAGTTTTCCTAGCTACACAGCGATGACATACTTATAACTTGCAAAATGATATAAGCTAGCTAGCTTCTCGGGTCAGCTTCCCGATAGATGATTTTGACATTAGTAATGACTCTTAGCTAAGTGACTCAAAGATGGACGAGGCCCTTCGATGTGCCGGTTCCAGTCATAGTTGCCTATAGGAGTCTGGTACTGTCTGTATTCCGCATATGGGAAGCTACAGTACTGAGCCATCTCGTAACATTCTCTTTGGCGGTTCGGTTAGAGCCGTAACTCGTGATCATTAGTCGGCGTATGACTAACTATCCGGCGGTACCTCACTCTTTGTTCTCCATTTCCTAGTCACCAGACCGAGACGTCAACCCCCACCAGGCTTAGTCGCCGGGCCTATTCCGTTTGTTTGTACCTGCTATGTCGTTGGCGCTGCAGCAGTGGGTTCCACATTTAAGCCGTTTAGCGCTGGCGCAACTTCCAACTCGACCGCTCCCGTGGTAGCAACATCGGTCACTCACAAGAGGCAAGAGCGCTTTGGGAAAATTAGCTCATTCCTTGGAGCTGCACGTGCCTCATGACTGTGACTACTGCCTGAGGCAATCCCGAAGCACAGACCCTTATATCGTTTTCGCCATTGAGTCGTTCTCACGAGCCTGTTTCAACTTTCTTCACTACGCAGCACACAACTTTACACGTACCACCTCGCAGCATTCATCTTCAACCAGTCCCGTCTCCCTATATAAGTTACAGTGTCTCTGTGGTCGTCGTCTCCTTGTATCCGACGGTGTCACTCCCCAGTTTCACAACGAAGTAAGCAGCACGCAACAGTGGTAGCCATCGCGGGGTGGTACAGGTCACTAACTCGCCCACTGGAATTCAGTTACTCGGCCCGATCGTTTTTCCTTCATATCTTCAACATCAGCTTGACGCGTCTCTGAAAATCATTCTGGTACCGTCTTGCGCAGGCCATCTACGCCCAGATATTACGTCAAACTCACCCACATCATGGCCGAAATGATGGATATCATCTGCCAACGCACCGCCAATATGCACACAGGGCTTAAGATCACAGATCTTCCCTGTGAGATCATCGTGGGTGTGCTACGGGCGCTAGATGATATTCGCGACCTCCCCAACGCCCTCCTGAGTTGTCGCTATTTTTATACGTCATACAAGGAATGTCCCACCTTAGCGTTCGATATTCTCATCTCTAAGATAGACAGTGCCCTGATGCCTTACTGCGTCGCCGTGCACGAGGCATCGTGCTTGCCCAAGTCCCGATCGCGAAGTAGCGTCAAGCAGCTGCTCGACACATTGTATGACGATCCGAGTGCGCTAAGTGGCAAACTTCGCCACATGGAACTCTCAGCCGTCTTGCAAATGAGCAAGTTACACCGTATCATCGGGACTCTTGTCTGGGCATTTGCATATAAAGCATGGAACAAGTTCTGTGACCTCGCGCCGGTTTCACCCTGCTCATACACTGATCTATTCAATCATATTGCGAAGGTAAATTTCCCCGGCCTTGACGACGATGATGAATATGATCAGATCGAAAACCGTCGTCTGCCAGATGACCTGTCTTTGACCTCGTCGGAAGTGTTCCGCTTCAATCGCGCATTTTATCGCGTCGCGCTGTTCTTTTATCTCTTCTGCGGTCAGGAAGGAGAATCTTTCAACCAAATCGATGTCTTCTTTTCTAGGCATTCACCTTGGGTCAGCGAACAGCTCTGGTGCATTCGACACTATTTGAAAAACAGACGTGGTGAGAAGACGGTGGAAGAGATGTTCAAGTCGTCAAGTCACCAAGTTCGGAAGCTTCTGCGACCATTCATCATTAAATACAGTGATGATAGATTCGAGGATGGCCTCGAGCAGGCAGCAGAGCCCCAGTGGAAAACAGTCTGGGATACAATGACGCTAGAATCGAGCGATGAAGACTTCAAGGCGCTGGAGCCGAAGATGGATACCGAAGACACCGACTCTGGGCCGTTACGTATCTGGAAGTCGGCCTCTACAGCTGATAGCACGCCACCACCATTCCAGTGCTTCAAGTGGAACGATCTCAACCGCGAAGCGGCATATGTCTTCTGGGACTTAGCCCGCGTTGAAAAATACGAGATGGAAATAATCTTCGCGGCGGGTTTTGACGTTGGGGTTATTTGATATGATCCAAGATTCCATCGTCAATCATAGAGCTTCTCCCGTCAATGATAGAGGGCCGAAAGAGGGTCTGGTTATGGATTGGAGTAACAATTTGCGAGGGTTCTGACAGCGTGTGTTATTTGGGAAATGGTCTTCTTGCCTGCCCTAGCGACGTACACCAATTGAGTACTACTCTAGACAGGAAGTGATAGCAAGAATTACAGCGTTGTCTTACTTGCTGCGTTATCTAGAATGCATCAGTGTGTCATCACGTGAAATTATGACTGGGATGGATTTGTAAGGAGCACATTCTCACAACTTCCGCGGTAGAAGATTGAGACTGGACTATGAGCATGGCCCTGTAACGACATATCAATGGAGTTTTCATGTCAATCCGTCCAAGATACCATAGTACACATTCGTACTTCAAGGTCTTCCTCACACAGGCACGTACTCATATTATGCTCGAAACACTGGAGACTCCGAAGGAAAATGTCCACCAATTTCGTCAAAGGTGTAAGATCTATGTTTCCCGCTCTTCGATATATGAAAGATGGTGCATTGCCCACATGAAGCCCGACATGTAGTCTACTTTGTCCACCTCTGCATCAAGTAGCCTAAACAACAGAGCCTCTGTTTCTTGTGCTATAGCCGCGCAGTTAAGGGACGGTCTAGGGACGACTCTTCGGTTATTCCACGAGTTCATCTGCACGGTCGTCGCTAAGAAATCTGACTTTTCTACATGGCTTAAAGCTACATACATCTAGGTGGTCTGGTCAACGGCAACTGAGACAAAGTTTATCCAAGCTCTGATCCTTCCGAGTACTTGGCCACATAGAGGCTAAGTCTTTCGGCTCTTTTTCTCTTCTGCATCATATGGATATCACAACAAATATCGGATCGCGCTCCCCAGATTGTGGCGTCGTATTTTTTTTTCCGTATCTGCCTCCCTGCCGATAGTTCTCTGTCATGTGCGATTCCGCTCGTGCAGTCCTAATTCTAGCCAGGCATCATTCAATCCCCGACCAGCGAAAATTTCGTAGTCCTTACCATACCTATAATAAGTATATGTTTATGCTTTTTACATTGACTCGTGATGCAGCCCGGTTCACAAACCCCGTCTCCATCACGCCTGGCCTCATGACGATCATAGCCCTTGATAATGCGCACTGTTGGAGGATATAGCCTTATCGAAATAAGAGCCAACAAGTATGAGGAAGGCGTCATTCCCTTGCTGCGTCGTATCATGACACGGCCTTGTGTGGAGAGTTCATATAAGGGCTTTTGTGTGTATAAAGACTTGTGTGTAACGGTTGATATGCAAGGGCTCGGTAATCATTGAACCCAAGGAATAATCGCTTCAAATGCCATGATCTCTCTCCTATTTTCTGAACCAATGCTTCGTCTGGTGAACAACATGGCCCCCAAAGTTGTGCATTGTGGATGTGTATTTCATGTACACATACATTACACTATGGTATGAGTTACTATAGCCATCGGCTTTCAGTCTCATTCCTTATATTGAGAATGTAAATGCGTTGCGCAAAAAGTTACGTCGTAATACCACAGTAGGAACGATATAGAATAGTTGTCAGGAGAGTAGGATATTTTATAGCGCCGTGCGTAGTCAGCAAAGACGTCGTGCAGGACAATACGTTGTGCAGCCAATGAGCCAACCTGAGTACAACCGCCACAAAAACGGGAAGTCATGTTGCTACCAATGGTTCCACCTTAGTACAAGAATTTGACCAATGATTTTACATATGACAGGATTCTATGACCCTCTTCTGACCACATACAGTAATAATACAACGAAAGCCCACATTAAACGCCACAACTCACAGTTGTGCAAGCAACGTATTGACATGCACCAGCAGCGCATCAACGGGAACGAACTCCTTAACCCCAAGTCTCCGACACTGAACCTCAACCATACGATCAGAAGACCATCTACGACCAAGCACAAGCACAACCGGATACCCAATAAGATCAGCATCCTTCAATTTCCAAGGCAACGGCTCTGTACGATCATCCACGATCAAGTCGATAGACGAGGCCTCACTCGGCTCAGTCATCATGGAAGAAATATCATCAGCATCCTTCTCAGTTCCTTTGCCGGGAACGACGATGACGTCGAATGGAGCGATTGCACGAGGCCAATTCAGACCCTTGTCATCGGCAAGATGGTTGGCAACGGCGCCGATGATGCGGGAGACGCCTATGCCGTGGCAGCCCATTTGTATCGATACCATGGACTGATCATTTGACTTCGACAAGGTGGCAGTGTCGGTTGATGATTGTGCAGGCGCTTCTAGCAAGGCGTTGGGTACTTGGATACGCGCTTCAAGCGCATCGGAGTATTTCGTTCCTAGATGGAACGTGTGTCCGAGTTCTATCGCTTTCTGCACTTTCAGCTCTCCTGAGGTGCAGCGTGGACAATGGTCACCATCGCGGATACGTATTGCGTTGAAAGGCTCGTTGCCGGGTGTCGATGTCACGCATTGATAGTCGAACTTGACTGGTTTGTTGGGAGGCGAATTAGGATAAACTTCGAATTCGTCGGGGTTGGCGATAAGATCGTTGGCAAAGGCTGAACCAAGCCTATGGTCCACAATGTTCAAGATTGTAAGACTCTTATGAGAAGTACTCGCTGTTTTGGATACAGCGGCTTCCCACAATGGTAGAGCGTCTTCGAGGCCGGAGTCCAGTCCTGGGCAAATTGCTTTGATGGCATGTGTATTGATGTCGGCATCAGAGAACGAGTCTGGATACCAAACATTCACCAAAGTGTTTCGGTCCTTCGAGATACCTCTCCAGACCTGTCGAGAAGCCGTACTCGAGGCATCTGTTTGTTCGGGTCGCGCGACAGCGAGTTCCTCGTTTGCGACATAATCACATGACTTGCAGCTTATGACGTTGTCTTCTCCTATTGGCGAGGGCAAGTGATACTCGTGACTCAAGTCGCCCCCTATATCCCCCGAGCTGGCTTCGGCAACCAGATAGGGAAGTCTCAACTCGTTGAAAAGCTCGTTGTAGGCTTTTCTAACAGTCTCGTATGTAGACAAGGCAGTCGATACAGAGTAGTCGAAAGTATAGAGGTCTTTCATGACAAACTCTCTGGAGCGTAATACTCCATGCCGCGGACGGATTTCGTCGCGATATTTACGACCTGCCAAGTCAGACTCATGCGATTGAAGATGTGTCCTCCGACTCACCTATCTGATATAGTCTGAGCGGCAGACTTTTATACGACTTGACAGTCCTTCCTACAAGTGTTGTGATTTCTTCTTCGTGGGTGGGTGCTAGGAGCAGAGGTGTCTCTTTTCTATCGGTGAGCCGGAATAACTCTGGCCCATAGCCTTCCAGTCTATCTGTGTGTTGCCATAACCATTGTGATGAGATGGATGAGAGCGACACTTTCGAGGCGTCTATGTACAGTCACGTGTGAGAATGTAGCCAGTAAATACTGAGGTTTGAGGGTGAATTGAGGTCCTTACCCAGTTGCGACATGTATTTATCTATGAGATTCTCAAGTTTGTCCTGAACTCTCAAGCCTAGCGGGAGTAGATGAAACATGCCCGGATTGGACTATGGGAGTATTTAGCAAGCTGAAGCGTAGAGCATGAAACATGAAGCATGAAACACGATACTGGAAGGTGAGATGGAGGCTAACCTGTCGCAAATATCCAGCTCTGATGAGTTTTGCATGGCCATCTACAAAGATTGAGGATATCAGTACTCGCCAATCATCTATGCATCGGCCTCCATACCCTCGGCCCCAGTTGGGGTGATGCCTCCTGTTAGCGACCAGAAGCGAGACATGCGAGTGAAGCGCTCTCTTTTGCGCAAGACCTGCTACTGAAATAGTCAGGAGCTATTGACAAAACCCAGATTCATTGAACAAACCGATGAGATAGCCGATGATGTTGTCTCCTTTGCGTACCGGCGTACGACCTGTCTCGTGAATGAGTGTGCGGCATATCGACTAAGATGTGAGCCCCTTGATGAGGTCGCCATTTCAACGGTGGTGAGTTGGAATATTTCAGAAACGCGCCTCAGTTCGGCCAACACGTGCCGATATCGTCGCCAGATTGCGAATGAAATCGATCTCGATATCACCCGTGTACATCCATGTCGCTCTATTCAGATCGATTATGAAAATTAAATACGCAAGGCTTGGTCTGGAACAAAGTGATCAAACATCTTGACCTTATTTGCACCTCAACACGCGACATGAAGTAACTGCCAGAGAACTTCAGCAGCCTTGCAGGGAGGGTGGGGACGCTTGGAGCGCTAAGACCGCTAAGACCCCCTGCTAAGTGGCAGCCCACTCCGCTATGTAGATCTGCAGCCTCGCCCCGCTCGGCTTTTTTTTCTGTCGGCTTCGTTTTCTCGGCGGGCGGTCGCTGTTGTCGAGCCATCTCTCCAGCACAACCACACCAAGTCAGAGACCTTGTTTCAGCGACGAAAATGGCGGACTTTGACGAGGCTGCTTTGGCCAAACTGACGGCCAAGCTCGACAACAAGCTTGGAGAAGCCAAGAAGCCCGACTCCAAAGAACAGGCCAAAGGAAAGAGGAAGCTGGAACAGTCCCATGATGCGGTCCAACCGCCTACGAAGAAGCGAAACCAGCAAGAGAACGCCAAGAATTCACCTCATACCAAGGCGAATGGCAAGCCAAGTGGAAAACCTAATGGGAAACTAAATGGGAAACCAAACGAAAAGCCACACACCGCACCCAATGGCAAACCAAGCGGCAAACACACGAAGTTCGATTCCAAGCCGAAAGCTCAATTCACAGACCGCAAATCCAAACCAGCCAAGAAACCTCAAAAGACTATGCAGTCGAAGGAAACCAATACCCTCTTGGACGAGATCAAGGCACTCGGTGGCGACGAAAATGACTACAAGCTCATAGATGGCGTTGAGTCTGACGACGACGAAGTGAATTACCAAAAGAGCGACAAGAGCGCAGACAAGACGCTTCGAGCCGAGCTAGCCAAATTCGCCGCTGGACTGGGATTTGACGAGGTCGCTCCAGAACCTGCTAGCGACGACGAAGACGACGAGCCCGAGGATGAAGAAGGTGAGGAAGACGATAATAAGGAAGAGGAATCTGCAGATGAGGCGCAGGACGGAACTATCAAAGAGCCCAACAGGAAAACGGTCAGTAAGCCTCACTGCGTGCGCCTGGTCACATATTGACATGCAACTGATATCGATATAGATCTTTGAACCTCGGCCTGACTGGCACGCTGTCAACTTGAAATCTCTCCCAGTCCCGACTTCCGACGACGTTGCACCCTTCACGAACTCGATAACAGCCTTGAAAGATTATGCCAAGACTATACTGCAAGAGGACACAGCTGCCTACAATACCACTTACGCCGCCACCTCGTCTCGAAAGTTCATGTCCCAGATCATGACGTCCGGTACAATGTCCGATAAGGTGTCTGCATTGACCCTCGCCGTTCAGGAGTCGCCAATGCACAACATCAAGGCCCTTGAAAATCTCATGGCCCTGGGTTCTAAGCGTAGTCGTGACCAAGCTCTCTCGGCCCTCGCTGCGTTGGTTGATATGTTTGGCCCGGGTATGATCCTCCCCTCCGATAGGCGACTTCGCACATTTGGCTCTCAGCTCGGCCTGATGGGAACTCTGCAAAAGCACAACATCAGATCATGGACGTCTAATCAAGCATTACCTGGGAGAATCACAAAGGAACACCTGCTCTCGTGGTATTTTGAAGACTGGTTGAAAGATGCGTACTTCAAGATGATTCAAAGTCTCGAGGTATGGTGTGACGATGAAGTCACGTATGCGCGAACGAAAGCCCTTGACCAGGTCTTTGCCCTGCTTCGAGATAAGCCCGAGCAAGAGTCCAACCTTCTTCGCTTACTTGTCAACAAACTCGGTGATCGCGACAGGAAGATTGCCTCGAGAGCTTCATATCTCCTACTTCAAATGCTCACCACGCATCCTCGAATGAAACAGGTCATTGTACGAGCGGTGGAGGACGTCATCTTCCGCCCGGGTCAGAATAATCGTGCCAAATACTACGCTGTCAATACTCTGAATCAGACTATTCTCAGTACGAGAGAACCCGAACTCGCGGATTCCTTATTGCGCATCTATTTTGGAATGTTCCTGTCTTTGTTAAAGAGCGGCGAACTTGGTCAGTTGGATTCTATTATTGATGGATCCAAGCCAGCACCCAAGCGCAAACCACGGAAAGGCAGGCCAGCTCCTTCAAAGGAGGCTAACGAGAAGGCTCCAGCTACTGGGGGAGATAGCGAGGCTGCTGAAAAACTAGTTTCGGCAATCCTCACTGGTGTGAACCGAGCTGTGCCTTTCTCACAGGCAGATCAGTCCACCCTTGAATCGCACTTGGACACCCTGTTCCGCATCACACACTCGTCGAATTTTAATACCAGTATACAGGCCTTAATGCTGATCCAGCAATTGTCGGCGAACAGGCAACTTGCAACAGAGCGATACTTTCGAACATTATATGAATCCTTACTGGACCCTCGTCTCATCACGTCATCGAAACAGGCTCTGTATCTCAATCTCCTCTATCGAAGTCTCAAATCAGATGTCGATGTTCGTCGCGTCAAGGCCTTTGTGAAGCGGATGTTACAAACCTTGAACTTACATTCGTCCTCCTTTGTTTGTGGCATCTTGTATCTCACTAGCGAACTGTGCATCGCGTTTCCCGATATTGTAACTCTACTCAGTCAGCCCGAAGAGAACGATTTTGAAGAGTCCGAGCTTCCAGACGAGACCGCTATCGATACGGCCGACAATCTACCATCCAGGCCTAGAAATGCATACGATGGTCGCAAGAGAGATCCAGAGTACAGTAACGCGCATCTGAGCTGTCTCTGGGAAATATTACCTTTCATCAAACACTATCACCCATCGGTAGATGTCTTCGCCACATCCCTTCTCAACGGCCAAAAGCCAGCCCAGAAACCGGACCTGGCGAATCACACACTCATTGCTTTCCTGGATAAGTTCGTATACAAGAACGCTAAGACGACAGACCACGGCAAGGGCGCATCCATCATGCAGCCGATTGCCGCCAGCAGCCAAGGCAGCATCTTGGTATCAAACAAAGCCTCGTTCAAGGATGCTGCGGATTCTGTTAACACGGCAACATTCTGGAATAAGAAGAGTGAGGATGTTGCTCTTGAAGATGTCTTCTTCCACAAGTACTTCGCGCAAGTAGGCAAGCCAGGACAGGCCGAGCGCGAGAAGAAGCAGAAGAAGAAGAAGGATGTTGAAGATGATGACGAAGGCGATGAGGAGCAGAATGAGGATGAGATCTGGGACGCTCTTGTCAATTCACGACCGGAGATCCAGGAGGACTCTGACGATGATGCTGGACTGAATGATATGATGAGTCTCGATGAGTCAGATCAGGAGTTCAGGAAGGCTATGGATGAAGACGAGGAAGATGACTTCAACCTGGATGAGTCTGAGGACGATGAAAGCGAAGACGAGGAGGAAGCAGAGGAGGATGAACAAGTTGTGGGTGAAAAGGAGAAGAAGCCGGTATCGGAGCGCACGAAGAGGAAGAAGGCGATCAAGGCCCTTCCGCTGTTTGCTTCTGCTGATGATTATGCGGAGATGATGGAGTAGGTTGAGAAGTATGTATAGAAATGAAAAGTCAGGGGTGAGATATGAGAGTTGCTGGCGAGTTGGTCGAAATGGATCGAACATGGGCTGAAGAGCTAGCTTTCAATGAGATACCCGATTCGGTACTAAGTTTATTCATTCATTCGTTAACTGACTTGAAACCTGATTCCCATAATTGACTTGAAATCTGATCTCCATATCATCCCCCTCAAGTCCAAATCCCTCTCTCACACAAACTCACCCTTCTACCCATTCTCACAACTCACAACACCCTAAGTATCGAACCACTCCAACTCATCCTCCGCATTGAAAATAGCCCTGTATTTCTTATCCCCATCACTCTCCTCTTTCTCCTCGGTGTGTATGCAGTGCAACTTCTGGACCGTCTTCCCGTCGTCTTCGGAGACGAAGACACGGACGTGCAGGTAGGCGGGCCCGGAGGTCGGCATGGCGGGGATGCGGATCTTGCCGAAGATGTGGATCCCGTATGCGGACTGGGCTACGCGGACTGTCTCTAGGTCCGAGGTGGAGAATGAGGTTAGGTCGTCGTCGCTGAGGTGTTGTACTGCGGCGAAGTATTCGGGTTCGTGTTCTGCTGGGAGGTTAGTTTGGTGGGGGAGCTGAAGATGGGGTACGGGGGGATGAGGGGGGACTGTACTGAGGTATGTGTGCTTCATGTGAAGCAATTGTTTCTTCAGCTCTTCTTCTACTTCGCCGAAGGCCTTGATTGATTCCTCCTTGGGTGGATGAGGATCACCGAGGGTTACAGTGTCTGCGGTTGCCTACTGGTGCATCAGTTTCCATTGTCCATTACAATATTTTCTGTCGGTGCAGTCTTGAGGGCATACCATGTTTCCGGTTGATATTGAGACAATGTCTGATTTGAATATTCAACGAGTATTCAAATTGTAGATTAAAATACGAAATGAGGTCTTTCGAAGATAGATCGAGCTCCAAGACAGAAGCGATATAGATTGCGGGGCAAATGTTCTATATATGCAAAGCTGAGCCCAAGTCGTCGGTCCAGACTCTCAGCTGGCGGGCACGAGAAACGTGTCTTGAAACTCAATTCAGCCAAAGAGGACCGACAAACAGGTTTGATTGTTATTGCCCTACGAGATGTGTAAGGCTGGGCGGGTTTCATACATCAGGGGATTACGTCGGTGCGTCACTCAGCTACGACAAGGCGACAGATCACGAGAAGAATTACCACGAATCAGGGATTTACACAGGTAAATTCACACGCAAGCATGAAGATCGATTGGACGGGAACTGATGATGGAGCTTGGTGTTTATGGCCTGTCGCTGGCCTGTGACGTGAGCTGAGTTCCACGAGGGCGGGATAGCTTGTTTGGTGCCTTGCAGATCGCATGACGCAACGGCGCTTGCTCGCTTGGGTCGATGCGAGCGTTTCACTGCCTGTGTTGTGCTGGAATGGACGGGACTAATGCTGTCGCATGGATGAGAGGCGATTTATTGAAGCGATGCAGACTTTACAGGCTGCGACTAATGAGCCGAGATTGATCACTCGGGTGTCGGATCTTGTAGATTCATGAACACGGCTCAGATCACGGCATGAACCTTAAAATGTTCCATCACCTGGACTAACGGGAAAACAACATTTCAAGCTCAAAGGTCATGGCCCATGCGAGTCCAAATTCAATATAAGATTGCAATGCAATGATTGATATATGTTCTGCATTGAATCAGGCGAGGAAGAGATGCGTTCGGCTGGCCAGTCGGTGGATAGATTAGCTTAGTCAGCTGCCGCGGTGTTTCCCATCGCAGATCTTGCCGGCGTCAGGACAGAAAACCGTCAAACGGTTGGCGATATCGCGGCAGGCATCAACGATGCGCATCGTGCCATTGTCTGCTCCGGCCAACGTCTGCAGTATGTTTATATGACACAGGACTAGGTTGACTACACATATCTCCATACCTCCCACCCAACGTCGCACACGGATCCCGGTCGGGATCCAGCACCCGCCCTCGCCATGTCGTCCACAGCTGCTCTTCGGATGCTGCAAGGGAGGACTCTCACCGCGAGATCGGTGACCAGTTTCGCCTTTCCCCGGGAGGCGTCTCGGCTGCAGCCTCACCGCTTCTCGAGTTCTATCCCTACCGCACGTAAGTCGCATTGCCGGACTTCTCTATCTCGAAATACCGATCACTAACCCAACTACGCAGCTCTCGAGGCACACCCAAAGCAGTCTCTCATTCGCCGCGCAGGCATTGTCTTGACCCTCGGCGTCGTCTGTACAGCTCTCGGTTTCACCGTTGCCTTCTATCCCGCAGTTCCCGTAGTCCGTCAACTATTAGATCCGCCCACAGACAAAGAGACCCTCTCCTTATTCGAGGCCGAAACCCCAGCCCAACTCGAGATCGACGAGTACATCAAGAACCACCACTTAGCGAAAGAACTACGCGCAAACAAATCATTCTCCGAGTCGCGACCACATCTCAAGATCCCGGAAGCATTCCGAAGCCACAGCCTGACAGGCGGGACCCTCTCGGGAACGGGACGTATCGAAGTCCCACCCCTAGCCTTCGCCGAAGAGGGCGGCAAGTCCTTCGTGACGCTATTCTACCTCGGCGGGCAACTCAGCGGCCACCCGGGTATAATCCATGGCGGGCTCATCGCAACGATCCTCGACGAAGGCATGGCGCGCTGCTGTTTCCCCGTGCTCCCGCATAAGGTCGGCGTTACTGCGACGCTAAACATCAACTATCGGAAACCCGCCATGGCGGACTCCTACTATGTCTTCCGCGCGACTACAACGAGATCTGAGGGCCGGAAGGCCTGGGTCGAGGGAAGAATCGAGACGCTTGTGCCCAAGGGCGAGACACCGGTCGTCGTGGCTGAGGCTACGGCATTGTTCGTCTCGCCGAGACAGGCTGCTGTGAGTTTTACGCATTTCCTTCCTAACTAAAGCACACAGCTCATTGGAATTACAGTTGATGACGAATGTCTACCCTACTACATGATTGCAGACATATTTTGTATTTGAGTGCGATAAAAACGAGTCTGAGATGGCCATCTCATGCACCTAATTAGAGAAGCGCGCAATGCATTCACAGCGTGGTGTTGGGTCGGACACCGGTCCAAAGACAGCTCTCTTGTAACTTTAGAAGGCGAAGCATTTAGAGAGACATGCATAGAGCCCGGAGTTTGTGATATATGCTTGTATATAATAGATCGACTGCATTCAAGGACATCGTCGCCCTTTTCGCAATCACTACATAATTGGCTCCCATTTGATTTCAATTTCACGAGGCTGTCTGTCCATTCACACCAAGACATTTCGCAATATGACGCCTTGCGCAAGACGAATCCCACTTACAAATAGATTGTCTCTTCGAAGAATCCTACGACTGGATCGGGAATAATACCTACCTCATGTACTAACGGAGTCTGACACATGAAGTCCTGCGCATTGGCGTGCGCCGTGCTATGAGGTCGTAGTAAGTCATTATCATCGACGTTGCCGCAGGGTCGCATTAACGATCCCGCTAGGGGCAGACTTGTAAGCAAGTAAACTCGGTGATATGGAAGCTTCATAATGTCATCTGGTAATACATCTCTGCAATGTCCTTCGCCATCGAAAATCAATTGTTATGTCCAGAGATTGCATGATACATGAATGTAACATATCAAAGTATTGCGTACGGTAACAACTCAGAAGTCAGAACAAGGTTCAAGGAACCCGCTGATCGCTCAAATGTAACGCATCCCCAAGTCAAGTCAGGGTCCACACCTCTCTCACAGACCCTTCGACCTCCAAACGATGGTGGTGGCGCCCCTTGTGCCTGAATCGTAAGTCAGGCGCCGTAAGCTGCCGAGCTGTTTTTAGCTTGCCTGGGAAGGGGAATTCGATTTGTCGCATTCTGCATAAGAAGCTGAGGTCGGACATTTATGAGACGCAGACCGGGTCCCGTTTTAACCTACTCCAATTCGCGTTTTGAAAATCCATACTAGCCCACCTGCGTGACGAATATCTTGCCCTGATAGAGAAGTCGTTGCGCAAGCTCTCTCTTATCCCTCCATTGCCTTTCCCTACTACTTATTGCGATTGCGTAACTTCGTCTGGTTATTGCAACATTTACTTTCTCTCTTCACTATTTGACGACTAGATATTGACAAAATGGCGACGTGAGTATTTCTCTGCTTTTTCTGTTGGAGGAATGCGTTGAAGCAGCACGGGTGAAGAAACATCCCACTTGCCCCTCCCCCGCCATTTTTTGCCCAAGACTCGAGCACCGCCGCGATCGCAAGAGATTTCAAGCGAAGCTCGACAGCAGAATCAGAAACACCTACTGTATATCACACGTAGAAAAGCCTTCACATCAAGATTCATATCAACACTATCACCACGAACAGGTAGCTAACGCAACACTACGCAGCAACATAACATGGCACCCCTCCCTCTCGCGCTCCGAGCGTCAGACTCTCCGCAAGCAAAAGGGCTTCACGCTCTGGTTCACCGGTCTCTCTGCCTCGGGTAAATCCACAGTCGCGACGGCGTTGGAGCAGCATCTCCTGCACCTGGGCCTTTCCGCTTATCGTCTGGATGGCGATAATGTCCGGTTTGGCTTGAACAAGGATCTCGGCTTCTCGGACAAGGACCGTACTGAGAATATCCGACGCATTGGCGAGGTTTGTGGGCCACTTTTCTTTGAATCCCCCTGGTTTTTCGGGTTGGTTATGGGCATGGTCTGCTTGGAATAAGTCCGTCACGAACGAAGAGTTACGCGGGCGAAAGACTTGAAGTGTGAAGCTACCCAGACGATTTGGAGAGAAGCGCAGGACAGAGACGCCCAACAACCAGAGCTCAACCTCAGCCATCCTCTCCCTACCAATTCACTAACAAACCCCAAGGTCGCCAAGCTCTTCGCCGACTCCTCCACAATCGCCCTAACATCCTTCATATCCCCCTTCAAAGCCGACCGGGAGCTAGCGCGCTCCGTGCACGCCGCGACCTCCCCCGGCTCAGCCGACGAGGCGATCCCCTTCATCGAAGTCTACGTCGAAGTCCCCATCTCCGTCGCCGAGCAGCGCGACCCCAAGGGCCTCTACAAGAAAGCACGCGCGGGAGAGATCAAGGAGTTCACCGGTATCAGCTCGCCCTACGAGGCGCCCGAGAAGCCCGAGATCACCATCAACACCGCCGAGAAGAGCGTCGAGGAGTGTGTTGTGCATATTGCTTCTTGGCTTGAGGAGCGGGGGTATATCTCTAAGAGTGCTTAGATTGGTGGGCTGGATAGATGGGATGGGAAAGGTTATAGAGAGAGGGGAAAGCAGAGAAGAGAAGATAGAGGAGCAGATAGAGAAAGCGAGATATGGCTATTAGAAAGACTTAGAGTCTATACAAATTTTACTCTTGGCTGACCATCTTATGATAAAGTTGAATACCGAGGTGCTCTTGTTATCCGCGAAATGTGTATGATCCGTATAAAATGTTTAACCTGCAGATTTCCCAATGCTCTCAATCTATGGACAAGACGATACTCGAAACTTGACTTGATCTATAATGATCTAGGGCCATATGTGTATTAGCTTTTACGAGATCCGAGTCACTCGTTTAATCGGCAATCATGTACACTCTGTAGTTTCGGTGTGAAACAATTTGTTCGCTTGTCTATATATTGGAAAACTACCCTATAGTTGGGGAACAATCACTTGACTGGACTCTTTAGTTGGGCCGATAGATAACGACATGAACAATGATCAATAATTTGAGTTATAAGACTCAACAACTTGCTGGTTCGTGCTTAGACTCTCCAGACGCGACAACCCATACAAGAATATCTGAGTTTCAGTATGAAGTAGAGACACTCAGTATATCCCATTTTTATACCCAGGTACTTAGTATACGCTATTTTTTGTATTTGTTCTAGGTTCCAACATTATATACGTATACTGCCCCTATCTCGTCACTATACCACATATTGGTTATCTTGGTGGATGAAGATAAAATCATCTTGTCTACACTCGCAAGGCTAAGTATATGTATATAACCACGGGATGATCTAGAGTTCAAATTCGTAATAAACGTAAGCAGTATACTCGTTGCCTTCACCTTGTCCCCCAACGCCCGCAGCCGCCATATCACTGCTTAACGACGCATCGTCCTTGGTTATCCGGCCTCGCTTATCCCGACCGACCGCATTGCCGCCTAGGTATGAGTATGAGCTATCTAAGGACGACTTGACCTTCTTGACTAGCTTATTGTTCGTCTATAGTCCATTAGTACGTGTGGTTGTCGTATGGAGATCGATAGGGAACTCACCGCGACCAGGGCCGAGACAAAATCCAACGGCAGGCCATAGCGCAATACAGACTCGACGAATACTCTTAAAGCCATGGTGTGCGCCCACACCATCACGACCTCGGAATACCCCGTACGCGTAATGCGAAGAGCTTCGCCCCAGACCTTCTTTTCTTCCCTGGCCACGCGCTCCAGCTCGCGCTTCTCTTCTTCCTTGCCGCCCTCGATGTATTTGTACTGCCTGGGTGTCCATTTCTGCTCGCGGCACTTCTGTTGGAAGTCGGCGCTGTTCTTCTTGAATGTCGTGACGCCGTACAGGATGAATTCGTCATCTTTAGCTAGCTCGGTTGCGGATCGGGGGACGACGCGCTCGGATAGGGTCTCGTAGGTTTTGATGAAGTCTTTCTTTAGGTTGGAGGGCACCGCGATGAGGTGGGTCTCGAGGTATTCTGAGTCTTGGACCAGGGCGCTCGGGTCGATGATGGATGTGAGGGACTTTGTGGTGAGGTTGCCACTGGGTGGGTGAAAGTCAGCTTGGGCTGTAGACTGCGAGGAGGGAAAGGGGGATGTGGACATACGTTTGTTTTCTTTCTAGGGTGGTGAGGTTTGTTTTTGTCTGATTGTACTGGTTGAGCTTGCCCTTGACGTCGTTGTCGATAGTAACCAGCTCCTATTAGAGAAGTTGTGTGGTTAGTGTGGTCGTAAAACGCAGGGGGGTGAGTTGTAGAGGCTCGAGGAGAAGCAGCGGTACCTTTTGCAGGTTACTGACGAGTTCGCCGACGGGCTTGTCAGCTCGGTAGCGGACCTTGTTCCATGCGAAGTTGCGTATGTACTGGTCCGTCGGTTCTGCGGATTACAAGTTGTTAATGATACTGGAGAAAGATGAAGGGGAAAGAGGAGTGACGTACTGTCGTTCACCATTTTCTGGTCGGCAGCTTTTGACTCGTCGCCATCGTAGAGTGTCTTGAGGGAGTCGCCGACCTTGGCCACTAACGCCTCGCAGGCTGAGTCGAGCTTGGCGAGGTCATCTGCTTGCTGGACCAGGGCGTCGAGTGAGCCTATCTTGAACTCAGGGACGGGGAAGGGAACGACAGTGCCATTATCGGCCACGGTAGCTTTAAGAGAGTCGAGTGTTGAAGGGAGCGACAAGAGGACGTACTTGGACGCCATCTTTGGATGTTGTCGCGAGGAAATGGGAGAGTATGTGAGCTTTAGAAGCACACGATATGACGTCCGAGTAGGTAGCTTTGGCTGGAGCTCTAGGTGAGCCGGGTTGAGAGAGGGACAAGCTCTTGGAGCTGGTGGGGTGCGACGACGACCGGGGTTGTGCCATTAACGGGTGCAGCAAGGGGGCCGGGGGCAGGGCGTTGCAGGTGCGGCTCAACACACGAAGCTACGGTTGGAAACATTGGACGGGAACTTCCAATAGGTTATTCATGAAGTTGCAGAAAAGTGTAGGAGTCAGTACATGTGGGTAAGAGGTAGTCATTTGTCCTTCACTTTCTATCTTTGCGTTGGCTGTTTTGATTTGAAACATCACAATAGCTGATGGATCTACTTGAATGCAGGCGGCCTGCCGAACAAGCAGAAGTGCAACTCGAGATATTCGGCCAAGCAAGACAGAAATATTCAGAAGCTTCAATTTACTGTCTCGCAACGACCTACCATACAAATGCAGTACACGGGAAATAAGAGTTGACCTTCGGCAGAAACTCTACACTTCAGGTGACGCTACAGCCAGCATCTGCATTTCATGATTTTAAGTGTCTTACAAGCCAAGGAGTCCATCCGATTTGTCCAAGGTGAAAAGGATAGCGTTTTTTGCCGGCAAGAGTCCTCCGAGATCAACATTGTATCGGTGTATGTCTCAGGTTAACAAAACTTGTTTTCAAGGGGACCGGGTTTGAGTCCGAGCATGCAGGACAGGTTCACACGTTCAAGGACTGAGTACGTCGATGTTCAGCCAGGTAGACCTTAGCTGGCATGCCGAAGAGGCAAACAATCATCTCCGACGTCCTGGGCTTCGCGTTCAACAGATGAGCAAGGCTGCAACAAACCTGCAGAGACAGGCAGGCCTCCTATTTACCGCACCCATCCCGAGTACGGTAATAGCCTGGAATGATGAGCGAGTGCCGACAAAAATAGAATGTTCGGCCTTCTTTTTTTTTCCTTGAAAGAAAAACTGCTCTTGTTCGCTGTTTTCTCTCGTGAGCTTGGCTGGCATTCCATCTCTTACTGTCCCCTGTTAAGGACATGCTGCGAGTTAGAACAAGCTCATGCTGAACGAGGAATAAAAACCCCATGGTGAGTTGTGATGTGTCCGGCGCTGAGTATGTGACATATCATGGAACTTAGGAGCCCAACGAAAGCCCAATAAAGAAGACCGGATCGTCGCACACAAGCTGAGACAAACAATGTAAATTGTACCTAGTTAGATCAGGAAGAGGGCCGGGCACCTGTCGACGCCGGTCGTATGTGCAGCAGCGCTGGGATTGTCCGCTGGAATAGATTGACACGACCAGGCCCAGGCGGGATGGATCGTGTGAGCGTCGGGGGCCGGGCAGGGCTGCCTGGGCAGAACCTGGGGGGCAGAGGACGGCAGTGAGGCAGATCATATTGGCAAGGGGTGCGTGCGAGGAGACGACGGCGCCGGCAGTGCGCAGCAAATCAGCATCAAATAGCATCGGGGAAAGAAGACAGGCTTGACAGGCTTGAAAGACTCGATTCGCAAGGGCAACAACAGCTGCATAATGTAGACTACATCATCCTCCCAGCTCAGTCCCATCGTCCCAACCCCCAGCCATCATCTTGACTTTCTGTCGATTCTGTACTCCAAGTGTGTGCAGACCTCCAGACAGGCATTGTCTACAGTTCGTAGATGAGCAGGACTCAGTAAGTCGAGAGTCGAGAGTTTTCGCTCGCTCTTCCCACAACTGGACAAACCTTCCCCCTCTCTTCGCGTCGGGGCTAGACCTAATCGGTCTCGTCATCGAGTGCGCCTCCTGCGGTGATTTGCCAGTCGCGGCCGTTGTCGCGCACCAGTGTAACCCCAAAACCTGAACAACAGGCGCAGGCGACGTGAGCGAAAAGAGAACACTCGGAAACCGCGGTGGCAGCGAGGGCAGCATAACCTGGAACCCACACAGGAGCATCCAGCACCATCCAGCACCAGCAGGAGGACAGCTGCACAGCTTCACAGCTGCAACGAGCGTTGTAATAGTAGCCAGTTGCAGCACCACATAATACCTTACAAACGAGAAACGATAAATAAGAAACGAGAAACAAGAGAGAAATTCAATTCAGCGGCCAGCCAACCCCGACGGCCCTTTCTCGAGCATTACCTTACCTATCGAGGGCCGTCAAATCAACAGTCCAAACCAAGCACGCGGGCAGGCAATCAAGCTTGCAACCCACGCAACCCACCACCTACATACCTGCTACTGCTACTGCGGTATGGACTAGGGAGGTTTTAGCAACGACACCAGAACGGGCATCATCGTTGTTTCCGACTCCTTGCCACTTACTACACCACGACTGACTGCCGTGTGAGATATATCGCTGTCCCTGTCTCGCAGTCCGGAGCCGTAGCGAGCTATTAATTGTCGCGAATAATCTCTATTCCACGCAACAACAGTACCCGCCCCAGCCACAGTCACCTAACTCCAAAAGGGCCGACCGCATAGCACCAACGCACTGCCGGCGCCAACGTCAACGACACCCACCAGATAGCCGACGACACTAACACCAGCAATCGTGGGCCACTCTCCCCTGGATCTGTGATCTGTTGTAGCAACGTCGCACCGAACCCTACCGCCCTCCCCATCCGCTCCACGACAGAAATCACACCAAGAACCAACAGCCAGCCTGAGGAGCGACGAGCGACGAGCGGCAAGCGACAAACGATTGCCAGAAACCATCAGCCCGCCCCGACTTCTACCCCGTATAGTCCGTGTGCTGCCGTTGGTGTATGACTCCATTCTGTCGCGCAGCTGAAATACCCTCTGTCCGTATTCGTCGACCGTCTCAGCTCTCCGCTCCCCTCTCCCTCGTCGCGCATACTCGCACATACCTATACGCACAATACAACACACACGTATTCGCATTAACTGCCGAGTCCGCATTTGTCGCCGTTTGTCGCATTTGAGACGAAACATATACATATCCGCAGCAAGTACCAGTCACCGAAGATTTTCACCCGCTATTGTCGAGACCCGCCCCTGTCGAGCCTGGTTGATATCGATGGGCATGGGAAACGTCCCAAGGCCAATGCCCATCTGCGCACCGCCGACCACGTCTGGCATATAATTGTCTTGCTCCGAAGCAACTGTAACCTTGCCATGGTCGTTGTCAACCGCTTCAATGGCTACCGCTCCTAGTATGCCACCTCATCCCCTGTCTGGCTCCCCCTTCCTGCCTCATATTGACGTATTGCGACAGGCCAAAACACTGCCGGCGCGGTCTATGCACCGACGACTGATCCAAACAGAAATTCGAGCGCCAGTGTCCAGACGCCCTCCGAATCACCAACCCTCCTCGCGCCTGCGCCTACATCGACCGGCTCCACGGTCAATGGCAACACCAATGGCGTCGCCAATCCAAGCCCAGCGTCCATGGAAGGCTCTTTCACCGCCGACATGAGAGTCTATCCTCGCGATGGCCGTGTGCGGAATCCGGTACCGAGCAAACTGAAGAACGTCAACGAGTCTATGAGAGGGAACTTTAGTGTTATGCATATGGATGTAGCCAGTCACCGCGCTAGTGAGGGGCGCGATGCCGCTGCCAAACGGACCAGCGAGAGCACTTTAATGCAGGCTAAAATGGCCCAGACTAATCAATACGTATCGCATCAGCGAAGGGCGAACTACCCGCGACCCCCAGGCTTGAAACAGTTCAACCGAACTCCAAGGAGATCTAGATCCATCAAGGCTCCGGTCGAACCGCAGGTCCCAGTCGTGACGCGCCCTTTGACAATTAGTGAGACTAAGGGTGAACAGGCCCGTCTCTTAACTCTGTTGCGCACACTGCCCCATCATACTGTCGTCGATCAGATTTGCAAAGGACTGGCTTTCTTCGGCGGTATTCCTGATGCGCCTCCGCCAGTGGATGGTAAATTTCCCGAGAGTGCGGAGGCCAATGGCTCGGGTTCACTATTTGTTGGATGGATAGCTGAAATCTTCCCCGATCCGAATCGCCCAAGAAGGACGATGCCTGCGCCAGTCGATCCGGCCGAAATGCCGAAGCGTCCTAGAGGGAGGCCCAAGGGTAGCAAGGCCACCAAGTCACGAAGCGACAAGGGTATCAAGAAGGGCTCCCAGAAGAGCGGCAAAGGGGCTGAATTCCCAGGCCAAGATCCACACGACGAAAGTTGGGTGGATGTGGATGTAGATGTGGACGACACTGTATTGGAGCTGAACGAATCTGGCGACTTGACGATACCAAGACCTAGCACACCTGAAGCTGGTCCAAGTGGTGACGGTCTGATCAACGCTACCCCTGCCACGGGTTCTACAAGCGGGTTCCGGTCCATCAACGATGCCGGTAGCGCTCCGGGAGCAAACACCAAGAAGCGAGGACGGCCCAAAGGGTCCAAGAACCGTCCCAAGGAAAAATCAGTCTCACAGTCCGGGCCGCCTCCCAAGGTGACTCCAGTACCTGTGCCAGTCCCCATGCTCGACACACAGGCTCATGTCCAGGTTCCAGTCCAGAACAAACTCAGCACAACCACCAAGCCAAAATCGAATAAGAGTCGACCCAAGCCTGCCGCGGAACCCATCAGCGAGACGTCGATTGTATCCCATCAGCAGCCCGCGGAACCTAATGAGCCTCCAGCCATGTCTTCCCACCAAACCGCAGTAGGTACTCAAAGCTATACAGATGTGTCTGATCTCCATGGCCTAGACGGGGTGGCAGCATATAATCAGGAAACGCAAATGCCAGTGCAGCCTCTGGTAACCGCTACCCAATCCCCTGCGGCCCAAGTGAAAGCCTCGACAGTCACAGCTAAGAAGCGGAAAAGGCCGAGTGCGAATGCTGCAGCTCGAGTAGAGAGCAACCCAGTGGTTACTGGTACTTCAGTCTCACAACACGATGCCCCAAATGGTACGCATTTGATGCCGTCTCCCCAAATTCAAACGCAAACGGCCCACCCCATACCTCATCCTACACCACCCCAAATCTCTGCACCTCCACCAGCCAAACGTGCTCGCAAATCCCAGGATTCGTCGTCCTCGGCTGTGGCTAGGCGTCAGACCCCCAATAATGCAAATCAAAAGCCTTCGGTACCTCCGTTGCCAGTGGTTGCCGAGCCTGTCAACAATCAGCCCGATCTTGGGAATATGATGTCCCCAAATCCTCCAGTAGCTGAAGGACTTGAAGCACACTACGCCGCTATGCAGAGTCACACCGATAGCTATAACAATCGCGCACAACACAAACAGCAATCGATCTCTACCGCTGCTATGAGGTCCACGGCATCACCTGCCCCTGCGACAGCCCCTCCTCCTGCCGAGGGTCTAGACGCCCACTACGAACATTTCACGTCCCTTCAGCAACAGTCTCTTCCTGATAACCCGAGACAGAATGTACCCAATCGACAACAGCAGCAGCAGCAGCAGCAACGAACGACTCACACCGCCTCGCCAATACCAACTCAGCCCACGAAACCCCCACAAATGTCAAACTCATTATCATCCCAGAGACAGACAGGTTCCTCGCAGGGGTACTACGCCCAAAATCAAGGTCTTGGGTCATCATCGTACAGCTCCCAGCAACCGACGTCCTACTCGACGAACCCAAGGGGCATGCCCAGCAATTCACCTAATACGGCACTTGTGCAGCATGTTACCAACTCTCCACAGTTCAGCAACCAGTCCAACTCGCCACTTATGCAGACAGACAACGGGTACCGCTCATCGCCGTCGTTCAACGCCGCAAGTTTTGGAAACCGCCGAACAACCTCTGCCTCACCACTCGATAATGGCGCATACCGCTCCAGTACTAACGCTGGCCACGGAGTGCCCAACCATTCGCCACATTTCAGCACGCGGCAAACATCAACGACCACAGCACCGCATAATTCGACTTCACACCCGGCTCTTTCTTCGGCGTCATTTTCCACCTTCTCGGATCCCACGTCCTTCATGGACATAAACCTCGACTCCAGCGGTGGACATGGCAGCCTCGGCATCGGCGCCGCTCCATACGGCCTCAACAGTAATACTGTACAGCAACAGCAGCGGACCTCTACCTCGAGCGCGGCCCCCTTGTACTCGTCTGCTGGGATGAACAATAGCTTTCTCGGCAACACGGGCCTGGGTAGGACCAGCCAGAACCGATGGGCGAGCTGAAACGGACAAAGACTCGGATGTTCTGCATAACGACAGACTTGATTCGTCACGACACTTCGCGCGGCGTATAGGCAGAGCGGGACATGTAATGGATTTGTTTTCCTAATTATCTTTTTCTTCCACTTGACGACATGCGGCGTTTTATTTCCGAGCATTTTCAACCTTTGCTTCATGAGAATACGGATGGGGGAAAATGCGACAGCATTATAATGCACCACTAAACGTCTCCTGAGAGACGACATAACGTGCTTTTTTGACATAGTTTTGGACATGGGTCACGAGGTGGGTACCTCGGACAGGATGTGTCGTGTGGCATGATTTGTGAAGTATTATCACGCTCTTCGCGCATGGGATGGGAATGGGAGGGACATGATGCGTTACCAGCGCCTGGGGTCTTTTCTTTGCTCTCTGTCTTCGTGAGGGACTATTCATGACTTTATGGTTCGGTACATCGGGATGGATTGTTTAGCATTATTGATGTGCTGTCTGCAGTTTGCTGTTGTTGATGTTGATGTTGATTTTGATGTTCAAGGAAATGTGTTGAGAGTAGCTTAGGTAGGCTGTTGCTGAATGGGATAGATACCGCACGCATTCATGGATTTGTGATAATTGTGATGAGTTGCAGTTGCTGAGTACGTGGATGTGGAGTTTGTGATACGAGGAGTGAGTAGCTTGATTTGCGCTTGGAGTGACCTTGTAATAGATCCCCGGACTTTGTTCAGTATGTAAGTAAGGATTTCGTTTTGAGCATGCATTGAGACCCGAACGACACTTCTGGTTGGTTGATTGGTTGGTTGGTTACGTAAAGTTGAACATTAAGATGGTAAAGGTGCAAAGTTGTGGTGGGAGCTTTAGGGATGTTGTAGTCTTCTTCTGAACATTAAACTCGATTGTTCTGGTGGCTTGAATTGTTACATGATATTACTATCCAGAAGTTGGGTTTGGGCCCAAACACATGCAATCACCTCACAGCCTTTCGACCAAGGATGTAATTCTGGTTTAAAAGTCGTCTGATCGATTGTCCAGAAGGTTTACACGTGGTGTAAGCAGTAGATTTGGGACTACGGAATAACCACCATGGTTTTGATGCCGTACGACTTATAAATGCTTGCCACTCACATGCAATATTAGCGGACAATCCCGATCTCATACGAGTTCTCTCCAACGGCGCAAATTCGATTAACACAACCTATATCCCATACTTTGATCGTGATAGACAAGAGTCCAAGCAAGGTTGAGATGACTCAATTACAGGGTAGCCTATCCCGAACCTAGTCCACCCACCGACTTTCACAGTCCCGTCTTGGGCTCATGAGGATACCGACGAAACGTACATCACCACACGGAAATTCCCGTCATTCACAGGACCGAAATCCCCGTTCGAACAAGTTCTCATGCAATAAAGCGTCGAAATAATCTCTTTAGAAATATGAGATGCAGAAATTTGGTAATCCGCAATATTGTACGACCTTTTGAACAGAGTTCAAGCCTCATATCCCACTATTTTGAGTTAGAACTCTTCTCTAAGTGGAACAGATCAAGTAAATATGTGCACGCAATTGATGTCACACCAGGCGAATGTGCGAAAGATAAATACTGGACCGATCCAATCAGTCATACCCTCACTTGCAGCATTCGCAAAGAGCAGCACAACAAATCCCTAATCACAACAGGTCCGGTCACAACGATTGTAGTGATAATAATCGATATATGTCATCTATATCTGCAATCCTCTTAATTCCTTTGGGAACACGTGGTATGGTATCTCCCCCCAACCGTAGTGCGCCTTTGCCCCGTGTAGTATAAACCGAGTTGATCCAATTGCCGTTCCCGCCCCGGCAAGCCCGCGCAATGCTGATGGTGTTGCTCAAGAATGAATAAGTAGCAGAGAGATAGGGAAGATGCACCGTGTTGATGCTAATGGTCGTTGATGGTGTAACAAATAAGACGTCGGTGATAAGTAGTGGAGTAATGATGAAATCTGTCCCTCCTGTGAGACTGACTTGGTAGACAATAAACATTTCCGTCCCGGCTATGCAAAGACGACGGATTCCTTTGCCCCCAACGCCCGTAAATGCTCGGATTAGATTCAGATAGTAAGGTGCGACATAGTATATCATTATTCGATGGGATCTTCTTCGATGGCCTCGAGCGGCGGCCGTACCAGCTCCGGCGCGGTTCGGCCATACCAACATTCGTCCTCTTCGGCGGCCCCATTCTCCTGGATCAAGTCCAATAGCGCCTGGCCATTGCGTTTGATGTCCTGTGGACGGCCGACGATACCCCGGTCCAGGATGAGAGCCTCGGCTGACTGAAGCCATATCGACTTTAGACCTGGTAGGTCAGGCAGTAATGAGCCCAAGTCCTCTCTCGCTAATGATCCCATGGGCATCCCCTCAGATAAACTAGTACCAAAGACGAAGTCCCTCCACGCGTGCATCGACGCATCGCTGCCACGACGGCTGGTCTCGGATCCACGTCGTTCACGTCCGTGGGCAGCAAACTCGGGGATGTTACGGTCGGCCTCGCCCATGTTCATACTTGATTTCTTGCGGCTGAGACCCATGAATGTTCGTCGCGGTTTCGGAGGTGGGAGGTGAGCAGTCTGTTCGGCGGGCTCACTGACAACCGAGTTGAACCAGGTGTCAACGGCGGTTCTTCTCGAGTTGTAACCTTTGATCTCCCAGAAGCGTTCGATTTGTCGGAGTCCACCAATACACAGAGCCGTGACATAGACTTCCTCCTCTGGCTCGCCTCTGAGGTAACCTCTGATGGAGCGCTCGAACCGACCCACATATGAGGGCGGACGCAGCCGCCGACAGAACGAAGATATTACCAAGGGGAAAACCTGATGCACCCGCAACAGCGTTTGATCATCGTACATAGCCATAATTTTCTGCTCGATGGGATTAATGGTGTATGGCTCCTGCCGTAAGCCATGGCCGTGTTCCTTGATGAACTCAAGATGGAGTTTCCGGTAAGTCTCGAAAAAGTGGAAGATAGTAAATAGTAGTGGGACAAGTCGTCGTCGCATACGTTCATATTGGGGCTGGAATTCTTGACGTTGGACTTCTGTCTGCCGTAAAAATATTTCCTTGGTCACTCTTTCGCTGATCAATATGGACAGCTTCGACGCCACGTGTAATCTGTGCCATATTCCACACAGGTAATGGAGCTTCATGTCAGATGGACTGAGTACAGGGTACAATCGCGTCGCGTAGGCGGGAACATGGTGCTCGAGGTGATATTTCGTGATGGGGAATTCGTTAAGGGTTATCATAGCGAGCCACGACCGCGAGGCCAATCGGAGATTCAGAATGTCGGAGAGAGGTAGAGAAGCAATGATTTCGATCTTCAGCTCGTTTGGTAGGCTCAGGAACAACTGATCAAACGGTTTACTGGATAGACATCATCTTAGTATCCCTCAATGCGGCGACGGAATGGCATTGAAACGAACCTCTTTCTCTTCGGTGTCTCCAGAGAAACCCGACGAGCATCGTGTTCCGCCGACGTGCGCGAGGTAAGAATAGTCCTCAAGCTGAACTTTTGGCGCTTGTCGGGCTTGTGATAGACATCGTGTGCAACTGCTCTTGGCTGCCCTATCGGCAGAATGAACTGAGACTGTTGCGCATGGATGGCCTCATGCGACGGCCCAACATCGTCTGCCGGCTGGTTTTCTGTGACCTGCTTTAACTTGTCAAAGTATCGCGGCGATGCGAACTCGGTGATGTGTGGTGGATCCATGGCGGCGAGTTTATGTGCTCGAGTCGACACACAAGGAGCCGTATGCGGTAAGAGGACAGGCGATGCTCCTAGTGCACCGGTGCCCTCAGCAAGACAGCGAAGGCGGCGATGGTAGTACTGAGAATCTCGGCGGTAGTCGATTGCACATTAAGCATATTGAGACATCTAACTCAGAGGGTAGTGTTTAACCGGAGGTGCTATGGAGCCAGACGGGATGCTGGAAGATATGCGAAGAGCGTTGGACTCGACGTCGAAACGATCCAAACGAGCGACGGGATCGAGTTCGGGTCGGAATCCGAGAGCGAGCGACAGTTTGACAGCGAGCGAGTGAGACAACACCTTAGTCCGTCACAACCAAGCCCCTCTTCGCTGTTTCGAAGACCTTCAAGGGCAGAATTCGTGTGCAAATCGCCAATGGTGTCAAAATCGTCGTCGACAAACACTAGGCCAAGACCAATGCCTTGCCAAACCAAGAGCCGTCTCGGTGATGTCGAGCGCAACGACGCAATCGGTTTCGGCACAGAGGAAGCCGAGTGTCGACTTGGCTTGATCGTCTGTATTGGCGGCGGTAGTTCAGAAGACCATGTGTGTCAGTGAAGCTGAAGTTCCCAGGCGGACGGGACGGTGGTAGAGAAGCAGAGGGCCAGGATGGGTATAGGTCGAAAGTCGGACGCTGGCGGGCTGAGGCGACGGGAGAGGCGAACGAGGGCGGACGGGTCGAGAAGGGTTCTGTACGACGGCTGGTTGTGAGCGTGTGATGAGGGAACGGGGTGGGAGGAATAGGTCACAGGAATAGGAACAGGAACAGGGACAGAGTGGTGGAGAAAAGGAATGGAGGACAATAAGGCCGAAGAGGACGGATGGGACCGAATGAGTATGGGACGGTATGGAGTGGTATGGAGTGGGTGGATGGGATGGGGGGGATAGCGAGGGAAAGAGACCGAGAGATGGGCCTCTCTGGCTGTCAGGCTATGGGTACGGAGGTACCGCCGAACTGCTAGAGGGAAGTAGGGAAGTACCTCACGGAAGGGCATGCAGCGTAATGCGACCTATCTCTCAGCGAGGCTAGGCCACTGGCTCTGGGCTCTGACTGCCACTGGGAATGACTGGGGGGCAGGAGTCAAGAGGTGGAAGGTTTGTACCAAGCATGGGGGTCTCTTGGAGTGAGACCGAGCAGCCCTTTGGACATCCGACAGCCAGCTCTGCCCATCCGTGGTTCTCTGGGGGGGTCGAGGGTGGTTCCGTCGCCAACTCTCTTCAAGCACGAACGACTCGTCTTGGCCTGGCGGAGCATCCTAATTGGTGGTAGACTGCTCGGTCAATTGTAGATTGGGGGGATAGGGAGCCGCCCTTCTGTTGGCAACGTCGACTCTGCCCAACTCTGTCCAGCGACAGACCGGTCGTGTCGATGTGTCGTCGTGTATTTGGAGACAGACAGATGGACATAGCACACATCGATGAGTGAAGCCAGTACGGAGTACCATCATCAGCACAAAGGTAGACCGAGATGGACACAGTACGGTGATGGGTGTTGGAGATGGCTTGGCAGATGGGACTGGCGAACTCTGGACTTTACTTTCCAGAGCCACTGCAGGCTGTTTACCACTTGCACTGTCTACTACTACCTTACCTTATTACCTTAGGTACAGATGGCTTCGAAATGCACACAATTCAAAGTTTCGCTGTTTCCAATGAGGTATCGTAGGTTTCACGGGGGTAACAACCCATCGCACCTTTGACAATGCACATACAGTGTGTGTCTTGCAAGATTATCTTTGCGGGCTCCGTCTGTCTGCTGCAAAACGCATCCAAAGGCATCGCGGTTCTACAGTGTCACGACGCACTACTCGAGGAAACATGGCCCGGTGGCCGCCAGGAAGCGCAGGAGGGCAAACGATGGCATCAAACCTGAACGACGTGGGCGAGGGGCGACGGCGCGACGCACTGCGAAGAGGGTCTGAGAATCGGGTCCAGATGCTGCCCACTGCGTCCTTTTGCGGCCTCTCTTGCTGATTGCGGCGAGTTAGCCGGCCTAATAGTGGAGCGCCTGCCGACGCTGGCGAGTCGCGCCCCCATCGACGCTAAGCCCGCGAGCCCGCCGCTGCTCTCACCTCTGCTCTCATACTACGCAATCGCTACAGCAGTTGTGTGCCATTTACACTTTGCGCCATGCCTCTACCAGCACCGAGCATCTCGCCGCCAGACCGCACATCGTCGCCGACGCTTATCATGACGATGCTCTCTCTCGGCCTCATTCCCTTATCTTTCCCGCCGCCGCTGAATCCCTAACCAGCGGCTATTGAGCCTCACACACGCCATGAAGTCATCCTACGGACCCAAGCGCATCCGCATCGCTATCTTTCACTAGCAGTCTCTGCTCGGCACATTGTCGCCCTACATACCCGCTCTCCCTTCACATTGCGCCATTTGATCGATTTGCTCAGACTCCAATGCTCCAACTCTGACATCAAGTATAATCCCACACACACATAACCTACCGCTCTCTGGCCAATACCACCCTCTGGGTACTTTCGTCTGGAACAACCCGTCCTTGTCTATCCAGGCAATCACTCCGAAAGGTTTGATGCTCTCCATGGTAGTGGCTCATGTACCTTATTCTACCGGCCAATTGTGCCCCGTGATATAGGTCGTCGTATGCAAGGCACATCCTAGACCGTCATACCATACCTACTGTACGATATGTCATCCGTCTATTGACGACTGCTCTGAAGCACCTCATAGTCTATGCCGAAGCAGTCACGGCACAGTCGCTGTCCTCCAACCGCTTCGAGGATATATCCATAGCAATGCTGCCGTGTCCTATACACCAAGGACTGTGCGGTCTACGTGTTGGCAGCACAAATGTCAACCATGTCTGAGAGTTGGAGGTGTTTCTGATACCGCCGCCAATAGAATCCCCCGAAACCCAAATACCCATTCACAGACTCACATTCGGTCCGGCGACCTGTTGCCAGCACGAGTCTCGAGACGCAGTCAGAGAGCCATTCCTGCATTCATGCTGTGAACTGGCATATCATTGACGTCCAAGTTTCACAATGCCCGACACACCAGACCATGTCTTTCGCTGGAGCTACATGCATCAAAAGCATCCGCACGACTCAGGCTCAGTTTCTCCAGCAAGTGCTACGTTGGGGCATCATGCAATCCAGTGTGACGCTGAGAATCTGTCAGTCGGCCGGCGAGCGACCGGTGGGTATTTATTTAGCCTATTCGTGTGACTATTCGTATCACAGCATGCCTGCAGCAGCTCATATATCTGCTCGTGGCTACTCAAGTCCTGACCGCTTGCAGAGAGCATATGCTCTAGTTCATACTCTCTCCTGCCGCGCTCACGCAGAGAATCTGTACAGTGTCGCGATGTAGCTTTTGGGTTGTTCGCAGCCTGTAAGTACGTACAGCAGAACCTGCACTTGAGTTTGGAAGCATGTTTGAATCCATCTTCCTTACTACGTTTCATGGTCACCGAGATCCCATCAAGACTTGGCATGCGGCCTTGGACCGAAGCGAGCGCGTACTTATACGAGATGTCTCCCGTGCTTCAAATAGGTAGTAAAGAATATCACAGTAAACGAATGTTGGGATCGACATTGCATCTGAGGCAGGCTACTGTCTCGTTGCTTGCTGACTTAAATAATGTACGTCGAACTTTAGCTATGGCAACTAATGAGCTTTCAAACCCTATTAGTGTGCCGCAGACATGGCATACCGGCGATCAACCGAGCCCATCGCCAAGCGATCTGCGTTGTATCTCGGCATATCTATCTTTTTATTCTCCTGCCTCACGAACTCAAGATGTCGTCGGGCAGTGGAACCTTGGGAAAATTTTACGAGACAGTCGTGCCATTATCGCCCTCGGCTGCTCTTCCGGCTTGATCGTTGACCAAATAGGCATGCAACAAAGGGTAGGGCAGAGGCTAGACTCTTTTGCAACGCTCGCTTATGATAGACGAGGTCGTGTAATCCATATATTGCATTGTACCTGAGCAGAGGACGAGAGATTTGCAGGATGACTAATAACGTTTCGAGATGCGCATACCGCTTTTTTGAGTTTGGCTGTTCGTATTTCAGGGAGAGGAAGTGAGGGAAATGAGTGATTATATCGACTTGCTTGTTCTGGATGTCTGAGAGACTCAGGCGGCGACTTGCGAGCTGGCGCATATGCCGGGCATTAGGTATGACCTGCTTGTTGTTTTCTCGTCGATATTGACTAATGCTGGACCGTACCAGCCCCAGTCAAATCCAATAAACGCTAGTCCAGCTGTAGTTGAGATACCGTACTTTCCCAATGCCAAAATATCTTCGAATAGAGAAAGAACAACCATATTATTGCAAATTTGCTGCCGAATTGCCGTTGGAAAGCGATTTAAACGTTGGAAATCGCAAACGTCGTGTTTTTACCACGCCGAAACCAGCTTCCGATACGAAAGTAGCATTGTCCAAAGATTGCATCTTAACTACTGCTATTTAAACTTGACAGGCCCTGGTACGGGAGAAGCGCATACCAAGGACTCTTTTGATGCATTGTCGTGTGATCGTCATATCTTCATAAAACCATCACATACATTATGTACATATACGGAATACTCAGAGACAACATCGAAGTGTATCTATCTGTGTCTCTCTTACGGAATACACGCATGAAAATGCGCTCTGCCTCAGAAAGTCTGAAACGGGCGGTCTCAGCGCCTCGCCTGGCATTCCCGCAAGCCCAAAATTCCCCGCGATAGAGCCGCCTGCTGCGTTAGCGTTTGGGACATGGGGGGCATAGACAGGGCATGGGTATGGGGGCCCACGCTTTCGCCACGGCCCTACCACGGCGAATCTCCACGAAACTCCAGATCCCTGTGGATATCGGTGTCGTCGGGCGGTGCCTGGTTGGCTGCTCCCGACGGAGAGGGCATGCTCCCCTTTTCGGCCAAGACTCGGCTGTAATTCTGCTCGAATGGGCAACGCTAGGCCCGAATCCATCGCGCCCTATGGGGGTCTTGGTCGAGGGGGGCTTTGCTGATGCTCCATATCGCAAGCCGCGTTTTGAGGAGGATATGGGTTTCTTTCGACGATGATTGAAGATTTACGGCGAAGGACCGACTAGTTCGATTCCTCTTTTTGAGCCTCAACTTTTCCCAAAATAGAGGAGATAGGCATCGTGGAAGGTGGCGAGGGTGCTGCCGTCTCGAGGCCATTGCCATTCCACCCTTTAAGGGGTTCTTGTCGCTTGTCTTGATAACGACTATTCTGATCAGATTCGATACTGCACCTGACTCCCCTTACTTAGCCTTGCCTCACCTTACATGATAACTAAGGTACCTTACCGTTGGATGGGCAAGTTTGGGTACAGCTTCTAGGGCGAGGTAAGTAGCACAAGACCTGCATACACATACACTCGCCTGGCTGTCGAGCTTGTTTGGCTATCTGTTGGCATCGACGACGACGACAACGACGATCAGTCCATGAAACATGCTACGGCTACTTCCCCCATTCAGACATGTTGTTTCTAGCGACTAGGTCATATGAGGGGGATGATCGCCAAAAGGCCTTGCGCACAGCCTCAGACAATGAGATTGATTGACGCCCCGGGGAAGAGCTGCCGGTACTCAAATCTGTTGTCGCACTGCCCTTTCGTGTCACTTAGGTTGGAGGTAATCCATACGTGTCGGCGAGCAGCACCGGATCAAACCGAGCGAGTAGTTCGCCATCTGGGGTTAAGGTTGTCATCGACCGCTTCCATGCCCATCGAAATACAACAATTGATCGCCTGATGCAGCTTCCCACGAAGCGACTGATGCGCGGGCAATTTCCTCGCTCATCCCTGACTGTCCCCTGTCCGCTAGTCCAGCGTCCATCTCGGCGATCCCAAGCACACCGCCGCCCAGTGACGTAACGATCTGTGCCGGAGTGTCCTGTTCCTATTTAGTTGCTGTCTATCCGCATCAGTGTCGGACGGATCGATCGGGTCTTTGGATTTGAGTCGGCAGTATGTTGCGCCCGAGACCAGTACTGTTGTGAGTTTGCCCTACGCAAGGGATGTTTCCTAACCGATGCGGCGCGTCCCTCGTGGCACCGTGGCCATGACACGGGGTTTTGGATTGGAATGCGTTGGGGGTGCTCGGCTCCTGATTCAGAATGGACGGCAAGATAAGGGAGTGCTCCTCCTTATCGCTTTGGAGAGAGATGACCCTTGCTAGTGCTGCTCGTCCCCGGCTCTCCACGTTGGCTCTCTCGGCTCTTGGCGGGCGTGGGATTCGGGAATGTGATGGATATATTATGTCAGAAAATGAGTGAGGACCATACCCATGTGCCATCATCTCGGGTCAGGGATGCGCAAGGACTTGTCCGCCCGCCCTTGAGATTTGTCTCGGTTGCTACCGGAATTCGCTGTTATTAGGAACATGGCGACATGGTAATTTCTGAAACTTCGGACTGATGACATTCGGACTGCTTCCCAATGCCTTCTCGCCTTCCTTACTTTATTGAATACAGTTGTATTGTCGCGTGACCAAACAAGGATTCCGACTGCTCACTACCATCGACTGTAGCGGCCTTTATGGACATGTCCTCTGTAATCAAAATGTTTCATCGTAATACGAAGTATTTCACCGCACCTTGAGGCTTGCAGCGCCGGTTACATAGAGTATGCGAAGAAGAAGCACGATGACTTCAATGCGCCGGTCTGCTCATATTACATGCGGCATGGAATTCGCAAAAACACTGAAACGAAATGCAAGAGAAACGAGCGAGATGCTCTTTCCGGTGTAGCTCAGTCAGTGATCGACGTTTTCTTTGCCGGACTGGTGAGTTGATTATAGGACGTGTCAATGCGTACCCCGGCAAGAGCTATGAGTGGTGGGTTTAGAAATTTGGGTTTGGGGTACAGTATGTACCCTGTTCTTAGGATTCGGTAGTTATTGAAATTTGATAATGAGGGCATCATGGTGCAGAAGGACCTCGATGAATTGGGGTGGACGGAGTGTGATGCGATAGGACGGTTTGGGATGGGATGGGATGGGTTTGGAGTTGGAGGTCAACAGGAAGTGAAGGTGAAAAGGCAGCAGTGCATGTCTACTGTAGTTCCTGTCAGCACGCTTGACGCGTGCTTTCTTTCTATTGACAACTTAGTAGGTAACTCCGACAACTTCAACATCCTCACACCTGCGAACCAACTCCGCAAACCATCCAGATTACACATCTCATTGTTTGAGGCCGCCAACATACTCAACTACCCATCAGCTCTATGCAAATCCGAAAGACCCGGTTGCCCTGTAAGGCAAGCCGGCTCTCTCGGTTGCGCATATACATCCCCTTGTCTCTGCCGGAGTGCTGTCGTGGGTTCGACCTCGTATCGTAAGAGTGTAATATGCGTGTTTCATGTTCTTCTGGAAGAACGCATGAAGTTTGTGGAACCGGACTGTATTTGGGGTTTAGGTAAGATAGACATCATATGGTACGCTATATCTCGGCTACGAAACCGGTGTGGTGTGCATTGAGGATCTCCACGAATGGTTTCATGATACCCTTCGATCCTTCTATCAGCCCGTGAGGTTTTTTTTATTCAAGCTACCTTTCTATTGTATCTTCTAGTATGTAATGTTGCATGAGATTCGCATCATGTATGTGTGATAAGCGAGTCAAGATTAATGCCGCGCGCGAGGGTCGGCTGGGATTCGGGTCGTATTACCGGGTACGAGATGACACGTGGAGGATGGTTTCGTCTTCTTCTAGAATGAATATTAGGAGTAGGGGTTTGTTTCGTCTGGCTCTCGCTTGGCGGGGTATATGTATATGGTTAATTATGCGGAATGTTCCTTTCTGCTTCTGCTTCTTCTTCCAATTATATTAACCATACTTCTTGATTTCGACTGTGGGAAGAGATGTAGTTGAGGACCTAGGTGTGGTATTACTGCGAGTGCTGGCCTTCTACTTTGTGATACCTCGGTTCCATTGCGCCCAGAGCCTCATGAGTGAAGTGGGAAAAATCAACCTGATATTAAGACATCATTATTCGCTTGTTCCGTACCTGTGGTCTATATAGGGAGCACGCTTGATCCGCTGAGGCACTTCTTAGATGTAATGTGTCGCAGTGTATACGCACAGAGGGGCATTTACTTCTATGATAAGGCTGGCCAGGTGTAAATTCTAACCAATCTTCACCGGCAGTAGTTTCGTGTGGGTAACTTCATTATTGGGTATCTTGTTGCGCTTTGCCTTGTAGCCCCAATGAGGTACATTGCTGAGTCGCTTGCGTCTCATCCTATGCCGGCACGATGCTTGACACATGGAGAAACCTCATCGAGTAGAAATTGTCCTCCCGTGTAGTGAGGCCTAGCCGATAATGATCATTTTGGGGGAGAAATCAAACATGATGCTTCCTTCGTTTGGAAGTGGTTACGAACTCTTTCGCAGATCCGTCATCGTCATGTCGTACTCGATAGCCCCCCCATACGGTATGGGCATCACTGCTGTCATGAGTTACTACGAATGAGGTGTCAAATAATTATAATGATTTGTCTTGAAACGGTAATCAGAGTCACAGCGGGTTTGGAGTACTCTCGGGGAGCGAGGCTCATTTTGTCTCAGTGCCCGGTCAAATCTCCGGGCACACACACGTAAGCCCGGATTCCGTGATGAATACGGGACGGAGCGAGATATGGTAGATCCACAAGTTCCAGAATTTTCGCCTTTGTGTCAGCGAAGGTTCCGTTCTTCAGCAGCTTGCTGATAATCATGCACAATCACAACCGCCAGTTGTGATTGAGACAGGATACTGCGGGAGCAGTTTGGGTGCAGCAGACGAGCCTATTGCTCCAGCAAGGATTGACGGAAGTCATTATGAATCTTCACCTTTGGTAATAAGACCAGTATTAGATCATCCGAGTGTCATGAATGCAAAAGCCTCATTGCTCCTGATATTGATTTTACTTCTTGAGTGATTGCCAGCTCAATTATAGGGTCACCTTCAACTTAGTATAGGTATCATGACAACGTTGAGCGCCAAGGCTATGAAAGCTATGAGAGGAGGATATTGGTGACCGACGAGGGGATCCGGTCGCTCGGTCGGACCAGGTTGGTGACACCACGCTTACGATCCCAAGCATCGTACAGTTTACAGTACAGACATTAGATGCCAAGAGTCATGAAGCAAATAGGAAGCGCGTTCCAGAATCCAGGCAACACAATCACTCCATGTTCGTTCTTTGATTTATCGAGCTTGATCAATAGGGTTTGCTCCCTTGCATATTCCTGAATCCTGAGTTGCATTCTGTTTCCCCACAATCTGTTGCGTTTGTGTAAGATAGGGCGATCTCGGCCCTATCAAGCTCGCCTGAAGTCGAACAGCGAAGCTGGAGTTACAGCAACGCAGAGAAATGTTTGTTCTCGTCCGATTCTGCGCCTCGCTGTAGAAGTACGATACCGCCTCGCTGGGATGAGCTACTCGCGTATTATGAGGACCGTTTCTGCCCGGGCACCCTATCTTTTCTGGACGGGCACCCTACCAGGTGTCAGCAGCCGGCTACTAGCCGGCCCCTCCATCACCCTCACTGTACACCTTGCCGTATATCTCACCACTGTCACCACTGTCACCACTGTCACCACCGTCACATATCATTAGCCCTATCTTCACCACCTCGCCAGTACTATAGAAGCGCTGCTTGCAGCCCAGAGGGCTTCGCGGGGTCAACAAAGTGGCGCATAGTGAGGCCGAAGGCGTTAACGCTACATGGCTATATGCATGTCACTCGGAGGCGACGGAGGTATCATGAAATTGCGATGGGGTACATGCAAAAACCATTCTCAATTGATGGACGTGGCACGGCACTAAGATATCCCACCCAAATGACAAAAATATGCGAAGGTGTATGATGATGGGTGGTGATGGAGGTGATGGGGGTGTCGGCTGCTGGTCGGCTACTGACACCTGGTAGGGTGCCCGTCCAGAAAAGATAGGGTGCCCGGGCAGAAATGGTCATTATGAGAAGCGTGATGAATTTCTGAGCGTTGGGTTTGCAATGTTAGAAAGGGCCGAAGGGGCAAAAGATAAATGAGCGGTCGCCGAGACGGCGAGACCTCAGCTTTGGGGTTTCTATTTTTAGAAACCACATGCAGCGTGGTCGTTCCATTCTACTGGTCTTCTTTTCTACCAAGTCTCTCTTTGCCCTCATGGCTACTTCTGGGCTACTTGCGGGAGGCTCGGATATGTTACAGTCTTGCGCATATATGCAGAGATGACGACGAAGTCTCCGTCGGGTACCGTAATCAGAGCCCGTCGCAGCACGCCAAGCTGTCGAGCGTTCCCTTTTCAGCCGTATCGTATGTGTCATGCAAGCGAGAAGGGAAAAAGATCGTTATCCTCCCCGCTTCGTCGTCTTCTCTCTGGGAGCCAGGGCTCGCCTTGATAGACCGCGCACGAATTTGGGCGAACTGGGCGAATTTGGATCTCGAATTATTTGTTTCAACTGCGCTTCATGCCAACCTATCTCAGCTAATACCTACTTGTACGTCTTCTTTGCCTCAATTGATATCATTGCTTCTTGATGCTCTGGGTTTCTAGACCTCGGGGAATTACGTATACTGCCTATACTCCGTTGCCAAACGTCTTTCGCAAGCCGTTTCGATCTCGCCCTTTCTACAGAGTGGCGCCAACCCACTTAGCGGGATAGACTAACACCTCCTCTCACCAACTGCCGAGGATATTAGTGTGAGCGTATTTAAAGAAAAGGAGTTGAAGCGGTAGCGAGAAAGACTACCCAGCCTTTTGTTGCGTAGAGACATTATCCAGTATATCAACCGGTGGCCGCCAGATTTCCCCAGATAGCTCCCCGCGCGTCTAGCAACGACACAACCGCGGCTCTTTTCGAACGCGACGGTGGGATTGGTTGATTTTGCATACATTCGCGCCGCGAAGCGCGCCCATTGTTCCCTCGATATTCCCTGATACAGAGTGGCATCGAATGTGTCGATAGCGTTGCCCTATTGACTGGACACACCATCTTTGGGAGGTACCGTCGTATCCGCAGCCGACCTATCTTGCGCCAGCCGAGCGCCTCGTGGCACTATGGAAGACAAGTCGGTATCAGACGCGACCCCTTCTGGATCTGCGCTCTCTATACCAGATAGCTCTGCCAACGGTGGTCAGCAGGACGAGGTCACGGACTCACCCACCTCACCTTCCTCTCCAAATGCCTTGGCACGCTTCGAGTTTGAGACGGGGCGGGGCAACGAGGGTAGCAAGATTCTCATGGTCCAATGGTATCCTTCATACGACGACGGCCGCGAGCTCGCGCCCGAAGACCTGGAAGGGTGGCGGGTGACATGGGACGGTAAATGTGCGCCATATGAGTTAAATGACGACGAGAAGGACCCAGAACCATTGCTACGCGTTTACTTCCTACTTCGGGAGAATGATGCGATACCAGCCTCCGTTACCATCTCACACCCGAGCAAAGGACGAACGCTACTAACAAAATGCATGCCTGCGATCTTTACTACGGGTCTCGGAGCCAGCCAACCAGACTCTGGCCTCAGAGGCGTGCTGCATACGATATGGGCGAAAAAGCGGCTGTCGCAGCTACAGGAGGAAATTCGTAAAGAGCTGCAAGATAACAGCGAAGGTGTCGCCCTTGAAATGGCACTGCAGGAGCGGTCATGGGTCATCGAACATTTTGGCCTGGTTGACCCTGACACCCACGAGAATCTAGCGCCTCCCCCTACGCCGTTAAGTCCTCAGACCCCCCGATCCCCAGTGGCCGGCCGTCTAGGTGAGAAACTGAGGGGCCTCAAGCTCTCGACTTCGCCGGCAGATCTCGTCAGTCCACCAAATAGTGAGTTATGTCTTCTTAAACTTGATGACGACAGTTGTAGGACTTCTTGACTTTGTTTCATAAATCCTAACAGTATCCAGGTGCGACTCCGAGAACTACATTCAAACCGTTCTTGTCGAGCTCTTTGAATACCGTTTCAGTTCCATCCTTAGGTATACCCATGCCGAGAGCTGGGACGGCACCGGCCGTCGCATCTCTTGACGCTATGATTGACAACTCACAACCCGTTGCTCCCGTATCGCAGAGTAAAGATACGGAAGACGACCTTTTTGCGCTCCCGATGAGTCCTCGAAGCCCGGAAATGAAGACCAGCCCTTTCAGTCTTTTGAGATAGACGCAATACCGGACCAACGCGAAGGGAATCTCTCGTTGTCGCGTTGCGGTCTTGGAGGGAATAATTGGAAAATACTTAATAATGGAATCTATATCGGCACGTAACGCCGTACACCAAGGGGAATGGGTGAATGAGACGTTTTGCTACAGGAAGGATACGGCACTTATATCAACGAGAGGGGAATGACGAGTACGGCAGGGGCAACGGGAAATCAAAAGACTAGAGTAGTTCCATCACTATCTCCTAGGTAAGCTCGTAACTGCGAGTCTATATACCCTCTAATATAACTCGTCTCACACAAACCTAGCATTGCGCAATGCGATACAGACGTAATCTGCGCTCTTCTCGGTCTGGTTCTTCTGTTTCACGATGTAGTTACCAATACTAATGAGGCAAGTACTGTTGAGTGTTCCGAACTCTCGCGCACAGATAGCTCGGCAGTTAGTCTGCGAAACCTGCGTGCCGACCCAATGGGGTAGGTGTTGGGTTAAGTGCAGGCGACTTGGCGTTGTTTCAGCTTGAGTGGGTGTTCCGCGTACAGATTACGGGATGAGGGATCATTCCTCGTGATCATTGTCCAAGAGAATCATATCGTCGTCCTGGTCGTCGTGTTTGCGGAGATTTGAGGCGGTGGGATGGAATTTGTCTGAAATGACTGATCTGATTAAAGGGGCTTGGAACGAAGTATTGTAGTGCGTCGTGTATACTTTAGTCAGAGCGTCGTCATAGAAACTAACACATGCTGTATGAGGAAAGCGATCATCGTCCCCGAGTCGTATTGAGATAGTATCGCATGCAAGATTTCCTCTCACCGATGATACCTCATAGTCGTACTGTTATCCCCATGAAGTGGTATCACCAACAATTGCATCCACTCGCCTGGCCAACCACGTTATGCATGCCGGATACTTTAAGCTTAGTCAACTTAAATGCTCCTCGTGACGATAGCGACGATGGCGAAGACACATAGCGTCGAGGTGCCAAGATGCTGCCCCGCGGGCGAATTGCCCGCTTGGTCTGTGGGGAGGTGCCAACGAGCCCGTATTCTTCGCACTCCGTTGCCGATCCCCGGGCCATGTTGCAATGCTGCGGCTTCATGCTAGGAATAGGGCAACTTGCGAGCTGAAATCTGGAAGTGGAACGCACTCACACTAAGCAACAGCGTGGTCTGGTGCGGCATACATACTAATATCTGCAGTTTAACTCCGCATGAGGTGTATTGTAGGAACGTATATCAATGTTTGCTTCTTAGCTGGCTTTCTTGATTCCTGGGATGTCTTTTACTTGCTGAGTATTATACTTATTTACGGTAAAGATACATAGGCGTACAACGTAGGCGCGCACCCCACTAAATGTTATGAATGTCGCGTAGATCCCGGTTATCGTGACACAACTATTCCTGCTTCTAATTCGGAAGTCCATATAGAAGAATAGTGATCTGTTGTGAGTGTTAGACTCTGGTAGGCAATGAGAGAATGCCAAGCCCACAGGATATTTTATCGGCATATCGAGAAAAGGTCCAATCATGTTCACCAACGCCCCGATTATGGAGATGTGTAAAAAGGTTGATAGAAAAGACCAGATGTGGCATGACCAAGCGTGGAGGAATTAGTGAGATGAGAGTGAGTGAATGTTATGATGGGTGGCCTGGCGTGTTTGGTCTAGATGCAGGTGACAGTTCTGCCTAGAGTGAGTGAAGCCTGACCGAAGGTTAGATATTCGTGTCTTCCTGCAGCGTCGAGGCTATCCCATGAATAGGCATGCGAGTGGTTTGAGGCATTACGCGGAAATCGAGTAAGCGGGGCGTTTCTCATCTCATTCGAAATGAGACTGAAAGGTTTTCCGTGACGGGAGCTTTTTGACCTGTCTTGAGATGCAAGAGTGATAAGCCAAACACTGTCTAAAAACTAAACCAGAGAAGCAGTCGCAGAGTAATCTCGAACAGGCATATTTAGGAGACTGATAACATGTCTGAATGCCTCACACGACGCCTGTCGTGGCTGTGAGGTGATAGATCTGCCTTGACCACCAACTCCGCCTTGCTGTAAGTGCGCCTTGCGTGATGAACTATGACTCAACTCCACCAGAATCTGTATGTAGCCGAAGAGAAGACCAACAGGCCAACTGATCCATGTACATGTTATACTGGCAGAATTCAGCTGAGGGCGTGTCGGCTGAGTTGGTCTGGCGATAGTATTTGGCTGAGGGTTACCAACTGTCTCCTCTCAGGATAAGCTTCTTCTCGCCACCATTCAATTGATCTCAGACATGAAGGCGACTAGAATCAAATCGCCCATTTCGGGCTTGGAAATTGCTCTTGCAGATTTCAGCGCTAGTCTTGGCGACGGACAGCGACGTGAACTCACCAAAATCCGCAACGTGCCTGACGCCGACTCAGTCCTGGTTTTCACAGCACATCTTGATGCTGCGAAGAACGGCCGAAAGAGACGGAGTATCGCGAGTCGAGTCTGTACCGTTTTAACATCGGTACGGGACATTTCGAGCATCATTGATACCTTCATATCATCTAATCCAACGCTCGCTGCCCTTGTCTGGGGTAGTATCAAATTAACTTTGCAGGTAATAATAGTGTTGCACCTTACTTCATGAAGATCTGATTTGACCTGATTGAAAACTTCTAGATCATTGTCAATTTCGCATCCTATTTCGAGACCACTTCCGGATTTTTTCTCGCCCTCGGACAGAGCTTTCCACTGTTTACCGAATATGCCACGTTATATCAAAATTCAAAAGGTCTACAAGAAGCTCTTGCGGAGTTTTCTGCATCTGTAGTCCGCAGTTGTCAACATCTAGTTGCAGCAATCCAACGTCCATGTAAGATCTACGCCATTGAGCTGTAATTCAGATCTAATCGCGGTAAAAGGGCGAACACACGCTTTCAAGGCTCTTTATACATCATTCGAGAGGGAGTTCCGACCAGATAAAGATGATATTCAGCGACATGGTGCAATCGTAAAGAACGCTATAGAGCTGGCGAAGGCCAATGTAGAAGCTCAAGAACGAGAGATCCAAGCTCAGGAGCGTAGTCTTCAGATTGCTGAAAGAGTAGCAGCAAAAGAAGACCGAAAGTTGCTCGTAAGCTTCGATTCACGCCAGAAGAAAGAAAGCGAGCATATCCGCATGCTATTGCTGCAACGGGAAACTCGAGAAGCCCGTGAGTGTTTTTCAAGAAGACTACACGGCTAAAAGCTAATTCTCGACAGAAAAAAAAAAGTACGAGCTCTTGAACAAGCTTTCTAGGTATCGCCCTGAGAAATCCTTGAAACAAAACCAGCGTAAGCGGTTTTGTAATACTGCCACATGGATTTTTGAAACTCCCCAGTTTCGTGAATGGCAGGATATAAATAGACCACCTGTTTTCCTATGTACCGGAAAAAGTCAGTTGAACGTAGTGTCTACGGCAGCTATTTCGCTAATGCATCACAGTCGGGTCCGGAAAAAGTGTTTTAACGTTGGTATCATCACAGATGTCCTGAATTTACGCATTCAACTGATACATAACTTCAGTGCAAGTGTGATTGATCATTTATTGCTTAAGAAGCCGCAGAAACATCGTCTAATCTCCTACTTCTTCATCCACTCCGGCGAAAAGGCTTCCCTCAATGCTGAGACGGTAGTGCGATCGATTCTTCGGCAAACGCTGCCGGATGCGTCAGTGTTGTCTGATCAACTTGCGAAGAGGCTACAGTGCATTGACCACCACGACTCACTCGATGCTGTTGTTGAGTTATTGAGCTCCATCCTTAGTTCGGCAAATGTTTCGTACATAGTCATTGATGGTTTGGACGCATGTGAACGGGACGAGCGCTGGAGACTGATCGAATCATTAGTCTCTCTCACAAGAAAGACTGCGAATATCAAGATCTTCTTTGCAGCCCGGGAGAGCATATATGTGGAGGTTCGTGAGCAGTTTGAGTACATCTATCATGTGGAAATGGATAGCCCATGCGCCCTAATCGATGTCGAATCATGTATTGAGGGATTCCTCCAGGAGAAAATAAAGACTAAGGCGCTCAGACTTGGAGATCAGCGACTGCTGGATGAAATCAGGGAAGCACTGGCAAAAGGTGCAGACGGCATGTAAGCAACATTCAAAGCTACAGATTGAGTTCGGTGTACTAAACCACGGCAAAAGGCTTCTTTGGGTCTTCTTCCAGATAGAAGATATCTGTGATCAATTGTCCGACAACGCTATACGCAAAGCGATTGCCAGTCTCCCGAGAACACTAGAAGAGACTTATGATCGACTTCTTCATCGTATAATAATGAAACATCCCACGAAGGACTGTCGGCTTGTGTTCTTGTGGACTGCCACGACAGTCCGACCTCTATCAATTGCTGAACTTCGAGAGGCGATCGCAATTGAAATTGGTCAGAGGCATACCATACAAGATCGATTATGCAACGATATGAGCCGCTTGATATCGTCTTGCGAGAATTTACTGCATGTTGATGAGGAGGACCAGTCAGTTCAATTTGCACATCACTCCATCAAGCAACATTTACTCAGGCCCTCCACGGATCCCAGTCTAGCGATACTCCACGTGAACAAAGAATTTGCTGATCATTTTGTTGGAGAGATATGTATGACTTACCTGGAGTTCAGTGACTTCAACACAGCATTGCAACGAAAGCAGAAGCCCGTCGTCCTGCCCAGACCGTCAGAAATTGTGTCTACAACTATCGGGCCAAGATGGGAAAAAACTCTGAGGCTCAGTAATCGACTTGGAAAACACAAAGTAGCGCAGCCTATGGACATAGCTCACTTCCTTCAATCACGAGGCGCGAAGCAAACATCCGGAGCATGTTCCACGAACGAAGTGTCACATCCATTCGTGAAATATGCCTCAGTCAACTGGATTGTTCATTCGTCGAGATTTCAGGAGGCAAGAACAAAGACATGGAGTTCTTGGAGTTATGCCGTGATGAGTGGGCATACACAAGCACACGTCCCTTGGGAACCGACGCATTCTAAATCCAGTTGCGACATGTTCACTTGGGCATTGAGCACACATCACTATGCCTTGATGCATCTTGTCGCCAGCGAGAGGCAGTTGTCAGATCAACAAGTTCGTTCGCTATTGACCGAGGCAATATACACTGACGATGGTACGCTAATCGGTATACTCTCGAAGCATTGCACGGATATTCGACAACAGGCATCCGAACAGCTTAATCTAGCTGCTAGATGTGGCAGCCTAGCCGTCATGCAAAAGATGCTTGCTGTACACGCGGATCCGAATTATAGGGCAAACGTCGTCACTGACCACACTGCTCTTCAATTGGCTTCTCGGCGTGGCCGCATCGATATAGTCAAAGCGCTACTCGGAGCCGGCGCCAACGTAAACGATCCCGGCCTCACTTATGGGGGGCATACTGCACTCCAATCTGCTTCGATCCACGGCCATTTTGGTGTTGTCTGCGTCTTACTGGCAGCTGGTGCCGACGACATTGCTCCGGGCGTACTTGGCGAAGCTCTCAGAGGCGGTCAAGTTCGGATGATCCGACGAATTATAAAGGCCGGAGCAAAGTCTCATTGGGCGTTTCAGGGAGCAGTAGAGCAGGGTAGAGCAAATGACATCAAGCTCTTGTTTGCAGCAGGTGCAAATTTAAGCAACTACGATCTGCTCCGCGTTGCTGCTTGCCACGGCTATTTGAATGTCGTTAAACTGCTACTTGAAAAGGGAACTGGCACTCACTCCGATGCAAATCAATATTTAGTATCTGCGCTGGTATCAGCTGCGCGAAACGGCTATGTCGACATCGTGAAAGCCTTACTCCACCAAGAAGTCGATGTCAACAAAACTCATGAAGACGTGACAGCGCTGTCAGCGGCAGCTAGCAATGGACGTATTGCTATTGTCAAGATCTTGCTGAGGTTTGGAGCCGATACCAACCAAACAACGAGTCACGGCACGGCCTTCGAAGTCGCCGCTAATCATGGACATCTCGACATCGTTAAGATACTGCTGGATAGCGCAACAATTGCCCAGACAAACCCCGGACGCGACGTTGCATTCATAGGTGCCGTCAGCGTTGGTCGCCTCGACCTTGTTAGGATGTGTCTAGATAGCGGTGCTAACGCTTGTCACCGCGGAAGTTCTGGCACAGTTCTCTCGATCGCTGCGGAGCATGGCCACACAGATATTGTTGAGACATTGCTCCAGTACGGAGCCAATATCAATCAGGACTCTGGCTCTGCACTGCGAGCAGGCGTTAGTAAAAAGCACCGCGACGTCGTAAAGTTGTTGCTTGAAAGGGGAGCAGATGTGAATGCAGACCATCCGGAGAACGGGACTGCACTCGAAGCTTCTATCGTGAGAGCAAATTTGGACATTATTGAAGCTCTCATTGCAGCTGGAGCTGACGTGAATGTTAGCTGGAAGACAGGATTGCGACCCTACGGCACCTCACTCATTAAGGCCATTGCTCTAGGCAACGTTGAAGGTGTCAATCGATTGGTTAATGCAGGCGCTGATATTCATGCAAAGAATGACGAGGATATCACTGCGTTGGATGTTGCTCGTCAGAGTTATCTTTCGGTCCACCCGCTTCGAAAATTGGTTGAGAAATTGCAATCCGGATAATATGGCTACCGCCATCGGTATTCAGTTCTATTTCATCGTTTGAAACGCTTCCAAGTTATTCAAGGGATAGCCTATCATTACAAGGAGGCACTTCTACTGAGCTTAACTCTCAACTCACACAGAAAAAACCACGCGGTACTAACGCAAGCAAGTCTCTATGTATAAATACCTATCAGTCCGCCTTCCATCATCTTGTAGTAGATGCTCGTATCTTATAACCTCTTGTTTGAGACGTCCTTTTCTCAAACATCCATAACGACTCCATGTGTGGAACCAGTTTTTCACGAACGAAAGTCTAGCCTGATAATAACAACTCCCTCGTCCATATCTATTCATCCATATCATGGAACAAGCATATACCGCTCAATGAGCTCGGTGATTCTAGGATCAGTCTCATTCGCGTGGAATCTCTTATCCGCGTAATCACCGGGTGATTTGTTTCGTGCGCTCTCCTCTACCTGTCGAAGGAGGAACTCGATACTAGGGCGGTCATCCGGCCTCTCGGCGCAACATAAGACGACGAGATTTTTCAGTTCTAGATCCAAGTTGTCCAGCTTTTGTTGATGACGAGCCTTGAACATCGCGGGTGCTTTATACGAATCGCTTAGTCCGTTCAAGTCGGTTGCATAGGATCGAACTTTTCGATTTACTCCTTGCTCGTCGGTTGCGTCCATATCCGAGAGACCGGCTCTCTCATGCCCTCCGATCAGGTTCAGGAGTACCTTACCGATGGCGAAGATATTTACTTTCTGTGCTATATCTCTGGGCTCACTGTTCGGTGTTTAGTCTAAGGTCTGAGTCACAGATGTTGAGCACCTACTTATTCCTCACAGGTAGATCCCGGGACATACCGAAGTCTATGAGCTTCAATATCGGAACTCTGGAATGCTCTTGGAGATCAAGCCCATCGATCATGACTATGTACTGATGAGCGTCATCTTTACGGTTGTTGCTAAATGTTCATCGCTTCTTACTGTTCTGCGAATGGAAGTCATTGTGTACCAATCTGGACTTCGGCGGCGGACCTGGTGGTACAACTTCTAATTCCAACCGCTGCCCTCCTCCAGTTCGGTCCCCAGGCGGCCAAGCCATCGCAACCACCATTCGACATACTTGAGCATGTCAGCACTACATCCACCCTTGACCAAGAACTCGGCGCTGACTCACAACAGAGGAATATGCTCCATAACATGCGGTTGGGAAGGGGTGCTTCTTCGTCAGCCTTTCTCTCTAGAAACTTTTGCAGCAGCCCGTTCTCTATCCACTCCATGACCAGAGCCGGACCACGGAGGCCTGCAAGTATATTTTTCAACCGGCGATCGTCGATCAAAGCGGAGGGTTGTGCAATATGCATCGATCCTCGAAGGCGCTGCACGGATTGAGCTTCATCAGGAGGGCCGAGAGAAATGTTATTTGAATGAGATCTACTTACATTAAGAACATCAATCTCTTGATTTATTGATCGCTCCCCGGTTGGAGCTAAAGCTCTTTTCATGACAAATCTTGTCCTTTTAGTAGGTGGCGCGGGTAATTGCGCTGCGCCGAGACTCGAGAGACCGAAGCCTGATTGTGCCGTGCTTGGGGGCCCGCCAGACGTGGAAGGTCTGGGCCGTGTTGGAGGATCAAGGAAGGAGGCGGGAGCACGTATGGGCGGAGGGCCCATAGGCTGCAGAGGTTCTGGAGGGTTCAGACTCAGATCCGCAAGACGAGGATTCAAGTCAAAACCGGAAGAACTAGGCCGCGTTGGAGGACTCGGTCCGAAGGAACTTCTTGGACCAAAAATTGGTAGAGGTGCCGCCGGATTTGACCGTCGAAGGGGTGAGAATCGAACCGACGGTTGCAAGTCTGGGTTATCGGATGTCTGGGCCGACATCAGAAGAGTGACCCCCCATGATCCCTATTGCAAAGGACGACAGTCAGCTACTACTGCTCCAAGCAGGGACTACCCCCTGTTGAAAGCTACTCAGCGTGTAGATGTATAAGCTACAGCCATTGGTAATAGAGTCTTAGTTTGTTGTACATTATCTACTCACTTGTCCTATGATTCTCTCAACTCTGAACGTGTTCCGGTAACTTCTTTCGAAGTGAGTCTTGACCTCCTCTGCTTCCCGTAGTGCCGCTGGAGAGACTCTATCACTACCGGGTATATTTACATTAGACATCGTATCCCGTCAAGTTACTCGTGCAATACCAACGCCTCATGGCGTATCAGATTTATTGCTCCTGAAGCTGTGGCGGCGTGGACCCTCCGGTTAAGGCATTATTCTTGGATGATAAATACCGCCCTGGGCCAAATTTGTTTTGGTAGTACGAGTCACGCCATGCCTTTGTCGAACCATTTGCCCTTGTGGATTGTTTTCGTCAAGATATGATCATTATGCAGATTAGTGACTCTTTGTTCCTCATCGACAAAGGGACTTGTGGGGTGGACCATAAACAAAAGCAGACAATAGAGGATATTCGAAACATCCAAAGTATATGGCACAAGTTCGAGGATTTACGGTCTGTCACTGAAAGTTCAAGCACCCAGAACTGCTGGACTGATCGAATAATTGAGGTATGAAATCAAAGAAAAAGAGAAACAGAACGAACAAATCATGGAAGAATTGCGTCACGAAGAAAGAGGATAGAGCTTAATGTTCACGAAGGATACATCTATTGATGGTGGGCATCCTCAGCAAGCCAATCTGACCCAGTCCATTCGCATTGTCAAATGGTAGCCTCCTTGCTATCTGCAGAGACGCCTTGCTATCCAGTGTACAGCAATATCATGCAAATAACTCCTTACCTCCTGCGTTCCGCAAGCATCAAAGTAGGAGCTGGGGCTTCCTGCTCACTTCTCGAGCATATCGTTCTAAGGCAGTCATCTGACTTGAAACGATTGCGGTGCTCGAAGCAAGTGAGATATCCGTCGTCATTGCCGATGACATTGTCTATCTCAGTTAGCTCACTGTCATCGTGCCTGTATTCATGGACATGATCATGGGGATCTAAAATCACCAGAAAGACAGCCCAAGGTTGTCATCTTGAAAACATGGAGGACATGGAAAAGGGAACTCACTTAGGTCAAAAGTACCCGTCGCACCGGCACATTTGCATTCAAGGATGGAGCCATCGAGTGAACAATTGATGCATTGGCCTTTAGCAAGTCCGCCGCCATCTACCCACATGTTCTTGGCGACGATATGACCGTCCTCAACTGCCAGGCATCTGCATAAACGGAATGTTAGTCATCAGCTCCCAGCCAGTTAATACGAAAGTGGTCTCTTGGCTAGGATCGTTGTAACGAATGGAATAACATGTTTAAGGGAGAAAGTATAGTCAGCGTACCTGTCGAGGGCAACAAGAGAGCACAGGCGATCACCGTTCTTCTTCTTGCAATCGCCGATAAGATCGTACTGTCCGGAGGGGTTCTGGATGAATGCCGACTTGCAGCTGAAAGTGAAAGCACCGGAGCGACGTTGGAGTGAGGAGGATCGATTTCGGATAGGTGCTACGAGAGAGCCACGACCATCGTTGGGTTCGGCATCGGCGTTGGGAGATAGGACGGCAGTGTCATAGGGCACAGCCAGGACGACGATCGTAGGAAGCGACACAAAGGGACCGGCGAAGACAGCAACCCTCATCTTGACAAAGAGTTGAGTAGACTGATTGTGATATCTGGAGCCGTGCCTTGCATGCACGAAGGAGTGAGATTCGTAGGGCAGCGTGAAGCTTGAAAAGGGCGAGAAAGCCGTGGGTAAACGAAGAGAGAAAGAGGAAAGAGCAGGCTCGAAACAGCAAGGTTCATGGTGTTGGCCGTCACTGCCGTTTCCATTCTTCGCTGTTGGGAAGAATGTGAGTAACTGACTTGCGCGGCATTGAACAGTGAGTGCCTGGAATGAATGCATTAATATACTCATTCGCTCCAGCCCACCTACAGTGATGATTCGATTCTTTGGATCTGATAATTGGCACAGCTTTCGGGCTTGTGGCCTATCAACCAAAGTATTACCAGTGTGCCACCCAAGCAGCATTCCATTGAGAGGGGGGCTTGTGACTATAGATATTACTCCATTAACATGAAACAACCGACGTTCAGTCACTGAGCGGCTGCAAAACGTAGAAACACATCGAAACTTTAGAACCGCGGACTTAATTGGGGTTCTATGATTCCACGACCAGTCGTCTCTCATCTCCATGAGATGCTCGTACAGAATACCGTTATCCTCCTCCACTTTATGCCTTGGTTATTATGCTCTATAGTATCATACTTCATATTATTTTGCAATGTTGTCTATTTTCTCTTCGCGTTCATTAATTTGAGATCTCGCGCTCCCCAATTTATACACTGCAAGCTTGGCTAAATGCAGACCATCCTCAGCGGCTCCTATGTAACGTGGCTTCTTATGTTCGTGATGGCATTTAATTATAAAGGGGAGGTCTGCCGTTCCCGCACTATCATACGATTTTATTAGCAATTCTTCTCATGGAGGTGTGGAGCTGATCGAGGGAACTTGAGGAAATGCTGTAGACGCTCATAGACTGAATAATAATGGGATGAGATTCCAACTAACTACTGAGTAAATGGTGGGAAAACTACGGTCTCTATATACACATAAGAACCCTGGTCTCATGCTCTATGGAGCATGCCGAATAAGTGGGTCATAATCGTGACAATTCTCTACTTAACCATTGAGGTTGGCGCAGGGGGGAAGCAAAGAAGTGCCATATGTTATGTCCCGATATGAGACGTGTTGGTAAGGTGGTAAGTGAAAGAAATGGTACTTACTAGATCGCAATTCCTTACCTTGCTGTCACGAACTCATTTGACTTCTTATCTAAGGGATTACGGCTTTGTCCATGGAGCACGTTAAAATCCAGTGCAAAGGGAAACATTGGAAGAGGTCCAGACGATCGCAGAGAAATGTAGTTACAGTTCCACTACACATGCTGTTGACATACTTTTCATCAATCACACGGCCATGTTATACAATCGAAAGCAGGTTCGTGGCCCTGGAGGTGACAAGGAGCGTCTCGCTCGATCGTGACTTCGAAAGATGATCTCAGCTGGGGACCCGATCATCTCAGATATTAATGGGATACCGTTTTTGAAGGCGATACCGACAGGATATAGAGTATTGTGCCAATGCCTGGTATCTTTCTTTTCGCTGCGGACGGATGCCAATTCATCATCACATAAGCGTATTAGATCGATTGATTATGCAATTACTACTGAGAACTGATTTGTCAAGGTCCATGTTCAGGCCGTTAGTGACCCTTCTATCATACCATAATGCCATGCTGGACGCAATTCACTTGACGAGACTGGTATTGCTAGCAAATTTGGATAGAACATAGAGAATCTCAGCTTATCAAAAGTTCAGTTTGTAACATGTCTTTCACTAAGAAAGAATGTGTCAATCCCTCATATATCCACTCCTCTTCCACATCTGCGGGCTCAATCTCATATGTTTGCAGGGTGGATTGCTTTGGTTAAGCTTAGGGTTGTAAGTAAGTACGTAACCTAAGTCGACCTGTAACATATGGCCAAAAGACCATCAACGCCTGCCCCTGCCACGACCTACACGACGATGATCCCGTCCCAGCGAGGCCCCTCTTTGTGCCGATTCCTTCCTCGTCACGACGCTTTCAAAAACTGTACACTACCCTAGAGCATCCGTCGTTTTTTGTAACTAGAGGGCATGATAGCCTATTGTCATTGAATAACCTTATCAAAATCCCACCAACATTTCTGGTGTTTCAAAATTCCCTTGCTTTCTCTGATGTTGCTGCACCCTACTGTGTATATAACATACACATAGCTACCAAAGCGCTCTTGGTCGAAATACCACATTCGTACTTGTGACACATTGCAAAAACGAGTTATCCTTTCGTTTCTATCTCGCAATGAGTGCCGACGACCGTACCGGCCTGCCCTTGCCCGGCTCTGAGACTGACTCGGTCGAGGGTCGCACAGTTCCCCATCAGGAAGAGGATGACTTCTCACCAAGTGACTCGCATTCGTCAGATGAGGATGAGCCGTCTGAGCCGGAATACTGGACACCGGACGAGTTCGACGGTGAGTTTTATCTTATATCGCGCTTCGTCAAGCTAATACTATAATAGGCATATCTCTAGGGGAAGAGCCGATGTTTCTGTTTCGAGGCACTCATTCTGAGTCCGGCGGTGGTTATCCCGGTCTCAACGAGCCTGGCATCGTACGACCACACGCATTCCTCCCTACCACCATCGACAAAGCCCTCCCTACCACCATCGACGACATCACATACGATCCAGACGTCAGACCAAGCAGCCTTGAGGACGAAGTACTCGGGCATCTGAACAAACACATACATAACACCCACTTTAGCTCGTGGTCGCCAACTTTTCATTCTGCCCAACCCTATTGCGGAGCTGACGGAGCTGAGGACCAGAGAATCACCATTCTACAGGGGAGAAAACTCATACGCAGTCCTTCAGAGGTCTTTCCGGTACGAGTATACCATGCTCCGGCTTTAGTCTCGTACGCTCAGCAAGACTCGGATCAATACCCACGGAACTCCAACACTCACGAATACCTTGCTTTCGGTCCAGTTTCTGGGCCAGCGATGCATACCGTTGCTCTCAAAACACTAGAACAGGCTGGGCTGTATGATATTGACCTAGAGGACATTGACCCGGATCAAGATCTAGTCACGACTGTCAAGAAAGCAAGGGAGATTGCGCTCCTGATGCAGAACCCGACCTACGAGTCGCCTGAACTGGTTATTGCGACGACGGTGAATTTATTAATGCAGCCGCAAAGGACAAGGCAACTGCGAGCTCTCCTAGCTAGAGAAGATGAGCTGGATCGTGCGTTCGCGTTTATCCTTAACGGAGAGATGATCAAACTTTGGAGACGTCGAATGGGCAACAATGGTCAAAATACCTTGCTTGTCAATCCTCACATGTGGGCTAAAGAGCTTCATCTGAAGGCGTACGTCCGTATTCTCAGCAGAATCGAGCTTCGCCTCAATGCACCGGCTATATGTACTTGTCGGGAAATTCAGACCAAATGTCTTCGCGACTTCCTTAATCCGGATGCGCAGAACTGAATGCTTACGGTATGTTATTGCGACTCTTCACGCGCCTGATCTGTTCGCTTCAGTCATGCTAACATGCGAGGACTCAAGCTGTGTTATAAGGGAAACGATGCGACCAAACAGAAGATATAGGTCGATTCTCGGTATCCATTGACCCAACAAGATCCCTAGAGAAGCGAATGAGCTTCGAACCCATTTGACGAGGATCTCACACGGTGAAGCCATCGGGCTCAATGTACGAATAGTTATGATAATGATAGCACCGAGTTTCTCCGTGCCATTGACTCCACCGAAACGAGTCGGTCTCGTTTCCAGCCCGTCGTTGGTGCGAGCAATATTGATGTTGTTCACCTACTGAGATTGGGTGATATGTCTGATCCCATATCAGAAGGCTCTACCCCAACACGATAGGCACATGAAATCTGAATAGACATAGAAAACACACTTGTTGTTGTTCCTGCTGTGAAGTTTACTGAAACTACGGACATTCCCGAGTTAATCATCCTGTCCAATATCCTGCATGTTGTAGTTCGTCAATTCAAGCCTGTATCTCTTACAGACCGCCTTCGAACGGTGATATGCCGCTGGATGCATCGTCAACACAGTAGTCGTTATCGACGACTCAACCCGGCCTGACCTACCTCCTGTGTTTGAAACTCTAGGCATAAGAAACTCCAATGTATTGGCTGTGCTAAAGCAAGATCCTTGACTTTGGTCGCTTTGAATCTAATAAAGACCGTAACTAGCGAGGAAGCCTACTAAGGCAGTGACTAGCTGCACCCGTGTCCCAGTCCCTTTCCCTCTAGATTCGTGATGAGCCTTTACAAGTGGCATTGCAGCTTGTGGTGAAGAGCACCTAAGCACTGCGAGCTGGCCTCCTCTCTGAAGGACCCGTGTTTATCGGACAATATTTACAATATTCACTGGGTGCCTGGATGCTAATACGGCAAATACTTATAGTTGTATTTTCAAATCAACTGTAGTGCACGCACTACCAAGATGCTCGCTCGGATCGGGCTCAGACGAATATCGTTTTCGCAACCTCTCTTTGGACCCGAGGTCGACATGTCGCGTGAAGCGCGTTGCGTTCTGAGAGCCGATATGCGTCTCTGACCGGCGTGAGTTACGTCGAGCCATTGCGGATATTGTGAATTGCGCGATGTTTGTATCGTGATGGGTTCTGTATCGGTAGCCGATGGGCCTTCGATAAGCTTGGTGGCGGCGACCTCCTTAGAGCTTTTGGGGTGATGACGGCGACGTTCTCCTCCTACTCGATTGGCCAACAATGTACGCCTGATGACGTCTCAATCGTACCGAGTCGCTCTTGGGAGCTCGTCGGTGGACTCAACTACCACCACGACCATGTCGTCCACGACTGCGATTCTGGCCACGGTTGTCACGGCGGCCGCCACGGTCACCACCGCCACCGACGCGACGGCCATGACCACGACCATTATATATCAAGATACCGCGTTAAACGTGGTCACCCCCGGGAACAAGAGATCAGCCGATATTGTGCTAGATAGAAGACGGTGGCAGGAGTTTAAAGGTTGGTACGATATAGTAAATCTAGTTGGTAAGTGGGCGCCGGGCAGTTTACTGTGCGATTTGGAAGTCTGTGTGAGGCCATGGTGCGGGTGACCGTAGCGGTTATGGTGGCGGCCACCGTGGGCATAGATTTACACATTTAAACTAGACGATCGAAGTGAGCTGTTGCGTGGTCGCAGGCGAGGAGACAACGTATAAGAATGGCTCGGGTCTCGAACCTGTTGCATCCACGCGATAGTCAGAATTTGATACTCCAGGTTCTGCCTTATGTTGAGCTGAGGCTGGCCGTGTATTGAATGATGGTATGATGGAAAATGGTTGGGATCTTTGCAGTGTCACCTGGTGAGGCGGTAATATCTTCTGTAATGCTCTTATCCATCACTGGCTACCACCTGCCTCAACTGAAGGGACCTGGAGGCTGGAAGCTGAGGCTTCCCAGCCAGGGAGTAAATTCAATAAATGACAGTGCACCAATATCAATGGTCATTCAAAAATTGGTCGAAATCGCTCCAGGGCGACGACGTGGTGGTGGTTGCAGTAAGGTGGTGGCGGCTGATGCCAGGTGCAACAGTGCACCAATAGCCAAATGACAGTGCACCAATATCAATGGTCATTCAATATACCTGTCCTGAGGTCCCCACTTAGGTACCTAGGGACCTATAGCAAGCCGAGGTGCTATTAATCTTCCCTAATAGGTACATGTAGGTACCTAAGGTACCTTATCTTAGGTACCTTATGTAGTCCCTACAGGAAGCACCCTCCAGGCTCCTCACCTCCAAAAGCCATCACCTACACCTCTCAGTATGGTGCCCAATCTCCATCACACCTTGCAGAGATTTTGGTGTGTTTGGTAAGGTATCAACCCCCATTCATACCTACTGGCTGACGTTGATTTGAGCGCTCGTCCTTTCTCAGTTGGAATCTGATTCACCGACAAAGAATCCTACGACGCGTGCGCGACACACTTGCGCTGGGGAAGTCTGACACGCGCTCGCCCAACAAAGCGTAAAAAGGAGCTCGTCTTCGACTTCTCTCAAGCGACATGTCCGCAATGGCCCCTCTTTCATACAAGAGGTAAGTGGCAGGCGTTGATGACCTTGAATAGAAAATCTCATCTGATGACTTTGTCTCATCTAGCATTGTTTCTTCGAAACCATTTACCATTCTCGTTGGCCCCGAGAAGAAAGCTTGTACGATCCACAGCGCGCTTTTGGCTGCGTTGTCCAGGCCTCTCGATGTATTGGTCAACGGAGGCATGAAAGAGGCCACCGAGGCAACAGCCGAGTGGCCTGATGTGGACGAAGAAACCTTTGCTCAGGTGTGCCAATTTGCATACACCGGGGATTATGACAGCCCCTACGACAAATTAGTGCCTGTGAGAACAAGCGAAAAAAGCACCTCCAGTGTGCTTCAGGAACCCACTCGCAGCAATCATTCTTTTATTGGCGGCGGCCTTTCGACCAGAAATCCACCCACCGGTGGTGGTCTGTTTGGGGTTTCAAACGCCAGCAATACTTCAAGCCCAAATTCTAGCTCATTGTTTGGTTCCAGTGCGCCCAGCAATGGAACTTTAGATACCAGTTCATCCAAAGCCAAACCGACCGGGCTTTTCGGCAGTGGTGGTATAGGAGAGAAGACTCCTCAGGGTGACGAAACTTCGAGCAGCGCAAGCGAGTCATTAGAAAAAACCTACACCTCCGCCCTACTCGGCCACGCAAAGATGTACGTGTTTGCAGATTGCTACTTCGTCAATGATCTCGCAAGTTTGAGTGTCAAGAAACTGGGCGCTGTGCTCTCTCGCGTCCCCACAGATCAGACGGCGGCAAAGGCTCTGGCAGAACTGGCAGAGTTCTCCTACAGCAATACCATCGACAGGAAGCTTTTTGTGGATTCGCTGAGGCTTTTGGTCTCTGGACACATTGCGAAGCACATCAAAACCCTGTGGCCAAGCCCCAACATTCAATCTGTCCTGGAGTCATATGGCGAACTGTCCAAAGACGTGATCGGGAAGATGGTCCCGCGTTTGGGGTTGAATAGTGTTGAGCGCTCCGTCTTTGGTTGAATTGGAAATCAACTACATCATTCGTCGAAGCGCGACGATCTCACTTCGAGGGACGGGACAAACTATGCTTCAGGCGAAGCATGCGGTGTGATTCCAGGTTCATGCTTCGATGTCGACATCGGCCAAGGCAAGATGTGATCGGTGGAGCTGCTGTGTGTACTGATAGCACGCAGGAATAAGAGCAATAGTATGCTCACAGTGGATGATAGACCTGCTATGGGGTTGGAGGAGACCTGTAATTAGACAAGTGTTACGAGGCATAGCAATCTAAGACAATGTCATTAACTTCCTATTGCGATTTCATCGTACACTGATCGTAAGGGAAGTGGTAAAATGTAGGAAAGTTGTTTCGTTTGCAGAAATCAACAACAAGATGTCATCGAATAGCCCGTCCGGTATTCGGGCTGTGTTCCGCGACTAGGTCTACAACACATCAGGCTACACTATTTACCACGGTCTAATGCGGATCAGATTGGCAGATTTGATCATAATTGATTTATCGTTATCATGCTGAAGTATGTCGATTGACTTTATTTGTATACAAATATAAAAAGACTAGATATGGAATTGTCGGCGTGTTTTTAGAGCATAATGAATTGTATTGTCGTGGTTCTCAACACGGTCTTATAAATGCTTCCCAAAAGACTGAAATGTTTCAACTGTTGTTACGAAAATCTAAGGGTCGTGGCAGCATGCCGGAACATAGCTTCGATTATGCTTCTCTTAGACTAGGTATATAAGGTACATGGATTAACTAATGTTTCTAGGTCGCACTATAGTCCTGAGCCGATAGTCTACATAGCAATCGAATGTGTTCCATACGCAGGAAGCTTACCAAGCAGAGCACAGCCGCTTTGTTCGCCGTGAGACAATGTTCTTGGTGATTCCCGGAACAAGAAAGAAACGACGTTTTGTCATTGCAATCGCTAAGTGACGAGCGTTACCAACACCCTGTGCGACAAGCCAAGGGGATATTTCAGGCGCGCCTCTGTCTTTGAGCATATGATGTGTCAACAGGTCATTGTGCAGGTCGTCATTCGTTTTGCCGGGGTACCATCTGCTAAACCTGAGGGTGGCAAGCCCCTCATAGAGCATTTTCACCAGGAACAAGGGCAACAAAGAACTCTTCGAAGGACAGCTTTCGATGCGGTGTTGGTTGAGGTCCTCCTTACCCCTAAGCGATTCCCAATGTATTGGAACATCCATCTCGACGTGGCATTCTAGTAGATAAGCTACCGTCTGGTGGTGCCCCTGGGCTGACGCCCATTCTAATAGGTAGGTAGACGCGCCGCCCCTCGATGGGATCAGGAGCGATGAGACTAGAGGCGCTCCAACCTGAATTAGATATTGGAGCGTCGCAAGACTGTCGGACGCTTTCTGTTTCTGTATCGTAAGTACTGCACAGCTGAAAAGGAGCTGGGGATGAAAGTGTTCTCTGGTCCTGAGCAAGGAGATCTCCTCATCCTCTTCGTAAATGAGCTGAACGAGTCTAGGCATGTTAAGTTTGATCGCCCAGCGGAGTCGCCGGTGGAGCTCAGATGCGATTAGCTGTCGTTCGATGCCTCTGGGATTTTGCCTCTCGAACGCAGGACCCAAAGTACCGAGTGTGAGTCGCGCACCGTGCTTCCAAAGCAGTATCGCGATGTCTTGGGTCACCTCGTGTGCTGGGCAGCCGGGGGGCAAGGATTTGATTATGGGCGAGTGCAGAATGTGGTTTAACACGGTTCGGCAATGATGGCGTTGTCCGACACCTCTCGGTGGATGACACCAGTTATGCGTCAAATCGGAATGTGAACATGCCACATGATTACTGCCATAAAGAGTGTTTGGGTCAGCCCCTTCGTCAAGTAGTAAGGTAACGACATCTAGCCTGCCAGCCTCGCCTGCGGTGATCAGGGGAGGTGGGTTCTTGGAAGGATGTATGCCCCAGAAGCCACTTACAATGCTGTTACCACACACGGGTTTGTAGGCATGTACCATGTCCCTGATCACTGATACTGCAACGTTGTTCTTGATTGCCGCGTAGATAAGGGGCACTCGGGTGGGTTCTACGTGCAGTCGCTCTGCGAAGCGATACGACCGACTTTTACCCAGGCTTGAATCGATTTCCTCTTGTGCTGAAGCCTGGTCATGAGCCTCCATGTCCCATATGTTGTAATTCTCCGAAAGAAATAGACGAGGCGAAGAAAGAGCCAAGTTGATTCGATCCAGAGGACCGAGTTTCGAGACTGTGCGATGGATGATCTCACGGGGAATCAGATCGAACCCTTTGGCTTGTATGTCGGTCATTTTTTACTAGATGATTTCAAGAATGAGGGACGAGAAGAAATGTTTATTTCTAATGTGTTGCGTCCCTGAGTACAGGGACGCGGAGATGAAAAGGATCACACGGGGGGCCCCAGTGTCTATGTAGACTTACCGGACCCAAAACAATCCCGTTGACCAAAGAACACAAGGAATGTTTAAGGTTGAACAAAGCGTCGAGTTGAGTATCATGGCTCTTTGAAACTACACTCGCGACGTAAGCGACATGATAATAACTTGGTGCGTCGACTTTTTGCTGTGCAGTTGAATATTGTCATGAAGTATGTTGAAATGTCATGGTAATGTGTAATAGCAGGTACAATATTCCATCATGACCATGATAATTCAACAATTTATGGACCCGATAGATTGTGTATGCGTCGAACCCGACTAGGAGACATTGTTCCGCCCTTCTCGTGTCTTTGGGTGAGTTTCTTTTGATACGACCTTATATGCCCTACAGCCTAGGCGCTTCCAGTGAGTCGTATTTGGCTTTCTCTCTGTCCATGCTTCCTAGGGCGACATCTTATTCAGTGTTGTGTTTGGGCAAAAAAAAAAAATACTGCAGTGAACTGAGGAAGTCCAGTTAGATCAAATGTTCGAAACCTCATCAAGAGCATGAATGCGGAGGTGATCCTCGAAGCGCATCACAAACACTACGACGAGAATCCACTCACTCAGATCTTGGCATGCTGGTACGAGGAATTGTGACACGCAGCACTGATTGCACTTCGTATAACTCGTGTTATGATTGCTTACAAGGCAAAGAACCGGACAGAATCAATATGGTAATATCTAGGCCGTGGACTGTGATACAGCTCGTATTCCACAAACCCCGTCGCGTCGAGGTTATCAGCCAATCACACTCGTGAGGGACATATCACCCCCTGACAGATCTCTCTTCCGTGTTGACTACGACCCCGAGGGCTTCAGGCTGCCAATCATAGTCATTATCGATGTCTTCCAGGAGATGAGGCGATGTTCGCCATTCTCTCCTGATGAGATCCTCGCTGACACCCAAGCCAGCCCACTGGCACTCGTCCCAGATGACGTACCCCCATTGTCTGAGTGAAGTTGGGACGTAATCGCCGTAAATGTTCGAGTACTTCCCATCCCACAAGGCGACCCACGCGAATGGTGGGGAATCGGGCGGCACAGCATCCCCAAGGAAATATATAGGCTTTCGGCTTTGTAGCAATAAGGCATTTCATGTCTCCAACTATACGGCAATGGCCATATGCGGACGTAGCGTCTGTCTCTTCGTCACTGAACCAAACATTTGGCTTTCAGCCAGCCACGGGATAGGGATCGGCCTCCGCGAACACTCTTTATAGGAGCCTTTATCTTTCCCAGCCACCAGATTGAAGTCACCGCCTGTGTGGAGTATTGATAAGAGTTCCACTGAGCTGCAGCTTTCAGCTGGCCATCATCATGGACTATTTGAGTTCTCTTGGATACCTCTTGCAGCATGCGAATTGTTAAACCAACGACGGGTGGCCATGATCTACTGGTGAGCTTGCGTCTTTACACCTCATTTGCTCAACATGGCATGGCTTAGCCTTTCAGCTTCTGTGCGCTGTCTGGGGCCTAGGGGCGGATGTTGGCTGTTGTCTTGTGGTCGTTATGTATAAAATCTGTAGACAAACAATCTAGTTTAGACTCTAGAGGGGCTCCTTGAGACTGAAGTACATGTGTACTCCACGTGTTGCTCGGCTATGTCGGCTGAGCTGTATTATGATAGGCCAGCGCGACTGGGGATCTCAACTTATTCATTCCCTGCGGGCATATACACCGCGATTGCAATGCTAGTTGATTGAGGATATGCGCACATAGACTATTGATTCGGTCACTTGACATTACAATTCTAATTACATCTTTCCCATATAGCTATACAGATAGCTCATGCAACAAATACCTTGCTACATAGGTAACAACTTGCAGGGACCCATCCCGATTCTCCAACTACATGGGTGAAGTTGCAAAGCTCATGCTCACTCCTGATTTCAGCTTGTGACCATCATACTTAGTCTGAAAGCCCCACAGTAGGAACGAACAACGACCGTCCAGTGAAGGCTTCCATACTCCTTACGCCCGTTGCTTCGCATTGCACTATGAATGATCGCCCTAAGAGACACCGAGTCCGAGAAGACGATGTAACCCAACACACGGCCACCCACAGTTTTGCAAGTTCTCACGAGGTTGTCTCATACAATGTCAACCGGCATGGGGTACAACCAAGCAGCTTCGCCCTGCATAACTTCCTCAAATGCTACATATTCCAATACCTGGCCCTTTTGAACGTGTGTAGAAACGATGCCATTTAATGCAAAACTCTCCACAAAGTTGGGCACAAAAATATTCACCGTGGTAACAGATAATACGCTCTGTTCTTCCACGCATGCATATGAGTCTCGAGCCCGGCATTCAATATTTCTGCATTGAGAGACCTTGCTGGACTCTTCCTGAAGCGACTCTTCCTGAAGCTTCCTTTCGTATGACTTGAACGCGTCGACTAGTCCTAGGGGTGGTCAAGATATTCTCATTGTATTTTCTTGCGTGTGGTTCCTGGATAGCGAGTGCTCCGTACTCTTTCAAATGATCATCGTTCATTAGGCCTGGTTGTGTTTCTGCTTGCTTTCGTACGTTGCTTGGAGTATACGTAAGCTATTGTGCATGTTGAGTCGGATATAGCTTCCGGCAGTTCCTCTGAACGATTCGTGAGGTCCTCCACAGGGCACGCACTTGGCTATTTCGGCTTCGCATCCTTTATGGCTATGGCCCTCTTTAGCACATCTTCCGCATCATTGTTTTTTATTGCATTGGAACGCTCTGTGGCGAATTTCCTGGCAGCTGTAGCACTGGCCTGGCCTAGGCCTGTATTCGTGCGGCCTTACGGTCGCCGATTCTCTTACTAAATTGAAATATTGGGCTGCCATCAGCTCATTTACTTCGCTGCCTTTCGTTACGTAAACTGCCATGGAGCCGTACGCTTTGCCGTTCCCCTTGTTGCTCAATCAAGTGATTTTGGCTATCTGGACCGCGTTCTCCTTACCAAGGGCCTCTTCAACCCCTAGGCGTAGCTAGCCACTCTCGTCTAGGACTGCGGTCCCGGTTTGCGTTGTCGATTTTAATGGGATATAGCTCATCGCGCATTATGTGGGCTTCTGGCGAGGTCTTCTGGCCTAAAATAGCTTTCACTTGTTGGAGTTCCTCGTTCTGCCTGCAGGTTGCCCTGACGCGGTCCTGAGTCTTGCCGTCCCTTGAGACGGCCACACATTTCCAGGCCTCCTTATCTCAGACGCTTAGATCACTCCCATTCGCCTGCGCTACAACCATAGCTCTTATGCGAAACGTAGTCTGAGTTAAACGGGCGCATTTCCCGGACGGTGACTGTGGACTGCCAACTTGACTCGACAAAGGCCTCGCATGTCACGGAAACAATTCCGATTCAATTTTTCTCTTCGCTCGGGTCTAAATATATTTTTCAGCTAGACCCGAGCGAAGAAAAAATCTGAATGGGATGTCATTTCGTCAAATGCCAGGCCTCTGTATAATGGAAAAACGGCTTACAGTCACCGTCCAGGAAATGCGCCCGTTTAACCTCAGACTACGTTTCGCGTGAGAGCTCTAGTGTGGCTAGTTTGGTGGTGTATGTGGTCTGAGCGTCTGAGATAACTTCGATTCCGCTATCCGTCTGGCTTCGGTCTGGCGAGCTTGACCTGAACGGTGACTGTTCCTTGGATTGTGACGTCGGGGCGCGTGCGCGCCCAGATTTACGCGTTGCTTGCGCTGACATCCCTTCCGACCGCGTTTACGCCAATGATTGACGTTTCGGATATACCGGAGGGACGGCAATCCCTTCTAGGGAGCCCTAGAATCCCTTGGTGGTCTTCCTGTGGTGTGAAACGAAGTCTTGAATTAATCCGGGCTTGAATAAAGCTTCCGGCTTTGTTGTTGTTCCTTATTTGCTGCCTCCACTCAGTTTTCAGGCACTCAGCACAGACTACATCAACAGTCAGGTGACCTATTTTTTTTTACTCGACAAACAACCATAATCATCACTAGTAGCGTGAACTTATCCGTATTACGCGCGCTGAGAAAGCGTTTGTGAAGAATGGCAAGCCAAGGCTCAACGCTTAAAGCTCGTCTACAGAGCATCCGTCATCTCAGCGACGCTGTGATTGTGTGTCAAGACCGGGCCTATGCGGTCCACAAAGCCATCGTCTGCCTTCAGTCACCCGTGTTGAATGAGGCTCTGCAGGGTGACAATCAGGTATGCGAGCTTGCTATCTCCTTCATGTTCATTGATTGTGAACTTTGCAGGCAGTGATGCTGACACAAGAGGCCACCAGAAAAAAGACACGGCTGTCGTCACGGTTGATCTTGACCTGGACACGTGCGAAAGGCTTATAGAGTTCATGTACACCAGTGACTACTCGACATCATACGTACCTGCGCTCGAAGAAACTTTGGGATGTGAGATCCCAGGCCAGGAGCCCCCCACTCAGAGCGAACCGGAATTAGGTATGATACCTACCTCGCCAATCACCATCGGCAAAGACAACATGTCATTGACGCTAATTACCATCGCAGAAGAGGAAGAAACTGATGGAGCAACGACGACAGCTGTTGACTCTGTGGACATGTCTGCCACACTACAGCGTCTGATCTGTCATTCTCGCATGAATTCTGCGGCCGACCACTACAAGATTCCGAAGCTCATGAAACTGTCTATTTCGAAGTGCGCAGCAGAGCTGGTTCGTGCGTGGTCTGCCGTAGATTTTTGCGCACTCCTCCAAGAAGCAAAAGGATCGACGGGCGATAAGGAGTTCTACAAAATGTTGGCCAAGCAGGCGTCTGTGCACATCATCGAGTTGCAGGAGCTTCGGCTCCTGGAAAAGGATGGGCTCATCGATGATATCGCCGTATACCTCTTACAATCCCTTCTGGCGCGAGCGACCGTCGGAAAAGAGAACTACGCCAAGATTCTGAAGATCTTCGCATCTTCGAGTTATCATTATCAGTGAATTTTAACGATTGATTCTCACGGAGGTGTGGAGCTGATTGGGGGAACTTGAGGAAGCGCTGTAGACGCTCATAGAGTGAATGATAATGGGATGCGATTCCAATTAACTACTGAATAGATGGTGGGAAAGACTATGGTCTATATATACACATGAGAACCCTGGTCTCATGCTCCATGGAACATGCCGAATAAATGGGTCCTAATCGTGACACTTGATGGATTCGGCTTCAAAGCAAACTCCCGCATGATGCGGCGCGTGGTGCTGAGAGCGCCATCAGTGCCAATCACCATGGATCCGCTATATGTTAAATTATCTATACATACTACCAGCACGTTACTTTGATTTAACTGTTTGTTTATCACTCTCTTGTGTGTGCAAACTTCCTCTTTGAGCTGGCTGGTAGACTGTCGTATTTGATACGGATGAGATCAGCTCAATTCATTCCAATCACACCGTATCCATGGCTTCAAAAAATCGTCAGTCTACCGATAGAATGGCGAGAAGCCAAGCATACATAGACGTACTTAGTCCACACGTCTTAGTAGACATGGCCTACCTTTGTGAATGACAGACGGTGATACAGTTCGCTGGCGGCCGCTAGAACATCCTTAAAGAACCCTAGTCGATGCGAAACCCTGATGAAAGTATAGGCATACAGAATAAGGCTGGTACCTTTGTCCTCTACAACCGATTCTTCGCCTTCTAGAACCATGCAGTCGATATCAGCAGCGTGGAGAGTGTGTGCTGTTATGAGGCCGACTGGGCCACCACCTACGATGATGATAGGCAAAGCGTTGATAGCACCGGGGACGGACATGATCGCTTTAGTTGCGAGTATGAGACTCGCGGACGGGTCTCTTCCAAAAACTGCTGATAATGATGCCGTAGGTTCAAGCATTGTTTTATTTAATCTCATACACTGGCCATCGGGAGGCTTTAAGGTACACGTAAGATCAGTACTAACTGGAAAATACGATGTCCATTTTGATGACCCTCGGCATTGCACCATAGCTTCAAGAAATGAACCCAGCAACGCTGCAGACCAATACCACAGGCGCGGACCGGGCATCTCTATGTAAAGTCGTGACGCGTAACCATGTTCTAATAACCAAGTGAATACTCCGAGCAAGCCGGAACATTGATGACGTTTGTTTTGAGTGTGGTGACGAATCTTCCGAGAAGGGTTCCATGTACTTGTAAAATCCTCCGACCTTTTGCGCGGCACGACTGTCCGCGGTATTGCTCAAGGTTGCGACAATTCTTTTTATTGCTTTCATAACTTCTTGCTAGTCAACTCCGTGATACAAATATCCACCATCGTTTCTAGTTCTTATCCCAGCAACTATCAAACGTGTCGTCAAACGCCGCATCTGCTGAGCACTTGCCAAAGTCATCATCATCGTAGTAGTAGTCAGGATCATCGTAGCCCCCCAGGTACTCCTGCTCCAAGGCATCCATTCTATCTTCCTCCATGCGATCCAGCAATTCGTCCAGTGTCATCATTGTCTTCCCCGACACCATCGAGTTTCTAGAACCAGTGCTCCAGGGTCCGAACTTCTTGTCGGCAGAATTAGGATCATAAGAAGGGCTGCAAGCCATATCAACCCGCCGTTCGCTCTCGGCAATGACTTTTGCACTCCACTCTGGGCTGAGCTTGCTACTATATGTGTCGCGGAGTGAAGGGAGGTATATGACATCACCAGCGCAGTAGGCTTTGGTTGTATCGGCCAACGGGCGTTTCGCAAAGATGTCACCCGACATGAAAGGCTTCATGTCTTTTTTGATTTTAGCCCAACGATGTCGCTCCATGAAACCGAGATGCAGATCGTGCTCGACGCAAGTCTGCAAGCCACGAAGGTATGTTTTGTCGCCGGAGCGGGAAGCATTTTCCATTAGCTGCACGTCGATAGCACCAGCTAATCGGACTTGGTGATGAGACCAGAGCGCATCGGCGTCATTGCGGAGATCCCAGAAGTATTTGGTGATGTTTCCATTTTCAAGGATCTGTCCCAAGGTCTTGAGTGTAGAACCGGATACGACGAATGCTGAGCGACCAAGCTTTGTTACGTCTATCAGGGTCGCTTTTCCTGTAGACGCGACGAAAATTGTCACAATGGTGAGTGTACCATGACGGCTGAGACTCTTTCCCTCAAGGTCGATATACAGAGTATCAGTAGAGCTGATCGTGTCAAGATACGTTCTGACACCGGAATAAGTATCGATAAGTTCAGGGGGCTCGCTAAGAGGTGACATCTTTGCGTAGGATGAGTCTGATAGGTTTCAAAGGAATGTTCTCTCAGAATATGTCTGTTAGAGGAGTTGGTCCCTAGGGGCATATAAGACAGTTGGGTCACTGCGAAGTAGGGGGTAAGGCTCAATATTCATTGATTCTTAACCTCTATCAGAATACGGGGGAGCTCATAGGCCTATATATACACAAATGTAGGCTCCCCTCAAGGTCCCCAATAGTAATCTATCAACAAAGTAATACCCACTACCGTAACTCTAAACCCATAATATATGAAAACACATGGATGCTGCCTTTACATGTAACAATGTCGGGGCAGTTATAGTCTCAGATTGTCGACGGTAATCTCGTCCACGGTCTAGACAACGTCACGGTAATGTGTGAGTGACGGGTGATCACTCACAGATGATAATTCATTGGCACACGTAGCACGTTTGTCATGCATGTTGCCGGTGCTCCTCATGTGAGTGTGACCATTGGCCAGCTCCGCGTTTGTAAGCTGCTGGGAAACATCACGGTAATATACCTCGAGGCAGATTACGTTCGGAGAGTTCCAAATCAAGTAGACATATTGGGGTTGGAATAAATCTGTAACAGCAGGTACTACTCTGCGATGTATTGTTGAGTAATCAACATATAGTTCGCGAATAAGGGAATGATATCAAATGTAATGTGTAGTTGTGCGGGTGCCAGCATGTAAGCGGCCTCCCGGGCATTTCTTTTTTTAGCCCCAAGAACGTCAATGTTGAAATTGTCTAGAATCTACAACCTGACCGATTAGTTTCACATTGTGAAAACAGCTGACACTTACATCGTCATGTTGCTTCTTTGCAATTCTCTTTGCAATTCTCTGCGTGGCGACTTCAATGCCATTCGTCACTGGTGAATCATTTGGTGTAATATTGCATTCCCGGCTGAGCATCTATGCGCAGTTTCTTTCATCTTGACAAATGTGCTGCACATGTTCCGATCGCAACCCTCCGCGTGGGCTCTGTTTGGGCCAAGTGGGAGGATAGTGTGTGATAGTGTAATAACTTCAATTCAAGTGTAAAACTATACTCCCAATCCAACATCTCAGTGTCATGCCCTTTAGAGCTTAGCAAATGCTATTTCGATTAAGCTGGGCAAAGGAAGACTCTTGATACATACATGTAGTGAAATACTACGGTTTATTGTCAGCCCTTTTTACGTTCTCTCCCATTATGTGTGTGTGTTAAGGAGGGAAGGGGGTTCATTGCTAGTCATTTCCATCCTTACATCTATTTTCCCCTTGTCGTTAACACTGGTATGTAAGGTCAGACGGACGATCAAATGTCAACAATGGCTTCCATGCATTTTGGACACGGGAGGTGTTTAGCAGCGAACCGAAGCAAATCTCACTCAGGAAAGATCTTTCACAGTCTAACTCGAATGGGGATTTATGCCATGACTTGACATGGCAGTCTTAATACTCAGGCTTGGACAAGAAGACCGGTTCCTTGACCTTTCCACCTTCATTCTGTCCGGTAACTCCTCTCAACTTCTTTGACTCTATCAAGATACCTTTAGTCGAAGAGTTCGACATTTAAAACCCGTTATGGGACTAGTCAGGCAATTTCTCTATCTCCTCTCAAGAGTCAACTCTTTAATGAAGATATCCGCTGCCTTCTCTGCGATGGCCATGGCAGTACTTGCTAGATTAGCCCCGACGTTATGCGGCGCAAGGCTTATATCAGCAACCTTGAGACCCTCCACGCCATAGACACCAAGACTCTCGTCGACCACACCACCTTCGTCGTTTGGGGCCATCTTGCAGGTACCTAGGGGATGCCAAGTGGAATCAATATGCTCGCGAATCCACTTCTCGATGACCGCGTCGTCGGCTGCGCTATACTCGATGTTCGGACTATCTTGATGGGCTTGCGACTCGGGAGGGAATGTGGGATACGTGCCATCCACAGGGCCCTGACAGCAACTCATCTGGGCGGCGAGTTTACGCTGTAGCTTGTACATCCACACATGGGGACTCACGTCCAAATTCTTCGGATCAGATAGTAGTCCAGGGTCGAAGTCGACTTCGTCGTCTATCTTGGGACCCGTGATGTGTATGTGCCCGCGCGAAAAGGGGTACAGGGTGAAAGTGACAAGAGTGAAGAACTGCTGCGGCCCGAAGGCGCTTGGATCGCCGGGGAAACTAAGATCAAAGCATTAGAGTGTGATACTAGCAGACAGCAAGTAAAATAACTGCCAGGCACTTACGCGCTAACTGGTGACAACATCATCAGAGGTTTATCCGGTATGTCCTTGAAGTTCTCGTCCCAAGCGTCCCTGAACGCGGCCCCAAGAGCATCAACATCGGCCTCGTTTGGCCTCAACTTTGCTTGGACATCGATTGCATTGTACGTAAGCCTTCCATCGCGTGTCTTGATGAGGTCTCCAACATCAACAAGACCAGAGTGAATCGCGTCAAGCGTGTCCTCAGGCGCCAAGCTTGAATGGTAAGGATACATCATGGACTGATGATCCTGATAATTATTCCCAACGCCAGCGACATCTGAAACAACGGGGACACCCACGCGCTCCAAGATGTCACGGCTACCGACGCCGGACCTCTCGAGAATCATCGGCGATGACAGTGTCCCACCACAGAGGACGACGAGCTTTTTGGCTTTGAGGGTGCGTCTCGACTCCGGATCGGCGTCCGGGTGATAAGTCGGGTTCGGCCTAAAAGAAACACCAACGGCTCTGTTGTTCTTAAAGAGAACTCGCTCAACTTCAGACTCCAGTAGAACATGAAGATTGGGATGCTGGCCATCCTCAAGCCTCGGCCGCAAGTAGAGCGTGGCCGTATCCTGACGACGACCTTCCGGATCCAGATATCTCATAGCTCGCATAGCACCGTTGGTAGGCCCAAAACAATTGATGTCTCCAAGCTCTGGCCACCCTAGCTTAGAAAGAGTGGTGATGAAGTCATCCTCGAGTCTATGGTTCCGATGCCTGCCCCGAGAGACTTGCATTGGTCCACTGGATCCATGCTTACCATGAGGGTCGGAGCCGTGGAATGTCTCAAACTACATAGTTTTAGTCATGCTGCCATATTCATAGAGACAATAATGCAAGGACCACAGACATACCTTCTTCATGTATGATAGAAACTCATCAGGCGACCAGCCCGGCATGTTCCAGGCATCGATATCAGATCGTTGCGCTCGACTGTATAGAACAGAGTTGACGGACGTTCCTCCTCCAAGAATTTGTCCGACTGGCACAGTAGCTTGCCGGCCAGCTAGGGGCTCAGATTTCGGGCCTCGGAAAAATTTGGTGTGTGGACTTCCAGGCTGTATGTGGCTGAACCAAAGGCCGGCGTTGTCGACAACAGCTAGCCCATGGTTGTCTGTACCGCTCTCTATGAGGAGAATAGATAAGTCTGGATCTGCATCGGCGAGCCTACTGGCCAATATGCACCCGGAGCAGCCGGCTTTTGTTCGAATGAGTACGTTATGAATGCGAGTATGCAGTTTGTAATTGTTAGTGACTTACCTCCCACGATAATCACATCCACCTCTACCACGTCGGTTGGAAGCTTCGTGTAAAGTCCCATTTTCAGTTCTGATGAGTGGCGAATTCAGCAATAGCTTCCAGAGAGCTTCGTGTAACAGAAGAAAAATGATTTCGTGAGGGACGGAGGATGCTGAATACTTTTATCTTGCAGATGAAAGCTGAAAAGGCGTGAGTAAAGGAAATCAGTCGAGAGTGAACAGAACCAGGCAATGACGGACTTTGGGTTCCAGGGTGTTCCTAGGAGCAGGGGCGTGGCGATTGTCTGGGGAGCCCGGCAACTACTGGAGTTAGTCTCTTCGTATAACAGCCAACTGAATGATAAAGCACCAGGGGAGGATGAACTGCATAGGGCAGAAATTCTGAACGAAGCCCTTCAAGTGGATGCATCTCTTAGTACTGCGACGTCAGCGTCATTCGAAGTCTGATTGGATTTGGCCTCTCCAACAGCTACCGCCTCTTTTAATGTGCACCATGTTGGTTTCCTATTGACTGCAACCCGCAGATGCTGTGGCCCGCAACCGAAGCAAGCGGCTTTGCCTTTCTCGCCACCCAGTCATACCCGAGCCATTGGCGGCATGTTCGGCAATTGTCCTAACTTCAACCTGCCAACTATCGGTCTCCAGCTCGTTGACGCGCACTGCTTGAGACATATCAAAGCCTACCAAAACGCAGTCACGCCAACGAGCAACAATCCGATCTTGAAATGAAGAAACAGCAATAATAGTAAGGAAATATAACATGTACTGCTGCTTACGATAATGTGTTCAGCTGTACAGGACGCTAACTCCGGAAATAATTCCCTAGCGGAGACGAAAGGATTATAAATTATAGAACATATGTTTCGCCAAATATATAACAAGAAAGTACTTAAGACTATAGAATTAATAACTCAACACGATGTAAATGACTGCTATGTCTTCTCTCTGTTTAAGGCAAGAAATTACCAATGAGACAATAACGATATTTAGTACCTGTCGGGAAAAACGACGCCGTTATTCCCGTCTTGGAATAACGACCTATATAGCGTGGAATCTTCTGCGATAGTACCTACCCATAATGCTGTTAGTGGTGTCTAAGGTATAGAAACCAAGTACGAATAAAATCCCCGGCAGAGACTATAAAAAGCTACACTCGCTGACAGGATAAGCACTTCTTCCACAGTACCGCATCCTACAATCCATGCTCTATTGAAAAAGCACTTCAACAAGACAAATTATTCAGCGTTTATTTACTCGATTTACCTGTTGTTTACTTATACATGGGAGCGGCCGAGGAGTTCACATAATCACCTCTCGTTTTTGCGCTTACCATCTATACACGCGTCAGTTAAAGCAATATTCAACGATATCAATCAGGAGCCAGTGTGCTATCGACCTGCACACCAATAAACGTCCTTCGGGACGATAGATTATACTCAGCGCACTTGGCAAGCCATCAATCAGTTCAACTATGGTCCCTCCCAAGCGTTCCGTAAGACAAGCTTACATGCAGTCAACGAAAACGCAAGCTACAGAACTAAGGATGAAACACGGCACCAAGTAGCCAATAACACCAACTACTGGCTCATCAGTGAATGATATTTTGGGAATGTGTTTGTAAACGATTATTAGGGTCGCAATGAAACAACCATCTCGTCTACCAAAAAAAATACACTATCACTCTTCGATTAGATATTGTCGATAAAAGTTTTGAGGTTCACTAATGTGGATAATCTTCATTGTAGAACGTGAATCTAGTCCCCAGCGTGGGGTTTCACAGCATCTGTGGTCTCTTGTTTCATGTCTCATCAGGTCTATATATACATATTCGGAAAGACAACAGAGTGAGTGATCGTCTGTGTTCTTCTTATTCTTCGACGTTCGAAGCTCGACAGATCTACTTCTCCCTCGTCTCATTCTTCTAATGTTAACTCATCGGTGTTTACCCGTGGGCACCGTGTGTTGTATGGTTGACACTCCCAAAGTCCAACTCAAACACAGTGTCGGCCTGCTCGCACATGACACGGCGTACGGTTCATAAATATCGCCGCGTGAGGCGGACCATGCCAGTTGGAAGTGAAGTGTAGGGCTGGTATTGTCTGATTCTCTTGAAAATGAGAGATGCGTAATGGCTATGCATAACCGGCATCTAAGTATATGCCTCGACCATTCCGTCGACGGCCTGGTCGTATTGGTCATCTCACGATACTGTATTTGGCATTTGTTCAACGAACAACTGATTCGAAGGGACACAGTTTATAAAGGATAAAGTTAGTATGGGCTCGATGTCGAGGCATAAAGCCGTTGACTCTTCTAGTTCTCGCATACCCGACAACAATGGTTGCGGAGGGCCACGCAGCATGCCTGGGTAAGTTTGAATGGGCTCTCTTGTGCTGCGACTGATTGAAGGCCAGACAGTCATGGCAGCCGTTCAGGCTACGAGTTGCCTCAATTATGATGGGATTCTGGTTGGGAGCTGAGTCATGGCCGCCAGTCCGTACAAAAACCAGTCCGCAATTAAGGTTCAGCGCTCAGTCATCCTTGTGTATGTCACTAAGATCTGTTAACTGAAGCGCATCAGCCTGATGAACCATATCGAGTTTGTTTCTCGACTGGAACCTCGATGTCGTCCTGTGGCGTGGAAGCAGTTATAGTCCTGCATCACGCAAGAGTTGCCGGATATAATCGGCGTGAATCGTATCAGCAGTAAGTATAGTTTTGCGACTTGAGGTGAGGTCAATCCACTGGCAGAATCTCCAGTTCTTCGGGGATAAGCATCTGATCCCTCATATTATTCTGTTGCTCGAGCACGTATTCATGAGCAGGTTCGAGATCCTCAGGGTCGGCCTGGGGCATCGACGAAAACATCTCGCTGACGAGCTCAATATGACTGACAAAGCCGCCGTTCTGGTTAGTCTGTTCTAGAACACGGGCGTCTGCCAGGAAGTCGGCACCCCATACTTGGGGCGGGATAATGGGGTCATCGTGGAGCGCGATTCGAAGGGGCCATTGCAATCTTGGCCACCACTCTTCGTCATCTGGGTTAAACAGTGAGACGATACCCATGATCTCGCGTCGTGCGACACCCTTGAGCCACCAGACATTGTCTAGGCATTTGAGCAGCGCGAAGTAGCTGGCTAGAATAGCCAAGGCGCGGGGTCTCCGGGTCTCCAGCAACTCGACAAAGCGGCGTGATACAGTCGCAAGGAATACGAGAGGGGCACCGGTGTGGGGGATCTTGTGTGCCCAATCCAGTACAGCAATAGCATGCTGATAGGCCATGCGGGTTGACATCTGCGTTGTAAGATTATCGGCCTCGAACTTTTGGACCTCTTCTTCCACACCTACCATGAGGTCACTGAAGAATGTCAAGTCGCCGGAGAGATCTAGATTTAGCGCAGGTTGCGACTCGATAATAGGGATGACGATGCTACTATTACGCAGCCACATCCAGCTCGCCGCTACAACTGCCTTCACACCCTGGAACGAGTGGAACCAGGCCATGGGGAGCGAGTATACGTTGTTTGGCTCGCTCACATCTTCTCGTGCAAAGATACGCGAGGCCGTGGATTGGAAAGCAATTAGTGCTGCTGTTAGGAACAAAGATTCAGCGTTGATCTCGGTAATGCCCTCGCGCAGACTTGCCCCGTATTCGGATAAGGTGGAGGCCATATAGGAATGGCCAGCTTGCACGACTTCGCGATCCCGCGGATTGATGGACCGCATGTGGAGAGCAGCCACCGCTAGTAACGCGTCGGCGACGTAGCCGGCGCCGGAAAAGGCAAGATGGGGAACCGTCTCTCGCCAGATCTTCTCGCTGATGGTACTGACGGGGGAGGAGATGGCCAGGGTCTCGCTCGTGACGGTGATGTAGTGGTGGAGCAGCCTCAGCTCTAGCATGCGGTTCTTGTTCGATCTTGACGGTAAGGGATTAAGGTCTGGGTTTTTGTACATGGGTACGTTGGCGCTGGGGGTGGCGGCCATGGTGGGAGTCGTGTGCTCGGTGGTGTTGGAGGGGCTGCCATCGTGGGCAACAGATGGGGGCGCGGAGGCGGAAGCTGAAGAAGGGGGTCGCTGTATCTCGCTGTCTGACTTGTTCGAAGCAGGTGTGTAGGTGTCTTTGATGTTGGGGTGCTCGAAGTCGCAGGGCACGCCGTGCTTTGAGCAGTTGCCGCAGCGGGGGTGGACTTCATCGCACTTGATTTTCCTGGCCTTGCATCGCTTGCAACCTGTGTATCGGCGGTAGAGTTAGCGGCAGAGGTCCCAGCCAATTGAGTTTCAGGGGGAGGCCGACACGAGAGAAATGCTGTACATACCAGCTCTAGACTTTTTATGTGATCTTCTGGGGGGCATAGTGTTGAACAGTATGCCTGCCTGCGCAGCTACGCGGCTCTGAAGCAATCACAGACTCCCGCAATGCGAGCAGATGGGGCACTAATCAGGAGCTAGAACTAAGAGTACAATGAGTGGACGGCGCCGCCATAAAGGGAGAGGTGGACAAGCAGTGCTCGAGGCATTGGCTCATTGTTTGTTGGCGACGGCCACGCTTAGGACGGAAAGCTGTCAGCTCTGCGCTTTATTATGGTATCGATGGACAAGAGGAGTAACATGTCTAGACAGGAGTCAGAGATAACAGAAACGCAAGAGGAAGGATTCCGATCAGGGTCAGCAACGAGCGGCAGCTAATCCGGCCTTCTTGATCTGTTGGCTTGGCTGATCAGTGAGATGCCTGCCCGTGCCAAGTCATCAATTGCCCACCGGAGCCCGTCAAAGTAGCGGGACAGACGGGAGCTACCAAGGAAGGAGGCTCGACAGGAAGTCAAGGGGCCCTCAGACCGGTGGAAGCGTGCTCGCGCGGGTTTGTCAATTCTCTGCTGCCGGGCAGAACCGAGCTGCGTTGAACAACGGTCTGGGAATTCTACGGTGGACGGGTAGTGGGGAGTGGGTTCCCTGCTGTGGGGAGACGGAGGGGATTCGAGGCGGTGCATATCCTCAATTGTACTCAGTACAGATGGCCATTGCGCCAGTCCAACAAACATCCATGTTCCAAAGTTCCGGGTCGATTCGTCGACGACAGTGCTGTTCGCGCCGTATCTGCCCCAAGGGCTACCTTAGCATCGAAGCTAGAGCTACACCTACTATGTGCTACTTCATGTATGCACCTTCTTGGGTACCTGTAGCACTGCGACCTGCATCTCTGCTGCATCTGCAAGCGGTGCCCGCGGTGACCTGCAGCCTGGCGAGCCTGGGCCAAGGGTCCTTGCCGATAAGTCCGTGCTAGCGAGCGAATAAACGTGTCGGCGCACCCTCCCGCCACGCGAGGTGCCCCGCCCCAACGTTCTTCTGCTGCATATAAGTGGTCTGAGGGGTCTGAAGCAACTAACGGGGACTGCAATACGAATACGAAAATTCTCTCTCACCCCCTTCACCGCGGGAAAACATCAGGTGCCAGTCAAAGGAAGCACCTGCGCCGTCAGATTAACCATGACGACACAGAGCCCATCAAAGCGTTTCTGATCGATCGGTAATGCTTGCAGAGCCTCAGGAATGTCACTTCCATATGTGCACCGCCCCCTTCGCATTCGTCATTCACCAAAGTCCGCATGCCAACATCAACGAGTGGTTTTTTTTGATCAAAACTTGTGATGTAGGTCTTGATGGACCTATAGAAGATCTCAAATACCTATGGACGTAAGCTAAAGGGCCATCGCATTCCTCAAGCCGTCACACAGATCGATCTCTAAGCCTCCATCCACATCAAATCCTACTACCCCTGTGACGCAATAGGTCGCAGACGGAATTCCGTATTTCACACCGCAACTGCCTGTCCCTTTCTCCCTTAACAGGCGTCATCGCCTACCAAGACATTGAAGTGCTGGCTGTCGAACGACTGGCCTGTGGTATCATGTTAGCAAAGACTATCAGATGAGTATTTGAGATAGTTTGACGTACCCCAGGTGACATAGTTAGCTCCAGCGTCAGTGTAGCTGCAGAACGTGACGGTGTCGTCGGCATACGCGCCGAAGATGTTGCAGTCGTACGTGGCATCGTTAGGTTGGTCGTTGCACCAGCTGCGAACTTTGTCAACTTAACGGTCCTTGAGTGACTCTTCACGTCATATGTGTTGTCGCGGCCGATTGGACACGGCATTCCGAATGAAGGGAAGGATACACTTACAAGATGGCAGCATTGTAGCTGCAAGAGATACGGCCGCAGTTGCCGGGTCCGGGTCCGTTGGTGCACTTGCCCTTGAGCTTGTTGAGGTAGCTGATGCCCTGGTTGATGCGATCCACCGAGGCAGGTCCCGGGAGGCCGACATTGCAGATGGTTTGAGTCCAGTCGCGCTCCTCGAGAGAGCGCGCAGCAACGGTGCCGTTGTTGGCATTGGGATCGTCGAGAGGGGCAATACCCTTCTTCTTGCGCTCAATGTTGACCTTGGCGAAGACCTCCTGTAGATGAAGGTTAGAACATGACTCGGGGTACGGTCGAAAACGCGAAAGGGAAGGTACCTGAACAGTGCCGGTGAAGGTGTAATCCTCGCCGCCCTCAACGATGGGCAAGGTCCAGGTGATGTCACCGATGGTGTAGTTGGAGGGGAGGCTGTCTCTGATGGACGTGCCACCCGGCAGCTTGGCCTTGACTCTGCGTTAGCACGTACAAATGACGGCTTCTATCGATTGCACTCACCATGACGGCAGCCTGGGCCAGGGCAGAGGCCATGGAAACGATGGCAAGGACCTTCATCTTGGGCGATGTGTAGATGTAGAATTGATGTATCGTGATAGGTAAACTAAAGATGCCGAGTGAGCAAGAATAAAGCTGAGTGATGTGTGTGAGAAAGAAACGAAAGAAACGAAAGCAGATTACAGCACTGGCGAGCTCGTACTTATGCTAATTCTGCCTCGGCCATTGAATTCGGCAAGCGGATGGGACAATGTGGCAGGCGCACTCGTGATTCCATGCTGAATGACGCTCAGCACGGAAACAAACAATGCATTCAATCACCTAGGTTCTGTGATGCTCGGAGACGCAACGGGATCGTTTTACCCATTGTGCATATCAGATGCAAGGGCCTCGGTTGTTTATTGCATCTGTCTATCATGCAGGAGTTCGCCATCGCGCAGGACTTTTGTCTACAAGCCGAGACGAGGCAAGGGAACTTGATTTGATTACTTGTCAAGGTCCATAGTGGTTGTTGTAAGTGGTTTACAGCGCCAATTGGATGTCAACTGTGATGTCCAGATGAACGGACGAAGAGAAGTCATTCAATGATGTTGCCTTGCATCTGTCCCATATACGAGGTCGTACAACAATCAATAGCGCCAATATCTCCCACCATAATGTGTTCTAGATGTGATAAGCGGTATATTAGATTCAGCATATCACTTTGTTACTCGGCATCATTGACTAAGTTAGTGACGAGCGCGGTGACTGATTCTGTGGTGGCAACAAATCAAACCGGTGACTATCAAATGTCCCTGAGATTCCATATTTGCTGCACTCACTAGCAAAACATGTGGTACGAAATAGGACTTGGTTTTATTACAATGGATGACCGGATCAATCTTCTTGAATCTTCATTATTTGCGGATGTCCCATTGTGCATCGTGTCTTATCTGTCCCTGACCAACTCCTTACACCCATCATATCATCACATCGACAAGATAGTCAGGACAAGAATCGGACTAAGTGAGTGGGCCACTACAAACAAGTGATCGCCGTGATCCAAATAAGATCACTGCTGCGGCAGATATCGGTATCCCAGCCATGAACGATGTGGGAGGGACGGCACACATGTGACTAGCAAAGTCTGTCGAGTGGTCCTTCGAGTCCCACATCAGTCTTGATTGAGCATTCATTTGATTTTTGTTTGGGCCATCTCCTCCCGTGATGACATTCTTATAGTAATTGGAGTACAAGACATTCTCCATGTCACAGTACTAACTGCTGGTAAGGGTCGTAAGGGTCCAGTAATGACTATTATTAGTGTACAGGGAAAGAAGAGAAACCTATGTAACTAGAGGCTGAGGAAGGAGTTTACATACACCGTATCGTGGCCTGTACGCCGCCTGGTCCAAGCGTAGTCAACGCGTTCCGTGACACTCCATATGCTCCATTCTCTGCACTAAGTATGTGTTTACCAAACAGATCTGCTTTCGCGTGTGAGATAAGCGCCGACCACTCACGATAGTGCTCATCGACTTCTTTATATTAAGAACGGAAGTTCCAGACCGATAGCACAAGGCTCATCATCACGTGGTTAGCAATTCGCAAGGTGTTCGCAGATGCCATTCTCTTTATGTGGTGTTTCCTCGATGATGCCAGCTTCCTCGAGAGCCCTGTTTGAAGCTAGCCAAGATCGAGTGCGCGGAGTGATTCGAATGTCTGTTACTACAAACTCATATACTCTTAAGCTTTAGATCCGTTGGTACAAACGGGGGCAGCATGTGAAAGTGGAAAACGGGGCCACAAGAGAGTCAAGGGCGCAACAGCTTCGTTCCACTAGAGGTCGATCTCAGCACGAAGATACTACTCAGCCAAGCCAAGTGCGGCACAGTACCAACATTAAGGATTGGTAAGATTCTGGCGCCCACCGTTTGCTGGAGGTAGGCTTCAAATTGAATGCCCGGCTTTAGGGTAGCATTTGTCAAATAGGGTCTTTACTAACCCAGTTTTGTCAGATATTGGTTCAACTCATTTTCATATTGGGCCCATAGCAGTTGCATTAGTATACACGAATGATCACCTGGGTCTTGCACCCTCTAGTCCCACATCTCTGCAAGCGACGCAGAGTCATAGGCTGTTCGAATCACTTTGTAGCCTTAACGCCAGCATGCTGTGGCGACTCTCGTCATAAAGCCAATCAGAACAAGACTGCATTCCTCTCCGTTTTCTTCTCAAGTCTTGTCATTAAAATTTCGGAGTGCTGAACGTCCAGAGGAACTCGTGAGCTTTTGCACATCATTGTGTATGAGGGACAGGTCTGACTGCCTCCAGCCAATCCGTCATTTTACTGCTTTCTCCGCCGCTGGTTGCTTCAAATATCTCCACGTGAAAGAGTCGTAGATTTCGTGGCCGTCGAGTGAGATGAGTGAGCAGGAGAGAACCTGGAAACATGAAGGAGATCAATATGATGTAGGATACGCATGGATGATCAAGGTTGAGGTAAGTACATTCGATGTCTTGGTGCTTTGGGAGTCGACGCTTCCCTGCTCGGCTCGTGACGAAGATCCCGAACACAGAAATAATGCAGGCCACCGTTCCGAAAAAGATACTGACTATCGTTTCTGTCGAGAGCGACATGTTTGTTGACCATGACAGATAATTGTTCCGTGATACAACCAGTGCTTTATGTTCTGAGATAGAGTCTTCTGGATTGGCAAACGAGAACCGTATACTAATTGTATGCTTAGATTGATCACTGGAGAAAGACACACTATCGTAGGCCATAAGGGCTGTATATATATCCCGTGGGTGATCACCTTGATCTGTTCATTTATGCACGTAGGCCCTATAGGCTACAGATCAGAGTGATCACATCGCGCACATGAATAGTCCCTTCTTCAGTGATATGTATCTACCCTGTATATGCATTATCCCATATATCCTTAAATAGCGAATGTAATGGCCTGTTGGCCTGTGCCCGACAACCGTACCAGCCCCAGTCAAATCCAATAAACGCTAGTCCAGCTGTAGTTGAGATACCGTACTTTCCCAATGCTAGAATATCTTCGAATAGAGAAAGAACAACCGCATTGTTGTAATTTTGCTGCCGATATGCCGTTGAGATGCCCTTTAAACGTTGGAAATCTCAAACATCGGGTTTTTTACACGTCGAAGCCTCCTTTCGCTGCGAAAGTAGCGTTGTCCAGAAATTGTATCTTAACTACAGCTATTTGAACTTGACAGGCCCTGGTACGGAAGAGAGCGCTTCATATCAAAGCACACTTCGATGACAAAGACGAGTATAGTCGTAATTGGCGGAGGACTTGCCTCAGCAAGTTGTTTGAAGGATGTTCCTAGATTTCCGGAGACGATGTGGATCATGTTTAACAGTAAACTACACTGCCGACGGTACAGCGTCCGGAGTAATTAGATCCGAAACGATATCAACTCTGGCGTCTGGGTGGTCCCAACCCCCTTGCAGAGAATACGATTAAACAATTGCCTGTCCACATCCAGTCAAGCACCTTTGAGAAAGAGATTCTTCAAGATCCGCTGTGGTTCAGTGACGGTATAGGCAGTACACGCTGAACGTCCTCCGGAGATATCTTTAAATCTAGTAGAGTGTCTCAAAGTCGTCTTCTGAGGGAATCCTAAGTTCCTCAATTTTACATTGAAATAGCACTAAAGTATTAAACAAGGGCTCAAAGACAATAACTTAAGAATGAACCCCGACGGAGACACTTGGTACCAACAAGGTCGATGTGGCAGTTTGACGAGTGGTCCTTGCACCATTGTGAGTTTTGTGTGTAATTTGATACGCAAGTCATGATTGGTGTTTTGATGCTGAGTTTAACATTCGTTGCCGTCGAACATTTCATTGACTGGCTGCCTGAGGCGCTCTTTTACAGATTCCAACTGAAATGCGGCACCTATCCAATATGCTGCAGGCACTACGTCGTCCAGTTGATCCAGCATTCATTTCTTCGCCCGAAGGAGTGGGCGTGGACTTTAGAGGGAGTGTTTGCAGCACTGAAGAATAGACACAGGAAACAGACCACGGCTGACGGATCGGGATAGTATAAAGCATAGACTTTGAACCGCTCCGTCGCCTAGGCACCTCACGACCTGGCAACCGACAAAGGCATCCAGACAGCCCCGCAACTCGGGGGGTTTATAGTGTACAATCATATGGGATTGGGATTGGTGCGAGCGTCAGCTCGTTACCCCGTGATATCGGGCGAACGAGTATTTGTACCCTCCTCTGATCGCCGAGTTCTTGTCTAATTACTTCCTTGCACGCATTGTGAGCATTAACATCACTAACATCATCGCGACCGTACACTCGAGCCAAGACGTCAGCACGCCCTGGATAGAATCTCTCTACATACAGAAGGCAGCCCATATTCTCACATACACATCATCGAGTCGCCTGTCAAGCCGCACGCTGAATATCGCAATACCACTCAAACGCACCATCACTGACCATTTCCTGCATCCAACATGGTTTACATCATGACCTACAACGTCGATGGCGCGTGCCGACATGGCGGTTCGCCCCGTGCAATCGGTGCTGCGGCCTGTTGTTCGATGAACCGCCGCGACGTTTGCCATGGCTGGATAGTGAGGAGTATGAAGGCCCACCCTCGGCCGTCGAGTCAAAGGGTTGCGCTCTTCGCTATCATCCTGGCTCTGGATTCGACTCTGAAGAGACACCGCAAGTTGCGCGACCATCCGGACCTCGACGTCGAGATCCGCAGTGCGAGTCGTTTTGCGGTTAGATGCATGTGAGTTTACACGCTAAACCCAGAGAATTAACAGAGAATTGCCTCTAAGACATGTTCCTTAAACGTTAGGTACTGAGCTGACGATGTGTGGTTCATGTGTAGGAACACATGGGTACACAATTGCGCCCGAAACGGATGGCGACATTCCGACGGCGCTCGAGTGCGTGATCGAGATCTCCTGGAGTTGGCTTTTGATCTTCACAATAACGTCAAGCTGTTGGGCAGCGTGACGTATACCCTCGTGCCGCGATACCGCAACCAAGATGCCGAAGTGCGCTGTGAAGACACGCTCGATCGAATGGAGGGGATCGAGCCAGAACTCAAGTTGGAGTATTGAAGTGTTACAGGAGCACGAACCTGAACGTGTTGAAAACACTTCCTTGCGGGATATGTTAATCGCGGCAAAAATTGGCTGTTGGCAGTGATTAGTTTGATCACAGGTTGGGATGTTTCCCAGGGGCGCGATCTTGGCTGCAATGGCGTTCAAGTAGTTAGGAAGGTCTTTCTGAAGTCATCTGCCCTACGAAGCATTCTTCGTCCTGGACATAACGGCCTTGGCAGAGTGAGGGGACTCAGACCGTTTTCGTGACATGCCAAGGTCAGAAAAACATTGCGCTCGAAGGCGGAACAGGTAGTGGATAAACGTCGTCAGCGCTGATCGACTTGAGGCAACTGGGTTTGTCTTGACGGTTTCTCATTCCTAGTTCTTGATAACACTTGAGGCTGAAGGTCAGAAGAGAGTATATATTGACGGGCGTTCTCAATCAATTTATCACATGATTCCTTCTGTGTTTAGTCCGTCAAGATCGTAGAGGTAGTGATCGAGCAAGGCCTGTTAAGCGTTAGAGAATAAATTCCATTGCGTGACACCGGATTGCCAAGCCTACCCAATCCACGCTGTCAGACCCATCAATCATTTGCGACATAGCGCCCGCAAATTGGAAATCGGGACTGAATCCTGTCACGTAATTCTCTTGTAAGGGCTCCTGAGCAGAAGTAGCAGAAACGACACCCCTGTGCTCGTCAACTTTCCGGATCATCAACCCTAGGGCAAGCGAAGCAATGTGCGCCTCAGACGATCCAGCACTGTTCGCGACCCAGATTTTCCGCGAGACCTCGAGTGCTTCATATTCTCGTCTTTGAAGCTGCAGTTGCTCTGTCGTCTCTGTTTCGGGTTTCTGTAGTTGCATGGAAATGGAAAGATCTAGACAGATGGTCATGGCTGCCAGTAGCCAGTCGTGAACAGGTAGGGTGTAAACCATCCATCGATCATCATACAATCGCCCTCCCGGGTCGCATGCTTCGAACAGATCAGCCTGGCGATGTAGCATGGCAAGCGCGGCCTCAATGCAGGTGTTTCTGGATCGGTGAGAGTGGTCAAGACCTTGGATTCGGGCTTCGTAACTGATAAATCGTCGGTGGAGAATAATGAGCGCCTTATGAAATACGTTCTCGATTGTCGCGCGTTCGATCATTAGCTTGGAAGTATCCAGAAATGAACGACTGACATCCCGAGACTTGAGCACGTCGGGAAGTCTGTCATATGCGCCATTCATTTCATCGTGTAGACTGGTGATCTTGGTGTAGGAGTCGACGGTGGACTCAAGGAGTAAGGACTGCGTATGACCGACTATTCTTTTGAATGCCAGCATGACTGGGTGCTTGCTGATGGAATAACGGACGGGCGTTTGTTCAGACAGCGCCCGCCCTGGTGGGACTGTTGTCATATCGCGACGGAGACTACACATACGGGATAAGTATTGAAGTCCATATATCGCAGCGGGGTCTTAGTCCAGAATACGAGTGTAGCGTGGCATCAACCAAGCGAGATAGGGATTTTATGCTAGTTTCTGCTTTTAGGCAGAAAGTTGGAAATACTCACTCGGAATATTCTAAATTAGATGGTACTCTTGTATCGCAGCATTCAGAGGGAATCATGCTTGGAAACCCTGTTTGATATGACATGAGCGAGTCCAGTTGTACGATGTTAAGCCAGAGTCTTCGCCGCATCTCGCCATCGAATGCAGAGACGCGAGGGAGTCTGCTTGGGTCGCGGTGGTAGCCCATTCGGAATGCCAATCGGATGATTGTGCCCAATTCGAACCATAAGTTGACGGCTGGCTGATCTTGACTCAGCATATAGCTGAGTAAGTGAAGCACAAATGCCTCTAGTGCGTATTCGTTGGCGGTCGCATACTTTCCGAGCATGAGACATTGCGCCGCTCTTCGCTGAAGATCGTGTAGGGGAGGGATTGATCGGTCCACCTCGGTCGGGTTAAATATCGTGTGCGAGGCAGCCATGACGCTCAGCATAGAAAACACTAGTGCAGTCCAAAGAGGTGGCGCAGACATAGGATCCTTCCAGAAACGCTCATACTGACAGAAGTTATTAGATTGACTCAACGTTCGCTCAGTGTGCGTAGACAAGTCTCACCTCTTCCCTAAATTTGACGGGATGGACGATTCCTTCACGATGATGTCAATTAGTCTCTCGCCAAATGCTATCCAAAATCGAGAAACTGACCAGTAACGTAGGTGCCGGATGTGAAGTACTTGGCCAAGAGTTTGTCATATATCGGTTGAGACGGTAGTGAGGTCAGTATCTCTGCGTAAGTAGCGCTTGGGACAGAGTCAAAGAGGTAACTCGCGTCGTGTAAGACACGATCTTCGACGTCGTTCAACTCTTTTTGTTGATTGGCAGCAGAGATATGTTCCCGAACCTCCTGGATATCTTCAAGAATTGATTGCCAATGACTTTTATCGATGTAATTGACCTGCCCGTCGCCTGTCTCTTGCACATGAGGTGTCTCAGAGACCAATGATGTGTCGGTCTGGTCCTCGCTGTTCGGAGTTAACGCCAGCCCGTCTAGCCTGAAACTGGATTTGGTTGAGGGTGAGATCATCCCATCCGATGCTCTGACAGACGCATTTGCACCGCTGGCAGGATGTACCACTGCATTTCCTGATAGGAATGAAGACACCAGCTTCTCCAGGGTGTTGAGTCGGGCCTTCATGTCTTTCTGCTTGGACGCAGTGGGATTGGCCCGGTTCGCGTTTGCAGCATAGTGGCATAATGATTGCTTATTACGTTTTATACAATTCTCGCATGGAAGCCCACGGTTACATTTCAGCCTGCAAACCCACGTTAGATGCTTTTCGGAGGTGTTGTGTTGTGAAACTCGTACTTTCGTAGCCTACATTGTTCGCATGAGACGGGTCGGCGATTGCGCTTCTCAATGCTCCTAGGTGCTGGATCCATCGCGACGGTTGCGACCACGAATGGGTCTGTCTACCTGGACGGGCGTTTGCTCAAGCGGATCGAATAGCTGGAGACAGACCAATGGTCGTATCCCGGATACTGCGATATAACAATGACTGAGCAGCCTATAACTCGCAAATGGTACGCTACTGTAATGAAGAAGTCAGATGCATCCAACGCATTCATTGAAAGACGCGACGGTGTTGACAAGATTATCATGTCTTGTCTTTGAAGGACGGTCAGACTTGGCTCCGCTGGGCATCTGAAAGCTGCAACTGAAGATGTCATTTTAAGCTCAATCGGCCTGGCAGAGTTGATCTGTGCTCAAAGAGACGCGGGGATATTAAATCCGCACATACATAACACGAATTGGCGTCATAGCAAGTCTAAAATTAGACGCGAAAACAGCTATGATCAATGAACCAATTAGATCTATGTTGAATTCCCGTTTTGGATAGTCTATCTTGATGTCCCTTTCACGTTGATAGTCGAGACTTGAGATCGCAGTTAAAATTATGCTGCCCTCAACAGGCGCATGTAATGAAGGCATCTACGATGCGCAACGAAAACGTATCTAAGTATATAATGAGGAACAAAGAAGTGAACATAAGTAAGAATTTCCCTAGATCGTAAACTGGAGACAAATCTTCAAAGTCCCATCAATGTACACCTTCCTTCCATCACTATAATCCCTTGGCCAGGCCTGCTCCTATGGGCTACATCGTATTATCATTATGTCCAGAGCATCTGCCGTCCATTGAGTTGAGTCTGAATGTATCTGAGAAAATGTCACGATCTGTCTTGTGCCCCTGAATTCTCCGCTTGCAGGGCAGGCTCGCCGGACCAATAGAAGCGATTGCCTTGTAATTACAGGGCCTTCAGCGCCACACTATTTGTGCTTCGCTCTCGTTGGGTACACACACTGACAATCCCGCAGTTCCGTACCAGGGCCTGTCAAGTTCAAATAGCAGTAGTTAAGATACAACCTTTGGACAATGCTACTTTCGTATCGGAAGCTGCCGTACCAGATCTAGCTGGGTCCAGAAAATGGTTGTTCTACAGTTAAGCGCTCGTTAATTACTAATATACTGTTAAAACGCAATTTGCGGTTAAATTTATTAACGCTTAAATTAATTAACGTTAAAATAATTTTAACGCGAAAGTCGTTTTAACGCTTTTTAATCGGTTTATATTTAGTTAGTTTCCGCGTATAGCTTACAATTATAAATGCGTTAAAGATATTAAAATATAATTCGGGTTTTATTTTTTGTTTTTTAACCTTAATATTATATTAATTTTATTTACGTTTTACTACGTTATCGCTTTTTTTATTTATATAAATTAAAGTACTAAATAAAATAATTATATATTATTATCTTTAATTAATTTATTTCGTTATTTCGGTATTCGTTTTTTTTGTTTTATCGTATTATGCCGTTTTTTCGTAATATTTAGAGCCTTTGTTAATATAGCGGTTATTACGGCCATATAAACTAAGCTCGCGGCTTTTTAAACTAAAGCTAAAAAAGCAAAAGTAAATATATAGTAGACGTAATTTAATACTTAAAAAAGAATTTAATATTGCCGTTTTATTATATAATTCGAGCGAAGTAAATTGCGTTTTTATTTATATAAAGTATTAACTATATATATTAAATAAAAAACATCGACTTCGAATAAGGCCAACCCTTTTATTAACCCTAAAATCGTACGTTAAATACTTTATTTATAATATAATATTTTAAGTAATTAGATTAATTAATAATATATTAATAACTTGATACGATTACGACTATTATTACGACTACTTTAAACCCCCCTGCTTTTATTACTACTTTTGCTATTACTTTTATCCCTTTTTCGGCCGATCCGACTTTTTCGGCTAATATTAATATAAATAAACTTTTTAGCGTTTTGTTTAGTTTATATATAACGTAATTATTAACTTTAATTTAATAGCACTAGGCTTAACGTGTTAAAAAAAAAGCGCCGTGCTTTTAAAAAAACGGCCGAAATCGATAATTTCGATAAAAAATTCGACAAAATCGAAAATAAGGCTAAAAAACAAAAAGCTCGTTTTTTTTTTTACGTACGCTAAGTATATAACGTTAATTATAAGCGTATATATTTAAACAACGTTTAATTTAGTTTAATAAAAGCATTTTTTAAATAGTTTTTAAAAAAAAGCCCGCCTTTAATAATTAATAAATACGGTAGTTAATAAAACCGTCGAGCTTAATAGTAAAGTAGCCGTAAAAGCTTAACGTTAAATAAAAAAATATTATCGTCGTTTATAATACGAAATACTTAAAAACAATTTCGTATATATACCTTATTTTATAACCCGGTTATATAATATTTATCGTATAGTTTTAAAAAATTAACGTTTAATGAAATTAGGATATATATTAATAATTATTCGTTTATAAAAATGGACTTAACGTTATATTAAATTTAATGCTTTTTTCGCCGATTTGCTAAATTTGTAAGTTATTATACCAAATAGCGTTTTATTATTAAAAATTTTTATTTAATAATTTTAGGACCGCTTTTATTTTTTTTTTAATTATTTAAAAACAGTTATAAATAATAAAGCTTTAAAGCTTTTAAATAAATACTTTTATAAGCGTAAATTATTTAACTTATTTTAAATAAAATAGTTATAAATATTAATAAATAGTATATAAAGATCTAGACGTAGTTAATATTCGAAGCGGTGTATTATATACGCAAAGTTAAAAAGAATTCTTTTTTTAAAAATAGTACTTAAAAACTACGTATTAAGCGCTATAAAGGCATGCCTTTATATGCTAATTTTAAAGATATTTCGTACGTATTTATCCTAATATATTAAACAGTTTAAATATTACGTATATTGATTTAATAAATTAAACGGGATTATTTCGCCGAAAAAAATATAAGCATAAAAAAAAAAAAAGGCTAAAACCGTTAAAACCTTCGACTAAATCCTTATTTATATTAAAATGCTAGCCCTTTTTTCTACCGATTAGTTACTGTGTTTGTTTGTTTGTTTATTTATTTGTTTCCGTTTTCGGCCTAGGTAGTAATATCTTTTTACTTGTGTAGGCTAGGTGGCGTTTCGGTATTTATTATAATGTTTTTTTCCCCTATTTTCTTTTTAGATAGGGGTTTTTTTTCGGGGTATTATTAGCTAAAAATACCCTTTTGCTTTTTTTTTTTTGCTTTATTAATTCATTTTTTATTTTTAGTGATTTTGTTTTTATCGTGTAATATTTTTATTTATTTACGCAACTTTATATATAACGAAATAACGTAAAAAAAAATATATATAGGTTAAATAAATTAAATAAGCCTTGTTTTTAAGTTTTTCTTTTTCGTAACTAAATTATAGCGTTTTTTTAAGGATATTTCTTTATTTATAATATAAATTACCTAAATACGTATTACTAAACGTTAGAATTTATAGTAATTATTAATAACGTTAAAAATTTTAACCGAAAATAAGTAAATAAATCGAATATATTAGCTAGAACTTTTTTTAAAATATTTATAATTTATTACGAAAATTTCGCGGAGTTTTTATTATTAATTATTATTAACTTTATATAAAATAAAAAAAACTTTAACAAAATTAAACAATTTTAACTAAACTTTAATTAAATTTAAAAAAACTTTAAATTTAATTACTAAATTGCCTATACTTAAAATAGCTACCAGAAAAGGATATATTGCTTCGGAACTTATTTTTATAATATTAAAATTATTATAACACGTTTTTTTTTAACGACGAGCTTGTTTTTTTTAATAACGATGAAGTTTAAAGCTATTTTAAAGCTATCGTAAAATAAAAATAATATATAGATTTTTAAAAGGGCGGTCGAAATATAGCTTTAAAAGCTAAAAATAACCTCGTTATATAACTAAAGCGCTAGCGAAATAGTAAATAAAAGTTAAATCGTTAAAAAATCGAAACGTAAGCTAAAAACTTATAAAAAAAACCGTAAAATTTATTATTTTCGAGTAAATCGCCTTTAAATTTTATATACGATATTTCCTTTTAAAATAATAATTAAAGCTATTATTAAATATCGGTTTTTAACGCAATATTTATTTAATTTTATTACGTTGTCGGTAATACTATTAAATAATATTAATAAACGTTACGTAATGGGCGAAACTGCTTTTAAGCCCTTTAAACGTACTAAAAAGCCAACTTTTGCTAATTAAAACGCGTTTATAATTTAATTTTATAAACAAAAAAAAATTTATAATAAATAGCCGCTTAATTCCTCCTACTCCTATAACCCTTTTTTATATATTTTTACGTACGCGCGGTTATATATTTTTTTTTTTAATTATATTACGATTAAAATCCTATTATTAAATTTATTTTGCTTTAATTTCTCCGCGTTTGTATTAACGTACTATTATAATATTTTTTATTTTAAATCGTCGGATTAACTGTTTAGCTATAATAGCTCGTATAAAACGTAAAACGCTTTATTGTATACGTAAACAATCTATAAAAAATCGCGGCGTTAAAAACATATTTTTTAACGATAACCCGGTTATTAATGGCAATAATACTAATAACGCCTTTAAATACCCCGATTACCCTAATTTTCTTAATTTCGTTACTGTAAGTTTTTTTTATTTCCCGCTATACGTTATTTATTATTATAATTGTATATTAACAAAAACCTAACAGAATTTTGACTTTATCGAACTAAATTAAACTATTCGCGATATAAATAATGCCGTTAATACGATTTTCGACTTTTTTAACTTTTTTAATAATAAAAAACTTAAATAAACAACTTAAAACGAAAAGCTTTTAAAAATCGAAAAACTTAAACAATTTACCGACTATTAAAATATTATTAAAAATCTTTTTAAAAATAAAATATCCGAAAACGAAAATAATAAGCCGGCTTTTGATATAAACGATTTTTTTTTTTAAAAATCGCTATAACTATAAATACCTCGATAATCGAGCCTAATATTACTATCCTAATTTTTAAAATTTCCGTATTTATCGAGCTTAAAGTTTTTAATAGTATAATAAAAATATAACGTAAAACTATTTAAAATATCGCCGATAAATCTAAAAAGGTTAACGAATAATATACCTTTATACCTTTGTTTAATATATAAATAGCATTAAATATTTAGGCCTAAACAAACGGTATTTTTAATACTATATATCGCGGTTTAATCTAAATTTTTAAAAGCTATATTAATAATAACTAAAATATTGCCTCGCTACCCGTTATTGTTAATACTTTTAAAAAAACTATCCGCTAATACTTATTTTTACTAAAAATAAAAAAAACGCCTATTTTTTTTGCGCCGAAAAAATAATATTTAATCGCTAATTATTTAATATAGCTCTCGTTTAAAACCTTTATTTTTTTAACTTTTATAATTATATTTAAAAATTAATATTTTTAACCCTTTTTAAAAAACTATATTTCGATATAGCTAAATTTATTATTAAATTTAAGCATTTTTAATAAACAAACGTTTAAATTTCGTTTATACGCTTAATTTTTAAACAGTTTGCTTATTTTTAATAAAAACTACGTATTAGCGAATTAATTTTTTTTTTAATATCGTTAAATATAACTATTATAATTTTATATATTTTATTTACGCTATTAACCCGATATTAGTATTTACGTTTTATTATTATAACTAAGTTATAAAAGTTTAAAAAAAGAAAAGTTTTTTAAATGCTCGTTTTTTTTAAAGCAATAAAAAAAAAAAATTATATTATATATTAAGCCTTTTTTCAAAATTAAGCAAATGTTTATATATATAAAATAAATAAATATAAGCATTATTAAAAAATACCCCGATTTCGATACTGTTTTTAATAATAAATATTTTTTAATTAAAAATTAAATATTTTATATTTACGAAAGCAATATTTAAAATATCGCAAACTGCGTTTATATTAATTATACGTTTAAAAATTCGATAAAACTGCTTAATAATAATTTTATTTTATAAAAAGCTAAAATTATTATCCGTTGAAAGCTTAACGTTATTTTAAAACGTATTTTGTTTATAATTAAAACTATTTTTATTCGTAATAAACTCGAAATAATAAAGTTTATACGCAAAGTTTTCGTTAAATTTTTCGACCGTAAAAATATTTTTATAATAACGGTTTTATTAATTTTTTTCGCTAACGGTTTTGGTTTTTACCGAATTATATATAAATTTATTATAGGTATTTATTATTCGGTCGTTTTTTTTAAAAAATCTAAAAAGCTTAAACAAATAAATATAATATTATTAATTTTAAGTTTTTATACTTTAAACGATAATAAAGTTTAAAAACAAATTAATAATAAGCTTTATAAGTTTAAAAAAAATTATGTCGTAAGTATTTATAATTAAAAAACTTACGTATTAAATTTAATTTTTGTTTTATTTAGTAATTTTTTTTAATAATAAAACAATTTAAACTTTCGACGCCTTTAAGTAAAATAAGGTTACTAATAATATAAGGCAAAATTATTAATTAATTATAATAACTTTAAATATAATTTTTTAAGTAATAAAAATAAACGTTATTACTACGAAATTATAAAATAAAAACGTTTTTTAATTATATTAAAAACGAAAAAACTTATAAAAAATACGATAATTATATATAATTTCGTAATTAAAACCTTAGATTTATTTTTAATATTTCCGGCTTTTAATATTATTAAAACCAAACTTGTAAATATTATTTATTTAAAATTTAATAGTTTAATTAAGCTTTTATATTTATTAATTATCGATTAAATATTAACTTTTATTAGCGTTATTAAATACGTTAAAAAATTATAAACTTTTTTATATAAACAGGTTAAAAAATTATTTAATTTTTTAACTATATTATATAATATTTATTAATTAAATATAATTGTTAATTGATAATAGTTTTTGTTTTTTTCCGTTTTTAGCTAAAAAAAAAATCTAAATATATTAAAATATTATTTTTCCGCTCGATTATAACTATTTTTAATAATAAATTACTCCGTTTTTTTAATATAAAGTATAATATCGGTCCGGTCGATATTTTAATTAAAATATTAATTAAAAATATCCGTATTAATGCTTTTTTAATAATTAATAAACTATTTGTTAAAAAAAAAATCGTGTTTTTTTTAATAACTAAATTAAATATAATCGCCGACTTTTTTAATTTATAATTAACGCTATAACCGGCTTTGTTTTAATGTTTTAACGTAATAAATTAATTAAAACAATTACTACTATAGCCGCTAATATTCCTATTATTACTAATAAAACAAAAGCTATTAAAAGCGGTTAAAAAAGTATTTTTACAGCTTTTACTATATAATTAATTAAAGAATTCGAGGATTTTACTATTACTATATAGTTTATAAAATTAACGACAATTAAGTCGTTAAAATATAAGCTTTATCTAAATCGACCTAACGTTTATATCGGTTTATATTATAAAAATATTATAAACGAATATAGTTTTGTTTTTATTGTAATAGTAATAGTTCTTAAGCTTAAATATAAACTTTAAAAACGAGTTATATATATAATAAACTACCGGTTTTTCGAAAAAAAAAATTTTATTTAAAAAAATTTTGCTTAAATTATCCGCTTTATTCTTTTCGATATTTATAATAAAAAATATCCCGAATTAATTTAACAAATAAAAACGATTTACAAAATTATACCCGTTTTTTTTTCGTTAATATTAAAAGGTAAAAATAAGGTTTTTAATATCGTTATTATTAATACCGATTTAAATAAATTACGTAATAAAAAAACAACTTAAAACTTAGTTTAAAGCTTTATTAATTACTAAAATATAAACATTATTACCCGATTTAAATAAAAGTTTATATTTAGCTTTAAACTCTTAATTAAAAAGTTTATAATAAATAATTATTTCGTTTTTTCGCTAATTATAACGTATAAAACAATATACGGATATAATATTATTATTATTAAAAATAAACAAGTTATTAAATAATAAAAAGAAGTCTTTTAAATTAATATATAAATATTATATCTTTTTTATTTTTAATATATTATCGGTAGTTATAAGTATTTTCCAATATTTAAAAAGGTATAAAAAGGCTTTAATATTATATTAATTAAGGACGGCTTATATATCCTGTTTTAAAATATTTTAAAGTATATATTATTACGTACGACTAGCGCAAATTTTTTTTAAGCCTTAACTACTTTCGGCTAACTATTTTGCAGAAATCCTATTTAATAACGCTTTCGTATTATTAAATAACGGGGCTAATATATTATATATAAAAATAAAACTAGCGGTTAATATTTAATTAATCGTTATAGTCGTTTAGATTATATTTTTACTTATAACGCGGTTTAAAGTACGTAATTATATAACCGAATTACTAATTGTTTTTATATATTTTAGTTTGCTTTAATTTAAAACTAATATAACTAAGTTTTAACAATTTCCGTATTTTTTTCGTTATATTACTTTTAATTATAACGGGAAAACTAAACACTTTAATTAGCTTTATTGTTTATTGTTTCGAGCTTTTAGTTATTATCGGCTTATTTAAAATTAAAAGTTTAAACCCGTATATAATTACTTTTAAAAAAAACAAGCAAAACAACTAAACACTATTTAAAAATACCTAAAACAATTAAAACAATAAGGTCTTTTATATCGACTAAAACTTAGGATTTATATAAATAATATTCGGTTTTAATAATATATAAAAAATATAATATGCTTTTATTAATCGCAACAATATATATCTTTAGCTATAATATAGGCCTAATATACGATACTATCTAAGATTTGGATTTAAATATAAATAATCCGATAGTATAAATAACGAAAATAAATTATTAGCCTAGCTAAATAATTAATTCCGACTTAATATATTTATTATTAATAAATTTTAATTTCCCTTATTAATTCTAATAAACTGCCAATAATAGGTATAGGCCCCTAAACGCGCTACAGCCTAATAAATTTTAACGCTATAGCTAATAATTAAAATACGTTTTAACGTTTACGCATTTTAACGTTTAAGATTTTTAACGTTAAATTTTGCTTTTACGCTTAAATTAACCCTACGCGTAATTTAATTAAATGCTAGTTCTTATATAGAAATGGCCTATACGTTTATAGCTGGCCAACTATAAAAATGCAATTGTTTTACTATTGATTAGACCTACTGGCCCCTGGTACGGTGGTTTTAGCGTGGTAAAAACACGACGTTTGCGATTTCTAACGTTTAAATCGCTTTCCAACGGCAATTCGGCAATGCAGTAATATGGTTGTTCTTTCTCTATTCGAAGATATTTTGGCATTGGGAAAGTACGGTATCTCAACTACAGCTGGACTAGCGTTTACTGGATTTGACTGGGGCTGGTACGGTTGTCTTGGAACTTAGTAGAGCTCTATTACTTGTCACGCAAATCTACTATCTACGTCGTATGGAACTGTTCTAAGTCTGAGGGCCAAGAGACGTGTGAAGTTGACCCCATTGGGTTCGATACTCCTGGCCGACGAATATAAACTTTATGACAGCGTATTATATCCTCTCCATTAGACTTATTATAAAAAAGAGAAAGGGTAGTTCCACGACATCTTCACTTTTGTTGTGTCTTTGTTCACCGCTTCAAGTCATTGTCGACAACGTCAGCCAATATGGCTTGGTTGTGTTTTCCAGCCTCAATGCGAGCGCGATAGATCTTACGCGTGTCAGCTTCAGTCTGACGAGTAACCCACCACGTGAACAGTGTCAGAAGCGCGCACGTAGCCACAAGCCCGGCAGTGATACCGTACGGGATCGTGTAGTGAGGCGCATACATGCTCTGGAAGATTTGAGGACCGATTGCACCGCCGATCTGCCCATAACTATTGACGAAGCCGATTGAGAATGCGGAACCAGTTGCTCGGCTTGTCGTCTGCACGCGCCAGGGCCACATCAGGGGATACCACGCCACAGTGACAGCATTCGCAACTAACGTCGCTGCATAAACACCACCGATACTCGGATAAGCCACTAAAACACCGTATGCAGCGATGATAATGATTAAAAAGGTCAGGGGGAACAGCGGCCGCGGAATTCTTCCTTTGTCGGCGATCCATCCCGTAACGCCTATCACGATCAAGCCGGTGATTGAGATTGGCAGATTCAACAGCTGAGCTTGAGCGATTGTTCTAATAATAGTGTCAGTTCATATTGTAGTAGCTTCTCGAAGAACATGCTTGCGAATGGACATACGTGAAGCCCAAGTTTCCAATGACAGTTGACTGATAGAAGCGGACACCTTGAGTGCCCACCGTGAAGAATGCCCAGATAAGGGTGAAAAGCCATAGCCGCTGATCCTTAAGAGAAGCCCAGATTTCGCTGACCCTGAAGTCTTGTTCCGCCGCTCTCGGGGAATTTGCGGGGAGACGGGCTTGGATAAATGCCTTTTCTTTATCAGACAGCCATGACGCAGTTTGAGGAACTATTGAGAGTCAGAGATTAATTAGAAACTGCGAACTGCAACCAACTTACAGTCTGGCAACAAAAACCAAATTGCAATACCGACTAATATTGTTGCAACTGCTTCGGCGAGGAACAGCCTATGGAGACTGTCAGTCAAAGTAATCTTGCGAGCTTCACGCATGCTAAGGGGGGAACCTCTTACCATTGCCATCCCGAAAGCCCACCCGCTCCAGAAGCCAGATCGAAGGCGAAAGCGAGGACGCCACCAATGATTCCAGACAAGTTGCCACAGATGTCTGTGTTTATTAGCGCAACGTCTGCAAGGTCAGAGATGAAAGGAATACTCACAGAAATAGAGTAGGCGAATAGTCATTTCATCAGGCCGATACCAATAGGTCATTTGCAAGAGGACACCAGGGAACATGCCCGCTTCTGCGAGCCCAAGGAAGAAGCGCGCAGCGTAGAGGCCCTCCTTGTTCTTAACTGGAACATGTAGTAGCAAGACGATACCCCAGGTAACCATGATTCGGGCCTGCCAACGTGATGGTGAGAACCTTTTCAGCAGCAAGTTCGAAGGAGCTTCCGCCACGACGTAGGGAATCTGAAGAAAATCATGTCAGTCGAACCCATGTTTCGAAGCAGTTAGATGTGTTCCTTACATAATACAGGACGGTGACAAGAGCGTAGGCGTTAGAGGACAGGTTCAATTGAGTAAGGATGTTTTCCGGCGTTCCTTTGTTCATGATTCGAGCGTTTGAGACCTATAGTACGTATTAGAGAATAACACGAAATGACTTCCCATTTTACTCACATTGTCAACGTCAAGTCCCTTGAACAAGAACATGAGAGAGCACAAGGGCATCAGATGCCAATCGATCCGACGCAGCAGCTTCTTCTCCTCGTCCGCACTCAGAGCTGCTCGCGCTCGCATACGTTCGGCGTCGTAACCCTCAATCACCTGGTCGCCTTGCGTCTGAGCTGTTTCTCCATCACGAGTGACATGGTGTAAGCTGCCGCCAGAGCTGGAATCTTCGGATGTGTCTGGGATAGCAGATGTCGAATACGGCACTTTTGCCTCGGTCTGAGGCGCCATGTTGCCAATGGAAGCAATCGATCAGAGACCAACCAAAGCAAATTTTAAAGTAATGCAGAGGACGCTGCACTGCTGGAAACTCTAGGCGCGAGCCTACAGATATAGTATGATCGGCGGCCATAATGCGTGCCCGTTTTCATCAACGATGCGTCCCCGTTGCATCATGCATTGGGCCATAATATCATCAACCATACAAATCACGACAGCTCAACTATCGAGGTCCGGACCTACGCGCTTATCTTGCCAAGAGCTATTGCATGCCATGACACTGGTATCTCATTCGATGTTCTCAGGTCTCGTAGAGATTCCTCAAGATGATATGGGCTTGGGCCCCATAGACCCTCATAATCGGCCCATGTGGCATCCACGCGGCGTTCCGGGTTCTCAGCGTGGGAAGTCGTTTTCCTCACGGATCGGGGTCGCATTCTTGTGCGCTAACTGGCGAGGCAGGGTCGAAAATCACAACGTCACGAGCTATAATGATGTGATCGTTGACTATATCCTCCAACGGCAGGACGGCATCCACACTGCCCCTCATCACGCCATCGCTGATTACGAGACTTCCCGAACCATCGGCGTCGTACTGCATCTACGATGCAATTAAATGGAGCTGGAGTCCGCGACGAGTAGGTCGCGAAGGGATGACGATCGCGTTCTTTAACAATTGATTCCAAGCTGACAGCGAAATCACGGATCAACATGGCTGCCGCTGTGAGTGCACCGCCGAACACTGGTAACGGAATTCCTACGTATCATCAGATACCGGAGACTAAATATGAACGTATGAGCATCCTGTGATCCAAGAAAGAAGAACAGACGGGTTAACGATTCGTGTAGTGGAATGGGCCGACCTAGCCACATTGGACTTGTCACAGTTTGACCTACCTGGCGGGAAGGAAAGACTCGCACAACAACTGTTCGATGCTATACAGAAAGTTGGTGAGTAACCCGCAGTTTCGACGGTTATTGGGTAGAGAGCTTGACAATGTTGAAGATTGGTACTAATGTCCTATTTCCTTAATCAAGGCTTCTTCTACATCACCAACTTCGGATTGACACAAGAACAAGTTGACCGACAATTTGCGATTGGCAAGGAAGTCTTTCAGCTGTCGACGGAAGAGAAACTCAAGTTTAGAGCAGATCTCGAGAACGGAGGCTACAACGGCTACAAGCCGCGTGGCATCCGTGAGGTCCGTCCGGGTATTTATGACAATACCGAAATCTTCAACATTCCCAAGTTCATTCCCGAACTAGAACGGGCACAGCCGCAGGTGATTAATGACAATCGCCAGGAGATCGAGACCTTTGCGCGACACATACACGACCACGTGGCGGGCAAGCTCTTGGTGCTGTTCGCGATAATCCTCGAGCTGCCTGAGGACTTCTTCCTGGAGCGGCACCGATACGATGTGCGCAGTGACTGTCACCTGCGGTACATGAAATATCATCACCGTACGGAGGAGCAGAACAAAGCTCTTGAGAATGTGTGGGTGAAGGGCCACACTGACTTTGGGTCTCTCACGCTGCTTTTCCGACAGCCCGTCGCAGCTCTTCAAGTGCGCACTCCGGAAGGCGAGTGGAAGTGGGTCAAGCCGTACCCGGCGAGCATTACCGTGAACCTGGCAGATTCTCTCGAGTTCTTAACAAATGGGTTTCTCAAGAGCAGCATCCATCGCGTCGTGGCTCCGCCAGCCGACCAGGCAAACGTCGATCGACTTGGCGTCCTCTACTTTGTCAGGCCCGAGGACAATCTGGAACTGAAGCCAGTCGTCAGCAAGGTGCTTGAGCGTCTCGGTTACAATAAGACTACAGACGATAGCGCGGTCGGCATCACTGCTGGCGAGTGGGTGAAGGCTCGTGTTGCCAAAGGCGTGGCGAAAGACAAGCCGCGCAACGAAGTCGGGGAACAAGAGATTATCAAGGGCAAAGCGGCGAAGTACTATGACTAGGTAGGGAGGTAGTGTCCCTGCGACATGGAGTATCGCCAATGATATCACGGGAATGATTCTGATGGCTCTTTTACATGGTACCAGGAGCAAAGTCCTGTGAGAATAGCTGGAAGCGACCGAAGCGTCATGCGCTTGTTGTTTGGGCCAATCAGGGTGAAGGTAATTCCGATTAGTCAGATTCGTCGACAGAAAAGTTCTGTGTAAAAATGGCCCAGAGACTTACCCTGGAGCTCAGTGACCTGAAATGACGAGGATGCGACGCCTGCACGACAGGTTCTGAAAGTGAATGTCTTGTGTGAAACTACCATTCGCATGCATCGCGTCACTAGATCTATTGGGGATGAATAAGCACAGCATTGGGTGAGTGAGAGGCTCAAGTGACAGTGTCTTCCTATCGGCGTGTGTGAGTTGTTTAAGATCTGATCAAACCATTGTCTGCTGGCTGCCCGGGAGGTTCGTGTTGCCAGCTGTGACCCTCTTAGCGGCGGCACAACAATCCCATCCAGGTCTCGACGTGACCCTCGATCAACTCTCGTCTGCTGTATCTCCATGCCGACTGAGAAGACTGCTCAACATGGCGGCCACTCAGTATAAGCTCGTCTTTTTCGTCCCGCCCGAAAACCTCGAGGACGTGAAGAGTGCCATTTTTGCTGCCGGCGCAGGTCGCTACCCCGGGTCGGGCAACTACACTGAATGTGCTTGGCAATCGACAGGCCTTGGTCAGTTCAGGCCTGGCGATACCGCGAACCCTCATGTGGGAGAAGTCGGCAAGCTTGAACAGCTCGACGAGGTCCGCGTTGAGACTCTTTGCGTAGGCCTCGAGACTACCCGCAAAGCTGTCGGCGCCTTGATCAAGTGAGTCTGTCGTGCTGCATCAAATGGAACGCAGTCATTGATACGAGTGCAGAGCACATCCTTACGAAGAGCCAGCTTGGCAGGTTCACAAACTTGAAGATATTGATCCGATCATGCCATAATAGAAGGAGAAAAGTAGACTGTTCAAAGGATCATCTACCATTAAGGTTCACTTGGGAGCGATCAGTATTTGAGCGAATTGATTGCGACCGTTGCTTTCACTACCGGATTTCCGTCTTGTCACCCGTCTGTGTTGAAGTACACGCGTCGGCGCAACGACTGGGAGGCTCGCGTCTCGCCAATTCGCTCGAGTCCCGAGCAGCATACGATCTGCACAAACTCTCGACCTCTGTTGCTACGCTCTGCTCATTGCTTCGAGTCTGGGAAGTGAGGCGGGCGCAATTCAGACACATGTAGTGGTTTGTCGTCTCTGCGGACTTTCGTCGCGACCCGAACGTTTGCATCCCGCAGGTTATGCTCAGCTGAGCCTCATATCCGCCCAAGTGCATCCATTGAGATTCAGACCAAGCCTACTTTCTACGTAGCGAAACTGAACCCCAATATTCATTACCGACGTAGGTAGTCTCGGATCAATGGCTGATGAATATGATCGTATTGCTCGACATCGTACCGAAAGCTGTGCTTCCGGTCTGTTTATTTCAAAACATGCCTCAAGAAGACTCTATCGTTACATCATCCTCCATCAAGTGCCATGTGTAATGAAAAGAGATTGTATCTCTGAAGCCAACTCGGGCGATGGCTCGAGTCATGAATACTTCCAACTGCAGCTCCGACAAGTCCAGAAGCTCGCTCAGCAAACCGGCAACTCGACTTTGAACGTGACATGCATGGATCAATGACTTGCTCGTCATGGCAAATGGATGCAGCGCTCGTGGTATTGCATCGGTCCTTACTTGCCTGCACGGAACATCTTCCATTGACTGTGCATCCGCATCTGCTGCCCTGGCGTGAAGCTGGTCTTGCATGTTCTGATAAGCGACAAACCACACGTCAGCGGGAGACCTTTGCTACTCTCAAGCACAAATTTCCAAGAGCGATAGACACGTACCCGCTAGTGTAATCCATATGATTGTGAATGGGATCAGTGCCATTGCATGAGCTCAACCCAGTCGGGCAGCCAGAAGTCGGTGCCGACTTCTCGAACGGAGTGTCATCAATCCAGTCGCCTGGAGGCTCACACCCGTTTTCAAAGGTATGGAGCAACCCAAACCAGTGACCAACTTCGTGCACGGCTGCTTTTCCGTCATTGAGTCCTGTGTACTTACCACCTCCAGGTAATGATGCCGCGACTATCTGGCACCCGTCACCGATGTAGTCTTGGGGCCCAGAGGTTGATCCAGGATAGGGGCATAGCCCTGCTGCAGAACCACCGAGGCTATGGCAAAGCAATTGTCAGCAACATGTTTCTGGCCGATGGCAATGGAAAACAAATGGTCCGAGATGCTAATGACATACGACTCTTGGACGTAAACGTTGAGATCTTGGTATGTACCCTTGCGCATCGCCGCCATCATATCGTGGGATCCATTGTTCTCTGCCCACGCGGCATACACCGTTTTTGTAATGCCTGCCATCTTGAACTTGGTCCCGTGTGGGTTGTACTCGTCATTTAGAACTTCCACTGCGGTATTGTTCATTGTCAGCATGGATCTTCTATACGAATGAACTTATGATTGAAGTTGAAGATTATACACAGGTGATTCGACAGTTCATTCAGATGATGGAAGATCACTCACTCTGCTGCTTAATTCTCTCGTTCTAAGAAAAAGTTACTTATCTCAGTGTTGAGAGCCTCACAGTTCCGACGCGTCATGTTCACTCACCATCATACGATCCTCGGTCATTTCTTTGGACGTAACAATGTGAAAATACACATTTACCGGGGCAATCACTGTGCAACTTGCGGCACTGTCGCTTTGCTCCATCTGCATCAGCATCGCATGAGTGTCAAGGTGTTGTTCGGTCGGAGGAGGAATGCCGCATGCGAAAGAGGCTGTCGAGCCATGCAACGAGGCAGGCGGACGTGCCGTGACGGAAGCGCAGACCAAGAAAACGACTACGCCTAGGGACCGCATGGTGTGGCTGATAAAGATGGTTCGACTAAATGATTGCTGTGATGGATGTCGCGAAATACATTAGACACTTGCGATTGGAGTTTTGGTATATGCATATGAAATGAAATATAGAATGGCCGATGTATTATAGTTCACCTATACTATTAGTATCACGGCCGTATCACATGCTACATGGACCCCAAAATCGGGGGGCATTCCTATCACTGGAATCCCGACCTTGTTGACGCGCGCCCTTCGTTTCAAAATGCTTTTGTCATCCTCTGTGTCGTCTAGAATGTACCACAAAACAATCTTCGTCGATCCAGGGCTTGGATTGTGAGTGCGACGAGCCGGATCTGATCGGGTATGAAGGAGTTTTCTCACGTGGCAGCACAACCACCTGTGCTAGGGTTGAACCAACACGCGCCGCCTAGTATCACGTGTCACTGTTTGTGTCTCCCGTTGACATGAAACAGCATTCTAAATTGAGCGCCAGCTTTTCTCTACCCGATAGCCTGACGGCGGCACCGGGGTCAATCGTCGGCTCTTTCGGAACCTCACTCTACGACGTTATGTCCTCGGCCAAGCCGAATCCGTATCGAAGGGGGTGGCGAGTAACACCGGCAATCAAGATTATAATGCATACATTGGTACTGCAAGTGGGCATGATATATTCTTATTGCGACACTTTAGGTCACATCGATCAATGTAGTCTACATAAGACTTTGAGACACGATATTCAAGTGAGGGTAATTGCAGTATTGGTCCCATTTTGCAGTTCGAACAGAGCTACCGAATCGACTCCCAACTCAGCACCATAGTGGAATGAATAAGAGAGTAGCACACTACCATAAGGTACATTAGGTAATCATCGGCTTTGTTTGCTCTCTGCCTTCAATGCCTTGCCTTGCGCCGTGTATACTGGCCACTGCTCTTTGTCTAGAATTCATAGCCTAAGATGCTTGCCGGAAATGGCAATAATGCTTCACGGTTCCGCGTACCTCTATTCTGTATGCCATACCAGACCGGCGCCTCTGCAGCGCGGCTTAATTATCGTCGCGCCTCAATTCATTATGTCGACCTTCATTGCCAGCCGCCGAGCCGACTTACCTTCGTCCCCATGGGCAACCCGGTTCCCGTATCAGGACTTCACTTATGTCGAGGACTCTGTCAACCACTCCTCGTTAGCCCCACTCTACCCACGGATAGGCGACCCGAAGTTTTACGACGTAGCACCATCTGATGCGCAAGCGCCGACGACTAGCAAAGAGACTGACAGACTATTCTGGCACGAGAGTCTACAAAGCCGCGAGCTTCTTGGTCTGCGAACATGGGAGGTTGCTGCGCTGAGACGGTGGCTGCATTTTTCAACGAAGTTTGGTTTTATATCAGGAGGACACCAGCCGCCTTCGAACCCTGATGTTGAAGCTGCAGCTCTTTCCGCGTATGATCGTGACAGGATTCGAGTAGATGAGACTCAATGGGCGCCTTTTCTGCGGAAAGAAAGATGGTTTGATTGGAACGAGGATGATAAGATTTACGGAAACTGGAGCGTCGATGACCCCAATTTGTGGAGCTCTATCACGACGAGCATAGAACTAGCAAATCGCATGCTATCAGAATTGCTGCGAGAACGGAATGAAGGTGGTAGGTACTTGGCTGAGCCTGTTTTCGTGACCTCTATGTCGCATTCTTCGTTTGACAACATGAGAGTGTGCGCTATGGAATTGTTGCTTACCGGCTGGATACGTAGTATGTGGAACTCGCGTCGTTGACGACAGACCTCGAGCTTTAACCCTAGCACCTCGGTACTGAGTATCTATAGCTACAAACTATCATCTGGGGTCGAATAGAGAGCTGGGATACTGTAAGAGTAAGTGTGAAGAGTTACACATATTCGATAACGTGTTTCACAAGCTATCTATACAACAGAGACTACCCATCATTTGGCATAGACACGCGCCATGAACTTGTATTGTCTAACGTAGCTATTCGCGCAGGCGCAGCTCGGAAATCCTAGGCTTCCAAAGGGAGAAAGAAGCCATCGAGTTCTTATCGACTCCGCGACAGAGCAGCGTATCGCGCGGGAGCAAGGAAACGGAATCACACCCTGGGACTGGGGTAGGTGGCCTTCTGAGTCATTTCACTGCATCATGTTCTGACATCATATAGCAACCACAAAATCTCCCGATGATTCGAGAGATCGGCTCATAAAATTGTTGAAGAATGTCGTATGGGGGTTCCTGCCAACCCTCAACAGTCGCGGCGCGCTTGGCGTAACGCATTCGACTGACACGACGTTCAATGATTACACTTTCATTTCTATTTCAACGGAAATAGCTGAGAGGCTAAAAGACGCCGATCTCACATTAGCAGAGCGCTGTGAAACACAGGTCATGTTTTCTATACTTGTGAGTTTCGCCAGGCTACTTACTATGCGCAAGACCCCTACTTGAATTGAGATCTGACATCTTTCAGCTCATACACGAGCTCATGCATGCAATCCTTCTTTCTCGAGAGAGCGACGGCGATCGTGACTATATCGGTAATCGTTGGGACCGAAATGCGCCACTTCTTTACGAACCGGTACGCAGATAAACTCAGACTTAGATAGTAGTTAACTAATAACGAGTGTAGTATCTGAACGCGGCAGGGATAAATGAGGCTGGGGCATTCATGGAGCAAAAGCTGTTTGGCGGTTTATTCCGGACGTACCGTAAGCCTCAGAACTTCGCCCTGACAAGCAGAGATCTCGTATAAACTGACCTGAAACGACGGCGCAGCGTTTTTATCTTCACAGTATTGGAGGGATGGAAGGCGACCGTTTCCTATAATGCTGGCGAGTGCCATGAAAGAATTTCCCGACGGTGAAACTCGGGGCGAAGCAGTTTCAGCCAGCTCTTTCAATAAGGCTGGAGCATTGACTACGGTATACCACATGCCACTATTGTGGCACTCGCGATTACTATCAGAAGAATTCTGGGGTCAACAGAATCCTAAGAGCACCAACTTCTTTCACCGATCGGCATACTTGTTCGCTCAGAGTCCAAGTAGTGCCGATAATGAAGGACCCAGGAGTTGGCAACAACCACAGGTCCAGATGTCGCCGTTGGAGTCTCGCAGCACAGGGGATCAGCGATTTAAGGATGAGTTTGATGAGCGGCGATGTAAGTAACGCGGATAGTCCTATTACGTCCTATTAGCACGGCTCACATATGAGCAACTTGTATACTTCTTACTTAGACTCTTGACTAATATGGGATGACATAGTAATATGGAAGCTAAGTCGGATGGGATGGTTTGCCGAAGCGCAAGACTTGGTACGTATAAATTTCTAGATGTCATAGAAAGTTTCACAGACGCTAACATGGGATTGCATCAGTGGGATAGGAGTCCGGTGAGCATGGGACTATGATTTGCGGGTTCCTTGGTCCCGGGGATGTTAACGATAGCAAGTAGTGGCAAAACCAAGATGCACGAGAACGGTATGAAAGGTTTTCAGGGGCTTTCGCAGATAGAGACGAGATACTCTGCGCGAACATTGCCACATCTCTGGCATTGTCCGTGAGGTGGGACAGAGACGACGCAAGTTACCAAGCGGATTTACCATTAGCTGATCCAGATGTCGGCGGCAACTGGGCTTGGCATATCTTAGGTTAGACCAAAACGTCCTCATAATCGACAGAATAGTGTTGTTGTCAAGACTTACTTACTCAGATCTTTACCAGGGCTATTGATGATGGCATCAATGCCTATTCGAAAACAGGCAAGATCTGATCAGCGCAGCAAATCAGAGTGGCGAACCTTAGAACCTACAAATACGGCAACCTCTGCTGGCTACACAGAAGATGTGATCTTCATAGACAAACCCAGGCCAATCGTTTCAGTGGCCCCGGCCAGTGTCTTGTATCATACCGACGCAAATAATGCCTGGAAATCTATGGCATCCCGACATATAACCCAGCAGAGGTATCTCGATGCAGCACATGCACTATTGAGGAACATTGGCCTGAACGAAGTGGCGGTGCATTCCGATTTCTACGATGCCTTAATCAAACTATATCACAACGTTTCCAAAGCTCGGGAAGACCTAGAGCATCTTGATCCGTCTCGGTGTATCAACGAGTGGTCGCCGGAATGGAATTTTACACTACCAACATATAACCCAGGCTCGAAGCCTTTGACGCCGATCAGGAGACATGGGTTTTAAATGGTTGAAGAGATCTTTGCCGACGTTGTCTCAAGCCTGCTAAAGAACAATAAACGTCAGCAGCCTATCTGATAGGCTGCAGTGGATTGAAAGCGCCGAGGCAGTGATAGGGCGCAATTCCGACGAAAAGGACCTAACCGTCATGTTCACATGAGACGGGTTCGTGAACTGGAAACCTACACGGAGAATTGCGACGGCGACGACAACCATTCGAGGGGAGCTAATTATTCCATGTAAGCTTGTCATTACGTTTGCACAGAATCACAGACAGCCCAGGTACAAGTTCTACTTCTCTAACCGTTTATGCTGACATTGACAAACGTTGTTGCAGACTTGGCTTGTGCACTATTATATCGCTCCTCTAAAGGCCTCGCGATTCGGACTTTTCGAGCGGGAGTTAGGCCTTGTAGCATTGGCATAGTGTTTAATACCTAAGAACATGTGTACCACTTGGAGCGAGTACGTGGAAGTCAATTCGATCGCCCCGACTGACTTCGCTATTTGATCACTAAAGCCGTGTCTCAAAGTGACGTGGGATAGTTCTCGTTGATCGTCATTTTGCCATCAGCAGTGCCAGCGAGAAGAAACAAATGGCCTCAAACAGTGAATCTCATTTGCGATGTTTTCTGTCGGAACAGTCTCAGAGCAGGTCACGTAGTAACATTTACGGCCTAAACGGAGTGGAGTGTTAGATAGAAATGAATGAAATTCGTGCCGAGATCACTCTGCCTTTGGTTATTACCAATACAGAATGTGTATGGCTCTGCCATCTCACGGCAAGTAGCTGAGGAGACAAGATTGGCCTGAGTTTACAACATCCGCTCCAATTCTGCTTAGCCCGATGATACAAGTACTTCCCACCTTTTAAGACGTGCATGTCAGGCACACCAGGTGCATTCTGTGACATTGGGTCATTTGATGCCTAGGGCAACAAATTGCCCTGTAGTTACCAGCAGCCTGGCAACGAATAATTGCCCGGCAACACTGCCATGACCCATCTCTACAAGTTAGTGCGGCATTCTGTGCAATTTGACTTTCTGCTTTGATCCTCTCCCACCATCACAAGACTCTCAGATACTGTATCAGGACGACCACAACTTTGTCAATGATACTACCACTACCACTACGTCTACCATGCAAGACCTAACCATGCCAACTGATGGCCTGTTTCCACAATTCGCTCGCCTCCCCCCGGAGCTGCGGTGTATGGTCTGGGAGCTCGCATGCCGCAGCGGTCCGATGCGATTCACAAAAACACCCACACAGCCATGGCAAAAATATATCATGCAGCACCAACGTCAACGCTTGTCCGTCCTTGGCATCAACACCGAAGCCCGTGTTGAAGCACTAAAACACTTTGACCTGGCTCCCGCGACCGAGTTTCCAAGTCTCAGATTCGGTGATCCACAGCAACCTCGCCATCGTTCTCATCCATCTGCCATGCTCGCAACCGACTGGCGTGGCGATTTATTCCAAGTGGCCGGCACCAGCGACTCCTATTATAGTACTTACTCACCATATATACAATGTCTGAATAAAGCGAGACAGCTTGCAGTAGGTCGGAAGCTATTTGCTGTTGCTAGGCGGCGGGAACAAATGGTCAAGATATTCCTTCAGGACTTCCCCGAGCTTCAGCGCTTGATTATAGTTTATCCTTCGGATTATAATTTCAGCCGAAGATATTCCGAATTGCCCCTAACATTTACAGAAAGCACCTCTGATCACGCTTGTCTGATGACTGTACGGGCTTGCAAATTTGCGAATCTCGCCGATATTATTGTTGAGCTGCAGCGCAACGTCACCGTTGAAGTTGCCAGAGATGTCACAATGGAGCCACAATAGGGTCACAAACACATTCGCGCTACCAATGACAGGACGACGATTTGTCAGAACTGAGAATAGTAAACAGGAGATGAATGTATAGGTGCTGACGATAGCCAAGTTCATCGTCCACTTATCATTTATGCGCTATGGCTCAGGGCAACAGAAAAGAAGGCAGAGGAGTGCCAAATAAGAACACTGTAGGTAGAAGAGATTTGTCTCATCATCATACTCCGTGCTGTACTCCAGAAGCTTATGTTAAGGATCATTTGGCAGACTTGCGAGTTCTATATTTACTGGGAGTTAGTGGGCGCTCAACAAATATAAATCAATCTATGAGTTCTCGCAGACCAATGTGAATTTTATCCGTGATCAGATCAATGTTATGCCTTCGGTACGGTACCGAAGTCGATGCAAGATCAATGGAAGCTCAGCCTACCCAGGAAGGATTTCATGGCCAACAGCTGGTTACTAGGCCCATTGAGGATGTGTCGATGTGCTACACAATCATACATATGATCGAGCGCTGTCCTGAATGTTCAATTTAATTGAGTGACGCCTTACAATCTTGCCCTTTCCTCTCGTCCCATATTGACACCTAACACGGGCTATCATGATGTTCAAAACCCAGCTGTCAATGTTGAGTTGATGCAGAAGCCTATGGATTCATGTTAAATAAAGCTGTATACCCTGTAGTAAACCAATCCTCTACTCAAGACCGCTAAACATCTTCAAAGTCAAACTTTACCAGCAAGCAGCACTTCGTCTCGTGGCCCTTGAGATCAAGCAGGCGAATGAAGCTCCAGCCGCGAACGACATAGACCAGTCGGATAGCAGTAACAGCCATGATCGGATTCTCCGCAAAGGGCGCGTCGTGCTTGATGAGAATACGCAAGAACACAAGGTCGTTGTCGTCATACTCCCACTCGAGCGTCTCATCCCAAATGGGATCCGTTGGAAGTGGATTCTCGCCTTTGTGCATGAACCCAAGCTTATGCTGCTTGTACGCGTCGGTCTTGCATTTCTTATGCTCGCCATTTACGTCTTCGGGCCGGATCAGAGAGCAGGTCACATAAGGCTTGAGCTTCTCTGCATCCACAGATGGCGGTACGGGCACGTTAGATGCCCCGCCAATGTGCAGCAGAAGTTTCTTCCTGCGGCCTGTGTTCAATTGTCCGCTCCCGCCGGCACGCAACGCTGGCGGCTTCAGTACGTATCCATCTGTTCCGCTGAACAAGGCTTCGTTCAGCTGCATGCTAGCACCGAATGTCTGCCAGTTCATTGCACAGACTTGGGCACCGACGCCCCAGAACGGCACTTGTGCTAGATTCCTCGAGGATATGCGTGTCCCCTTGGGAAAGACGCGCATCAGGTGCTCGGAGTTGTGTCGCGCAATCTTCTCGCTATGCGCCGGCATCAGACTAGTTAGTCCTATCTCCGAAACATTGATGAGATGATGCGCTGGGCCGCCTTTGAGCGTGCTCTCAAACCACGAGTTGTCACTCGGCTTCACTGACTGGGCATACACCCCGAGAGCTGCTAGCTCGGGGATGATGCCGCCTTGCTTGACTGACTTCTTGCGTGCTTTATAAGCTGCACGAGCTTGTTTCTCCTCCTCGTCTTCGTCGCTCGAGGAATCGCTACTGCTCGTGTCTTCCTGTTCCTTCTCTGTCACATTCGATGGGAAGTAATACTCGACCATGAGAACGATTCTGGATCCTAGTTCGGCGAGTAGCACGGGATCATCGCTCTGTTCTTGTTCTCTGTGCCCCTTCTCTCTGACCGCTTTGCTCAGTAGTCGATCACCCCATACCTCTTTCATGATCTCTACGAGTCGCATTTGTCCTTTGGCCCCGCAATGGTTCTCTAGTGACAGCATGATCGGGGCGGCGCGATAGCCCTGACGCTCTATCGCCTCTGCTGCCTCCTTGTCGACCACATCGCGGATCGTCTCGCAAACGGCTCTGAAGGGAATATTCGACACGAGGGTGAAGCCATGAGTGACCTTCGGCTCATCCTTGTTCTCGTCGTTATCCCACGCATCAACCTCAACACATCGCGCGCCCGTGGACAGCGCAATCTCGTATGCTGAAGCCGAAGATCTGCCTTGCAATTGATGGCCAAGCAGATAGGTGTTGTGACTTGAACTGATGAAATATTCAGGTAGTGGATGCGAGCGATCGGTCAACTCGGGCGGAACTTGAATATGTGGTTTGTCGAGTAGAGCCGACAAGGCAGGACTGAGACCGTCCGAATCCAGCGCGGCATCCTCTACGCGTACAACATCGTTGTGTACCAGGAACGACTTCAATGCGTTGCTGATACTAAGTTCTTCTGACGTGACTCTTGTACGACGGGCGCTGTGACCGCCACCGGCGACCGTTTGGTAATCAATTTCCTGACCTGCATCCTCATCGTATTGCTCTCCGGGTTTAGATTTAGACCCAAATGGGTTCAGCTTTGCAATGCCTGAAGTAAGAGAACTGCTCATGTCGAAGGAAGGAATGTGGTGGATGCCACGTTATCTGTTCCAAAACGGGCGCAACTAAGGGATGTCTACTGAAGATCGTAACCGAGACGTGTACGATATTGACTGAATTTGCGAAAGAAAGCCAATTGGGCAGAACTGTAACATGAGGTAAGGTGAATCACAAAGCTTCGAGCTGACGAGCTGGATTGAGGGGTGACGGACGTGAGATCTCAACCCCACCAGACCCGGCATTCCGGCACAGCCCTAAGACGCGTCACCTTGTCCTGGCATTGCTACTAGTTTTATCGTAAAACCTGTTGAAATACTTCGATTCCGATACATAATGCGCGCCGGCGATAAACTGTGACTGAAGCCAAGTCTTCATATTTGAGCGAAATGACCTCATCCCGAACATACATCAAAGCGAACCGACCTACGACCTTTCTGCATTCTCTTGGCTCTTCAAACAGAGTTGACGTCATCAGACGACCAATTGCACCTTGAGCTTGTCAGCTTTGACTATCTCGTCCTTCATACCCATCAACTCGGGCAAATCCCAAGTCAAGTTGACATATCGGCCACCAAGCCATTCCCGGCGTTCTTTTGTGAGATAGACCAGCGAATCTCCTACGAGCTCAGGGGTCTCAACGAAGACTGCGCGACAGCATGGGCATGAGCAAGTAGGATATGTCAAATAGGGATCAGCCGGACTTACCAGGCACGAGGACATCTGATATCAACCCATCACCGCCTTTAGCCATGTCTGTGGGAATGTTACCGGGATGGACCGCATAGGCGACGATGCCCTGGTCGCTAGTCTCGGCGTTGAGAAACTCGGTGAGTCGCAGAACAGCCAGTTTAGACGTCTGATAGGTGCTGAAACCCGGGTTTCGCAGATGCGCCCCTACACTGCTGACAGTAACGAATGTCTTCAACCCGTCGTTCTGGAGCATGAGTGGGATCATGGCACGCATGACGAGATAGGGACCTTTGACATTGACAGTCATCGTATCCCACCAATCGTCCGGATTCGAAGTGGCGATGGGATCTCTGCTGGAAAAAAGACCGGCATTGTTGATCACGATGTCAATGCGTCCGAAAGACTCTTTGATCTTAGCTGCCGCTGCGTCGACACTCTCGCGGCTAGTGACGTCGAGTTGAACTTCAAGAATCTTCGGCTCGGGCTTTCCAACGCTGGCCACTGCTTCACGGATCGCTCGAGTTGTCTCGGCGAGATTCGACCTTGCGCCAATCGCAATCATCGATGCACCGGCCTTTGCGAATGAGATGCTGATGCCCTTGCCCAGACCTCTCGTGGCACCGCTGATGAATACGGCCTTTCCACTCAAATCAACCTTTGCTGAGTCAATGGCCGGGTATGTGTCATTATGGACAATCGATGTAGTGTCATAGTCACCTTGTCAAACGTCAGTCTGGTCCCAGAGCAGCTATCTGTGTGTGTGCCAACATACCTGGTCCCTCGATGGGGTTGAAGGTCCCTCTTGGTGGTGGCATCGCTAAGGTATATATGAACAGGCTCGTTTTCGGGTTCCAATGGTTTCATCAATATGCTCAGTATACTCGACTAGCCCTTAAATAGTGGTGGGTTGATAGTAAAGATCGGATGGTGTGTCGTGGGAAGTGGCATCTATATATGTTGATGATCCGGACATCGTCAAAGCCGTCAGAAAAGCGATTGGTCATCATCAATCCAGGTTATGAAACGCGAGGTCCGTGATTGTGTCCGTAAATGCCATGCCGACGTCGTTGATTCAATGCGTCTTTCGCTCATCTTTCTGTTTCCTGAGTCGTATGTCAGAGTTCATCCATGGTTCAGCAAGACAATTGCGCCCGGAATAGTTAGCTGATTGAGTCGGAGATAATAACTAGTGGCGGGTCCACCGTCGATCGCTTCGATGTAACGCGTACCTTTCCTGTTTCAGCGCATTTACAGGGAGAGATGGCTTTCCTAACTCGGCACCATTTTCAACGCCCGGCATGCCTGGGTTAGGTGACTTTTCGCTCCGTATCCAAGCGGATCGAAGAGTACCTAGACTTATTCGCCGTTCTGATGAGTAGCAAGGAAGACGAATCGTCAAAGCGTTTCGGTGGTAGGAGTAGACCTCAGAGTTCCAATCTAAGAAGACGCCAAAAAGCCGGCGGGAAGATGATTCTGAAGACCCTACGTAACCACTCTAGTCGCGATTCTAGCTTAGAACAGCAGGCTTTCAGTGCAAACCTTTATTGATAATGTCTTTACAGCCGAATTTTCACAGACTGAACATGGTTGGAAACGATGTATGTAATGAGTCGCCTACGCGGGGAACTGATCTCACCCATACAAAAGGCGCCCACTTCCGAACGGACATGCTTCCAGTGCTCATTACCTCAGCTTGTCACCGACACCATTGTAGCTCGTCGCATACGAACAAACAGACAACTAGCTTCTCTCGAGCATACCTAGGATTGCCTCATGCACGAAAGCATCATTGCGTTGATTTATAGTGCTAGCCTCATCAGAGAAGTCATCGATGAGGCAACTGCTTTTCACTTATTTTCTGTCCTGGCAAAGTATACTTGATTCTTGCTCGATGGCAGCGTTTGCGTTTCTCTCACTAAAGCGCATGGGGTCTTTCGGCTCGTCCTGGGAGATGCCCTGTGAGAAATTAATTCAAAGAAATTGAACCGGGTCATCAGCTTTCCGTTGAGATTCACAAAGGACTAGAGAGGAAAGCTAGATCAGAGAAATCCAAACGCCCAACCCTCACATCTGTCGCTTATCTATCCAATATGATCTGACGCTACAATCCCACGATGCGTGGTAGCCTAAGCGCGGTGTATCTGATTCGCCGGGTTCTTCCATTAGCTTGGCTATGTGGCTTGTTTTGGTGTGTCAGCCCTATCATCTCTCTGTTCCGACCGCCAGCTCGGAACCGAATGGGAGCTATACAACGCCGAATGCGAATATGGGCGCTCTACCGCGTTACGAATCTATTCGTCGCCCGAAGCGGGCTCACTTGATTGATTATTCGAGGTCTAGGAAGGATAAACCGCGGTAAATGACAGATATAAGAACGGCGCGTTGGGCGTGAGACTCGAGCATCATCGCCTCCCACTGTTGACACGCAACTCGGTTTAGCGAATACCACGCCAACTCTCAGCGCACACGACACAGAAGAAGCGTAGTTTAAGGGAAAACACACTCAAACTGGATTTCTCTGGTTCAAACCAGTTCGTTATCTAATTCGAGCCATTATGCCGTCCGGTTCATCAAGCACCATGACCGTCGCGGCGGCGACCTCAATCCTGGCGTCTGGCTGGGCATCGGGTAAGCCTCAACTTGCGCAGACAACCACTTCCTCATTCGAGCTCGGAAATGTGAGCAATCTAACGATCAAGCACAGGTCTCGGGGCAGGGTTCACAATAGCCGGGATGCCAGCAATCATCGCCGGCGGTGCGTCAAGCGAAGTGATGCTCCGCGAGTGGCGCTTCCAGTTTACACGAGGGCATAATTTCGTCCCGACGCTGGGCATGCTCAATGCCGTCAACTACTTCTCCGTCGCATACCACGCCTGCAACCGTGGCGCCGAGTGGAGGGGATTCGCAGCAGCCGGACTCTCGACGCTCTTCATCGTGCCCTACACGCTGATGTTCATCATGTCGACCAATGCGACGCTGATGGCCGAGCATGAGAGCGCGAAGAAGAGCTTGGACGAGCCAGCGATCAAGAGCCTTGTCAAGAAATGGTCTGATTTGAACGTTGTAAGGGTACTTGTGCCAATGATTGGGACAGGCCTGGCGTTGTGGAATTTCAGCCTTTGATTGCCCTGTACATCTGCACGCGAGGGGCACAGAGGTCCATGAGCGAACGAGCTAGGGACGAGTGAGAGTTGGAACAATACTTATACGTAATGCCTGGAATTGGGATAATGGCCAGCGGCAGCCGATTTCTTACGGTAGTCAGAAATATTTCAGAATTGCAAAGCCTTTTAGCATTATGTACATGGATCCGATTCCGCAACTGTAGATATATCGACCATCACGTCACCATCGACACCGGCTCGCATTGATGAGCACATGCAATTGGCCTATACCGACGTATATAAAATGTCGCAAACCGCTGTACGAATGAGAAGGTATCGGGCTCTCTGGTTGATTTTGATATCGTATCTGCCCCTAATGGACTTCATCTATTCGATGTGGCCGTAGTAGGGGGAAGTACCATGTTGGATGCCATATTATTCGGCCTTCATTCTGGCCCCCTGTAGGCAGGGCTGCATTTTCTGCTACTATGATATCAGTCAGTTAGCGGCACACTGTAGCCAACGAGCATTATTGCTCGTTAATCGAACAGCAATGAGCATTGCCCCGTAATAGCAAACGGTGATCGATACCCGTTAGCATAAGAGATAGAGGAGACCATAACTCACGGATGCCAGATGTCATGTATCGTATGAAACACCCAAGCAGCTTCGTCCTTCCGACCCTGGGCGCGTAGGACCGCCCTTGCGCTGTAAGCGACCGAGCACATATATTGACAGTGCTCGTGCACAGTGCGCGTGCCCAATCGCGTGCCCAATCGCGTGCCCAATGTCGACGGAACAAGATACTCGTGGTACTCGTCCACATCGTCATTTGGCATATCCTTCAGCCACTTTATCAAAGCATCAGGGCTAGGATTCACTGTGTGAGACAGTTGCAGAACTGCGAAACCTAATCTGGCGTGTGTTTCGCTGTGGTGGGGACTCTCAAACGTCCAAAATTCTGATAGTAAATCTATCATAGTTTTTGCGCGTTCTGCCAATTCGGTATCTATGCTACGTTGACTAAGGAATCGGACAACTTGTCGAATAGCCACCGTCGCGCTAGTAGAATCAATGTGACGCGACCGATCTTGTTCTTGGAGGCATATCTTTGAGTAAAACTCGCAAGCTTCTACCAATTTGATAGTATTTTCATAACTCAGTGTACCATCGGCTGTAGCACCGGCTGTAGCCATGATAGTGTGGTAGAGTAGAGTCCTGGGAAACCATAGTTGCAGTCTCGCGTCGCGATACGATATTACTCGGGCAGCAAGCATTTGCTTATACTTGAGCGGCAAGTACAGAATCCACTGTGCCAGTCTGCCCCGGCATGAAGCTGCTACGAGAATATATGCAATGTGTCGTGTGAACTGCCTTCAAACATAAAGTAAGCCCGCGATGCTCGAAAACATGCAGATTTGTCAGCGAACGAACATTTGTCTGCTCTCATCAGGCTGTGGTTCCCACAAAAAGTTCCAAATGGCTGGCTGTTGCACCCATTTAGTGATTATTTGCGCGGCGTCATCCTCAAGGATGACTTTGCGGCCAACGTGAGGCTTCAGTTTACTGTACGCTTCGAAATATACTTGCAAGCAGCTGTTGCCTTTGAGAAAGAGCGCGTGGGGATCCGGATCTTCGAGACGCTCCAGGACACGAAGTGCGTTGCGGCCACCATTCGCTGACGCGATGGAGGTAATCAGGTCGGTGTTGATCTGTCGATCGAACGAAGCGTATGGGGCGGCCTTCTCAGGTACGGTCTGGACCGGTCTCGGCGCAAGAACCTGATCCAACTTGAGAGACTCCTGGCTCGACTGGTAAGCCCTTGCTTGGGCCTCTTTTTCCAACCTGTTTTTCTGAATTGAATCGAACGAGACGACTTGCGGGCGCGAAGCTTGCTCTGACGGTTCGGACGTATGCTTCATCATGGAGCGCTTCAGGGCAGCGATCCTGGCGTTAGCCTTTCCGAGGAGCGGCGCAGATCTGACGACCATGGCGATTCGACGCGATTCAACGCGAAAGAGTACTGCATCTGATGAAAAAATGTGTTGGGATGCGATCTGAAAACGATGTGGTGATGTCCCAGCCTCCTCGGTCACGTTGTCGCGTACAAAAAACAACGTCTCCAATGAGGTAGGCGGTCTCGCGCGGCAGGAACATATCCGACAGTCTGGTTGCACATTTCCAGGGGTGGTTCGTAGCTGGTCTGTAGCTGTCACATAGAGTTACCACAGCTAACGCAACTATGCATTCGGCCAGCGTCAATTGCTTTTCTTAGCATGATTAGGTCCGGGTACGTCCCAGGAGAAAGTGCATCAACTTAAAGCACCTGGATAAGAGGTCCCCGTACTACCTAGACCAGCACCGATGAGGAGCCCTGGAGCTCAGGTATACAGGAGAGACAGGTGCTATGTCAGCCGAGCTAGCGGAGAATTAGGGACCTTCTAGACAACGTTCATCCAGGGGCCAAGCCATATGAAGTATTCCGTAGTCCCAGTCGCCCAGTCGCATGTAACTTTCGACAAACACAACAAATTCATTCAGTAATAAGATAGACCCAACAAAGCAGAATATCGGGATGCATGCTGTTTCCGATCAGTGAGAGACCATTTGAGCTTGATAAGGTGGAACACCCTCTTAAAGCGACAATCGGGGATTGCGGGCAGCACTTGCACAACAACGCCTGCGGCCGATCGCATGACGATTCATGACCTCATGGACCGGTCATCATTGGGCTTTATGCTCTCTCTCGTACACTCTCGAGCGTAAACTGAACATACCTATATATAATATACAATACCTACAAATCGAACGAACATATTACCTTCTTCTAGATCCAATTACAAACGTGAATAGACTTATTGATCATCAACGACCTATAAACCAACTCCTTACCAATCCAGTCCTAAATAGACCGATTCACACGCACCTCTCAAGATGTCGTCTCACGGAAGCTCCAACACCGGCTCCAAGACATCCACGGGGATGGCCTCCTCCATAAAGACACCCGCCAACGCAGCAGTCGGCGACGACAAGCCCAAGGCGTTTGATGCCCAAGGCGCGATTGGAAAGCAATTCACAGGTGCGAATAATACTATCTGCTACCTTTTTCTCAAGAGAATTTATACCCGGGCACTGTCACATTGATACCCGGGCACTGTTGCACTTGCTGCCAGCCGCCGTCACCCAGCACTAACCCCTATTGCCGCAACACCAATTCCACATCACCGCTAACCCTGACTCTAACCTCTAACCCGTATCCTAACCACGAACCCTACTTCGCCCTTAGGTTTTAAAAGCATATATATGGCGAAGTAGGGTTAGTGGTTAGGGTAAGGGTTAGAGGTTAGAGTCAGGGTTAGCGGTAATGTGGAATTGGTATTGTGGCAGTGGGTTAGGGGTTAGGAAGGCTTAGGTGATTTGAGTGCAGATGGCTGCCACCTGCAACAGTGCCCGGGTATCAAAGTGACAGTGCCCGGGTATAAATTCTCTTTCTCAAACCTGTCCTATTAAAGCATACTACTTACGCTACTTCCTACACATCTACTAACAATCCTCCAACAGAGAACGGAGCTCTCGGCGGCATAGGCCAGAGCATCGGCGGCCCAATAGCCACGGACGGCATGATCGGCAAGAACTTCACAGCCGACGGGTCAATTGGCGGTACGGTTCAGGATACGCTGGGTGGTACCAAGGGGAAGAGTAACTAGACACTACAATACAGAGAATTGAGTGACATTTTTTGATGTATCAACTTTATGAGTGTGTAAAACGATAGAAGTCTAGTAGCAACGTGACCTTTCAAATCATTATCAAGATGTTGTACACCTTTCTATCCTCGCTCAACAGGTCGTCTCAAACCCAACCTCCCAACCTCCCAACCGAATCCCAAGTCGAGAGAACAAGAAACGCGTAGACGTCTGTGATACGTAATCCCAACGACAGCCATCTATCTACACCAAAAATTCACCAATGACCTACGCTCTACCGTCCATACTCACACCCGTCTCATCCGTATTCTTCCGCTTCTCACTCCTCCAGCTCTTAACACTAACCATACTCAACACCCTCGATAGTCGACCCTGCGCCTCACTCCCCTGATTGAACGAGCCGCCAACCACAGCCTTATCCTCAAACAGTCTAAACTCCCTCTTGATCAACTTCCAAAGCTCCATGCCAGCGACAAACAGCACCGTCGCCACAACCGCAATAGCCCACTCCCAAGAGATGCCCGTATGCTTGAAGACATTCGTGTTAAGCTTCGGGATATACACCACAGGGAACACGCTCAAAGCACCAACCACGACAGCCCAGAAGAGTACCTTGTTCGCCCACAAATCAGCAAACAGCGGGAACCGTCTTGTATCATTGGGATGCAGCCGGAACAAAGACCGCCGTAGATCCTTGAACTCCCAAGCACTGATGAGGATGAGCCAAGTCAGCTCGGCGAACACCGTGGCTCGAGCCCGGAACACAGTATCGCAGGACTCCGAATACGCCTTATTGCAGTTCTCGCCCAGATTACCGTTCCCGGCACCGTACACAACGACGATGAAGCTCGCGAGCGTCAACGCACCCATGAGGATGCCGTAGGCAAGCATGTCGCACAGCACCTGCCAGGTGAAGAAGCCGCTTTTCTTATCGTGCGGTGGCTTGTTCATGATCAGCGGCGATGCGAGCTCGCGCCCGAGTCCGAACGCGGGGAAACTAGAGGTCAGCAGATTGATCCATAGGATCTGCAGCGGCGAGATAGGGAACACGGAGAGCTGGGATTTGTCTCTGAATGCGAGCCCCACGATGAGGAGAATGACCTCGCCTACGTTGGATGTAAGGAGGTGCAAGATGAACTTTTGGATATTGTCGAACATGCGCCGCCCTTCTCGAATGGCTGCGACGATTGAGTTGAACTTGTCGTCGACCAGCACAATCTTCGCGGCAGACTTGGCAACATCTGAGCCGGAGCCCATGGCAATACCGACGTCAGCGCGAGATAGAGACGGCGCATCGTTGACGCCGTCGCCCGTCATCGCCATGAAAGCACCTCGGCGCCGTAGCGCATCGATCATGCGGGTCTTGGTATCCGGGGCACATCTGGCCAGAACGAGAGGCAGCTCGGGCAATGCATCGATCTCAGCGTCGCTCAGCTTGTCGAAGTCAGTTGCCTTCTGCACGATTGACTTGGCAACAGATTCGCTCAAGACACCTAAGTTGCGAGGAATGATGCCAACTTCTTTCGCTATGGCCTCCGCCGTGGTGGGATGGTCGCCCGTTAGCATGTGGACACGGATCCCAGCCGTTGAACACTCGGCGATAGCAGCCGTTGTCTCGGTGCGAGGTGGGTCATAGATTCCCGCCAGCCCTAACAACGTGAGATTGGACTCTACGTGCCGACGGAAAGCGTCGTCGTCGCCAATGGGCTCTGAGCTCTTCTCTCCTTGGTATCTGCCATCCCACGACTTCGAAGCGATAGCAAGTACCCTTTGGCCTAGACTGGCAAAAGAATCCATTTGCTCTAGTACGCGGCGTTTCAGCTCATCGGTCATCGGCTGATCGTTGTCTCCCACGCGGACTGAGGTACATAGATCGACGATGCGCTCCACTGCGCCCTTCGTCAGAACGACACTATGATCATACGAGGGTCCGTTGTAGATGACGGACATGCGCTTGATACTGCTATCGAACGGGAATTCAGCAACTTGCTCCCAGCCTTGGCCTTGCATAACCTTCTTTCCTCGGTCAAACCTATGAGCAAAGACTTGCAAGGCAATCTCCGTTGGCTCACCAGTCGCCTGCCACTCTAACTGGTCGCCAGTAGGATGCTCTTCATGTCTCACCGTTGCGAGGTTGCACAATGCCGCGGACTGCAAGAAGGCCTCCAAGTGGGGTGTCATCTCCGCCTGCGGTTCCTCATCTTCCGCTGCACTGGCTGGGCTGCGGCCTTGGCCGGCTTCTTTTTCTGGAATATCGAATCGAAGTCTGGCGGTACTTCGTTCTTGATCGAAATCGCGAGGAGGCTCCTGGGTACTCGCGTCATCCTTCAATTGTGAGACGCTAACGCGACCCTCTATGGGATTATTGGGATGCATTGAATCCCGTACAGTATAGATCGCTTGCATTGGCAACCATACTTTTTGAACAATCATCGCCCCCTGAGTCAAGGTACCAGTCTTGTCAGAACAGATATTGGTAACACCGCCGAGGGCTTCGAGTGCCGAGAGATCCCGAACAACGACGTTTGCCTTTCGCATAACCGTGACAGCAACGACCATAGTCAGAGTCAAAACACTAGACGTGGTCAGAATGCAACTCTTCGCTGATTAGTACTTCGACTTACGCAACAAGGGATTCGGGGATGATAGCAATGCCAGTGCTAATAGCATAGAGCACAACTTCTTGTGAGCTATTGAACTTGTTCACAGCAAAGACAATCAGCGCCAAGACAAGAGCGCAGCCAAAGAGAACATAGGCAAGCTTGGACAACTTTCTTTGCAGCGGTGTACCTTCAGTTAATCCAAGAAATTTTCCGACAACGTCGTAAGTCCGCTTAGAGAGGCCAATCGCCGGCTGTCTTTTCCCGTACTTCTTGTAGTTCATGGAGCGCCCAGCTTTACGAGGCTTTTTCGCTGTGGACTGTAAAGAGCGAAACAACAGGTCAGCTTAGGCCACAAAGTTGACAATCTCTGCCCCAAAGACAGATTTAATAGGAACTAGAACTCAACAGTCACTTACCGCAGCGATTTTGCCGACTTCCGTCTCCATCCCCGTCGCGATGACTATACCACGGCCACGACCTTTCTGGACAGTCGTTGTACCATAAGCAATGTTGGTCCGATCGCCGATACCAAGCTCGGGATTTTCGAGTGTATCCACGGTCTTGTCAGCAGGTAATGATTCTCCCGTCAGGGACTGTTCATCAGCAGCCAAGTTCATCGCTTCGAAGAGGCGAAGGTCAGCGGGTATCGTATCACCCATTTTCAGGAGTATGATGTCGCCCGGTACCACCTCGGGACTGGATGACAGTCAGTATACTATAAGTATCCTAGGCCCATGTACTAGGCGCAACACTCACTTGGCAATTACTGATGTTTTACCATCGCGCAGGACTGTAGCCGAAGGTGAGGAAAGGAGTCTGAGAGCATCCATCTTTTTTTCTGCTCCAAACTCTTGGTAAAAGCCAATGAAGGCATTCAAGAATATGACTCCAAGGAGAACGCCCCCTTCAATGTAGTCTTTGACTACAAAGCTCAGGATCGTTGCAAGGACTAAGACCTATAGTGTGATTAACGTCAATACATTGTTCTCGAATTCTTGTATCGCGAGCTACCTTACCAAGATCATGGCATTGGCGAACTGCTTGAACAGAATCCTATACCACGCAATGGCACCGCCAACGTCTAGCTCGTTTGGGGGATATTCCTTTTGTAGTTGAGCGACCTGGCTGGATGACAGGCCCTTCTCCGGGTCTGTACCCAAGCCTTTCGCGACATCCTCAGCCGACAAGAGAAAGGGATCGCGCTCCAATCGCGCCGCCATCGTGGATTGGTGGTTCCTGGACCTGGACGGAGTAAGATGCCTGTATCAGGTATGTCGACAGCATCAAGGTTTGAACTAAGCAATGGGCAAGATATAGGTAAGCTGTAAACCCAGATTGTTATTTAGTAGCAGTCGCAAGAACCATGCTTTGGAACACCTGAAAAGTATCCAACGGGGGCAGGGCGGGTGTCTTATATGTACATTTGGATACCCAAGCTGTGGCAAGGATACATGGCACAATACTTGCTCGATGATAAGGACATCGTCACTCGCGCTACATCAAGAGTCTTGGAGATGGCACCATCCCCAGATCCAAGATGCCGGACATGATCGCGCAGGATACGCGAGCAGTCATTGGATGAGGATGTAAATAGACAAGCATTGGCATTCGTTCTAACGAAGTTAAATGACGCGATCTCTAAGGCTCGCGGCGAATGCAAAGAAGGCTGCGCGGGGTCGATAGCTACAGCATCATACCAGTAATGCGGCAAGTTGGCGTAGATTCACTATAGCGACTGGCATATTCCCAATCATTGCTGCCTGTATCGGCTTGGCTCCAAGACTGAGCATTTTGTCCGAGACTTGGCATGTGTGCATCGAAAACTCTAGATGTCGATGGCATACTCCGATGATGCCGCCACGCCATTTTACTCGCCGAGAAGGAGTCGATTAATGAGGTAGTGCTAGATATGCTCGATTCACGTGTTGCTCTCGAGCCTTGGTGTTTTGGGCAGTGCAGCGGCTTGGCACTTGGCACACGCTGGGCACAGAGGCTGTCTGGAGTGAGATCCTGGTGGCCGTTGTGTTTTAAGTGAGGCAGGCTGAAATTCTGCCTGCCACGTGATTCAGCACCGTCAACTTTAGAGTTTCGGTCATGCCAATGCTTGACTCCGCGCGACTTGGCCCAAGCTTGGTTTCTCTCGACTGTCACTTGGCAGCACGTTGACGGATGCTGCGGCACAATTCTCGGCAGTCGACAGCCAAATGGAGATACTGCAGCTGACGGAAACGGGCGGCGGCTGACAGGAGACTGGCAGGACTGGCAGACGTCCAAGCCTTGACAAGTTGACCGAGCTCGCGTGGCAATGAGGCAAGCGAGAGTCTGACTCAGACGATAAGTGCACGGCCACTTATCAACGAGTAGCCCGCGATAGTCCCGGGTGTCATTGATCAAGACGTGGACCCTGCATCTGTCTTCTGTGGTGCTCGGCCGCGGCCATCAGTGGCCTTCGACGGCTTTCGATCGCTCACTCGTGGCCCGAGGCAAGGGACGGCACGGCACGGCCTGGCCTCCGTTGTCTTCAGTCATCTGCGTGCAACTCTGAAGTTCTTCTCATACCTTCGGTGGTTATACTTCTCCCGTGAATAATCATACCTACATTAAAACTTTCGCGCTGTTCCGCCAAGCTGATACGATCTCACCCATCGGAATACCTTGAACGAATGGAGTCGTACCCCGCCATCTGCCATCATCCAGAGCTTGCGCGACAGTCAGACTTCTAGGTTGACGACTTTTGGTATCCATTTGTAATCGAAGCCGCCACGATTGATCGTAATCAAGACGCCCCATAACGTGTCGTAGAAGCTGTACACTCACGAAACTCCAATAATGATACAAGTCGCGGGAGACCGTCCCACTGTCGCTGCCTTCCGCCCAGATTCGCCTGTCAATGGCTACCCCGCCATGTCCAAGGGCACTCAGCCATCAGCGAACTCATTGCACAGCGTCTGTTGTGAATTAGGAGGAAAGCTCGACAAGTTTCTTGCTGAGGATGCAAAGTCGGCCACGCTTCGAAACGTGCAAGCACGAGTACGAGAAGCGGTAGGCGTGGTGGACGAGGCGCTGGAGCGGTATTCGTATGTCTCATATCTGCGACAGCAGCTTGCGACATCGCGCTAAGTGTGTCTCATCTAGCCCTGAAGAAATATCCTTATCATACAATGGCGGCAAAGATTGTACGTGGAAATCCATGCTACCTCGATCTAGATTCCCAAATACTCATGGCATACGGTCCTCCGGGCTTACCATCCGCCGAGATACTTGCTGACAGGAATTGTCCAGGTCTCGTTCTACTTATCATATTACTTGCCTGTCTCTCCCGGCGAAGCACACAATCGAACGGAACGAACGACCGGCCGGATGCGCCTCCACTCCCGCCCAAGCTCCAATCTATATATATCGTATCGCCACATCCGTTCGCCGAAATAGACGAGTTCGTAGAGCGTTCGTGCGCTGAATACCATCTAGAAAATACGCGTTACGAGCTGGGGATGAAGCAAGGCTTAGAGAAATACCTGGCCGAACGGCCCAACATCAAGGCCATATTCGTTGGCACGCGGCGGACGGATCCCCATGGGGAGAAATTGACACATTTCGACCCCACAGACGCCGGGTGGCCTGACTTCATGCGGATACACCCCGTAATTGACTGGCATTATGGTACGCACATGACCTACTCCAGAGCTAGATCCGAAGTTGACTAACATGCAATTCATCTAGCTGATATTTGGGCTGTACGTATCGCGAGTTAATTTCCCCTCATTGATGTCAACAATTGAGGAAGCATGGCTTATCGCTAACGTATGTCCAGTTTATAAGGCACTTGGATATACCATACTGCCCATTATATGACCAGGTGAGTTCAACTCAGAGTCGTGATTATGACATTCACCCTTCGCGAGCTCTGCAGCTAATTTCTTTCAAAGGGATACACAAGTTTAGGTGGGACAGAAGATACGCATCCCAATCCCAATCTTAAACAGGCGGAAGGGAGCGCAACAGGCTTCCTCCCGGCCTACGTGTTAGTAGAGGACGAAGAGGAACGACTAGGAAGAGACAGATGATGAATGATACCAACATAAACCACATTTTTACACCCAACTCATTAGCGGGGAATGCATTGGAGGAGATCAGGTTTTCGTATAAAGCATAGACCAAAAGGTTTTGGAATTGACGACGTTTGGGAATGACATCTTGTCCAAATCTATTAAAGTGCCTACCCTGTCTCCAACTATCTGTGCACGCCGAGCCTCATGACAACAGATGAGAACGTCTGTAAGATGACAATTCCATTGATCGACACAGATCTACCTATGGATGCGTAATACAGTCACTGATCCAGTCTTTTGTCTTTACTATACTAGGCTTAATTCCATGTCAAGATCTCTCAGTAGTATAGGCATGGAACCTTTGCTGATATTTGTGGTGGTTTGTTAGGTTGTGACGATTTTGTTAGTTTTCATATTTGTTCTAACGTCCGTATGCCAATCACACTGTCGCAATGACCACATCACCAGCAGTCACCATTCTAGCCTCAGATTTTCTGTATCTACAATCTATATAATTCTATGTTATTTATACATGCACGTCGTCTGTTCTCACTCCTTCATACGACATTCAGCGATGCACAGCTAATATGACCCAACAGCTCAACGACCTAGAAACCTGTCCAATTATAGGGTAGCTGAGACCAGCTCAGACAGTCCTGACCTCTGTCAATCAGCACTGTGAGTTCGGACCACTTTGAGGCTTCAGGATGTGGGGTCGGTTACTCCAGCCACTACTGCATGCAGGTAGATGGCGTCTTTGCTCGATTGGCCAATCACGAGGCCAGGGCCGACGTCAGCCAGATGGGAGAAGCCGATCCGGACAAGAGCTGCTGGTCCGTTGGGACAGGTACCCTCCACCCTTGGCTGCTCCTTCACCCCAAGCTGGCTCGGCTGGGTCTGTAGCTTCCTCACCTGCCGAGCCTTCGTCTGTCTGTGTCGGGTGTCTACGGATGTATTCAGAGGCCAATGGAATCCCCTTGCATGAGAAGATGAGTCGCATCGATTTCCCCTGCGAAGTGATGGAAATAGGTCTCGAAGATGATGAGGTGCTTTTGTTGGGCGAGTCGGGCTCATCAGAGTAGTGGTAGGGCGTCACGTACACAGGTCACATCCAGCTTCAGCTCCACAGATAGCTGATGTAGTTCCAAGACAAGACAAGGGAGGAAACGGCAGCGGTGAAGTTGGTGACAAGTGAAGCTGTGAGTTCTTGCTGCATCTTATAGATGTACATACATAACAAAGCAAGCTGTCTCCTTTTCGACACGTAAAGCCTATGTCTTGTCGCCCTTGGTGCGTCCTGTCACCTCCGCATCTGCCCAATATCGATAGTCAAGCCTCACGACTCGGTAGTAGTCACGCCTCAGGGACTGGGACCAGGGCAGTTCGGAATGGCAGGAGAGCATCCCAGCAGCCGTCTTATGTAAACACGGTTAAGAGCAAGCTTTGCTCCCATTATGTTTTCCCGTCCCGTCCGGCAGCCGCTGATTCGCCCGTGCTACTCTGCGCAAAGCATGGAGAGAGCTTCCTGACTAACCTCACTTCACACTCATTGTTCCTGCCTCCTCCCAACTTTCCCTTTCTCTCTCCCCCCATCTCTGTTTCACCCTCCAACACCACGCCGACTGCAAAGCACATTGTTCAACGGTCGCACATTTTCATCTCTGCCGCCATCGCAAGCATATATAAACCGTGAATTCACATCCCGCAGTCTCCACTGCTATTCTTAGCACCTCTCCGCACGCACTGTACACCCGAGCTTGAGCGTCGCGCTCCTACGTCATCGACATGGCCGACAACACCGCCGACAACGTCGCCCAAGGTATGTGGTATCTTCATTGTCTGCGCGCTGTGTCGCCTGTATCTTCCGACTCGTTGCGCATGTTCAATTGGCGCCGTTGAATCCTGTTGTGGTGGGCGCATCGTGGCGCACTTCCCACCATCTGCCGAGCCTACAGTACACGATACAGTGCATTAACACTATGTTTCAACTACAGCTCCTGTCGCCAGCTCCGACGCCAAAGCACCCGAGACCAACGACACACTGCCTCCCATCACTAAGGAGCCTGCCGGCACAGCTGATGCCTCAATGATGCCTTCTGCGTCTGCTATCACTGATACGCTCGCTGCGGCCAAAGACGCTGTAAAAGACGCTGTAGCACCCAGCACTGACACTGCGAAACCAGAGGGAGATGCGCCTAAGGAGTCGGCAGCTCAGACGAATGACGTGTCTCAGGAGACGTCTGACACTGACAGCTCTGCGCTGAAGTCTGAGAACCCAAAGGACACTGCTTCCACCCCTGCAACTGCTGCCTCTGGTCCTGGCGCAGCACTTGCTAATGGCCAGCCTAAGCCTGTCGCCATCGAGGAGGTGACGGACCAAGACATGCCTGGCACAAAGCTGCCCGAGAGTGCTGACGCCCCAACTGTCACTACTGGTGTCGAGACGGAAAAGGTCCCCGCTGTCACTGGCGATGAAGCTGTCACTAGTGATGACGCTACCACTGGTGACAAGCGCAAAGCCGATGAAGCTGCTACGTCAGTCACTGAGACAACAGCTGATGAGCCTGTCGACAAGAAGCAGAAGACAGACACCAATGGCGCCGCGACGACTAATGGCGGGGCTAGAAAGCCCGGCAGACCGAAGAAGGAGAAGGGCAAGGCGGCTGCTGCTCCTGCTCCCGCTGCGCCCATTGGACGAACAGCAAGGAAGACGAGAAGTCAGGGTCCCTTGGCTGATGCCTAAGCTGGGATTCGGGGATCTAGCAAGATCTGGAACTCGAAGATCAAACAAAGATCGGGATCACACAACGAGAGATATGACATAGATGGAGTTGACGCGTGCTTTGGACCTGACAGGTTGCGTCCTGGAATCTGGGTTACTGCACTGGATGAGGATTGATGCTTACGTTGCGGCTTTGATTGGCGATGAAGAAAAATGGATATAGGGTAGGGTTACGAAGTTCGGATATCACTTCGGGATGGATGGACCGAATGGCTCGTGTTTCCAGGATGAAACAGGGTATTTGCGCATTCGGTTTGACTTGAGCTGTGGCATGCCTTTGGCCTGCGGACCACGGGGGAGGCTTGCGGTGCGCTGCTTGTACATATAATCGACATGCGTTAGGGGTCTCCAGTTGATTTATCGGAGGGCTTTCGTTTTCATTCTTCAGTGCATTCATGCATTTTCTTTTCGTAATGCGGGTGGTTGAGTCACAGGTGCTATTATGGATGTCAACAAATAGATGGGGTTTCATTGTGTGCGCTTCATCACAATGGTCCATTCTACCGCCGTCTTGTACTCAACATCATTGCTCACACTGCTTGCCTGGTGCGCATCATCCCTGGTAGCAGTGCTGCCCTAGCACTACTGACATCGAAAACTTCACCGTTGCCGCCGACAATAGCAACATCTTCGCCGAGGAGGCACGCAGCACAGATAGAGTATGCTGTAAGCCATTGGGAGTGGAAGGTGGGGTGTCATGTGATTTGCAACATTCAAGCTCTACCTTAGGTAAGGTACATATAGGTAGGTACCTTACCTACCTCCTACATGACGACGATTGACTGCCTAGTAAACTATCACCATTGGACCCCAGGCCAGGGCCATGGTAGCTCAGTGGCATAAGTCCTGATGCTTAATCTGCACGTCGACTGCTCAAATCCCGGTGCTAGCAAAACAAAAAAAGACAAAAAGAGAGAGTTGGAAAAAGAAGAGAAAGGGGACAGCAAGTAATAAAATAAAAATCAGCAACCGATATCCGAACGAGAATGGAAAGAGCCTAAAAAGAAGAAGAAAGGAAAAAAAGAAGAAAAAAAACTTAGTTGCTAAAATGAAGCACAATAAACTCTAGGATCAATGGAGGGGGGACTTCGGTCCTCCGGTAAGCGGTGGGCCTCCAAACTACTTTTTTTCCTTCCCTTAAGATCGACTCAAACGATGATCTCGATGAATCACTATGCGCATTCTATGCAGTAGCAAAGATGAGACTCTGCTTTACTTTGAATTTCAGACTGCCTTTTTACTTTTAACACTTATGGCACTGCTGTCCGGTACTTACATACCTAAGTTCCAACACTCGACCAAGTATTTCCGCGTGCAGGTCAACATCATGACCGAGCCAACTGCTACGCCTATCATTAGTTAAGGTCTGACCGATTGCTCGAACAACCGCTACCAAACTGCACAGGACCAGCTCAGACCAGCTGTTTCCCTAGCTTGCAACCCGGCTAATAGGACAATTTAGAGAAAGAGGCTCAACAACATGGTCATTATACACGAATTGAAGATGGCATAAGGCAGCAATCAACGAGTAATTACGGATTGAGAGCACGACGTTACTAGGACACGAGCAATGATCGATCCTGTATTGACCTGTAACGAGCACCATTCAACAGATACGGTAGCGAGGAACAACACGTCCGATTCCACATAAATGATAATCACGAAGCCGGCCGATTTAGAAAAAACACAAGCTCACATCGCTAAACTCAGTGCAGGGCAGAAGATGGGCAAAGAATATCCCATAGATAGGCTCTGACAGCTTACCTATTGTTTCGCGTCGGCCAAGGGCCTTCTCACTCCCAGCGAGGGCGGCATAACCATCCGCATTGACACTTGCGCTATGTTGTGATAGCCCTAAGCACATTTGTCAACATTTTGGTCTGCCATACATAATGAATTCCTCTTCGCCCTGCGTAGCGCATTTATTGCTGCATGAGGGGACACTAATACTCCATCTAAGTCACATGATCAGCTCTTGTTATGTGTGAAGATTTTCGATGTCACGGTACGTGGGGTATAAGTGGCTGGAGACGGTCAAGCAGCTGACTTGACGACGTTCTACTTTTGCATATAGCACTAGTGGTATAACGGTATCGCGCTCCAGGTTTGTTCCATGACATTGCATATGGTCTAAAGACTTAGTGCACTGGCCACAGAACGGTAAGGCTGCCTACCTTAAGGTGTAGTAGTAGTACTCTGTATACGACATGTATCTCGACTTCTTATCTTGCTTCTTTGTCATGGGTCATTACTTGTCTTACTGCGAAGTAAACATCCTAGGTACTTTCCTACCCGTCCAGATTCAGCAATCCCAGACATACAATCTCACACTCTACCGTCCCATCACAATCCCACTCTATCCTCGAACGTGACCCACGACCGAATTAGTTATGAGGAGCAAGATCAAGTGCACCCAAGTTAACATCACCAAGCATGTGCTAGTGACATCACACTTTGTCTAAGTCAACACCAATGGGCAAGAGAATCAGCTATCGCGACCGCAAGTCTTCCCGACTTGCGTTCATATAATTCTCATGTTCTGTAAATAGCCAAGTCAGATGGAGGAACGTACCATGCGCATCTACTCTTCGACATACTGGCCTTCCGATGTGCTTCTGGGAATCCAAGAAGAGATCGTGAGTGGGAAGCAGGCTAACATCAGGACTCGAACGACCATCGAGGAAGACCAGCCTCTTGGACAGTTCCATGCGATGCAGGGAGCATTTACTCGCTGCGCTTTGATCATACATCTTCAACCGCTGAAATCCTTACGTTACCATTCAACAGGTGGAATGATAAACACAGGTTATGTTACTTAACATCATCGTCGGGTGATTTATTATACCAACGTCCTCATATATGTGCAGGTCATACCTCAATGCCGCCGGGAGCCGCCGACGAGCAGTACCATATGAGATGCTGGTGCCTGTGAAAGCAGGACTGGAGGTGGAGAGCATATTGGCATTATTTACCCACTTCCGACCTCTAATAGCCGCGAATAGATAAAGTCAGATGAATCAAACGCAGAATCGTAACCCCAAGCATCAACAAGGGGGGCCTTATTAGAAGATATACTACTCGCAATGCCAGACGTCTATCTCATAAGAACCAAACTTGAGTCAGTTCGACATCCCCCTTTCTGGTACAACCAGTGCTCATTTTCACCTGCCTTTTCTTTTACACGACTTGCAAACTGCAATCAACCCGTCGTGTACACCAGCACAGACACATGCATACTCAATAGATGAATAGTTCCCTGAAACGCCGGCCCCTCACGCTTTATACATGGCGCAACAAAGTTCTATATACAGTCCGAACTCCTTTCGTAACGCCGAATCAAAAGGGCGAATCAATAGGTCTACCAGGCGCCCGAGTTGTCGCGTCGCGGCCTCCGGCCCTCACGAAAGTAGTTGTACGAGGTTGGGTCGTGATGGGGATCGGGCGTCGGGAAGTCCTCGTCCTGCGGGAGACCACCGTAGCCCTGTGGACCACCTCCAAGCATGCCAGCTCCGCCTGGCGCCCTACCGCCTAGTCGGTCCACGCTGTGTTCCCTATACCCAGGTGTGGCGACTGGCATGGCCGCGGCATTACCTACAAGCCCACTGCTGCTGTCGTTCGTTTGTGCGTAGAATTTCTCTCGCCTCTGATTCATCTCGGCAGGAGGTGAGTAGGGGCTTGCCATTGGCTTGGCATACCCACCCGGATAGGTCGTGCCGCTCTCAGAGACAGGCGAGAACATCCGCCCCGGACCCGGACTAGGGATACGAGGTACAGGTGGCCGCGTCGGGCTTTCAGATCGCGATTCAGGCTCGCTACCAGTCCACATGCTGCCTGGCGTACCCGGTCGAATAATATCGTGGTTACGTCCAAACAACACGCCAGCCCCATGATCCGACGCGAACTCGGATCTATTCTTGTAGTACTCGAAGTCGAGACGTGATTCCGGAACAATTTCGAACCCAGGAAGGGCCGCAGACTTGCCAAGTTTGCCAGAATCCATGTTGCTCATAGCATACGCATCAGAATAGCCTGAGGTGGACATGGTGTCGCCCGTATCAGCCGTACGTCCATCAGAAAGGCGCCCTTTGTAGATCGCAGCTAAGATGTTCTGCGCTTTAGCATGCACCATCGGCGTGATCAAGTTCCTGTACAACGCCGGGTGGCCGAAACGTGCGGCCAGATTAGTGCTCGAGCGGAGAGGATCCTTTAGCCCGCCAGTCTCAGGGTTCTTGTTTACCGAGTGGGTCGAGTAGAAGCGGATCGGAGTATCGAACTTCCTGGCGCAGTAGATCTTGAAAATGATCATAATGAATGGCAATGGGACTGCAGAGAATGCCATCTCGTGTGTACCATCACCCCGAATGAAGACGGCGAGGAAAACGACCAAGTTTGCCAGGATCGTGCCGAAAACGAACCGGTTGAAAATCACACGCCAAGACATGCCGCCAGATTCATTCTTGGTGATGAAAATGTAGAGGAGCAAGTATCTCTTGAGCCAGACATCGATAGAGAAATACAGGGCCGCAGCAGCAAGTGTCAAGGGTTGAATACCACCGAAGCAAAGTGCGACCGTTGAGTAGAACAGGAAATAGTTATACTGGCTGGCATAATCAAAGGTGGGAGGCGCCGTCAACTCGATCATCTCTCGCGGCGTAGGGTGTCCCAGCTTGCGGACAATCGAACTATACATAAGGGGCCACAGCTGGGCGAGATCGATGGCCGCGCTGAGATTCCTTTGGAGAAGCCATGTTACCCAGAAAGATGAGACGTTGCAAAGAGCAACAAACAAGATGGAAAAGAAATTGCTCCCGAGAATCGACTGCCAAACGTCCAGACCGGAATCTAGATTGTCTTTGAGCGTGGCAGCAAATGTCCAAACGGTACTGAAGATGGAATAGACAATGAGATTGTTGAAGACGAAGAAGGCGTAGAGCTTTGCAATGACGTGGCGATCACGTGCACTTTTGGTTCGATCACCGGCGCGCATGGATAGGCGGCGGAAGATGATGGGCAGGACTAAGTAAATCAAGGATGTCAGAGCAGGGGCGACGACACCCTGGACAATAGACCAGAAAGTATTGTTGACGGCCAGCTGAGTGGCGAACCACTTCCACACGAGTCCCAAGTTGGAGATATTGGATATGAAAATGGCAATCAGCGCGTTGGGCGCAATCCAGAAGAAAGTTAAAGCGAGGATCCACAGGTTGTTGATGAATCTTCGCCAGCGCCGAGCAGAGGGGCCCAGGGGCATGTTCTCCCAAATGATATCGTTGGGCTTGGGTGCCAAGACGATGGTGGTGCCTTGAGGCTTCTTGTTTCGCAGTGCGTAGGCGATGGCGTGGGCTTCCGAAATGTCGTCGTAGCTGGCGAACCCATAAGACAAGGTGTTTCGCTTATCAAGACTTGTTCGCGCTTCTTTCACTTCGAGCTCTAGTTCCCTGATTCGTTGTGTGAGATAGTCGATAGCGTCAATTTTCTGACCCTTGGGATAGGTGCTATAGGACGGATCCTTTTTCGACGGATAGCACATGGGGCGTGCCGCGGGAAGATTCTGGGGATCCCTCAAGTACTTGGCCAATACGCTCTCGAGTTTGCGGACAGTGCTGTCATGTTGGGCGATGAGGTTGGGGATATCCTTGACGTTGCGAGAAATGACGGTCCTCGAGAAGGATGACTGCGGGACCTGGCGGTCAATGATTCTAGCGACACCTTCGTCGGACGCCATCTTCTTAGGAATATCGTTCAACTAGTCGCCAGTCAGCTGTATCCGTCCTCCCGTCCTAGATATCATTACATACCATCAGGGTCCGACCAGACAGACTGCGCTGGTAGTCCTCGCTCTCAAAGTAAGCCAAACGTAGGTGCAGAATCTTCCGGTAGTTCCACCACAGGAAAAAGCAAACAATGAAGTTGGAGGCGTAGCCGATGACGACGAGTGCCCAGATAGGCTGGCCCCAAACGTTCGACGGGGTCAGCCTGGCAAACCACTTGAGGTCCTTGGAATCATCAACAGTGGTGTAGCTCCAGTAGATGGGCAGGAGGATGGCATTGGCCACGACGGCTATGGCCAGGAAGATGTTTCGACACATCTTGGTGAACCTGATGAAAATGGCAGCGTCCATGCCGGCGTGTGCGACCATGTCCTTGTCGGTCAACTTCCATATAGGCGAGGTCCAGGCGAAGATGCCTTTGCCAATGGGCGGTGGTGCATGCTTCTCGTCGGCATGTTTGAGCTTCGGGGCATAGACGACGGTGTGATAGGGTCGGATGAGAGAGAAGACGAGGGTGGTGAAGAGGGTAAAGCCAAGAGAGGTACCCAGGGCAGACCAGATAGCCGTGTCTGTGGTATTGGTGGTCTTGAAGGGGTTCTGGATCAAATCGAGGAGCTCGTCGGCGTCGCTCCTGGCGGCGAGGCGGCCAACCTGTTGCCGTAAGGCATCCATCTTGCTATCCAGCTATTGTCCAATTTCAAACCCAAGATGGCTGTCCCGATACTCGCACCGGCAAACCGACAATGACGGGTGATTTGACAGGACAAGACTCGCAATATTAGACGGCCGCGAGCGAGTGAAACGACCGTCTTCAACCCAAATGCCCTCAAGATCTGATTATCAGGCACCTCATCGGCTCGGCAGAGAGGCGGCAGGCGGCGATGGCTCAAGACACCGATAGTAGGTATGATCGCAGTAATCGTATAGCACTGGCGAACAGAGATGGGCGTTTGCTGAGAGTACGATGGGGACGACAGCCGACGGATTGTGGTTCGTGAACGAGCGGATGGGAGGAGGCCAAGGGAAACGCAACGCAATGTCAATATTCAACGTATTCAAATCCGGGATCGACGGATGTTAATCGCGGTGGGCCGTAGGGAGGAGAACAGGCGCCAACCTGTGTCGGGCTCGCGGTATTGTTCGGAGCGACGTTACTGATGCTGGGAGGGGAGGTCAGGTGAGTCTTAGGTAGGAGAAGTAGTAGTTCGTGGCATGTACAGTCTGACGGAGGTGAAGGGAGGAGGTGAGGTGAGGTTGGGTGTCGGTGCTCCGTAGGGATAGCGTGGAAAAGAAGGGATCGGGATGACGATTGTTGCATCGCAAGCCCGTCGGCGCTGACCTGGCCATGAAAGACACCCTAGCTTCTGCCCTAGCACGCCTAGGCCGTTCGCTGACGGCACCAACAACGCCAAAACACTTCTACCAGAGGCCTGGGGCCTTGGGGATCGACAAGTATTTTCGGGCGCTTCTGATTGGCGCAATCTGCGAAACACCTCGACCACCCCAAGTCTAGAACTGCCTAGTCGGGCAAGTACAATGGGGTTCATTCATGGCTGCCTGTAAAATACGCTACGCTATCATTATTAGTTGCCATCGGGATTCCCTTTAGACCGGCGGGACAACATCACAATCAATTGTTATCAGCAGCCGACGTCGTTGACACAATGAGACCATTCAAAACAATGCACACCAAGGTCTTCCTGACGACGGCACGAGCCGCGCACGAAGTACTACCGACGATGTCTCTAGTCAGGGGAAGAGAGCGAACTTTGTGTCTCTGGCCCGCGACTCGTGCATCCATGTACAGAAGAGTACACTGAACCACGGCATCTTGTTCGTACCCTAAAACCTGCGCCTTCCCCTTGGGGGATAGAAAAATAGAGTTTCCATGTGGACCATTGTCCACACAACAGGAGAACGTCATGATCATGCTTATCGACGCCAGTGCCTTTTTGAAACAAACCTAATTCAGAACTACCAATGTGCTATGACATGCAGATTTACCCGCGCAGACGTGTTACGACTGACCTGGTGCCAGACTTGAAGTCCCAGCTTTTCCTCGTGAAGGGTCTGCAAGCAATATGTACAATACAGATTATGTGCTTCTATTTTTACCACCCGTCGTGCCCCCAACGGCTCGCCGCTAGTAGCACTGGGCTAACTCGATGGGGGTCTCGCTCTGAGGCTTAGCTGGCTCGTGCGTTCCACATGGGCCACTTGCCGACGCATGGTTGTGGAGACTGGGCAAGGGCCCTTCCCTTTCAATACGAGAAAATGGCTTGACGTTTGAGCGGCTGATGAGGGTGGGTGAACAGTTGGCCTGAGACCTCGAAACCAGTAAACAAGTGCATTGATGGTCGACAATGGACATTTCACAATTGGAAACCTCGTGGCTGCAGCGGTCATTGAGCAGTGCAAATTCAAACTCATGCTTATGAGGTAACAAGGAGAACGCCAAAACTTCCACACTGCACTGGGCTTCCCCTATCATACTGATATCACCCTATGTCTTCATGTAAGGTGTATTTGATTATGTCCCTGCTCACCCTATCGTTCCTGAGTATATCTTGCATTCTGAGAGACTACAATCCCTCGTTTGGTAATTTTTAGTTGGGACGAAGAAGCTCTACGAGACTCTTGATTCTTGGGGGCGGAGGACATCTATTGCGGGAGGACGTGCGCCGCGGGGGATCGATGTGATGATCACCTATCTGTTGAGTTCGTCGATCTGACTATGGCGCCCCCTCCGCCACGGACCATCTCATCGACGCATTCGATACCTTTTATCACACAACCGTCGACATCAGGCTCATGTGACCGTGCTGGATGGAAAGAGAGCTGAGGCTTGGGCGCTCCAGTGGTGAATATCCAAAAGATCACGTGCCATGTGGTTGGCGTCAGAACCCCTGGCAGCCGAGCAGAATGAAAGTTTCTTTTCACTCGGGGTGGCATAGCTTTCGAAGGACTTCGTTGCTCAACGCTTCTTGAACGAACACGAATATGAACTCTCGATCCACTCTCAGAATATGGCATGGGTCTCGGCCCTCGGGAATGGGCTATTACAATCCCACGATTCACCATCGCAGGAAAACGGCCCTGCATAGAGGCTCAAACAGATAAGGGCACGCGTCTCCACCAAGCTGAGCGATATTAGAATGTCTGTGGTCAATCAACATGAGGATACGACCCCAGAGCAACAGTGATCCAATAATGAAAGAACATGGCTATCACACCCCTGGGCGCCACCCCAGACTGAACCACGATTGTGCCCCACAACAACGGGGGCGAACTGGCAGGCAGATTGGGCTCTGGTGACATTCATAAAGGAAGAACTGGGCTGCAACCCCGGCAGGCGCAAAACTCCTCTGTTCAGTGCTTGAGAAAGCGTCACGGCACGATGTTGTTGACAAGATTACTCGTCTTCGTAACCTGGATCGCGGTTTCGGCGTTATGTCAAACGGTTCAAGATGATTGGTTCACTCCAAAAAATGGTGATATCTGGTATACGGGGCAGACGTACACGATTAGTTGGGACTCGGGACTTCAGGATAACTTCGCTTATTACTGCCCTGCTTGCGATACGAGTAACGTCGATTTGTGGATTACGGGCACTACTAAGAACTATTACCGCATCAAATGTTTGGCTTGCCCTTCCTATCCGGTGGAGAGGCTTTGGGACTGACGGGACACCGCAGCGGGAGTTGATGTCCAAACAGACCTGTCAATCGATTGGACAATCCCTGATACGTGGGAAGCGGACACATGGGTGTTTCGATTCACCTCCTCAGGGACTAGGTGGCAGAGTGGTGGCGAGGAGATATCGGGCAATGTGTTCTCGATCAGTGTCACCCCGACGACTGCGAGTAGTTCGACATCCAGCACTGTTTCCTCGATACCCGGCACTGTTGCCTCATATACCAGCATTATTGGCCCGATTAGCAGCACGACGATCTCGAGTAGCACAACAACAGGAACGACGACATCTATCTCCGCAACGACGATGAGCTCTGCAACGCCAACGAGCTCGCCAGAAACGACTTCCGATCATCAAGACGGACTGTCGACGGGTGCGAAAGCGGGCATCGGCGTTGGGGCGGCGGTTGGAGGAATTATCTTGTTCGCCCTTGGATTCCTCTTGGCGAAACGACAACGAAAGAATAAGGCGGCGGCGGCGGGGAGAGCATATCCGCAGGCGTGGGATGGCCAGGGTGGGGCGGGATACGGAAACGCGTATCAGTATACTGGGCCCGCCGAAATGTGGAATAATGAGCACGTGGCTGAGCTGCCGGACAGAAAGTGAGCGAGGCAAGTGAGAGCGATAAGTGACGCTGTTTGGAACGTTGAGGCATTGCGCATGTGCGTTTTCCGCGTAGGTTGGGCGATGGCGTTCATGGGACCAGGGTCGTATTTGGATGACAGACTGGGTAACGTGACTCATCTGAGAGAAGAGATAGTGCTCTGATCTTGATTGTTTACCGACCTTAATAAGTAATCTCAATATTACAAATGGGCATCTCTGACATATAACAGGTGATATATCGAAATAGGGGTGGTGGTTGAGATGACTAAGCGCACGCGGTGCTCTGCTATATGGGGTTATTTTCAGTGCGCGCTCTATTAGTTGATTTACCAGATACATACTCGAAGCCATATCAGCTATTATGGTCATATATCTGCTATATTTCGGCCTCGTTTTCAATATGCAGCAGAATGTCATAGTGTCTGGAAAGAAAATATGATTAAGGGTATAGAAGGATTTATATGAGAGCAATTTGTTGTCGACGGTGGGCAAGATGAACAAGAATGTAAGGAAAACACGGAAAAAGTAGGAGAGGGAGTAAACGCAGATACCTCATCTCCTTCAGGTGTGATACCCGCTTTCCTTCTATCGCGTCATGCTTCGCTTCCCCTTACCTGGCCATCTAATGGAAACTTCATAGCCTTTTATTGTCTTGCGCTTGTTACACGCCGAGTACTTCGATAAGTTTCAGCCTGGTCCGTATAGTCGTCGCCTATGCCATTTGGGCTTGTAGGGTTCCGATTTATCATATCTTGGTCTGGTCCTTGCTGATCTGTGTCACTTCGGCTTGTTCCATCTGGGTGTTTTCCGCCCTGGCCTTTCACATTTGGTGTGTCCCATCCTTGAGTTTTTCATTACGGCTTGCTTCGTGCTTTTCTCGCACCACTTGTGAGCTCAGCACTGGATGGCTCATGGCCGTCATGTCAATGACACCCAACAGATCAGCCGATCGTGTTACGGGAATCTTCTCCGTTCCTCGTGACCAGGTGCCGATCCCGATACCTTCATGGGCTAGTCGCTGCAGCTGTAGAGTGGTGTTGGTAGTCCATTCAAGGGTTGCATATGGTTTATATCCAAAATTTTTGTACAGGACCCAGAAGAGTGGCTCGATCAAGAGAGACACGGCGATGATGATAAATCCAGAGATGTAGGTGAATAGGAGCCCGAAGAGACTGAAAGATGTGTAGCCGGTACTTCTTATCTTCTGTTACATGCTAATTAGTATCGAGGTTTTGACTCGTTACTGGCCAGACTAACCTGGTTCTGACAAAAGACATTTTCGTCCCCTGTAGCATAGTCCCTCGTTTCCAGTAATGCCGTGTCTGTTGGGTTGAAATAAGCTGCGTTCAAGAAAGACAGTTGAATGTTTGCCAATTCGATGTTGAACCAACGAGTGACATCGCGCTGCCATTGGTTTGATGGCAAAGGGCCCTGGCGGCCAAAGTACAATCCAGTTTGCGATTCGAGACTCGTTGGTCCTAGTGTCTCTATGATGCCGGCTACTGGCTAGGAATCCCAAAATGTTTTTGTAAAGTAATCGAAGCTGCTGTTGATAAACTTGCTAGATTGGTCGGTGATGTTCAAGATCGCTCTGACGCTGTTTTGTGCCTCTGCATATCCTCCTAGAATGCCGCAGGTTTTATTATCCTGGATACAGTACTGGTATTTCATCATGCATCCCAAAGGCGATGCCGCCTCTGAGGGTAGATAGAACTGCTCCTGCCCGGCTGTGTCATTTGAGCCTAAAAGTGTCCAGGTTGATGGTGTCGGCGATACCCGGTACCACTCATCGTCCGATGGGCTCGTGTGTGTTACACCGTTTCCAGAGAGAAATACGATGAATATGTCTCCGTCCGTTGGAAAAATTGAATCGAGGGGTATAAATTCAGACAGTTCGGTTACAATTTTGCCGTTGTCGACACGTGCGATCACCCCACTAGGAGAAGAAGTTGTCAATGACGATTCTTTGGTAGTCAATTAGGGAAGCCAATTTGTTTCGAAGTAACTTTCACGGTGCTTACAAAATGTAATAGTTGGCATAATATGCAGTGGTATCGGGTGACAGAGCATATGAGTATTGCGAGTCGATAGACCGGGCTGTTGCCATGAAATCCTTTACTCCTGTTTGTGTTGTGATGTTGCCGTAATGGTAGACAGTTACATCATCCAAATCCACGTCTTTCCCGCTGATCCCCGAGGCAGGCATTCTTCTTCGGCTAGTGTACCCTTGCGTCTTCATAGGCGCGCAGTGGGCGACATGCCTCAGAAAAATCTTGCCGTCTGCCGGAGTGTTCAAGCCGAGATCATCGAGACTATCCATGTGGCCTGAATCAATACGGAGGTTGCCACTATTATTCAGACACACATCGTCGTTGAGAAAAGGACACGGCGCTTGTGTATCGATCTGAGCTGGAATATTTCGCGTCATCAGGCGACCACAGTCCAGGACCCGAACGCTGTCGTTCGAATAGCATTGTTGAGCGTAATTCGCTGAGTTGCTCACGGCGCTAGCTACCAGGGCAGTGCCGTGATTGGAGTTGTCGAGGTCCCATAAAGCCGCGCTTGTCCAGCCGCAGTTCAGGCTTTGTATCAACACTTCGCTTCCGACTGCAGTTGAGATCTGAGAAGAAAAGCCCCCGGCCACTGTGAAAGCTACAGTATAAACAATAGCCAGGAGGAGTATGAAGGTTAGCCTGCCAATCTGTAAAGGACTCCGATTCAGTTTTCTCGCTGTGTCAGAGTCGAGGCTTGAACGAAAGCTAGCCCACAGTAGATTCATGTGCTGCAAGATACTCATTTGAATATCACAGTTTCTGAGAGTTGCCTGAGATTGGTGATACGCTGCCATTTGAGGAGATGACGAAGAGAAGTACCGATGTAGTGAGAAAGATAAGATCCGCCACCCTCGAGTGCCAACAAAACTGACAAAAAGAGCAGTAAAAGCAATGAGAAAGCCGCCGTCACTTCGCGTCAAGGTCAGGGTCTGCCCAAAGACAGGGCCGCGCGACCAGTTCACCCAGAGGCCCAAGTAAACGGGATAGTAGTCTGATTCAAACTGCCGGCTTGACATGATGAACCAAATGTTGCTAGCGAAGCTAAGAGTGAAACAGTGAGCTAAGGGTGCAGTTGTTCGGGGACTATGACCTAGATTAGTCGCGAAGAATGTAGAGTTTAAATGTGTGACAAGCGGTCGACTTGACAGCAATGGCAAGCTGACGCTCCATCATATTCGAGCCTCGTTCTTGGGGCGGTTGATATAGGGTCCAATGTGAGCAGAATGTCATGCCCTCGACCTTAACGGTGTTCAAGTAAGGTAAACTTAGCATCCTGATTCCTACCTGTTTACCGGCTGCAGAGTCTGATAAGGCTGCCCAAATTGTCCATTCAATGGATGGGCAGCGAAACCCCTAGTACTGCTGAACAATGATTCATTCCCTCGTGTGTGTGTGCATTGCAAGGTAAATGTTAAAGATCAGCGCGTCTTGCTTATCTATACCACTCACGATGCACCCGTACTGCAGAAGAACCTGGTCCGGACATTGGAGCTCTAAGTGGCGGGGTCGGGATGGGCAGCGTCCTTCGTTCGACAACTTCGATTTTGGTGCGACGTCGCTTACAGAAGACAAAAGAACGGCGTTGGAGGTGCCACGCGACGGTCCTGCTTCTGATTTGGCGAAGAAATGCCGTTGCAGCTAGCTGAGATGTGCGTTTATGGCCGGAGCACCCCAAGTCGTGGTGGGTAGGATTGCCCATTCTTGGTTGTGTAATCGCGAATTCAGGGTTTGCCATTGCATCCTTGCTATTTTGAAGCAGGCTGTCGGCGGAATGACTCAATGTCGTTGGAAGGCCTTCTTGGGTGCGCTTCTCAGGCTTTTTCACCACTTTATCCAAAAAGGGGTGCTTTCCTTCGTAAGGTGGTATCTAAAAATAGTTGCCGAGGCCGCGCAACTTTCATTCGGTGTGCAGCTGGAAAGGAGATCAACTGTCCGCATCCAGTTGGTATACCGTACGGCTCGACTATCGGACAGTGAAGAAGCCACGCCTGTTCTGAGTGTTGAAAAGGCGCACCGCATCATACGCTTGATTGTGCGATCAATTATACAAGCCCTATTGACATGGAATACTGCCACGAGATTAATGTTGAGATGAGCTTCAGCGGGGGAGCAGGGTAGGTGTTTGACGCAACATGGTGGGGAGCAGCCAGGGCAGGTTGGCAGGGAGAGCAGTTCATGCATCTGGTCATGTATTATTAGTATAATCCACCACCTTTCGCCTTCGGGCATATTATTAGCGATTAAGTGCACTATTGGTCGTTGGGTCGATTTTGAAAGTATCTGCTTGGACTACTAAACACGTCCTAAGCCCTGCCACCCTAGGGCTTAGGCCACTAATTAGCAAAATATAATAGGATCGGCACCGCTAAGCCTAAATAGTAAATATATATATAATCTTACTGTAAATTTTATTATAATAAATATATTTCGGCCGGCTCGGATTAAAGTATTAAGTAATTTATATATTAGTATATTTATACACTCGTTACTTTTTAAAAATTACTATATTAAAGCTAATAAAGCGTTAAATTTTTATTATATCCGTTAATTTTATAAATAAACTATCGTTATAATTAATATTACTATAATTTTAAAACTATTATAAACTTTATTATCGCTTTTATTTTTATTAAAAGCCTTTTTTTATAACGATAATAGTAAATATTAACGCGTAAACGTTTAAATAGAAATTTAAGTAAAAGTTTAAAGGTCGTAAGGTATAAATAAAAGTCCGTTAACCCTTTTTGCTTAATTGATTTTAATTTATTTAAAAAATTATAAAAAATCAATTTTTTATTAAAATCGTTAAAAACTTTTAAAATCGACTATTTTAGTAATTATTTATAAAATAAATCCCTTTTTAACTTTTTAGCCTTTTTTACGCCTTTTCGCGATGTTTTTAAACTCGTTAGTTACGTTAGCCCTTAAAAGGGCTATATAATAGGTTTTTTTTTTATTTGCAAATTAACTACTTTTACTATTACTATTTTAACCATTTTAACTATTTTAATTATTTTAACTACTTTAACCATTTTAACCACTTTAATTATTTTAACTACGTTAATTACGTTAATTACGTTAATTATATTAACTACGTTAATTACTACTGCCTTTATTTTAACTATTTTTATTACTACTATTTAAAACCTTTTTATTTTTATTATTTGATTTCGATAACTAAATCGAAGCACGTATTTAATTAGCAATTATAAGCTATACGGAGCGTCGATTTCGTTTTTTAAAGGCGGCGTGCCTTTTTTATAACGTATTTTATTTTTAAATACGTAATAGGGCTAATAAGGCGTATTTCCGGAGTAAAAATAAAAGTATTCCGGCATTTAACCCTTTATAAAAAATAGCTTTTTACGTTTAATTTTACCGGTTAATACGGATTAGTTATTAAATTAACCTTTATATCGTTTAACGCGCCGCTAATAAAATAATAAGCGCTAATTGCGATTAACGCTTTATTAACTATTATTTTAGTAAAAAATAAACTAATAAATAGCTTAAAAAAAATAAAGCCGTATTTAAAAAGCTTTAAAATTAGTTTATAACAGTAATAAAAAAGCTAGCCTTTAATTACGATTTTATTAAAATATAGTTTAACCGTTTAAAAATATTTCGTATTCGGTATAACCTATGTTTTAATTTCGAATATAATATAAACGAAACGCTTATTAAAATAAGCTATATTAAAAATATATAGTTATAAACCTATTTTAACCGGTTAACTATATATTTCGTTAATTTTAATAGCTATATTTTAACTATAACGATAAAAACAATTTTAGCAATTAAAAACGTTTTGCTATTTTTTATCGTATTTTTTAAACACTGGATTTTTCGATTTTAAACGAAAAATAATTTCGAAACTAATGCTATTATTGCCGTTAGCGAAAATAAATAGTTAAATAATTAAATAACGCTCGAATAAATCGATTATTTTTATCGCTTTATTAAGCCTATTAACTTTAAGTAGTAAAAGTTATTAATTTTTAATAATTATACTATTTATTTTATTAACGAAATAGCGTTATTTATTAAAAAGCACTATATATTATTTTTACCGCTATTATTATATATTATATATAAAATGCAATCGTTAAATAAGCAGTTTTTTAAAGTTTTAAAGTACCGCTATTAATAGTAATTAATAAAAGCTATATATAGCGGGGCTTATAATTATAGCAAATCGGATTTTATAACAGGTTATTAATAAATAAAAAACTATATTTTTAAACTAAATATTATAATTTTAATTTAGAAAAATATTAGTATTTAGCTTTAAAGGCTTAAAATTATTTTAAACTATTTTAACGACCTTTTATTTTTAGTATTAATAGCGTATTTTTAAAACTAACGGCTAAACTACGTAGCATTTTTTAAAAACTATAATAAAAAGTTTAAGCTTTTAAAAAGCGTTATTTTACGCTTTATAATATTTTTATTATATAAAATAATAAATTAAATAACGGTATTAACGCTAGCGATAAATATATAAGTAGTTTAGCGTTATAACGAGTACGTAATTTAACGCTTTAAAATATATAAAATTATTTAAACGCTTTTTTTATTTTTTATATTATACGTATATAAAAAAGCTAAAAAAACCTCGACGGCGTTAGTTTTGGTCGGAGTTAACGTAATGGCGGAAGTGATTTATTTTCGGACTATCGTTTTAAAAAGGGATTTCCGTAATAGTTAGCGTATTGTTATAAGCAACGTAGGGCCTTTAACTTTCGGAAATAGTAGGCTACGTACCGTTTGTAATAACGGTAAAAAAAGGAATAAATAACGAGTTAAAAAAGCTAGGCTATATTAAAAAGCACGTAAAATAAAAGGTCGTGCTTTAAAAGCTTGGCTAGCTGCTATACGGAAATAAATTAAAGCTATTTAAGAGCTTAAGCTTATTTAAGGATCTAAATACTATATTTAATATACGAAGGGCTTTTTAACCGACGGGAATGTTTTTAAAGCGTTTTTTTACGTATAAAAAGAGCTATAAATATAGTTATAAAACGTAAATAACGGTTGTAATAAGGCTTAAAAAACTAAAATCGAAACTTTTATAAAACGTAAAAAATAACCACTTTTTAATTTTTTTAAAGGCTTTAAAAAATAACTTTATAGCGGGATTTATTAAACTATTTAATAAAATGTCCGTTTAAATGCTTTTAAGATTATTAAATTAGCGATTATTAAATAAAATAACGCAAATTAACGCTTTAACGGCAATAAACGCCGTAGTTTTAAAAGCAAAAACCCGTTTAAAGCGTAAATTTTTAGCCTTATAACAGTTAGAAATAATTAACGAAAGTGTTAAAAAGGTCCTTAAAAAGGCCCTTAAAGAGGTCTTTTTTAATAAAGACTTAAAAAGCGTGGAAATATAGTTTAAAAATAGTAGTATAACGATAAATAAATAAGCACCGTATAATTAATAATTTACCTTTTTTTTAACTTTAATAATTTTAAAATCGTAAAAATAACCGATATTAATAAAAATCGAATATTTAATTTGTGCTTTTCGATATTAAATGTTAAAAGTGATAGAAATCGCGTTTTTAGGCCTAAAAATATATATTTTAGTAGGTAGTGGTTAAAGGGGTTTAAAAACGGCTATTATTATTTAAAACGTTAAAACGGCTATAGCGGTGCCGAAACTAAATATAAAAATATGCAAAAAAGATATAGTATATAACTTTATTAATAAATTACACCAAAATTAATATATAGCCGCTAGAGTGAATTTATTTCCATATTTTGCTAATTAGTGGCCTAAGCCCTAGGGTGGCAGGGCTTAGGACGTGTTTAGTAGTCCAAGCAGATATGGCAGCTGGATACTCTATGCTTGTATTATATAGCCTTATCAGTGACATTGTAATAGAGGCGTACATATCCCACCATTCTCCCACACATCTCTAGTTTTAAGCCGGAACTTGTGCTAACATAGTAGCGCAGATTGTGCAACCAATATCAGTTAGTTTAACGTGCAATCTTCTAATCCCAAAGAGGCAACTTGGCGGAGTGGTTAACGCGTCAGACTCGAAATCTGATTCCTTCGGGAGCGTCTGTTCGAATCAGGCAGTTGTCGATTATCTCTTTTGCCATTTTTTGGCCCCTTTCCTCACTATCCCCTCCTTCTATGGACAGTTACCTATTGATGGTTCAATCGCAATGCAGCGAGGTTTATTCTGCATGGTTTGCAGTTGAAACCAGATTAACATCTCGTGCATATGCCAATTCCTTTTTAGGTCCCTTGCATTGTTTCAGAAGCAACACATGAATTGACATTATGAATGAGATGCCTCTTCAACATTCTTCTGTTCAATCCTTCACGTGAACTAAGGTTGTTCGCTGTGGTGAATGCGCTGTGGCTTGATGCCTCTTTCCCCAACATGCGTGAGCCACAAGCCCAGACTGCCTGATTTACCCCTAAGGTAATCTGTACCACTACCTGCAATCCCTGAACCAAGCCCAGAACCTGCCCCACATCAGGTCGTCAACCGTGTCCAAACCGTCCTCCCTCAAAGTAACCGCGACGACGGTGGCATCATTTCACCCCTTATCGCCAACTCCATCCACTCCTTTGACACCACTGCGCATCAGTTTCTGACTCTTCTGCTTCTGCAGCCTTGCCGTTCTAGACCAATTATCCACCTCCTTAGTCGACGCAGCCCTCCGCAAGCATGGCGCCTGTCAGCAAGGCCACCGGCGACAAATACTCGGTCATCCTGCCCACCTTCAACGAGCGCAAGAACCTGCCCATCGTTGCCTGGCTGCTCAATCGCACCTTCACGGAGCAGTATGTGTTACTCCCTTCATTTAGCGCCAAATAAACTTCAAATGGGTTACGATATAATCAAGACAAGCTATCGAAGCTGACCCATTTCTTCCCGACAGAAACCTCGACTGGGAGCTCGTAATCGTCGACGATGGCTCACCCGACGGAACCCAGATCGTCGCTAATCAGCTCGTGAAAGCCTACTCGCCGCACGTCATCCTCAAGACCCGCACCGGCAAGCTGGGACTCGGCACCGCCTACGTCCACGGTCTGCAGTTTGTCACCGGCAACTTCGTCATCATCATGGACGCCGACTTCTCCCACCATCCCAAATTCATCCCGCAGATGATCGCCCGCCAGAAGGAAGCCAACTACGACATCGTCACCGGCACACGCTACGCTGGCGACGGAGGAGTGTATGGCTGGGACCTCAAGCGCAAGTTCGTATCTCGTGGTGCCAATTTGTTTGCCGACACCGTCTTGCGCCCGGGCGTCAGTGACTTAACGGGAAGCTTCCGACTGTACAAAAAGGCTGTGCTGCAGAAGGTTATAGAGTCTACCGAGAGCAAGGGCTACACCTTTCAGATGGAGATGATGGTCAGAGCTAAGGCTATGGGGTGCACCGTCGCCGAGGTCCCCATCAGCTTTGTGGATCGGGTCTATGGAGAGTCTAAGCTGGGCGGCGATGAGATTGTGGAGTATGCCAAGGGAGTGTTGAACCTTTGGTTGAAGGTTTGAAGACCTCAGAGAGGGTTGATGAGGTGGAGATGAGAAGGAAGAAACAAGCATCAAGGGTCGTTACATATGGCAGGCGGATCCTAAAAGGCTGATACTGCTTGGTACGGCGTTGGGATGCATTAAGGGTTTGCGTTGCACTCTTGTCGTTACTTGATTTGACACTAGAGGGTTTAATACAGGCTGGCAGGCCGCTAATTGCTTCATGATTGCATCTATGTCATGGAATGTTACGTTTCTTTGATGGATACAGACCTTACGGAACTTTGTCGACAGGATGAATAATCCCGTATCATGACATGCAGTCAATGACCGTCGCTCTTGGATACTGGGCAAGTTCCCTCATCACCACTTCGCATCTGGAGACTTGTTACTTGCGCGCGGCTCAAAGTGGAGTCGGTTCCCATCGCTTCGGCCACCCGTTCGGTTTTCAACATACCCCTAAATGCACGGCTGTTGGCCGAATCGCCGTCACTATATGTGGTAACTGCTACTTCAGGTTACTATCAAAGTCTGAGTATGCATCCAATGACCGTAGGTACTCACCTGCTAACCAGGTCGGCGAGGGATGGCGGCGATCGGATAACTGCAACCGCGGGGAACCTCGGCAGGCCGGAGCGGAATCTGGGGTATGGCCTAGCTCCAGCCGCTATTCTTGGGTCTGCTCTTGGGCGCCTCCTTCCAGCTTGTCTCCAATGATGAGCTCACCATCTTGCGGCCCTTGTTGAAGTTGAAGAGCCAGTCTCACGCCAGCTTCACCCACACTTATTCTGCCTTGAGCTCAGATAACCAAATTGCTCCAATCGTAGACTTGGCGCTCATATTGCCCGTCCATCGTTGAGATTCATACTCACCGATCCGCAATGTCGGACAGGATAGCGCAGCTAACAGGCCAGCTGAACTACCCAAAGGGTATGCTCGCCGGCCAGACGGCCATCATCACCGGCAGCGGTCAGGGCATCGGCGCCGAAGCAGCGCGCCTCTTCGCGAATGAAGGCGCAAAAGTCGTCATATCCGACATCGACGCTGGTCCGTCTCACACGTTTCCCGTCCCGTGCCCCAACCCACTCTAACAACCACATAGCAAAAGCCAAAGCAACAGCGGACAGCATAAACGCGGCCTCATCCGGCCGCGCAATCGCAGTACCAGGCGATATTCTAGACACAACCTACCAGAGCAACCTCGTAAAGGCAGCAGCAGACTTTGGCGGCGGCAAAATCCACATCATCGTCAATAACGCCGGATACACCTGGGACGGCGTAATCCACAAGATGAAAGACGAGCAATGGGACACCATCCTCAACCTGCACGGAACCGCGCCATTCAAACTCATCAGGGCAGCTGCGCCCTACTTCCGGGTGAAAGACGGGGAGCCGAGATGCATCATTAATATTTCCAGTACGTCCGGCATCCACGGAAATGCCGGGCAGATCAACTACGCCATGGCGAAAGCTGGCGTGGCGGGCATGACGAAGGCTATTGCCAAAGAATGGGGTCCCATGTTTGGGGTCAGGGCGAATACGATTGCGTTTGGTCATATTCAGACGAGACTTACGCAGGCGAAAGAGAAGGGCGCTTTTGTACTGGGGCCCAAGGGGGAGAAGATCGATCTCGGGATTCCCGAGGCGCAGAAGGCTGTTCCGAAGGAGTTGTTGCATGCTGATATTCCGCTGAGGAGACCTGGTATGGCGAGTGAGGCTGCGAGTGCGATACTTGCGGTTGCTAGTCCGTTGTTTAGCTATGTCACGGGGCAGACTATTATGGTTACCGGGGGTAGGAATATGTAGATTATCAGTGTTCGGTAGGGATGGGGCAACGTAGCTAATTCTGGTTGTCTTGATGATATACCAGGTCGTGTCGAGTTTAGAGATTACAAAGTGTGAAGCATAGTATGATCCAAATATCTGGTCCTTCTCGTTGATTGCATAGGAGACCGTCCAGCGGCGGCGAGGGTCTAGGGATCTCGCAATGATCGCAGATATCTCACTTGAAGCCTCGTGCAGCTGCGCCCTACTCGCAATGGTCTTTAACTAAGACTTGGGCAGAAAACCACTTATCGGCTCCACATTACGCTTGCTCGCGAATAAAGCTCTATATGAATCTGACGCTTTTATGCGAGACGGTGAAATGCATGGCAAACCAGTGTGAACCATGATATGGGACACTCCGGACCTGACTAGCCGAAGGACTGATGATGCGACGAATTTACTATGATATTGTTGCGATCTGCTAAGCCGACTGTTCTGCGTTTTGAAGGCGAAGGTGATGTCGGTGATGAAGACTTTGTTTGCATGAGTAGGGATGTGAGACATGTTGATCCTACGGCTCGAGAGAGTCGCGTCGATTGGCCAATGACGAGGGAAAGGGCTGCTAAGGTGTGAATTCAGGACTTTGACAGTGAAATATTGTACCATTATCATGGAATTGAAACAGATTCGCAACGGTCTCATATCCGGTGTATTATCAGATCATATTGATAACATCTCGGGCCTGGGGTGTTATGCTACCATTCGATGTTTCGCAATCTTCCTTTTTTAGGTAGGCTGTCAATTTCTTGCTAGCTAGGTAGCCAGAACAAGATTTGGCCCGTAACTGCGTCGGGATAAAACACATCTGATTGGGTCTATATGCTAAGCGAGCTGAGTCAGAGCTGCGATGTAACGAAGACTTGAGGGGTTGGGGGGAGACGGGGGAAAGGCACAACGCCTTTAGTATTGAATGTCTCAGGGCTGCTAGCTACAGAGAATATACACATAATCACTATGGCTCCTTGGTGAAGGGTATCATGCTTGGAGTGATCGAAGTGAGAATCAATAGGATCATATGCGCGGTACTTCATGTCTTTGGTTGTGTTATATTGGGATAGGTTAATGGCGACATGGCGACAATGGAAAGTTCCGGTTCATATAAGAGTCTTTAGAGAGTGTGAATGTGATATTGATATTGTAGGGTGTCAGCTGAATTGGGAGATGAGTAAGGTTACGTATAGACGTCTGCTAGAAAACGTTTGGTGACTAAGCAATGGCTTTTCCGAGTCCGATTATATGAGAGTGGCGTACTGACAGTGTACACGGAAAGATTGAGGCTGTATATTGTACGGCACTACTAACAGGAAACCAGTCACACAATTTGTGAGACAGGGCTCCAAGCTCGCTCGAGACTCTTTCATCTCTGCGTGATCGTTGATCATTCTAGGGCTGGTCGCACGTGGGTTGGAGAACATAGTATTTTTAGAAACTGGCTGCACTGCGTCGAAGCTCGGAATTTCTTCCTCCACGTGCCGGCGTACCTCAGTTCTCATTCGTGAGATTAATGATGACGAAGCCTAACAATTAATATAGGACGTCTCACAGCAGCCTCGACAATGCGTAGGGTTGAGTCATGTGGGGCCTAAAACAGGGACATCCGAAAAGTAGGCGATATGCTAAGGTACAACCTCCGTGCCCACGCTATTACGTTCAGCGATCCGTTCTCGGCTCTCCTTCGGGCCTCACAGACATAGATCTCCGCATGTTCGGCTGATGCGCTGGTTTGTGCCTTGTACAGGTAGGCTAGCAGAATCAGACATTGCTTCCGTGAATTGCCACACGTCCCATGGGGTATCACGAGGGGAAGAAGGATTACAACCTGCGACCTTTCTTGCCTCGACTGTCGTTTTGTGTCTGTTGGACTACGGCTTTGGTCGAGAATGCGCTCCTTCATCCTAGTGTGTCAATTAAGCCAAAAAGTGCGAATCAAGAGTCCTACCCATCAGACGAGAATTCTTCGGAATGAACCACCATGCATAGGGCGTTCGAAACCATTGTACTGACGGTTTCGACACCATAGCATGTATCCGACTATGTGAAAAGGAGCCTGATCCAGGTGCCGATGGTCCTCCATGGACTATTAACACTGTTCTCGAACGTACAATGTTACATCCTTCTCAGCGGCGTAGAAAACGGACGTACTTCAGCACGATGTAATAGCCTTTAGCCTGCCTTGGGTTGCATTTGGCCCCCAAAAACACCTTGCCTTCTTACCTAATCGCGTGTCAGCGTCACAGCAGAACTACTCGGCAGCCGCCTTATTTAGCTGTCGAGCCTTTCACATGATTAGCTAGTTTCGGCTCGGGACAATCCTGTGAGTCCTAACAATATCTGCACGTGGAGCCGTAATTAGTTTGAGTACTAATACCTTCGCGTTCCTTTTCAGTAGTTGCTTGTTTGTCTTGGATGATCATCTTAATTTGTATATATATTCGCTCACAAAAGAAAGCAACCATGGAGCCTCAGAGCAAGGCGCAAGACTCTTATTTGGTTCACGATGTACCCGGTTCAGGTGTATCTTATCATTCTTATCATTCGAGTCAACAACACCAATATCCTAACCAACAGGACTCAGGACAACAATGGATCGCATATAACCCCTATACCCAAGTAGCAAGTCAACATATCTATGACCAATCGCAACCTGCTATGATGTATACACTAGATCACACATACGTCTCGTACCCTCTGGAGACTGTCCAGCCAGCCCATGAACATAAAGCACTGCCGCAGCGTGATATCACCTCTTCCGACGTCCGTTTGCACGACGTAACAAGTGAGAGCCACCTACAATCACGACATGCGACCCCGGGAGCGTCTTGGTGGCCTTGGGCCAAATCGGCAGAGCAGAAAGCACACGAGAACTTCGCGAAGCAGTTCAGTGGCGGACGGAGTTTCAGCTACTGGCATTTCTTTCGAAGACCAACCCGTGAAGCGACTATCGAAGAAGGCCATGTGCATATGAAAAGCCCTGATGACTACGGCGGAGCTGTCAATCAGGACACTGAGACTGGCAAGTTCATTTACAGGAATCAGTTCGGCCAGCTACAGTACAAGTATAGCGATATTGCCGTATACCTATCTCCGACGACCTACAGACCGAAGAGATTGGTTGTCCAATGCACCGATAATATCCGTAAACACGCATACAGAGCGGGCGGAGACTGGCGACGAAGAAAAATGAATGGTGACATACCAAAGGTCCTCACTATATCTGAATGGGCGCTGAGACCATACGACAAACGGACTGTGTGGGGTAAGATTGATGGGACTATTCGACTGCTATGGGTTGCGGTCCCTTTGCAACTCCTCCTAGCTTGGCCAGGCACAATATCTTGGGATGATGGCGACGTGTCTGAATACTACACCGACTTTCCCGGATACCACTGGCACTGGGCAAAGTACGCCGTCAACCCCTTGGACAGAAAGCCAAGCGACCCGACGAGTGGAAATAAGAACCAGACACTAGCGGAAAGGGTCCTATCAAGTCGCAAAAGGGAAGTACGACCGCGAAGATTGTACATCTATCAACCAGATGGACAGTGGAGAGTGATCGAAAATCCGCCGAGGAACAAGAAATACATTTTCATCAGCTACGCAGCTGAATCTTTCAGAGTCAAGGGTCTACTCGACATCGAGCGCATTCGCCTAATGGCACAAGCTGCCACGTTCAACGCTGATCTCGACGCATGCTGGATGGACACCGACTGTATCGAGGGTGTCAATGACACGCGAAAAGATGTCGATATCTACACAATGTGCGATGTGATCCGGGGCGCCAGTCGCGTTGTCGTTCTACTCCCAGATGACAGAGTTGAGACAGCGCAAGACTGGGGAAGTCGTTTATGGACGCTACCGGAGGCACTCCTTGCTCACAAACACGAGATAGACTTTTTCGTCGACGATTGGGGCAAGTATCAAACAACGACCAAATCTCTCGTAGAAATCACGGGTGATATTTGGGATGATCGCGATGACCACGAGGAAGCAGCAGGCTCAACACGTCTTCTAGCCGAGCATTTTTCAGGTCTACTTACTCTCAGTCGCCTAGAGCTCTTTACTGCTGCGATCGATGCATTTCGCAGCAAGAGATACACAGCGTGGAGCCCGAGCGACGTTACTCTCGCCGTCATGTCGTTGATGCACTATCGTATCGACAAGAACAAAGACGATAGCGCGTTTCAATCTCTCGCACAACTTTCTCTGAGCAATGACAATGACAGCATCATTGAGCGTATGATCTCATTACACCCTTACCAATACCAAGTCGATAAGCTAGGACGAGATGCCAACCCGTTCTACCAACTCGCAGACCCAGACCAGTTCTCGACACACGTTTGGGATATCGAACCCACTTGTGACATAGTTGGTGTCGGTCATGAAGACAACACTATAATAATAGACGCGGCGCGTGTCATACACATCAGATGGAAAGGGTTTCCTCGGATGGTCGTGACCAGGGACTACGGTTGGGGTCGCCTTCTTGCAGCGCTATTCGTGACGGCGGGAACATGGTGGTTTATACAAGGGATCACGGTCGCGATCACGTACGCGCCCCTCTTATCATCATCCGGCCTGAGCCCAGACCTGATACATGGCTTGGAATACGTTATTAGTGCTATCTTTGCTGCCGCGGTAACTCTAAGCGTCTTTGGACCAATATCAGTGCGTCGTCTATATGGCGGCCAGGTGTTGCAAAGCGCGAGCAACCTAGTTGGCTTCGAGGGGGTGATGCCTCTAGCCAAGTTAGAGCGTCTCATGTTTGGCAATGCCGATGGTCGATTGAACTATGAGGCCTCGTCCACCCCTATCTGCGCTCAGTACAGAGATCCGACTTTACGAGTTGGTAACGAACCAGATTGGGTCACGAACAACCAACCTGAGAGCTGCCCACTACCAGAAGGTCATCGCCTGTTCACACTTGTGGATACCGGAACATTGACAGTCAACATTTTCAGCGCTGAGCGTCCGCCAACGGTCGCAGTGTTGACTGGCCGGGAAGGCGGCATGCTCAGAGCTGTGCTGTGCAGCTGGCAGTTTGAAAATGATTGTCTTTACAAGGAAACTGTCATACGTATGCCGAGTAATATCGAAGATGCTGCTAATCTCAAGGGCTGGTTGAAGCTGTGTCTGATGACTCTAAATCAATCGAGAAGAATGGAAAGAGAGAGATGGGCGAAAGTAGGATGAGAGAATGCTCTAGTCGAACCAGACGATCAAGGCAGAGTACAGGGGAAAACACAAGACTCGTTACTGTGTTGTAATGCAGCTGAACGAAAAATTGAATAGATAATACGAGAAAGACGGCATGTGTCTACTAGATAGGGTTCCAAGGAGCAGATAATGAAAGTCTCATCACTATACACGATCACTAGACGACTCCTAGAAAACAACAAGCATATCTTTATGTTTAATTACATAACGATAGTGACACTCACGATAATTTGATAAGATAGAGAATGACTTCCATCGCTTCCTGCCACGCCTAAGTACTCCACACATACCCTTCACAATGAGCGGCTCGGAAGATCTCAAATCCCCGTGCCCTCTCCATTTAAAGAGGAACTGGTGAGAATCCTGCAAGCGAGTCTTTGCCAGTAAGACGTGGAATGGAAGAAAAGACCTACATAATAGTCGGACTGAGCTGCATAACCCACAAATTCAGGAGTCGGAAAAATGAAAGTATAGCAAGCCTAACACTTCTGTAAGAACAGCTAGGATCCATTGACCGATGCCAAATCCTTGTTCCTGAGATTTTGCTAGGACGACAAACAAGACTGATACCAGAAAGCTAAAGAGGGTCCCAAGTATCAAGAGCAGGCTCATGATCTTCTTATTTGGCCCCTCGATAATTTGCACACCCCATCCGTAGGAAATTGTCTGCGAACCGGTCATTGAATTAGTCGGTTGCTGCCAAATACTTGCTCCCATCTTCTTCGGGAGTCGTTGTAGGAATATGTTCTCTTGGTGAGCACCTGGATGCTTTTCTGACCAGTTCTCATGCTTCGCGCAACGCATATAGTGGAGGAACACGTTCGCAGGCATCGGAGGAAGGGGCTCAAGTGGGCACTCGAAGTAATGGTATGCCTTTTTATTGACTTCGTCAGGCGGCGGGATTGCATCTGGTTTCGCATAAACCCCGACTGCTCCCCGATGAAAGACACCGAACTGAACGTCGTTAGTCAATGCTTGGTACCCGGACAGTGCAAATGAGTCCATGTGTCTTTACCCGAATAAAATTGATATCACTGGGCTTGACAAAGAGTCGCCTGATACCCCGCCCCCGTATCTCGCAATAGCGCTTCCAGATTGCATCGAATAAGCTTTGGTCGGTATTCGTTGAGGAGAGGGAGATCTCTCCGAGCCGTATTTCGTGGCTGTCTACATTCACGCACAATTCCAGAAATGTCGGAACATGATTTGTCGCTGCCATTGTGACTTGTTTGATGTTCCTCTTAGATAGAGCGACTGGAGATCTAGTTGTATGAGGCTGAGATGAGGCGACCGAATGTACACCAGTGTTAGACACCTGGGTTGCTCCTGGAGTCGTCAATCCTGTGGCTCCTGTCGGCGGATTTGCAGCCTGTCCCTGGTTTTGTGGATTATTCTTGCGTATATATCGGCTAGTTAGAGAAAACCAACTTGGAAGAAATCTGATGGGGAGCTCTCTAGTGGTAGTCACGGGTGTTGTCAATGTCGCATTGGTATTGATGGTTTTGAGTTGCGCAGAAAGTCTTTCGAGAGCTGCTGGGCTCGACTTGAAAAAATCCCCGTACATATCCATTCCGCACGACTATGACGTCCCGTTAGAGAAAATCGAAACGTTTTCCATTTGTTCTACTCACGCATTTCCACTCGATACGTTCCCGATCGGGGCTGACTGTTGGCCTCACCAATCGCCGGATGAGGTTGAAAAGAGACTGTAATTCAGCTGTCGCATTCCTTGAATACATCATTAGCCCTTTTGACGTGGATTCTGCAATTTTAGTCTCTGGTTTTGTCGAAGTATCTGGGTCAGCATTAACGCCGTGTCCTTTTTCACCGGCGAGTTTGGCATGTTGATGATGCATCCATTCCGCCACCTCGGACATGTATGCGCGGGTCTGACCTTCCGAACTCCCGGTAGCGCTTTCTGTCAAGCTCGTCACTAACATCCGTGTTCTAATGAATTTTAGCAGTTCTTGGAGTACAGGTTCCATTTCCGTCTCTGCCGTTAGTTCGTCCAAAATCGCGCTGACGGGGGCCTGTAGCTGGTATGATCCATCCTCTTTATCCCAGAACCGGACCACCCACATATTGAACGTATCGAATCGGTCCTTGCCCAGGATGCCCAATATGATATACTCGAGGAGAATGCTACCAAGTGCCCAGACATCGTATGATGATGACAGCGAGCGCTTTGGGTGGTACTCGGGTGGCATGTATCGAGCCGCGTTGCGGTAAGATATGGTGAACGAGTTGGCCTGGTGCTCCGCTTTGTGATAAACAGTGCTAAATGAGAACGTTAACGTTGCATAGTCGAGTTGAGGAGACGCTGCACGCCCAATATCGGTCAGGACCAGATTGGGGTGGTCGGTGTCGACACTGAAGTTAACAATATTCTCGGGTTTCAAATTCCCGTGACATCGCCCTGCGGCCTCAAGGGTCCCGAGAGCATCAGCTAAGTCTTTAGCTTGGCCGAGTATCAACGATGACAGACTTAGGCGTTGTGGGGAGCGAGGACGACCACGTTCAAATTGACGGGCCCAACATTGACGCAAATTACCGCCAGGGGCCCAAGGTAATATGATACCTTGCATAGTACCTCTTTCATACCTCGCTATAGCCTTGAGCAATCTCGGGTGGTGAAGGACGTTTTCGGCTTGCGGAGACGTCAATTCTCTCTGAGCCTCTGATGACATATGGGACTCGGACACCCTGACTGCGACTACAGGTACGGTACCGTCTCGCTAAGCACGTGAGTCTGTGGCTCTCGATCTCGAGTCGGATTGGATAGTTCAGAATTACTTACGTGTAATGTGACATCCGTCTCTATGTGAGAGGGATGAACCCATACCTTATGGGTTGTGCTGGAAAGTTCCGATGTTTCCAAAAATGGCATTGGTGTATTGGCTTGCAAAACACGAGAGTGGTATGATACTCCCAAGACTGGAGCAAGGAAAAGCCATTGACTTTCAGCAAAGTTCTCGACTTGCAAGGAACTCCAATCGTCGAACCCATCCCACCGGCCCGGACTAGACCTGCCGGCCTGATGACTTGCGCCGACGAATCGGTCCACTATCCATCGAAAATCCCCACCGTTGGTGAGCCCTGGAGTCGTCTTGACAGGAAGACAATCGTCGGTGAAATTGTTTGCTTGTAATGCCTTAAACGCCTGGAGATTCATCGTATGGCTCAGTGTGAGAAAGACAACTCGCGCTTCACGCAGAGTAAACTCCACCAAGCCATCCGTAGGTTCAACCCCGGCGAGTTTCAACTCCTGAGCAACGACATCTTTCGTGACGAGTGTCACAATTTGATCTGCAGGCAGGAATCTCTCACCTCCAAAGGCAGCGGCACTTCGAATTATGTTTGCATCAATGTTGCCCCGGAGATTACGCATTTGGAAAAATGTTTGTTTATATTTGAGATCCAAATATATATCAGTAAGAAGTTTGTCAGTGAAACTCTCATGATCTACCATGTTGGTCATTTGCTACAAGGATAGGTCAGTTGATTCGTTCTAGCTTAATCCCTCACATTCCAACCAGACGTGATGTCCGCAACGTACCCTCAGTCTCCCTGTAGTGGTGGCTTGCGGCGTGGTACGAGGGGTCCAACGACTGGCCCAGACCGCGTAGTTATCGTCGTACTCAATGCGCCGAACCATGTAACGAAGCCGCGTCGCTATATCGTCGCTATGCGGACGTAGTTTTGGATCGGGATTCAACATTTCCAACTGGATGAGGTCCAGGAAGTCATGGATGAACTCTGAACAACCGCTACGAAGTTTTCTGATCCACTTCTTGAAGTCAGCCAGATGCTCATGCCAGAGGTTAGTAGCCACTGACACTGTGCACAGAGGGTTTCAACTTAGCGAGATACTGTCCATCTTCATCTCCCGCCTTTGACGCCAATTGAAAGAATGCAACTGCTATAGGATAGTTGGGTTCTCCATCACCTACACGCGCCTTCGCGAAGTCATTTCTTGCATCGGTACCCAGCAGAAGCCATGAGATGAACTCCAGAAATACACAACCCAGACTCCATATATCAGATTTTTGGGATATTGTCGTTTGTATGTCCATCTCAGGAGGCCTGTAAGCAATGGAGAGTTCCCGAATATCTTTTAGGGGAATGTCCTTCACAGTCTTATCGGTGAAAAAATGCATTGCTCCGAAATCCGAAATAACAAGGCGTGGACGTCGCGGTGTTGTGTCTTCAAAACATAAAATGTTTTCTGGCTTGATGTCCCCATGGCGTCCCCTGGTCATTCGGTCTGTGTCACTATTTCTGAGATTCCCCCATGAAACACGCCCATGTAGCTTTTCAACCGCACTCGCGATTCCTAAAGATTGATGGGCAAACCATTCCACATCTTCTTTGGAGTCTGGAGAAGCCTTTTTGCTGGACCAAAATTTGGCAAGATCTTCATCTGCCCATGGAAATATCAGGGACCTCGTCTCTCCGTGTTGAAATGCCGCACAAAGGCGAATAATATGATCGTGCCCACGGTTTGGACCACTGAATCGCTCTAGATTCCGGAGCTCTTCACGGAACGCATCACGATAGCGCCAGGGAAATTCTTTGACCGCGAAAAACAGTTCCATGTCTTTGGCCTCTGACTATAAGCAATTAGGTGAGAAGGAAAACACTCAAGCCTTGTGATTTCTGCGTACATTTGTTTCGACATGGGCGGGATGCATCTTGACTTTCGACACCAGTCCAAACCGGCCCTCAACTCGACGCTCTTTGTCCACGAAAGGGAGAACGATGTCAGAATTTATCCTGTAGAAGTGAATACGATCGGAGGGCATGCGAAATATTGGTACAGTGAATGTGTACTGAGTCCTATGAAAGTCCCTGATTTTATATCCCTTCCAATCAGAGAATACGATGTCCATTTCACTGTCGTCCACTAATTCTTCGTCGTCCTCATATTCGTCGTTTCGCTGGCGGCTGGGGGATAACACAACTTTCCGGGACCTATTAGTGCGGATTCGTAGAGGAAGGTTGTCGTCATGTAGCCCGCAACGGATCAGTCCAGCAATAGAATTGGATTCCCCAATCAGGATCAGCGTTGCCAGTATCCTTCTCATTCCACCAGCGTCACTGCCGCATATCGCCTCCGCCATTGCATTTATCTTCGGTTTGGATTCATCTGGAAATAAATCCTCAAGATAGTCACGAACGCGTTCCATGCTAAGAATTTGATAGATTTGATCGATCGGAACGAAATACTTTTCATCCGAATCTCCACGTGAGAGCTGATATTGACGGCGGAGAGACTGGTCGATAGTCCGCGTCATGTCAGCAGTCTTCTCATTGACCACGGAGGATACTTTCTTGAAACCCTCTATGTCATTGTTGGAAAGCTTCGGCCCATCGGAAAACCCTAAATCGTCTATTGTTACAACCGCTGTGAAATCAGACGTTGAGTCTTGGTCAACGGAGAAAGTCGGCTCCGACAGGGAAGACACAGTTCCTAATTCCTTGTCTGGCAAGGCGCTCCTGCGTCCTGTCTCCCCAACAAGTTGGGATGCAGCCGGCTTTACTAAGGACACTGGTTTGGGGTTGTCTGTGAATGATGAAGTGGAGCGCTTCATTTGACTCTTCAATCGGACCTTTCCAGCCCGATCAAAGCCGCTGGGGTTGTTATTATCATCAAGTGAGGGATCTCGGTTGATTCTTTTCCCTCGGAAAAGGACGTCGCCTTTGGCTTTGGCTGCCGCCCACGCCTTTTGCCATATGGGCATCCTGGAAGTGTCGCAAATTGGAGCGTGTCGATCCGATACGCTCTCAAAGCCAGACCGATTCCAACATATGTAGAGTTGAGACAGCCCCCGGAGGCAATGGTCAGAGGGAGTATTGAGTCACCGAGTGAAACTGGCATATGATGTGGTTGCCTGCTCGTGTTAAGTGAAGGGTGAAGCTGAAGTGTGAAGCGGGGTAAAGCCATGGCCGTCCATTCATTGGCAGCGAAACACCAATGGGCTTTCGTTCAATCAGCTCTGATCGGAGATCCTGAGTAAAGTAACAAGCGGCCCAGAGCCTGCCTCTTGTATTTTAATATAATGGCTGATGAACGGATAGGTGTCGTTGCTTTGATGTTGGAAGAGTGACTAGATTTCGATGGACCGCATATCATAATCTCCAGTAACTTATTTGCCTTTGTATCTATAGCTCGTTCAGGGAAGACTCGGACCGCCTGCTCTACCTCCATAATGACGCTAGGAGCCTTGGTAATGCAGCACGTCGCTGATGCACCACTGTGAACCATAAAACTGGCTCCGCCATTGCGCTGCAGATTCTTGATGAGCCGAGAGACAATCCCTGATACTATCTTATGCGACTTTCTCATTCTGGTGATCTCAGGACAGGGAGGCCATTGAATAGCGGTGGCCGACTCAATGGTTATGTAGAGTCTGACATACTTGTGAATATATCCCGCCTCACTATGCATGTAGCTCATGAATCGAACAACAGTTACCGATGTCAATTAAGGTGATAACCTCCGAATACATATGCTTGTAGTTTCGAACTTCACCCGCTGCGTGGCGAGATAGAACTAGGTCCAGGTGCAACAGTGGCTATTACCAAAGGAAAGCTTCAAATCGAGCAAAGGCTACAAAACTTGTCAAAACGCATCAACAAGAGATAGAGTTAAGGGTAACTACGGCCAAGTGTTTTTTGTAGTCATTACGCAAGCCAGCAGCGCTAGGAAACGATTCGCGTAGAAAGCCGTGTATACTCATCGCTGTCACAAGGGGGTATACCACATGGTGCAAATCAAGTTCATGGATCCATACGGGTCTACGGCGTCATTCCTGCTACAGAAGCCTGTTGAGGCAAGTTCTGTTCACTCTCTGCATCGGCCATGTGCCTGGGGGTAGATAGAATACTATAGATAGAAAGTCGACATTCTTGCATTGAGTAAAATATGTAACCCTTGTGCAGAAGATCGGTTGTACATGCTTGAGAATCGGCAGATCCAAGCGCCGGAACAACTGACGGATAACCTACTGGGTCTAGCAAGCGGTTACAAGAAGTTTCCGGGTCAGGTGCAAGTAGAGCTCTTGTCGCTTCTAAGTATTGATCAAAATGAGAGTTTCCGAAAAGTCACCAATCCGTAACCATGATGATCCTTAGCTTTGAGGCATCACCTTATATCTCACATAGCCGAGCGGGGAAGATGCCAAGGATCCTGGGATGATACCACGACATCAGATTGCGATGTTGCACCCGAGACCGCGATAACGATTTCGACCAAGTAACATTATCCTGATCCATGTTGGCGATTTCGAAGCCCTACCTTTCTTTCCCATAATCCCCTCATCTGCTCGAATTGGGTGGAAGTCCTCCTACTGGTATCATCAGCAGTAACTCACAGGTCTCTACCTCTAGCTACCGAGGTTCACTCGCCACCGAAGGAAATGCCTGTACCAACAGAAGCAGTAGCGGCAATCACCTCAAAGAAGGCGAAATACGGTCGCTACGCCGACCTCAAGCAATGGGACAAATTTGAAGTTGAGGTCGCGCTGCCCGACTGCAATATGTCCTACCTTGGGATTGACGACGAGCCAATGCAGATGGGCCCAACCCGCTTGGTTTTCAGCACAGCATCAGCAATGACAACGTTCTTCACCAAGTTCTTCGCGCCCCTGCAGACGCTGCATAATATCGGGATCGGCGACTTCGAAACAACGGGTCGCCCAGATGAAGTGCGCGCGATCTTTGGCTTTGAGGATCAGCTCATGCTGCCCCCACTGGGATCCTGGATGGAGATCCGTGGAGGCGGCTACTATACCGAGACTTGGAAGAAGGTTGATGGAGAATGGTTTCTGAAAGACTTGATCATGCGTCGCACGTATCAGAAGCAGTCCTTTCTTGTGTCAGTGGCATTGTTTATACAGAAAATTACGGGCGTCTCTCCCTTGTAGCGGGCGAGACCCCGATGCTTATCCTACTGAAAGCGCGGTCTCAAAGAATACCCGGTATGCAATTCCAGATACGATTACGTGTAAGGTCTCTTGCACTTATGTGCTTCACAAGTTGAACACTTCCCCTCGATCCATGCTTCCTTCAGAGTGACAGCATGACTCTCTTCGAGATCACACGTTTACTTTGAGCCAAAGGAGAAGACCACTACTTCTTACTCTGAACTGGATTAAAGGACCGCTATCCCACCCAGCAATTGAGTAATGGCTCCCAAACTTCAATTCCGTACTTGACCCTATTCCTCAGCTGCAGGACACGTCACGGAATAGCCTGATTCGGCATGCTCTATGAAGTATGGGACAGGACTCGGAGGTGGAAATGGGTGTATATATACAGGCGCTATTTGGTTTTCCATTCAGTTGATAGCTGTAATCGCATTCCCTTTTCACCTTCTCATGAGCGTCTGAGGCACTTCCTGAAGCTTCTAAGGTTAACAGCTGTCACCTCCATGAGAATACGCCGGCTGATCCGTCATATCCGCTCGAGATTTATTACATATCGGCTAACATTACAGTGACAAACGCCGCTTCTATAGACCCCGCTTTGTTCCGGCTTTACATAGACCCTCAATTCTCTGTTCTCAACACGCTGCTGAGTTGCATCTCTACGTTATGTCCACCAAAATTTCAGCTGAAGTGCTTGAAGACCTGATTTCTAAAGTGGGGGAGGATGCTGAGATTGTCAGCGATACCGACAACGATAGATTCCAATCATTGGCAAAACGTTTGTCCGACGTTGACCGCCGCACACCTGCGGCCATCGTGCTTCCGGACTCTCCGGCGCTGATTTAGAAAGTGGTAATAGATCACCGAGACGAGATGGCTACAGCATTGTCACTTAGCAAATGTCATCTAGGTTCAATGGACGCGCCAAAATTCTGTCCCGTTCTTGGCCAAGAGCGGAGGCCAAAGCGAGTGGTCGACTATTGGCGAAGATGGTATCGTTATTAACTTGAGTAAATACTCGAGTGTCGAGGTCAACGCTACGAATTAAACGGCTACTCTTCGGGGGTCTGTTCTTTCTAAAGTGGTTGCAGTGAAACTCGCTGCAGAAGGTTTCTTCCAGGTTCGTCTCTGGCTTAGCTTTCTCCACTGTGCGACTCGCCCAGATGGGACACTAATAATCCTTCGATAATGGCAGCACTTGGAAATGGCAGTACTGTCAGAGCGATTTCATATTTCCTGGGCATCGGGGCTTCAATCACCACTTCGATCACTGGCTACGGGTCAGATCAGATCTTGTCTGCCCGGATGATCACCGCAGCTGGACCTATTGTCAATATCACTGAGGACGAGCAACCTGAGCTTTTATGCAATCAGAGATTCAGGGCAGTTCTTCGGTCTGGCATTTGAGCTGACCATCAGAACCACGCCATTGGCAGAGCTCGGTAACGAAAAGGGCGTGATTTGGTCAGGCATCTTCGCTTTTCCCATTGATTGAGCTGCTGAAGTCGCCTAACGCATGGCAGATATTATTGACGACAGCAGTTATCCAATTGCTGGCTCCATGATGGTTGGATATCTTCACCCAAGCGCATCCCCCTTGTGACTATTGCAGCGCGGTTGACTGGAGATCCCGAGTTCGCAAGCATTGCCTTCAAGGTCTTAATTGACCTTCAACCCATCCTCCACAAAGGAGGGGCAGTCCCAATCCAGAACGTCAATGATGGTCGTGAGGCGTTTGAGGCAAAAGATGAATTCAAGAGGTTCGGCGTTGTCGGGCTGCGGCGATACAACATCCAGAGTTTCCTCGGTACAGTCGAACTATGGAAGACTCTTATACATTGAGTGCCCAGACGCCGTCAACACTTCCTTCAACTTTCAGTGGGATTTGCGACCGCCTAGGGCGCCAGGATTTGAGTCAGCCAATTCTCTGCATGACATCAGATTGTGGCAGTAAGTAGGAGCTGTTTCCCTACAATGTGTCCCAATAATGACGGGCCTGTTGCGACTCTTTAGAAACAATTTTATTTGGCACATCAGCGCTGCGATCCGAGAACTAGTCGATGAGCTGAGTGAACAATCAATCACGTTGATGCGCGGCTCTGAGACCGGCGAGTATGCCGATTTTCAGAATGGCACTCGCACCGGACCCATTCAATGGCGTTTCCGTGGGATGGGAAATCTCGAAAAGCTAACATCGCCAAGAAGAAATGGGATCCTACTCGTGTCTTTACGCAACAGCTGCTTTCGTAAAATGTAGTTATTACATAGATTCGATTGACTTAACGTGTCTTCAAACAAGTGTATTTATCGATATAAACAGCATTATATGCGACAGGCATTGAAGAGGGTTCTTCTTGCTTCCACACTGCTTCTCTCTCGGAGCGCTTCCTCTGCAGCACTCACTTCGATTAAGCCATGCTAGACAGATATCATCTCAGGGTCTTGGTTTGTCTTTACTATGTTCTCCTTCATATTTTGGATTTTCTATTCTTGAGGTCCCTTTTCTCCTTCAGCGCATTTGAGTCTGTGCAACTCTTGAACAGAGCCTCATACAAGTCAGGCCACCCTCCACCTACCGTGCGAATGTCAATAGGGTGTATTGTGCGACGATAGCCTGCTGACTTAAGGAAATTACAGTTGTCGTACCCCCATTGCGTGTTGGATCTACCAGTTTCTGACGGTAGGCTATGATGAGCTATGGAATTGTTGGAAATGGGGTGCTTTAGGGCTGTACGAACCGAGTCCGGATAGGTGACCTGTCGTCGAATATCAACCTCGAACTTTCGAAGGGCAGAGATGACTGTCCGGCCGTCGATCATGTCCTTATATTATGACTCGCTAAGATACTCATGAAAGCTTTCAGGACCTGATGAAAGGCCAGGCCGAGGAAATGCATTCATCAAGCCTGTGCGACACGGCCAAACGGATCCTGGTCCTCAGCCCAAGCCACTCCTCTCTCTACCATAGTTTCTGGGTCGTAGCCCATCTCTAAGAGCATAGCCAAGGCTAAGCGGCGACTACCCGTGTACGGTTCAGTGTTTGGATGGGGCTCCGGGGCTCCGCGATGTGAGAATGGCGAGTTCTACGCCGATTGAGCCAGGCGTCGAGTCCTATATGCATGACACACAAAGGACCATTCTTCAACGTGCGACTTTGTTGAGATCAACTCATAAGCTCGAGTAATCTTGATAATTATTATCGTTGACTAACGCCTGCTCCTCAGCGTTACAGCATTGGACTAAGCAACTAGACCGGATCTTCCTCGTAAGGCTTCTTATCTTCTACAATCTCATGTCAGCGTAGACGACTATGTCTTTCCTGCTGAGAAATTCAGCTTGAGGCCAGTCTCCAAAAACGGCTGGTTGAGAGACGTAATTTCACTAAAGTGACATCTAATTCACCTGAACGCGGGCGCTCAACCCCTGGATGTCGCGTCTCAGACAGACTGGTCCTCACACCATGTGACTGTCCTGACCCATCAGCTTCAGTTAAAGTGATCGAAGACCAAATGACGAAAATCATCGTTAACCAAGTGAAGACTGTGTGGTCTGCCAAATTCTCGGATTTCCACTTTCCATCAAACATTCAGATCCATCAATGTGGCATAGTCAATGCTGATTTTCGTTTCGCTCAGGATGAGAGAGCTCTTGCTTCGCACAGTAGGAGCGTCTCTGCCACGCACATTGACGAGCTTCTTCGATGTCGTGGCCTTTTTGTCGTAGTGCAGCTTGAACGTAATGAGAAAAGCTAGAGTCCGCAAGGCCGGATGACGCTAGAGTTGATTCGCACGTTTTCATCGGGAAATCCCTCTGTTACGCCCTTGATGAAGTATGATGATGCCTACCGGTGTCGCATTGGTCACACCCAATGCTACAAGTTATATTCGATGCGGAGATAGTACACGAGGCAGTTAGTAGTTAATCGATGATTAAGGAGTGAATGGCACAATTCATTTGAGGGAACGCGTATTCATTGCGGGCGGCGGTATTTGAGAATCCTTCGCCCGGAACAAGCCTATTCTCACGCCATAGCGGGAATCCCTCAAATTTGCCGGCACAGGATCGCGCTCGAGTCTTTAGGACATGCGGCGAAAGCCTTCATCCGGAGTGGATATGTTCGGACAGCTATCGTGATAGCCTCATTTTTCGCTGAGTTTTTTTTTTCTTCAAAAAGATCCTGTTAAGAGAGGCTGTAGATACGAAGTATGGGCTGAAGATAACTTAACAAGAGTATAAACATGTAGCTCGGATTTCAGAATGATGAGTCGCTGTGCCTCAAAAACTACCTGAGGATTTCATAATGTCAATCGCATAGGTAGGTAGGTACAGTCGTAAGGTCTGGTCGTCAAGCCCTATGCTCGGCATAGTCCAAAAGATAGCGAAAGCTGGTTTGTAATTCCATCTTTTGCTTTCAAAGCATTGTGTAAGCTTGGCGATACGGAGTCCCAGTGGATCGGTACTTAATGCGAAGCAGTCGAACCGCGCTCGGTCGCGTAGCGGCCTTGGTAGAAAGGAAGAGAGGCCTACTAGAGAGAAGCCTGGACCGAGGTGGATATGGCGAGAAGGAAGGATTTGAGAGCACGGATATCTCCGCGCTCGGGTGGTTTATCTACAAGTCTACTCCTTACAGAATTGTAAACCACAAAGCTGGATTTTAAGTGGCATGTACGACTACATTCGACACATTTGCATAAGGCTAATAGTCGAATTGGTTTTTGCTACCGCAAAGTATCGTGAGTATTTGAGTGCTTGATTGCAGGGCAGAAATAACCCGTGGGAATACTGCTCATCACCCCTCGGGAACTCCACCTTTGTGGGTGTTATCCTGCAGACACCTGTAGGCTGCAGTTCTAGATATGATGAAGTGAGCGGATAGTTCGACTGTTCGAGAGAATGCGGTAAATATCGTGCCATGTCTTAGTGGAGCCTTCTAACGTTGATGGATGCCGCCGTGATGCCGGGATGCGCCCGTCTTCAATCCCGGCTACCTTAGAGCCCGGCCTTACTCACCCGAAACTGAAGGTGACTACTAGATGGCATTATCGTGACCTGGCTCTGTTTGCCTTGGCCGATAACGAGGTGAGCAGTTTGATCAATGGACCACGCCCGAACGTGTTTGGGGCACGAATTCATGCACAGGCCTGGGGTGCAAAAACCTGTGATGCAAAGACCGAATCGTCACAGTAGACATTGGAGGTGCGGGCAAGAAGGAAACGTGGAAGCTGGAAAGCCAAGACGCTGATGAAGTGAAAGGGGATCTCAATTATCAAGATTGATCCAAATAGATTGATTGTTTCATGTTTCAAAGGATGAGGTCGTTTTCCTTTTCTGGGCATTCCCTAGTTCTGTCTAGCTGTTACAGCGTGAAAGCCAAGAACTACTAGGTATGGATCGAGAAGTACGCAATGCTCATTCCTGTTTAAACCCGTGCCAAGAACAAGTCCCATATCGTGACCTAAGTCGCCGACGGGAGTCAGAACTATAAAGAGGAAGAAGACGTTTGAATAACCAACCCCATTATGGTTTCTCGTGGCTGCTTAACCTTCCAGGCCCGCCGCTCTTTTCCATTCCTTCCCTCACCATCCTTGGCCTCCCAGCTCTCCTTCCCCAAGCCTACAGCATGAAGTATTCTCTGACCGTCGCCGCCCTGGCGACCATGGCGGAAGCCGCCCGGCCGTACCTCGAGGTCCCGGACACCGGCTACTATGATGCTGTCGACGTGGCCGCTGGTATGCTCCCCGACATTGAAAGCATAGTCGGCCTCAACGACTTCCAGCTTGCGGCGGAGAACTACCTCCCCATCACGAACTTCACCTACTACCGCAATGGTGCCGGCGGCGAGTGGTCGTACCGCAACAACCTCGAAGTGTACAACAGATTTCGCTTCTCGCCCCGGGTGATGAATGACATCACCGGCGTCGGGGCCACCGCGGCCACCACTATCCTGGGCCACAACTTCTCTTCCCCCATCTTCATCTCCCCGGCAGCCCGCGCCGACTACGCGCACCCGGACGCTGAGCTGAATCTGGTGCGGGCCGCGGGGGCCCAGGAGGTGCTTTACATCACCTCAAGCTACGCAGCCAAGGCGTGGGAGGACATCGCGGCCGAGGACATTCCCGGCCAGGTGCGCTGGCAACAGGTGTACTTCAGCCAGAACGCGACGGCAAACTTGGAACTCTTGGCCCGCGCCGAGGCGACCAATGCCAGCGCGGCGGTGTGGGCAGTCGACTCCCCTGGATCTCCTTCACGGGAGCGTGCCGCGCGGTTCGGGGTCGGCTCTGCAAACACGGCCTTCGTGACAAACACGTGGGATGTGTACGCGACGTATCGCAACTCGACCAAGCTGCCCATCGTGCTGAAGGGGATCCAGTCGGTAAAGGATGCGCGCGCAGCCGTCGACCACGGCGTGCCGGCCATCATCCTGTCGAACCACGGCGGGCGCAACCTCGACGGGTCGCCGTCGTCGCTTGAGGTAGCGCTCGAGATCTACCAGGAGGATCCTGATATCTTCAATCAGATCGAGGTCTTGGCCGACGGCGGCGTGCGATATGGCACTGACGCTCTGAAGCTGATGGCTCTGGGTGTGAAGGCGGTGGGTATCGGCCGTCCCGCCATGTTCTCCAACGTCTATGGACAGCCCGGTGTTGAGAAGATGCTCAGTATTCTTAAGGAACAGATCGTGAATGATGCCGCCGGTTTGGGAGTTGCGGATCTCAAGAAGATAAATGCCAGCTATGTTAAGTGGCAGAACAACGGCTGGTACAGCTAGGTGTGTCCAGCTGGCATTTTCTGTATATATCTGAGTCGTCTTCAATTCAACACTATTAAGTCAATATCCTGCTACTGAAATGGCGACGGGATGTTTGGGTACAATAAGCAAGGGTCCAATTGACCGCAGATGAGAATCCTGTACAGAGGAAGACACTCCTCACCTCAGCTATCGGGAACTGAATGAATGTCGCGACTCACAGCCGAACCTGAGGCCAAGCTTCTGCATCCGATCACGTCGACTGACTCCTGGGCAGCGTGCGACCATGCTACCTACCTATTGAGGAGGAAGCCATCATAGCGTGCGCGAAGCTATCGCGGGATACGGTCTCATGTCTTTCGAAGCTGTCCGTATCGAGCGGGAGGAACCTTAATGGACTCGCGACCTGACTGTCGCGTATGAGACGGGACGGGACAGGGTCTAGTGACATGATGCTAGTGGCGCAGAAGGTCTTAAGTGGCTTAGTGGTGGCTTAGCTATCAGCTTTTGGGTTCTATGGAGCCTGGGCACGGGTACAGGTCTTGGCAGCGCCCTGACTTTGATCGATGGATTGACTGACTGACTTTACCAACATTGAAAAGAAATACAAGAGAAAGAAACACGAATGAGCAAAAGACATGTAGGCGACTCTGGAATCCCAGTTCCCAAAGCCCCAAATCTGGCTCCTCTAGCCACCTTACGCCCAGATCACGGCCATAGGACCCTTTGTAACAGTCTCATCAAAGTCGCCAAGGGTGTAGTTCCCAAGCAACCGACCCGGTAGCCCGGTCTTTGGGTTGCGTGCGATAATCTGCAGGTCATTGCTGGCTTCGTTCGCCACCGCGATATATCTATTCTCCGCATCGGACGATAGTGAGAAATGCCGAGGAATCTTCCCGTATGTCGGGCTCAGGCCCTGGAAGACTAGATGATTATTACCATCGTCAGGGCGCGCCGAGAATGTTGCCAATGTGTCGCTGTCGCGTGACACCGTGTTCCGATTCGACACGTACAGAAACCTCCCGTCGTCCGACAATGCGATCTCGGACGCCAGATCTATGTTTGTCGGTGCAGTGCGGTCCCGGCCTTGACCCAGCGTCGAGATCACCTGTATGTGGGTTATGTCAAGAGCTGGTACCACTGAGCTGCTGCCACCAGGAGCTTTTGGTGTGTCCAGGGAAAACACATTGACGGTGTTATCAATCTCGCTGACGAGGTACATAAATGTTTTATTGCTGCTGGCCTCGCTGAACACGACGTGTCGCGGCCCCGTACCAGGTGGTAGGACAATGTCATCGAGTCGGGTCACACTGTCTGGACCAGCGACTGCATACACGTACACACGATCCGCGCCACGGTCGGGGACGAACAAGTATTTCCCGCTGGGATCGAACGCAGCCTGATGCGGATTCGACTGGATCTGCGAGTCACCCGTGCCCGGACCAGGGCGTGCGAGTTCGTATTTGAAGACAAACGTCGCATCGCCAATGGCGTTTCCTGAATCTAACAGAGGGTATATCGAGACGGTCGATCCATCACTGGGCATCAGTCAGTTCCAATTTTATGTACAAGTTATTGATTCGAGGAGGACTCAACATGTTCGCCGCTGAGAGCGTTCGCCCATCTCGACTGATATCGCAAAAAACTCCGCCCAGACCATGCGAGCTCACACTTCCTAGAGATTGTACCGCGGCGCCGCCGTCGCTTGCAGTGTCGAATAGAAAGAGACCGCCCGAGTTGGAGGAATTAGAAGGATAGTAGGTTCTTGAGACGGAGTACAGATTGTCCCCTCGAGAATGCAGCCATCCGGGCTTATAGCCTGCGTAAGTCGTGCTTTGGAGTTGGAGGCTTTCGCTGACTGACTTGCTAGGATCGAAGGTGAAAGTAAGAAGACCTCGTTCCTGGTGGGCAACACGTAAGGTAGATAGCGGTGCGTCCAAGACTGGGGCCGCGGTGGCAACGGTGGCCAGTATCACATACGCAAAGGCGAGCATACTCAATCCGGTGCGTATGATTTGGGTAGCTGCAGTTCATGCAAAATTATACTTCGTCTGAAGGGAGGTGCAAGGTGGTGCCACCACAATAGTTATATAGAAAGCATCATCGGCCAATTTGATGTTGCTATGTTTAGTGCATATGTGCCCAAGCATGAATGAAGTCAGCCGAAGTTCGGGCGATATGTGCGGCCTCGCGTCACGTACCGAAATAGACGTAGGAACTTCTTGGTTGAAGTCGTGATGGGATTCCAGCGCCATTTCGTACAGGAGCGTGGTTTAATGGTAGCATAGGCAGCTAAATAATCACCTTTTGGCCTTGGCAATTTTCATTGTCTGACGCAGCTAGGATGCCAAGCCTCCTACCAAGCGTATGAGGCTACGATAGCAGCGGGATTTCCACGAGCTGCTGTGCCGTGGGTTTGATCGAAGCTAGAGCCGTTGTGGCTCAGAGGCCCAGAGAGGCCCAAGTGAACCTTTGAATATGAAAGGCGATATTCGGCACGGTTGTATTTCTCTTCGCAGGTGAACTAACTACATAGAGCAAGGCTTAACACACTCGTCATGCTGCCTGCATGTAGTTTGAATGATGACTAAGTTCTCCGCTATACGATCTCGAGCAAAAGGATATGCGTGTTCTTGGAGAGCAAAGCCACTTCAGCTTTTCTTACTACGTGGTCGCGGTAGGGTAGCACCAAGCGAGTATGGTCAGCGTCGGAGCAGGGTTGCATAAAATTGTAATCCCAATTGGAGGCTTTCAATGACTACTGGTATGGTTGGCAAGCCCTGAAGCTGGGTCTGGTAGCCAAATTTGAGGCTGATTGTCCGTTGGCGCCAAGAGCCGAAAATCGCTTCTGTGACACCCCCTACTATCCAGGCAACAGCTTCAGAGCGTCATGGCGACTACCATCTCCTACTTCGCCCATTGGGAAGTGTTGAGATCTTGTTCTGTAACGTGTTGAGAAGGCTTGCTGAATTCTAACTGCATCTCGCACTGCGAATGCTGAGTTCCATGCTGTGAGTAGCGATGCGCTGATATCATATATGAACTCTCAAGAGCTTATTGGCTTGGGCCCAAATCAGGTCGCCATGTCAATAAATAGGACGGCAATGGTTTGACCGGCATCATTGATTACGAAACTTAAACAAGGGAGAGAGATTAATTGGCATCCCATGTAAGGGAATTCGGCATGCTCTATAAAGTATAAGACAAGAGTTCCGGTGTATATATATCCAGTAGTATCCGTTAGTCAATTCGGTAGATAGCTGGAATCTCATCCCTTTTCACCTTCTCTCATGAGCGATTATAGCGCTTCCAAATGCTTCCTTGATCAACCGACTCTCCCGCTCGTGAGAACAGTCAGTGGTAACCCAATACGGTACCGAATGAGACCACCAGTGTAGAGAGTGATTACAAACTTGACTTTTCTAACGGTTATAAGCCTAGTCTGTTCATAGCATTGTGTCTTTTTGACCTCCAACAGCGTTAATACCTACGAGACGTTGAAGAAGTAGTGCTGCATGTGCATGTAGGGCGGCGAGTGCTCCTCGGACTCGGCGCGGAGGGCGGTGAGCAACGGGAAGATGGGATCTGCTGTCGACAGGGACACGAGAACCTCGTTCGAGTGTCGTCCTAGCATCATTGTCATCGCGATTTTCTAGTCGTTTCCCCTTTTAATTCTACAAATGCGGATTGCCATTCGCCAGCGCAGCTCTACGAAGATCATACCAACAATTCATTGCTCCCTCATTACATCCTCTATAGACTCCATCTTCTATTTATCGGACATGTCTTCCAATTTCATCGTCGAGGAACGCTCTCTACCACCAGTCCTCTCCGTGGATGCCCGTTCGGAAACTACTCCGAACGGAACTAATTGAAGTATGCTTGACCATTGTACCAAACGATCTGTAATGACTGTGTGTTGCCCGAAGGTGAAAGTCGGTGACTTGTATCGGTACATGTACTGCCCTACCAGAACCCGAGAACTCCAACACCCCGCATCCTCGGCAGTCTGCCGTGAGGAGAAAGTGGAGAAGGACTGCAGCACCCATTAGCTTCAGTCGTTACTACGGCCGCCATAGTTCCAGTCGACTATTCTCATTGGTGGAGTTGTAGGTGAATATGCTCGGTGTCTCAATACATCGTATCTCTCACCGAGAGGGATCGAGACTGCGCTTATCTACTCAAGAGGACATACTGTTGTTTCACCATCGGGTTTGTCGAACACTCCTGCCTCTATTTATAATTGATTCACAATGCGCAGGCTGCTCATAGTCTGGGCGGTTCTCGCTATACGAACCGCCATCTGTGTCCATCAGCCATGGCTCAACTATATCAACAGTCCAAGTACCAGAACTGTGAAACCTAGTCGAATCCACGCAATATCTGGGGATATTGTTGTGACCTTCGCCGAAGATGGAGCTTATGTGCTCCGCATGGCTCCTGGGTCTCAGATATCCCTCGATTTTGGCTACGTGGGAGGACTATTGAGCATGAAGACAGAAACGACTGTTGAGAAACAACAGTTTTCGCTAGCATTCTCAGAATCGCCAGTTTTCGCCCGCGCGATATCAGATGATACGGGGGCTGTGTATACTCAAGACTATGATCAGGCTCTGAATGTCACAGTGCCCGCGGGTATCACCCGCTACACCATGCCTTCGGAAAGGTTCAGGGGCGGATTCAAGTTTGTGACACTCCACGCGTTTGAGCAGGTCGTTATCTCGGATCTCGTCTGCAAGCTTGGATATTCCCCCTCGCAAGAACGTCCAGATGATTACGCAGGCTACTTCTATACGGACGAGGATGACTTGCTGGTGAGAACTTGGTACGCTGGTGTCTTTACAGCGCAGACTAACATTGCACCTCCAAATACCAGTCGTTGGCTACCGCAGGTACAGCATGGCTGGGCCTACAATGCCTCGCTCGGCGCGCATGGGCCGATGATTCTGGATGGTGCGAAGCGTGACCGTGCGGTTTGGTCAGGAGACCTCGGGATTGCTGGAACGACGGCATTTATTGGGCTTGGAGATATCGGTCTCGAAGCGGTCTACTACGCACTTGAGACCATGTTTCTATACCAAAATAAAACCGATGGCATGCTCCCGTTTTCCGGACCGACTACCAATTCGTGGCTAACGGGGTCAAGAAGCGAAGTATACCATGCTTGGGTACTTGTCGCATGTCACAACTATGCGATTTACACCGGCAACTCGACTTGGCTTGATGCACATTGGGACCAGATCGCGTCTGGCGTAGCGTACATCACGAGAGCCACGAATAATTCGATTGGTCTGGCCGAGCAAGTGAACGATAATGACTGGGCGCGTATAGGAGGCGGAGGCTTCAATAGTGCTTTGAATGCCCTCAATTATCATGCATTGTCGAGTCTCGGTTCTCTTGCGCTTGACACTTCAACTCGACGGTATGTGAGGCCATGACGATGGACGAATATCCGCCTAATAGCCTATTCTCGCATGAAAGATAACTAACTCTTAAGTCCATATCAGCAACCAACGAGCGGAATTGGGTAACGTATGGACGAAGACAGCTGTCCGACTCAAGGACTCTTTCAATGCGATTCTCTGGGATGCCGATGTGGGCCTATTCCGTGATAATGAGACCGAAGCAGGGTCGCAACTGTTTCCGCAGGACGGCAACTCATTGTCTCTCTTCTACAACTTGACCAGGAGCAGCATTCAAGCGGCCACGATCTCCAAAGCCTTGACCAGGAACTGGAATGAGATAGGTCCTGTCACACCGGAACTGCCAGATACTATCTCGCCCTTCATCACTGGTATCGAAGTTCTCGGTCACTACGCTGCTGGCAATCCATCAAGAGCGCTGGGTCTGATGCGTCGAACATGGGGATACATGCTTAACTCTCCCCTCATGACGGGGTCAACCTTAGTCGAAGGGATGAGCGCAAACGGATCATTGGCGTATCGGTCAACGCGAGGGTATAACTATGATAGCGCATACACCAGTCTTTCGCACAGTTGGTCGACAGGACCAACGCAAGCTCTCACGTTCAAGGCAGTGGGATTGGAAATCGCCGGATGGAACAGATGGGTATTCCGGCCGCTTCCTGGAGACCTCAAAAGTCTGAGAGCTGGATACCAATCACCTCTCGGGAGATTCGAAGCAGTGGTCAGCGTCGGAAATGATTTCATTAATGCTGATGTCGTTACCCCGCCAGGGATGAAGGGCTCGGTCACTCTGCCAGGGTCTTGCAAACGGGCGACAGTGAATGAGCAACCATATCAACATGGCCATGACATACAAGGAGGCACATTGCGAATACATGGGTCGTCTTGTAAATTTGAGTCCTAGAGTCTCGTCGCCGTCAGAACTGAAGTAGATCGCTCATCCAATTGCCACCATCCAAGCTTATTCTCGTGGTGTTTTGAACAGGAGAAGAACGATCGCCTAAAGTCATTCATGCCTACGTGACACCAGGAGTCTATGCGAGACCTGCTACTACCTATTAGTAATTAGTGATCATGGAGACCTTACAGGTTGATCCCATCCCTCTTTTCTCTTGTCGTTGAGTGATAGGACTGGCGATCAAGACAAAAGAGCGATATATCAACAATAAAGCGCTCGTCTTCAAGCCCCTGTGAGGCTGCAAATATGAGATAGAAGCAGGGAGTGGTGTATGAAAATACGTCACTACAGCACTCGTTAGGTACACTGACCCGTGCGACCGCCGAAAGTGTCGTTCGTCGGCTTTTCGCGTGTCGCAGCATTCTTGCTGCCTTCGCTTCTTCTAACATCCCAAAAGTGACGACAATTTGTCTTCTCGGGGTAGGAGTGGGATGCCCATCTGGTAATCGAAGGAACGCTCAGCTCTCGCCCTCACTTGATCTGGTGCTGGCAGATGGACAACTGTTTAGGCAGGATCAGAGTCAAACGAGATTGGACCGCCGATCGACCTGAGCGGCGGAGTTTCATCTGCTTCCGCGTCTGCGGAGGCTTCTCGGTGGTGATGTGATCTTGCTGACGAGTTCCAGATTGTCGGGTGCGTTTGCGAATCAGGAAGATATCGATGAGAGTTTTCAGATGGTCGCAACTTGGTTCGCTGCAAGAATCAATCACTGGTGGAGTCCCGGGGAAGGTGTATTTCCCGACGTATGACGTTGGTGTTTTATGGTTTCCTTCAATTCATTCGAATCCCCGCGGCGCGACTGGCAGGGGCTCCCCGCGACCGCCACAAAACAACCGTCATTCACCATCCCCGACAACATTCCACATACTCACCGGTGATTGTCCATCTTCGCCAACAACACTTGCTATGACTTGAAGATGCGTGGACGCGGAGGCCCCCGGCCTCACCGCGGCAGAACAGCGTCGGCATCATGGAGTCGATTGAAGCCTGTCGACCTCGATCCCCTTGACGTCTACGGACTGCCCTCCAAGGGAGACAATAGGTACTTTCCTCGTCCTCTAATACCTCTACCTTCACTCTATATCCCGTGCCGCATCCGTCACTGTGAAAATTCCCAGCTCTGACGGGCCTCTGTAAGACTCCTAGATCCGAAGACACAGGAACGATACTACACCAAAATCGTCGAGCGCTACATGGCCTTTTGCTCCGATGCTGGGGAGCGTGATGAGCTGCTCCGCCGGTTCGCATCGCTGAATCTTTCCTTGACCAAGGAGGAGCCTCGTTCAGACCCACGCAGAGATGGCACTGCTCGATCCGCGCCATCGCCCGACAACTCCAAGGCACTCTCCGATGTCCTTGCTGCACTCAGAAAACTCCGCGAAGGCATCGTTGCTTCGAAGCGCACAGACGACTTCGCCATTCAAGCATATCTGTTCTGCATACGAACATCCATACTCGTTAAGCATCATGAGTCATATCACCCGGCTGTACTACATTTGCTTCGCCGGATTCATCCTGTTCACAGCATGACTACTGTCGAATTCAACGAGGTTGTTGCTTACTTGGTACTTGACGCTGCTTGTAGACGGAACAACCTGAGCGAGGCTTTTGCGCTGCGGCATCGCTACCGCTTGAAAGACTCTAAGGTAGACGGGATACTGGATGCCCTATCCCACGACAACTACGTCCAGTTCAAGCGTATCAAGCATACTGTAGATGGGCACAGAGCGAGACTCCTCGAATACTCGGAAGAGACCATGCGACGACATCTACTCAAGTGCTTCGGCAGAACTTACCTGAGCGTAGATCTGGCATTCTTAGAAGGATCTGCAAGTCTGCCTTGGACTCGCCTAGTAGCCGAAGACGGCGTTGGGTGGCAGCTTGATGGAAGCAATGTCACCATTAGAAAGGTCAAAGGGAAGTAATCCCTGACTATCGATACCCCCATAGAGAGACTTATCAATCTGATTTTGGCTGCTTCTATCCATTGGCGCTACTGACACTGGAAACATGGTCATATGCGTGATACGCTCACTGTCTAGTTATGAAACACTTGAATCCACCGAACAAGCAGTCTACCTAGGCAGTGTACCTCCCCGATTTCGTCTATATCTCACGGATGATTCACAAGAGGAGACAGGACAGCTCGTGGAACGGCGCAAGGGCTTTGTGATTGTTTCTCATTTCACCTTACTGTTATAATTCCTGGTATTTCCTAGCACGTCCGGTCCGAAAAGAAGAGCTACCTCGGTCATTCCGCCCTTCATGACTTCCAGACGTGTTCCGATTAAACTGAAGAAGGCCCGGAAATCACGGCATTTGCCCGGATCTAGCTCCATGTCATCGAGTCTACCGGCCGGCCACCGTCTTCAACATCAACTCTACGAGTGGATAGAGTTGATTGCGCCGATTTTATGTCAATGTCCAGCTCATCGCTGAGCTACAATATGCTGTAGGAACGACTTTGAAACCTCGCGCTCTTAGAGTTTGCGGTCGAAGTAGACACGCTTGCATCGAACACTCTCTGGCCTTTGATGCCATATATTCGCGTCGCCGTTGATATAGGCGCTAGTGACAGCCAGATAGGCCTTCGCGCCGAGAAGATGCGCGACCTGTACAGCACCAGCGCCTCCATCTCGGAAGCTCGAACAGATTCTCACCTGCTCTGGAATATGCTATGAACCTGAGAGCAAAGGATACGGTCGCGGATGCAGAGGGCACCAGGTATACTTCATCGAATCAAATGCTGTCAAGAATCATCACGATACGGGTAATTGGCACTATCAAATTGCTACTGGTAGGGCTGGTGGGAATATGCAGACATGGCCGCCGGCTCAATCATGTGCCCCTCTATCCCTACTTCGTGTGAAGATGCCACCGATTGACTGTAAATCGGCTTTCGAATGCGATCCCCGAGAGATCGTCAAACGAGGGCGTGTGCCTTGGTAAGCGGTGCGGCCTCTTGTCGGGTGGTGGAAGAAAGGATTAGCGCTTCTCATTGCATGGTGATCAGATAGCTAAGAGGCTATAGAACGGAGACTGGAGTTTCATGTGAAGATGCGAGGTTTTGACGGGAATGAACGAGCGTCGTGAGCTCTACGTATCATGACTGACTCCTTCGCGCCCGGAGGGGTGTACAGCGACGACGTTGATATTCTGATTAACAAGCTCGTATGGCTCAATACACATATAGAAACCTTGGATCATGCATCTTAGCGACGCGCATTGTGCTTATCCCATGTTTCGGCAGTGCCGCCGGAGGACAACAGATACGTCGGCTGTGCGTCAAGTGGGTAATGCGAGTGAGTTACTTGAACCTGCAGTAAGTAGGTCATGTAGTCGGTCGAGAATATTCAGAGTTGCGGCGGCGCACCTTGATGTAGCTGATTGCTTGCTATTCGCTAGAGACGGTTGGAGGGGTTCGATGAGCTACTCACCTGGCTATAGATGTGATCAACATCCAAGATCGATATCGATGCGGTGTATCGTGGAAAATGGGGTTCCGCGAGTATGATTCTTGATAGCAGCATCAGTCGGCATAACGAATGGTGTACCTGCCAGCATGAAAAGTATAGCCTTGTGAGTGAAAGCACGACTCGGGTTGCTGTGAAGATCAGAGACGCACCAATGCATGCGACGAGAATGGGACGAACATCAGTCATTAGCATATGCAGGAACACAGTACAGTAATGTTGAGCGTCACTGCAGTAAGAGACAACATGACCAGGTGATAGGGGGTGTCCAGGCGCCAGCGAGGTGCTGCAGCCTAGCAACCACAGCGTGTTGCCTAAGCGCGTCACCCCTCTCCTAAGGCAACACCCATCACATGCACGCACCTTATGTATTCAATTACCAGCCCGGGTTGCTAATAACTAGCCGGGTAATCTGGTGTAGTGGTAATGGTGACACTTTGTGTTATCAAGACCGCGGGTTCGAATCCCGCTGTGTGCGCTACTCTGGGATCTTTTCCAGAGCTGGGGACCATGTCTGTGCCGACCCAACAAGCCGCTTTAGTATTACTTTAGTACCCTTCACTTCGTGTGAAGGCGATGTGAACGTGTGCAGGTGGTCAACCAATTGTGGGCGTGGGATCTTGTGGGCGTGGGATCTACCCGTGGGTGTGGGATCTAGTGGGCGTAGGCAATATCACATACGGTGGTGATACGTCTTCAAGGGGGTGTTTTTTTTGGCCTCGTCCTTGTGTATTGAGGTTTATCCTTTTTTGTTTTGATGTTTGATTGTTCGCTGCCGATTCAGACGTTGTAGCTAAATTTCGAGAAGTACTCCAAGGGTCCCCACCACATTGTCACAACAGGTTCTCGATGCATTAGGCACCCATGGATAAAGAAGATGATGATTGTCATTGCCGTTGTAGAGCGTTTTTCCTGAGAAAAAAATATGCGGAGTTCATGACTTGCTTGACTCTGTCGCGAATGGGAGTCTCCGCCACCAGAGCATCATCTTAAGGGCACACTCGTTTTCATAGCGCAGATAGTCGCTTTCAATTAACTTGACTTATGATCAAGCCTATTACGAGTGCCTACGACTTGTACATTACAATCAGGATGAGTGTCTTGCAGTGATGAGAGACGTGATGCAAGGCACCCTGCCTGTAACTATGAAATGCGGCTATAATCTGGCTGTTGCTAGGGGTTGCACGAGCATATAACCTGAGATACAGTGTTCGTATATTGAATTCTTCGCTTTGCCGAGCTCTTACTCATTCCTTATGTGCTGTCTCTGCTTTGGAGTAGAACGTATGACATTGCGGTACTGCTAGACTCTTATAGTCGTCTATATGGGCCAGTACGTCGCATTAGTTATCCTGCACACTTCCCAACTCTTCCTTAATGTCAGCCATCTTCTTGGTAGCCTCGTCGACAGATTTGAGGGCCCCAGCAACACGAGCTCTGTCCATGCATGGGGGATGGGGTGCGACGAGGACGCCGGGGCAGTCCAGTTGGAATCGTACGACCTGTCGAAGATGGTCGATCATAGTTCGCTGGTGAGGTTAGCTGTCTTCCATATGCAGGGAACTAGAGAGCCATGACAGTTATCCTACCTCTTGAACCTCAGCGGAGAGGGCATCGGCGAGCATTATGGCGACCGCAGCGACGTCGCGAGAGCTAGAGAATATTAATCAACCGTGCGTCCTCAGGCGTGAGGAGGTCAGGATTGTATATACACTGGACGACACACGAGATTGTTCTTGGCGCAGGCGAGGCAGCGGCCCTCGTGACTTTGACTGCCAACCGCATCGGTACAGGTGGCATCGGATTCATTCTCTAGGGAAGAGCCAACACATGAGCGGCAGGGAAGTAGTCGACGGGCATCGGCTGTGCGCTGAGGATCTGGGAGCACGGCTCCAGGGACAGAGATGGTAACGAGGCGACTTCGACGACGCTTGGGAGGTGGTTTTCCGAAACTAGATCGGTGCACACAAGTTAGATGTAGAATGGGACAGTCTCGTGATTATAGCGAAGAAGGGCCGCACCAACTTACTCAGTTCTGTCAGGCATGACGGGCGTTAGTAGTTTCTTTGCCGTATCAGAGACGGAAGGAGCATCGCGGGAGGCTAATAAACGAGGTCAGAAAATGACAATCGAGAATTTTTCTACCAAGACACCCTTACCAATGCGGACTCCAAGACCGTCAAGTAACGTGGTTGTTTGAGTTGCCCATATGAGGAGACTGAGAGAAGAGATGAGTGGAGATGATGTGCGATGAATATGTCAGGTTAAGTTCAGAAGCCCCCTGCAGTCAGCTTCAAACTCTGCATAAGATCAAGTCGAGAAGGTGCTGCTTGTCATGTATTAGAAGGAGTATCTCCCTACATCTGTCGTGGGGTCCGTAGGAACCTACACTCTCTGTGGAATGTTGTCCGAAATGAGTCGCAGTAGAAGATTACGGGTTTGTGACAGAGACGTTGGATTGGTAGAATGTGCAAGTGTCGGGTGGTCTTGCAAGTGTCATATAATGAGTCAAGCAGCGGGTTGGGGTTGAGGAACTAACGAGAGAAGAGCCACTGCCCTCAACGGCAAGTACCAGAGTGCGTGGTGATCTTATGTTTTTGATATGGAGGATAACTCTGCTCAGCTTGCGAATTTGATGATATCAGTTCTTCAATCACGACGTCCGGTTAAACGAAGGTGACGTTTGGTATTTTCAGCCATATCCTTTGTTGGCATTACAGGTACTAGGTACTCACTATGAGCCAACTCTGCTGCTAGAATTTGTACCCTTCATGTTGGGTAGTCACAACTGCTCGGTGCCAATCTTACTGGCTGAAGTTTCTAAAGGTGACAAGCCCCAGCGGTCGAACATTGCTTTATCCTCATCCCAGCTATTACAATCTGTCGTCAGCATCTTCTCGCCAGTGAAGATCGCATTGGCTCCAGCCATGAAACACAGCATCTGCTCACTTTCGGGCATCGTCACCCGTCCCGCGGCCAATCGAATAATTGTGGCGGGCATGACCAGTCGTGCAGTCGCGATGCAGCGGACGACATCTTCAAGTTTGACGGGCTCCTCGCCAAACATCGGTGTACCCTTTATCGGAACTAATTTGTTCACTGGGAAGGACTCCGGATGTTCAGGTAAAGTAGCCAGGGTATGAATCAAACCAACGTGGTCAGTCTCCGCACTTTCTCCAAGACCTAGAATGCCGCCACTGCAGACATGGATACCTGCCTCGCGGACATTTTCAAGCGTTTGAAGCCTTTCGTCGTAAGATCTTGTCGATATGATCTTCGGGTAATGCTCTCTCGATGTGTCAAGATTGTGGTTATAGGCAGTCAAGCCCGCCTCTTTCAGCTCCTGCGCCTGCTCCTTGTCGACCATCCCGAGCGTAACACATGCCTCCATGCCCAGAGCACGCACTCCCTTGATCATCTCGGTGATGTTTTTCAGCCCTCTCTTTCTCCCTTTCATGTCGCGCCTATAGTGTTATCAGGTCAGTACTGGACCGCATACTCCCATATGAGTAAAAACGCAGACCTGGCTACACGTACCACGCGGCTCCCATACAGAAGCGATTCGATCCATTAGCTTTGGCAATCCGTGCCGCTTCGAGTACCTCTTCGACCGCTGACATCTTGGTAGCCTGAAGCCCCGTGCTGTATCTTGAGGATTGGGCGCAGTATGAGCAGTCCTCTGTACATCCTCCAACTTTGATGTTCATCAGTGTACATAACTGAACGGCCGATGGATTGTGAAATCGCCGATGAAGAGTTCCTGCTGCGAATGCGAGCTCCATCAGAGGCTGGCGATGGATGCTCGATATTTCATCTCTGGTCCAATTGGTGCGCGGTCGATCCGCCCTCACCGCTTCGCTGAGAACCGAGTTCCGCTCAGACGAAGTGGAAGACTCTGCCTGCCTCAAACTGCTAGCGAATCTGATACCTGAAAGAAGAGTGTACCGGTGATCGTTTCTAGCATGATGGCCCACTGCCCTCAAGCCACGGCTAAGCCCAGCACTAGCCATGCTGGTCGCGAGTGCAAGCTATGAGGGGAAAGGAGTCATAAAGCTGCTCGCGAGCAGGATTGACGACGTGGCTTGCGAAGAGGGTGGGATTGGGGTAAAGAGCTGAGGCAAGAGAGGGGCACCCACCAGCGACACCTTCAATGTCTTACCTTGCTGCGTTTGCGCCATCACTATTATTAACAAAACCACGTTGACTGGCCATTACGAAGACCCGTAACAGGAGGCATTGGGCCGGACACAACTAGGGCGCGGCAATTGTAGGTTGAGTGGATGCGACACCACTGCCTCTTGAGCTCATGGAGTTTAGTCTGCTCCTCTTGCGGGGATCAAAACCTCAACAGAATTACTTTATCCTGTTACGTAGCCCTCTTCAATGGTGCTTCCTGATTCTGTGTTGCAATGAGAATCTTTTTGTTTGCGTAATATGCCAGCTCTAAAGATACGTCGCTTTGTCTTCTGCAAGACGATCAGCAATCGTGCCTCCACTCCGCCGACGACAACGCGCGACCCCTGGTGCCAACAAATAGGCAACCTCGTCGCATTTGTTATATACATAGTAGGTGCCGTTTTCAAACATATGCAGACGATGTAACTTGATGGGCTTTGCCACCTATATCACCAGTTCTGGACATTCAACGTGCGCCCGGGAGCCCAGATGCGATATCCTAATGTGTTCCTAATGCACGCATCCAATTCACCATGTTGCACCCCCGTCCCCCGCTCGGCTCCAATATCCAGCTCGCCTATAGCCATTATCGGTCTCCTTTTCAAGGCCAAGTCTGGAATTGAGCCTGGCCCTTCAGGGTGCAATCCGTTGATCGGCCGTGCGCCATTGTGTCGTTGTCGGCTGCAGCCTACGATGGATCGACATGTTAGCTCAATTTGTTTCTTCATAATAGGCTGTTCGAAATGCCAATCCCCTTTCTCCGACAGAAGAACGCGGCAAAAACTCACAGTCTCGCAGCAAGAGCCCCAAATTGCTCCAGCAACATAAGGGTTGGGATCCGGGCAGTATCGGTACGAAGATCCCTCTGCGACAGGGGCACCAGAGCAATTGATGCCAGTATAGTTTGCGCCAGGCACCGATTGGTACTTTTCGCAGCATCGACCCTCATTTTGGGTGCCGTAGAAACAAGCGACCCAAACATCGTCGCTCTGTGCCAAACCGACGGCAGCAAGCGTCGCCACGAGGGCGGAGAAGACGATGGTGCGAAACGACATATTGACTTCTATGAGCTGCACTGTAGCGATTGGGCAAGCTAACAGATGTTCAAGCACTTCGGAGACTAGGGGGAAACATAGAGTAGGGCTGGCATTCGGGGTCGTCGGATTATATATCTATCAGACCTGAACTATTTTTGTCTTTGATTCACTGCTGCGGACCGTGTCATCCCGGCGTCGCATTCCATATATCGCACATCCTTTGCAGATCACTTTACGTGAATCGCGGCAAGACCCCTGCATTAGTGGAGGAGGATACGAGCGATTGCCTTCCCATGTCGGTAACCGATGACGCAGGCCAAACCAGATTGACCAGGAAACAAATGAACAACAAATTGTCTGCAGCGGCAGAATCTGTCGGGGCGATGCGCAACACAGACGAGACCGAAACACCTTTTTTCCATTCTTTAGTGCATCAAACCCACTTTCTACAAGCGAAACGAATTCCAATAACAAGCCGAGAATGGCGAAATGATGAGGAATATATGGTTGCTTGACTTGACTACTCCTAAGCTTAATCCGGGTTCGAGTTAATTGAGTCAAATGGGTTGCGGCCTCACACATTTCACTCACCGCTCCGCCTGTATCAACATATTCAGCGCGCAGAATGATTCCTCTTTCGTAAAGATACGACCATGTGCCATGGCACAGCAACACTGACAATGGATCCGACTGCTCCGCAATTGACCACACGCCGATCGGCAGATTATCTCGTGAGATTCAATACTCCCTTATTTGACTCAAAGCGTTATGAATGAGGATAGAGCTAGGAGAAATAGATATGACTGCGTGAGTAGAGGCATTCGTAGGAGCTACAACGGAGAAAACTAATCCGGTTCTTCAACAGCTTTCGCATGCGGCTGTTCATGTGCGCTAACACTGGTCTTAAACATCTGAGTATTCAGATCGCATAGTACTGGCCGCCTATCAGTAAATACGGCTTTGATTGATACATTTCATTCACATTTGAGCCTTACCAGCTCTTATGCCATTGGTTGCTGCCAGGGTAACCACTCTATTGTTAAGCGGTGCGCATATGAGTATTTACCTGCTCTTTGTGGAGACAGAATCAAGTCACACTAATGTTGCGACCACCCGATCAGCACCCTGTAGAGCAGGATATTTTTGTTTATTCCCACTCGCTGCTCCTGTGTGAAGCAGCAGAATCGGCTGCAACTGTGCATGTGCTACAAGCTATAGAATCCTCGCTCACACGTGGCAGCACGTGACTACCACGACGACCAACCCGTGCTTCATTACCTGGCTGGATTACTTTTTATCACATGAAAATTCAAATCGAAGATGGCATGTAAGAAAGGATATGTGGCGGGTCTGAACCTCAGAAAGCCCTAGACTGCCATGAGGCTTCCAGTACACAGCCCAACGTATCGCAACTCGGGCCTTTAACACGTCCATGCCCTCGGGCGATGTGATTTACCAAACGCGGTCTTACGCGACAATTACTCAACGAATCGTCTTAGTGAAACCGGAATTCGCAAACCCTATCGGTCAGGGAACCGGAAGCAGAGCGCAGCGGTTCCAGACCATGAGTACCAACTCCCAGGTATAGTCTGCTGCGTAACCTTTGTCGCGTTTGATTGAAGTCGGATGCAGAGACCGCCCTCTGTTCCCTCTCTTTGAGAAATGGTTCCGCTACGTATTCTGGGCCTTGACGGTCGCCGTCGTATCCAGCTTCGGGCTTCTCCTATACGCTTTGTCTATCAGTAGTCGTAGCGTTAGTCTGTTTCGACTAACTATACAGGTGACGACGCTCATACAGAAAAGATCGCATTGTGACTCATTGTCATGTCTTTTGATCCATTATGGTCCACCGCCTGCACAACAAAGAAATACATCTAAGGCAAAGGTGCTTGCGGCTCATGAAGACTGCACAAAGGAAATCGGCTCTGTCCTTCCCATTGCACCACAAGCTAAGATACTCAATCGCAAAGAGTACGTCAACGCAATCGTAACATCAGCATTGCAACCTCGTTCGAAACAGCGTCCTAGCAACTATGTGCCAGCAACACGATTGGTTCTACATGTGTGGATGCCGCATTGTCGACAAGCAGACGGAAGAGTGGACTTATGAAGTCGAGCGATGCAAGAAGGCCCTGCGCCGTCGTAAGGACTGCGACAAGCTCGAGATGGCCCTGCCCAGATGGAAGAAGGATACCTATTGCGACGACCCCGATTGTCCATACCAAAATCCATAAACCCACACCCAAGTCTATGGGACAATATAATCCGGCAGCTGTTTTTTTAGTCGAATGGAGAGAAAGGAGTGTATATCACAAATTTGGGTGACCTGGGGCAGGTACTGCATAGGATCTACATAAGGTGTCAGTATTGAGGGTCAGACGACAGGGTCTGTCCCGACCTGGGGAAATGTTAGGGATTCTGGGCGACAGAATATTCTAATCAAAGATTTATCACAATCTGTGAAATCTCCAATCTCGACCAGTGTGGGACAGGCGAGTCACAGTGCTTGCCACCGCATGAAATATATGTTAGAGTTGGGTTGACAAATCGATGCGGGCATATTCTATCAATCGCGCATGGCTGCGATGCAGTGAAATATCCTAAATGACGAGATGCATTGTGAGATCGAGCTAGATTTAGTCGACCATGGTCAAAATCAATTTGCGACCGACAAGAGTCTTTCCCTCTTTATGTACCAGCAAGTCATCATCCCAGAGATGATCCTGCAGGGTTGAAGCTTGACCGTTGACACCATTTGATCTCGCAGACCGGAGTGACTAGTCGATAACTCATGATACCATGCACCGGACGGGGGCGAGGTTTGAAAGCTGACGACTGGGACGAAAACGAGGAGAATTACAAAAGCATTTTTGGTATGCTCTCTCCCTAATTTTCCTAATCAACGACCCTAGGTTCTATCAGGCGTCTTGACACGAGTCGCATTTTCGGGGTCCTGCACAGGGCTGGACATAGTTATAAACCGGACAGTTATAAACCGTACTTAACCGGTAAATAACTCCACTTTATTATCAGTGCCGGCACGAAATAATTTTACCCCACTGTTTAGCCACCTCCAGCCACTTCCAGCCACCTCTAGCCACATATTTTCCACTTATTCCACTGATTCCAGCCACCTCCAGTCACCTTTAGGTGGCATTCAGTCCCGTCACCTATTCAGTCACCTATTCAGTCACCTATGCAGTCACCTATTCAGTCACCTGTCAATTCAGTCAATTCAGTCAATTCAGTCAATTCAGTCAATTCAGTCAATTCAGTCAATTCAGTCAATTCAGTCAATTCAGTCAATTCAGTCAATTCAGTCACCTATTCAGTGCAGGTGGTGATGGGAGGCCTTAGGTGGTGACGGGAGCGCAATGACAAAAGTGGACCAAAAGTGTCAAAAGGTGCCGGTGTACTCAACGAGAATACCACGAAGACCTTGCTCAAATTAATCAAATGAGGTACCATTAGATGCGGAATGACCTGAAATGATTAAATATCGCATTCGATTTAATAGAGGTAGAGTGGTTGTGGGATGAGAGGTGAAAACGTGTGGTTAAGTACGGTACTTCACCGTTTTTTGGTGAGGGTGGTTATAAACCGGCACTTTATTTAAGGTGCCGGCACTAATCCAGCTCTAGTCCTGCATGAGTGGATACCGGGGTTTAGTCTGGGAAATGAGCGCTCCCTTGGTGCCGGCGCAGGACACACCAGGAGAAATAGGTACAAATTTCGGCAATGTTCGGCGATCCAAGAGCGCCTTGATATCAAATCGACACAAAGGCACTCAATAACATGGTCATGATCGGTGCAGAAAATACCAGTCGAACGGATCGGTTGGCACGTACAGAATATTGGAGAAGTTGGCAAACTTCAGATGCATAGACGGAGAGACGAGAACCTCCCAAAAGGAATTTGAACAACCTGGAAGTTCAGCTCAAGACTATAGAGGGAAATCCCAAAACTGGCGAGCTAAGTGCAATAGCCTGCTTGACTCGCACTTGGACTCCATTCAATAAGCCTGCCAAGAAAAGTGATGTTCCAATAAGGTAGGGCCAGCCTCTTTATAGTGGGTGCTCAAAAAGAGAGGCTGATCCGAAAACCCAAACTCTACTGTAGGCACAGACGCCTTGACGCCGTCGTCATAGTGGCTTTACTGTGGCAGGCATAAAGTGTAGTCTAAAGCTCGAGATGGCGCAAATGGTTACACCCTTGCTTCTCTTGTTATTGGGGGTATGTACATGTTGCAATGTTGGGGACTGCTGTTGCCATCTCCAACCGGCCGGTAAGCGAGTGAAACAGTTCCCTTTCTGGGAATCAACTATCAGAACTTTTGAAACAAAACTTTTGCGACACATGAATTACTGTACTGCGCCTTAACGCCCCGATGCTGTTTATGTTCTGCTGATCACTGAACAGACAACTGCCATTTGCAGCATATATCCCATGCAGTGGACGATCATGTTCGTGATTAGAAACTCAAAGCCACTACGGAATATGAAAATACCGACTGATGATGAGTCGGATTCCGCGTGCATCGTTGCAATGTGACTCGCCGTCGGAGTGCGAGCTAATGTGCTTCAGGCCTAGCTGTGGGGGAGCTGAAGATTAGTAGCCTCGGGAGCTGAGGATGAAGTTCTAGATTTGAAACTAGCTGACCCAGTAGGTCGGCGCCACGGAGCAGAGCAGCTCAGTCACTTTATCGACCTGTCTCAGGGGCTTGTAGTTGAAATTCTTCTGAGATTTCACTCCTGTTCAATATCACGCTCTGCAGACGAGGTCAAATTTTGTCGACATTCGCCCGTTTGTAGTTCTCTGAAATCGAAGCTCGGCCGCTGATCTCCTCATATACTGCGATTCGAAGGCCATCACAGCATCAGCTGTGCCGAGTCTAGTGGAGCAAAAAATATCGTTGTCGCAATGCGACGCCCGTTGCTTGCTTGGCTGCTTCAGTCTTTGTGGTTGTGCACTGCGACTTGCAATGTTGGCCTACATGGTGCCGACGATCTTTTCAGATTCGTGACGGTCAGTACTGTCAATACTAAAACCTTATGAAACGAAAGCCAACTGATGATGACCAGAGGCCTGATTTGATGAGCCCCAAATGGAATATCACGTATCACCACAGAGAGCTGGTGGCCCCTGGCTATTGGTTTGTCACGCCTTTTAAGTTTATCGGGCATTCACTAGACGATGTCAAATGGATTCCGTGTCAAGTAGGACCTATGATATATGACAATGATGGAGAGTTGGTTTGGAGCGGTGCGTGCCAGTTCAATCAGCGAATTATGTACGACCTCTTTCCGGTCGAACTCAACAACCAGACGGTTCTCAAAGCAATCGTCAAAAATTCCGAATTTCCAGTTTCAAATTGTGGGGCTGGTGCCTTCATATCTCAAGAGTATGAGTTAGTCCATGACTTTTTCATCGATAAAGAAGACTTGCACGTCAACATCCACGAGTTCAATTTCATCGAGCGCCGTAACACGACAATTGTGACCACTCGACGGCCACGGCCATGGTCTGGTCATACTCTGGGTCTTAACGAAGACCTAATTTGGATCGATTCGAATGGTTTCCGAGAGTATGATTTGACGACTGGTAACGTCACGTTTCAGTGGCATGCGGAATATCACGTCGATCTTTCGGAGAGCACCCTACCTCCAGCTTACTTTCAACCCGGTCAGGAAAAGATACCAGTCCCCTTCACCCACTTTACTCGCGATTACGTCTATGACCCATGGCATATCAACTCGGTGGATGAAAACTCGGATGGGAACTATCTAGTCTCATTCCGCCACATGGACACCATTATGCTCGTTGCTGGGGACGATGGACGGGTGCTATGGAGATTTGGTGGCAAACACAGCGACTATATCCATGAGGGTGGCTTCAGGTTCTCGCGTCAGCACCACGCTAGATATATCAGCCATACCACCGAGCGTGACGTTATCAGCTTCTTGGACAACGCGTCGGGGGAGCAGCATCTCGACTTCCAGCCGCCGTCGAACAATTACAGTCGAGGTCTCATCGTCGAACTTCTCCGACCGAAAGGAGAACCACAACGAGCTCGAATTCTACAGGAATACAAACGCCCCGACAGAAACCTGGCCGACAAGCGAGGAGCCTTGCAACGTCTTCCGAACGGCAACGTCTTCATGTCTTGGACAGATGCTGGGTACGTCTCAGAACACAGCCAAAATGACGATAAGGTCATCATGGAGGCCCGCTTCCTGAACGAGACGAGATTTGGCACATATCGAACATACAAGTCAACAAATTGGGTTGGCCGACCAAAAGACCCGCCGGATGTGAGATCCCTCGGCTACGGACTTGGCACAAATAGCATGACTGCGATATATGTCTCATGGAACGGAGCTACAGAGCACAAGACCTGGAAGTTTTTCTCTGGAGATCAGTTCCTGGGTCAGAAGGACAAGACGGGATTCGAAACCCTGTTTGTGACCGACGTCCCTGTTAAGACTGTCCGAGCTGAAGCCTACGACATCAACGGGATATTCATGCGAAAATCGAAGGACGTCGTGACCCAGTATGGCAATGGCTGGGTACCGCGGGCAACAGATCCGATAAATACGGATGTCCTCGTAAACGCAGAGCCCGCTCAAGCTTTCAGTGACGACATCGTGCACGAGGTTCCGCCCCCAATCAACGAGCAAAAACTTCCTATTGACCTTCCAAGCCCCCCTATTGACCCTGGAGTCCAACCTATCGACCTCCCAGTCCCAGTCGAACGTATCGAAAAGTCAGAGACTCTGAACGTTCCACCAACGCCTATCGAACCTGTCGACCCCTCAACATCGTCAGATATCGTACTGCCTGCTGATGTCATACCATCAGATCCAAAAGGCAACGGGCACCCTATAGAACCATCCGTCCCTACCAAAGAGCCAGCCCAGCCCTCAGAATCTGCCAGACTGATAGAAGAGCCCATAACTCTGAGCGAGGTCGAAACACCAGCAGAGCCCGACAATTACTCTCAGGGACCACAAGACACCAGCAGCTTTTCACCCATATTCATAACGTCAGAGACCAGCCCCCTCTATCTCGGCCTCCTGGGAATCCCCTGCGCGATAGGGTACTACGTGATCTTGAAACTCCTCTACAGACAAGTCCGCAGTCTCATCGCGTCACAGTTCGGGCATTCGAAGGGCTACCTCGAGATCCCTACATGGAAAACAGAGCATGAGTCGTTTTGACGAGCGATGAAGCGGAGTCGAAGGTTTTTGATATTGTAATATTGTATATGACTTAATCATGATTGCGGGTTGTGGCTTATAAACTAGAGGAGAGATACCATCAGCGGGGATAGATTTACTTCATTGGCAAAGGCGTTCAAGGATAGAAGCAATTTAGCAAGCAGTTAATATTTAGACGATATAGAAGAAAAATGAGAATGTGCTGACGTTGCTTGATAGAGATTCACAACGAATCTGGATACTTGTCGTCTACTTGTCACTTGTGAGATATGGCCTAAGTGTAAGTCTTTGCAGCTTGGAACACGTGTGGAAAAGGGATCCGGCCTCGAAGCTTTTGTATCTATCTCTTGCACATATGCGCGATTGTGAGCGCCACCGCAGCTTTCCCAATAGCCAAGTATATGACATATCGCGTTAAGGTCTACGAAGGTCGGCTGATAGCAACCGTTACCTCCCTTCAACAATAAGTCAAGAAATACGCAGTATGGCTAACCTACCAAGGTATTCCTCAGCGTGTATACCGAGGAACTGCCAGCGGATGATGACCCGACCGATGAGCTGAGTGACCCAGAGTGTGAGAGACTAAGCGATAGGCTCGTGAGGACGACAGAAAGGTGAGAGAGCCCGTCGGACACAAGACAATCATTATGAAGTTCGTGCCTAATACATAAACTTTGCTGTCTTCTTGTAATGTGCTTGTACGGTGCGCATCTTCACAATCCTACTTGGCAATCTTACCCCAGACCCCGAATGATGCGAAGAAACAATCGCGAGGCTATATCGCCTCAATAGTTCTAGCACTGATTAGGAGGAAATTCAAGGTATATGGTTGCAGCCAAACACCGGATCCTTCGTCTTGCCCCCAGGTCGCTCCATGATGGCGAGTTAGTAAGTGGTAAAGCTACACGATAAGTCGGAATGCTAATGTTTTGCACATTATCCGATGGAAATGGTCGCTGTGCTCTCAGAGACAGCCGTATGGATGCGGGGAGACGCAGAGCGGCTACAGGCTTGGCTCTACCTTATGAACCCTAACGCTCAACAGTCGCCAGTGCTGCGATTCGTGCTTGTTTCTCAGCTTCTCTGAACGTGTGACTGGTCAGCTCAGGTTATGAATGCAGATGGTAGAAGGGCGGCAAGCTGGCGCTGGGCGGCTGTTTGATGATTGATGGGGGTCGCGACTGGCATCCCCCCGCAAACCAGGAGATGGGGCATCGGACGGGGGACGAGTGTGCGTCATCCCAACCTTGCAACACTTGCGCTGAGCCACCCCAACATCAGCCGGCGCATCGGCGCATTTTATGGATCGCGCTGAGCTGGAACCCATTCGAGGCCCATTGGAGTTGATTCGACTCGAACGCACTGCGGCTGTCTCATCCGGACAGATGTGCATACGGCTACTACGACGTCGGCGCCCTCGTCTGCGGATTGAGTGCGACGTGTACGGAATACAAAGGAAGAGATGTCAATTTGAAACACCAACAGAGCCCTTCATGTTCTTGGCCACAAAGACACCATTCACTCCTAACTAGCTGTTGGACCTCTTGCGACGCGCGACTTTGGAATCTCGGATATTCTAACAAGGCTGGATCATCATCCAAGTAACCCGTACTCTGCAGCTTTTTGTTCTATTGCGTCTAAAATCGTGGAATAACCAGCCCGATCACGAACCTGCGTTCAAAATGGGGCTGCGTGATATGATCAAGAAGAAGGATCGGCTGGGCGAGAGCGACTCCGCCTACTCCGACACGCTCAAGACGCTCGAGGGCAACGAGTTCAAGTTCATCCGCACCACCACCACCACCCAAGAATCCATCTTCCCGGAAGACCACCCCGCCGATCACCAACACCTCAGCGCAACCGATGCGACATCCCCCAAACCGAGGCGACGAGACAGATTATCACAGATCTTCCACCCTTCGCGGTCGCGGGGCAACAGCTTCTCCGACGTCTCCGACAGCAGTTCCCACCCCAGCACCAGTGAACATGGCCTCGGCCGCCGCATGTCCTTCCGCAAGAAGAAGACGTCGTCCGAATTTGTGCCCAGCCTACCCGCCATCGACATCACCAAGGACGAGAGCGAGCCGCAGTGGGAGAAACGCGCGACGATTCTTGCCAGCACCAACGAAGAGCGTCGCAAGAGTAGTCGAAGCGTGTCTGGGTCACCGCTGCCTTCCTCCAACGAGTCCAATGCCCCCGGCTACTTCAACGGCCATGGCGCTAGCATGTCAGAGAAGAAGCCCGACGTGGTGTCGTCGGTGAAGATAGACCGCGATATACAGGAAGCGATACGGCTGCACGAAGAAGGAGAGGAGAGCAGCCTCGAACGTTCCACACGTATGTTTGAGCGACTGGCCGACCCGAATGGCGCCAATAATCCACTCAGTCAAGTCTTGTTCGGGCTTGCTTTGAGGTGAGTAGTTTGTGTCGTTCTTCCCGCCGCGCTACGGCTCGGGGAAGTGTTCCCTTCCCGCCTGGTGCGATGGAGACGTGTGGCTTTGCCGGGCACGCGTTACCTGGTGCCTTGGTATACTGAGAGTCTCGGCTCGCACGAACTCCAAAGACAACCAGAAGGCTGACCGTGCTACATCGACGCAGACACGGTTGGGGATGTGATGCGGATCCCGCTCGCGCCATCACCTACCTCTCCCTCGCGGCCGCCAACTCGGCCTCGATCGAGAACAAGGCCTTAGCGGCCGGCCAGAAGAAAGGAGGTGCGGCCAAGGGAGAGCTCGTCCTCTCCATCTTCGAACTCGCCAATTGCTTCCGCCATGGCTGGGGTATACCCAAAGATCCGGTCGCCGCAAAGCATGTGAGTCACGCTCCTGTCCTGTTCACCGCCTGGGCATATCCGTCCATTGAGAGCGAGACGATCCCGGGTTTGGGAGCCCAGACCGGAGCATCGAGCGGCAGCAGAGTCTAGACGGAAGAGTCATGGAAGAGGCGAATTCGGCAGTCCACTCGACCGGCTTGCCACTTCCTGCTTGCTTGGTTCTATGCGGGCAGTCTTGGATTTCTATATGCGCCGACTAACGGGGAGCTTGTGACAGTACTACGAGACGGCAGCAAATCTTGGAGACACTGGTAAGTGAAGTTTCCACTCGTCGCTCACGATCAACAGAGTCTGAGTCACGATGATGTCCGATACGAGGAGACAAATCTGAGCTAACCTCACCCTGCTTGCAGATGCTATGAATGAGGTCGCATGGTGTTATCTAGAGGGTTTCGGATGCAAGAAGGACAAGGTATGTTCGTTAGGCACAAAGTCACGACATTCCCCATCCCCATATTATCACACATACACTTCATAGCCCCAGTTCTGCCGCTCTGGCTGGTCGAATTCGAGAGACGAAGGATTAGATCGTGAGGCGATCCAGCCTCAGATGCGCGCTCGCGTGGCTTGCGAATCTAGCTCCCTTGCTGCCGCTGCTACCGCCACCGTGGATCTCCAGGCTTGGGAGCACGTTGGTGCTTCGATTTGCTTGTTTGCGCCTCGGCGAGTCGTCCGCTTCGGTTTAGCTCTGGCACGCTGCTGTTGTTACGTCACCATCGATCCGCATCCGCATGTTGGGCATCAACGGCTGTTTTGCTTGCTATCGGCAAATCGGAATCTGGCCCAGCTGCTCGTTCTGCTTGCCTCGCCCCTCGTTCCTCAATCCCCCTCTGTCACTCGCAAGCCACATCAGACGATAGTCTGGAGAAGTGAGAATAGTACACAGGGCGACTGACTAAGTGGATGCGTAGTTTCAATCAGCGAAATACTATCGCTTGGCGGAGAAGAACGGCAGCAAAACAATGGGGAATACTTGGTAAGCCCGCTTTATTCGACTTCTGCATCTTGTCTCCATCTATGCATCCCCTTTCTCTCCTATTTGTCGCTCTCGTCACGACCAGTACCAAGTCTGGATCATCCCTATCGCAGATCCAGGTATGCTGCCAATCTCAATCCCAAAGAAGTAATCCTCAAACATGCCAAAACCGGCACCACAAGCACGAAGCCGTGCCGTGTAGGCGCAGTCGGTCTCAAGTGACATCGCCGCCAATTGTCCGATAGGTCACGGAATCCTTACCTGCTCGCCCTGCTCTGGCCTGTCACTGTCTCCCCTTCGATCCCGACGGTTTCTGGCATAGGCCGGCCATTGACCAATCAATGGGCAAAACGGTGCCCGTTCTGCATCCGTTCCGTCTCTTGCTGCCCAGTCCAGGTCCGGCTCCACGCGGTCGCAGGTGATGCGGCCGGCCTGCGCTACAAGTACACGCTCCATGCGAGCTTATTCGTCCGCTGGCGAAGGTCGCTACGGTACGGCGTCCTGGCGTGGATAAGTATCGTGGAGTTTAGTATCCTGTAGTGAAAGTACGAGTACGGGGCTCATCGAGCCAATGGTACACGTGCTTCACACCGAAAGTGCACTTTCCACTGCGCTCATTCGCCGGGAGACTGTCGATTTGCGATCTTTCCCTAGGGCCCGCTCGTGCGATGCAGGCTTAGACTTTCTACACTTGAGTTAGCTATGCTTCGGCTTTGGCTTTGGCTTGGGAGCTTCCCACTTTCCTGCATAGCGGTTTAGTCGCTGGCGATGCAGAACACTTCAGCGCACATTGCAGTACCCTACGTGCATGACTAGAATGGATGGGCTTTCTCAGTACAGCGCAGAGTTACCCTTGATAGCATCTGTTGAATTCTGCCTGGGTTTCTACTCTATGCCACTTTCGCATCATGTTCTCCGGGGGGCTCCATCACATTTCCTTCACGATGTGATGATGTGGTCGTCGTTACTACCCTTATCTTGATTGCCTCAGTACCGTTGTTTTGAGTTGTGGTGCTGACTTGACGTGTTCACGCTTTGCAGGATTTGGAAAGAGAAGTACGATCCTAAGTAGCACCACTCTCCGGATTGTTGATGCCGAGGCACAACAGAGAGAGAGATATACTGGGGGGAGAGTATGCCCTATTTGATCAACCCTTTGGTGGTTCGATGATGGAGGAGGAGATGGAGAGTGGTTGAATGGCGCTCGCCGCTACTCAGGGATGCAAGCGTAAAGCGTCGACAATGATTCAGGCGGTACGTACATACACCAACCACTTACATATGCACAGTTGGAGGATGAGCGTGGTTGGTAGGCTGGATGGGGTATACATAGAATGAAATGTTACGATGCCAATGCCAATGAAATGAATTTTGATCTCCCCTCCCTCTTACCGCACTTGATGCTTGTAGATTGTACAGACTTACATGTTGAGGATAACGGTTTCGGTGCGATACAGTGTTGTGGTGTTTATCGTGATGTGCAGTGTGCATGGTGGTCTGACATGGGGGATGGGGATGGGGAATGGGAATGGGCGGTCTGTTTCATCTCGTTATGAGATAGGTAATGAGGTGAGCATTCATTGCACCTGTTACTTCTTCTATGTAGTTGTGAGTTGATCACAGCCACGGGTGTTTACATCATCCTGGTGCATAGCTTTGGGCCTACGACTAAAGTGTTGGTGATTATACGGGCTGTTGGGAGGGCGATTAGACCTAGGTTCATATGTATCACCATCACACAGATCGATCAGAGAGGCACGCACGGGAAATGCAAATAGAGCTTGTGTTTTGTATGACGGGTCACGTTAATCTGCTAGGGACGGAGACGGGGACGCGTTGGGTCGGACCTGTTGGCCGTGGCCTGTTATTTGGCCTGCGAGCCCTGTTTGGTGCGAGATCGTTCTATTGAGCTACACTACCTACCTACCTTCCGGCTGTGGGGATTATGGAAGAGATTTGTTTATTGTTTTTTGATGTCTTGTGGGTTGTGCGTTGGGGCGCAAGTTAACTTCACTGTCTGTTGTGTTTTGTTTCGCCTTGTGTTTCTTGTGCTGGCTCGCTTATTACTCTTCATGGGCTTGGTTGTAGTGGTAGTGAGTGGTATGGTATGTTGTGATCAGCCCGTGAGAGATGGGACGATAGCAACAGCGGTCTCTCGGAGGGTTGGACACCTTACCTCCTACTGATTTCGGTGCGGGTTTCCGTGTGCTTCGGTGGTAAGTGGTACGGCCGCGGGAGATACAGGGCGCGCGGCGTGAGATGTTGTGCGAGCTCGCGGTGTATAGCCTCCTGAGATGAGATGAGATTCCGGGGTGCGTGTGGTATGGGTGGGTGGTCTGTTGAGAAGAGTGGCTCTCGAGGTTCTATGCAGGTCGGTAGTTGGGAATCTTGGGGTAGGCGAGGCAGGCTGTGTGTATCGTCGAGTTGCCTGCCGTGATGACCGAGGAGAATGGCTTTCGGCCACATACCGGACGTTGAGGTTGCGGAGTGAAGTATGTCGGGTAGTGTTGTTGGTCATTGGTCCTGATGGAGAGAAGAATGGATACTTGGTGATAAACTCTAGACAGAGCAGATTTATAGTTTAGGATGAATGAGTTTTATACCTGTCAGCTTATGGTGTTGCTCATGCTATAAAATTTCATCTATTTATCAGTGGTGTATGTAAGATATATCTCTCTATCTCAGCGGCACGTACGGCTCTTGTCAAGATCTACGGGGTGCAATATCATGACAAATCACGTCGGGGATTGTACCTGTCACTGCTTTCACACAAGAGGTAGGTGTGTAATCTGTATTCTCGCTTAATAGTGCGCGATACCAGTTTCAGTACATTCTTGACACCTTGGATACGAGACTCGAGAGCGTTGCGCGTTCTTTGCACGAGAAGTGTATACGGGGAGCTTCGAAAACTAGTAGACTCCGGTGTTGCAAGGTGAACGTCGGTGTTTGACGATGTCCGTATCGGAAGTATTGCCGCGAGCGAGTGATGTCTGCAGCTTACTGGCAGACTATCACCAATGCTCTTGTTTCTTCTATTGGCAGAGACGCGATCATTACCTGCTGATGCTGACTTGCGACTGTAGCACTACCGCTATCTCGAGCAGGCTGCGCATAATGAAATAACCAGACATGTAGTAGCAGGCGTTCAAGACATCTTTCTCACGTATCTGTCAGATTTGGCTAGAATCGTCTCATAATGAGAGCCAAGACGGGTATCTAGAACCTCGTTCAATGTCGTGCCCCGATACGGGTGTTTGGTGTGTGATCCACAGACTGATACTGGCCTAGAACACCCGTTGATGGAGAAATATGGTGTCGTCGTCTATGCAAGGGCAGGTAGACGAAGCTTGTCAACTGAAAACGGCTCAACGGGTGTGCATATGTGATCTGTCATGAGGCTTGGTGTGGATGCATCTCCTGAGCCTCATATCTAATGGGTACCTTTTCGGAGAGCGAGGTGGTGGTGTGCATTGGATATAGGTGCAAGGTTGACAGTGCGAGACACTACTTAGTACAGCTACTCACTTAGAAGATTTGATAGTCATATTGCTCATATCGGAATGCATTAGCTGTACTTATGGGTGGCTTTCGCTTTTGTTTCAATATGCTCGAGTTTTCTAGAATATACATTAATAGCAAAGCCACCATAGCCAAATGCTCCATCAACAGCATCCTAGGATCCATAATTCACACACAATATTGCACTCTCATGATTAGTGCGCCATTACTACAGGTACCGACGTGCAAGCTTTGAAGAATGAACTGCAAGTTACCGTCTCGAAACCCTAAGGCGGTCAACATCGAGTGACAGATATCGCCAAACCCGCTGCTGGAACTCGGTCTAGTATCTTTAAACTCTCTGCTCGCTGTCTCTCTTCAACTATGCATCGTCGCCCTCATCATTATCGTCTTGTCCGACTCCATACCTGGGCAAGATACGGGCCGGGGATGTGGAGATGCCCGTCGTTGCATGCCACCCCCGATTCGGGCGTGCTACCCTGCAGTCCGACTCTGTGGTCTCATGACGTCTGGAGCTGCATTCATTGTCTCCATGATGATTCTACGATAGTCGTTCATTATTCATCGAGTCACATTGATCAGTTCACATAGGCAACCATGAAAACCTGACTCGTGGCTCTTTCGAAGAGGTCGGTCAGCCTCTCAGGCTTTGATGCCTTAGCTTAACTTCAGGTTGAGAGCTTGCTCCGGGACTAAACCATGCTCACATATGACATGAAAACCTGGAAATACCTCGTACGACTCCCTAAAATGTGGCTTAACATCTTTCAGGACGCATCCAATAGTATATCAAGTGTCAGATCAGCTACCCAACCAAACGCTCACGATGACATGCCACAATATCGCACCACCTCTGCTCACGAATAGTGTGGCCTTGCGGCTTCCGCCTCCCTCCAGCCTACCTACCTAGACGCGAAGATTGCCGTGCCGGCCAGATCTGCAAAAGCGACACAAGATGCGCCGGCAATGCAACTCCCTCCGCAAAGCCGCGCGAGTGTTCCTGCTGCATGCAAGCAAGCACGGGGCAGAGCGCCGCAAGAACGAAACAAAAGAGTCTAAGAGGGCGCCGGAAAAAGGTTGAAAGGTAAGAAAATGCGATGGAAATAGGAAGTGCGAATGCCTAATACGCGAGGTGGGAATACGGATAAGGGAAGCATTGGCATCGTGACGGCAGATGTGGTCGTATACTAGAGGAGGTCAGGCTTGGTGAGTCGCATGCAGATGAAGTGGTGGGGACGATCGCTCGAAGTGTGGGTGTGCAGACAGGTATGTACCCGAGGGTTGGCTCGTGTTGATTGTGGGTGTCGGAGGTTTATGTATGATCGTGTGAGAGTTGACTACGAAGTGCGAAGATGTAGAGAGGAGAGCCTTGGCATATCTTTTGAAAGTTGAATCGATGATCGGGCTTGTTAGAGCTTGATTTGGTGGTTATTCACTGCCCAGGTTGCTTTACATATTAGGTCGTGAGTAATAGAGTTATTAATTGTGCCGAGCTGATATACTGCTCGCTTGCAGACATAGAGAAATGTTACTGAAACGGCAGCGATATATGAGACATCTTTTATCACTACCGTCTACAACTACGTCTTGATATTAATCATCACATCTCAAACGGCCGTCGTCCTATCTACATGAAGGTGTACTTAACTCTAAATCAAATGTCTAAGACAACCACACCTCTGACCAACACCCAGAAAGAACCGTACCCATCCCCTCCCGTCTCCTCCCACTAGAATCTTGACTAGCAGCTGTAAAATCATGGTGGTGGGGGGCACAAAAGCGACCCAACCAAACGGGCGACGCTAGAACATCCGTCTTGTGACGCCACACGCCCACTGTCTCGGTTCCCTCGCAGCCATCTCTCGATCAAGAAATAGGTCTCGGGAGCGTCAGTGGGCGTCACCAGGATCTTCCCAGTTACTTGTTTGCCTAAACCGGCGCATCTACTTCGATATAATTAGCATTCCCGTCCCTTGGCCTCAGCTAGCAGGTAGCTAGGCTGGCAGGCATGTCGATCACAGTAGAAAAATAGCCCGCTAGGGATGAATAAAACAAGTCTATATATCCCAAGACTGATCAGTCGGGACAGGCAGATGTTCTGTCGCCGTCAAATCAAATCATGGATATTGACTACCGAGGCTGCCGGCGTGGGCCACGATGAGTATCACTGTCACTATTGACGGACAATAAGAGAGAGCGCTGAGGATATGTAGAACCCCGGTAACCCCGCCGAATCAAACCACTGCCCTCATGGTCACACTCCCCCCAATACCCCTCCGTCATACATATTCCAAGTGCGCGTACACACACCCAACTGGGCTCGCCCGATTACTGCCTGTGGACAGCAAGCTCTGGCGAGAGTAGTTTCCTGGTACCTTTTCCAAAGTCAGGTGTGTTCATTCCGTGATCGCGGGGTTACTCGATCAGTGGTGTTGTGCACGCTGCCTTACCCGTGTCTTCCACGCATCCAATGTCACCTAGGCACCTGTAAGACTCGATGCGATGCCATTCGTGACGCCTTCAAGTCACTGAGGTCAGTTGTTGGAGAATGCGACCGGTGGTCAGATATCAGGTCGGGCTGCATCAGGTATGTAGACCGTAAGGTAGTGAGGTAGGATAGGTAGGAAGGGCAGCGCTGTCCGGGGGGCCCGCTTTGTGGGAATCGAGAGATCTGACCTACATCGGCGTTCGCATGAGCCTGCAGGTGTGCGGTGTATGGGCTTTCTCTCATGCACGCTGGTCAGTTGGGACTTTACCTGCCTGTGCGGAGGGTGTGTAAGATCTTTGGGGCTGTCGGTCCGGAACCCTTCAGGCCCGTCGGTGTTGGGCAGGTATTATATTCTTGTCAGTTTTCATCTTCAGATATGTCACAATGAATGCAGGTGTAAGTTTGGAACAGTGTTTTGCGGGAATATGTGATTGTTTTTGTGATTGTTTTATCAGACGGCAGCCGATCGCTGTCGCAAATTACTAGTTACAAGACGCATATAGCAGAGAGTATCGAGTAGCTAATTCGATACGTATCCCACCATTCTTCTCAGCCTCCAGTAGTTTTCACCCGCGACCTTCGAGTCGTACGGCGTCCTTTGAGTTTCTTTCGTGATATCCCCGCGAGTTTCATTATCGAGTCGTGTGTGTACGATGTGGTATCGTCATTGCTGTTGGCGCTGTGCTGGTTGTAGAAGCGAGTAAAATTGGGAAAATGAATCCGCAAGAAAAAGTGTTGTGGGGGGCGTCATCCAGCTCGCACCCTCCCCGCCAATACCCTCGTGGGCTCCCAAGCTACGCCAAAACACTTTGGTTTTGTGTCATGGACGGACGGTAACTTCGGTGCGTCGGTAGGACATCATTTTCATTCATGTCCCCCGACCCCCGGAGGAACACCAATCCCCCTCCAGTATGGTTCGCGCGCATGGCGCGTACGACCAGAGGGAGACTGCCGTGCCATGTTGCTATTCATAGCAAGGGAGCCCAAAGGCTGGCCGGAAGGGTGGTACTCCAGATGAGCCCGGCAAAGAAGAAGGAAAGAATAAACAACCACTCCCCACACCGAAGCTGTGGGTATCTGTTGTTGGATGTGTGAGATGCTGTCTGCACGCTGCGTTGACAAACATTCCCTGTCCTGTTTCCCCGATATGCCCATGATCCGTTGTACAAGAAAAAGCTCACCGACTCGGAGCTTTCACCCTGCCACCGCCGTACCAACTAACCAACCGACCGACCACCATTTTCGCCATGCTGCTACCCAAAATCGCCGTTGAGACCCTCGAGAAGATCTGCGCCCACTGATTGAGGCCGGCAGGAGAAGTGGAAATCGCGATGAGAAATAACACCAAATCAAGTATAAATCAAATGCTGGCTCGCTTGCTAATCTGGACACGGAGGAAAATGACGCAAGAACTAGTGGAAAATCAAATGGAAAAGGCGAAGAGCAAAAGTTTCGGTTGTTTTGCGTGAGCAGGAGTGGGATCTGATGATGATGTTTTGCGCCCTGAGGCGTCGTCGAGTGTATGCACAGAAGAGCCGAAACCATTAAGAGTGTAAGATACGAGGAGGTGAGGAGGGTCGAGGAAAAACGCTGGCAATAAACAAGTTGCTGTCGTTCTCATTCGTTATGATCGTAAATGTTCGTGTCGTAAAGGTCGTTAAGAGTTGACATCGTGGCATTGTGGTTGCCCACCGTTGGCGCCGTTGCAGTCCGCTACCATCTTGGCAAAGCTTCGCACAACGTCGCCGGGGATCTGATCCCAGAGCAGAGATCTAGTGTATACATCCGCCGCGGACGATTGCTTTTCGGTACTCCCACGCATGTTGGCCAGTGCCTCTGCGAGATTGCGTCGGTTTCGGGAGGGCGGATGGGGCGCGCGAATGAAATCTTGTGAGGTGACGCCGTTGTACTGTGCCGCTGTAAGGGAGAAGACCTGCTCGTTGGTTTGATGCTCGGTTGGCTGCGTGAGGGAATCCGCCATATCGCCGAGCATCGATGGGGCTACGTTGTCCATAGCGTGGCTGGCCATCGGGACAGAGGCGGTGTTGGTCCAACTGGCAGTACCGGAGGGTTGGGGGGCAGCAGGCTCAATGACATTGTTGGGAGCATGAGCCACACCAGCATCCTTGAAGACGTTGTTGAGCAGGGCAGCCGAGGCCTCGCGCATATCTTCCGAAACCCGGGGAATCGTTGGGGTCGATCGGTTAGACAGGACGAAAGCGCCCACCAGGAAGAGCATAAACAGGAGGCCACTTTGAGTAGCAGGCTTCTCCACCTCAGACGGAAGCATGACTTCTGTCGTCTTTTTCGTGGGGATGACCTGCATCTCATGCTTAACCTCGGTCTCCATAGGGTAGTCACCCATAAAGTCTCCCCAGGCGCCGTCCATCGTCATGCCGTCCATGTCGCCGTAGCCACCGCCAAAACCGGTGTTGCTGGGAATGGCAGCATGCTCAAGTCGCTGAACATGTTCGCTGAGGATGCTGACCTTCTTGCGAAGCTCGCCGGTCTCAATAGTGTGATTCTGCACCATTTCTTCCTTCTCGAGGCGCATGTTCTCGATGTGCTCTTGCATGAATTCCTTTTCGCGGAGGAGCTGGTTCATCTTCTGGTTGAGGTGGTCCACTTCATCTTCTAAGCTGGTGATGACGGTGGTGTACTGCTTCTTCTCCTCTTCCAGACGCTCAGTATGTTGCTTTTTCCTCTGCCTAGAGTCGAGCGCAGCTTGTCTGTTGCGCAGAAGTCGCTTTTGCTGCTTCAGCTCCTTGATCTCCTGGTCGTCGTTTGATTGCGAGATCAGAGCATCGATGTTGTCAAGATTCCGTTCAGCTGGGATCTCGAAGCGGGCGTTCTTCTTCCTGATGCCGTCACCACGACGAAGCTCATTGTGTGAGCGGATGACGGAGTCCGGCTGAGGCCGCTTCATCGACTGGGCCTTGAAGTCCTGGTTCATCCAATCCTTCTGGGGAGAAGTGGGAATGGATGAGTTACTAGGACCGACTGCGGAGAACAAGGGAACATGTCCAGTAGGGTTGCTGAAGGGGGTCTGCATGGGCATGGAACGTTGGAAGAGCGCCGTGTTGTTGTCGTATGTTGCCTCAAGGCCGTCATACTGAACAGGGGTGCAAGTGCCGGAACCATGACCCATAGACCAGGCGTGATTCTGCGAGCCATACGGAGCGTGCTGCGGTGCATCAGGTCTCGTGAAAGGATTGTTGTTCTGTGGCTCTAAGAAGGGATTATTTGACGGCAGAGATTGCATATCAACCGAATGCCAGTCCTCAGTCTTGGGTGAGAATAATGAACCGGCGACGGCGAATGAGTCTCTCCGACTGTCTGCCATGGCGGGTGACATTTCCAACCCCGAGTCAAGGCCGTTGTGGTCCAGGATTGCGTCGTCGAGGATGCCAGCGTCGTCCTCTTCAAAGAACTTTTGTGCGTGTGTGTCGACGGTCAGAGTGTTAGGTCGGTAATAGGCAGCCTGCATCTGATATGTGGAACCCATTGCTGAAATATGTGTTTGTAAAAATCTGAAGACAAAAGAGAATGAGAATTGTATTTGCGTGGGCAGAATAGGCGAAGAGGTGGGCGTTTAAGCTCTGCGGGAAATATCGAGTTAGTGGACTGGCGGTGAGACTCTATAGGCCACTATGGAGATCGACGTCGTAGTGAATGAGCGCAACGACTTTCAGGTACTGACTGAACCGACGTTTCTCAGACAGGATGATGCTATTTCTACAGGGCTCAAACAAAGCCTGAAGATAGTACTTGACAGTGGGTGGTGGTGATGTGATATTATGAGAGACAACGAGAGGAGGGTGGTCTCAGAGGGGCGGATAGCAGGAGTATAATATGCAAGTGTGGAATGATAAGAGGTTGGGTGAGCGGTAGTGGTGGGAGGTAGTATTGAACTGTCAGTCCCAAGGTGGTATGGGATGGGGAGGGTGGGCACGTTCTTGGAGTATGTATGTAGAACGGGAGATCCGGGTGTTACGTAGTTGAGCAGAGGGAGCAGAAGCACAAGAGAAAGAACAGAAGCAGGGTAGAAAATGCGTGCATAGAGACAAACTGGCAGATGACTTTTCTTTCTTCGACTTACACTTCTTCAAGCCGAGTACAACTATTGTACGTTTTGTGAGGAGAAGCAACCTGTTTATCCAACAAGAAACAGAGCGCGTGCAAGAAAGAAGAGACAGATTCCAAGTCTTCGTACGACTAAGGAACTGCAGATGAGAACGAGATTCGCGATGAATCTCGAACAATATCAACAATATAGATGTTTGTTATTCAATACAGGTCGGGGGCGATTTGGGACGGGTGGAGGACGCTCGTGGTACTTAAAGGATGGGACTCTGTTTTCCCTGCTCCTCGCGCCTCTCGAGACTGGGAGTCACCCATTCCCAGGGATCGTACGGTGGGCAGTAGTGCAGCCGTAAGGAGACGGGGGGTTGCTAGAAAATGTCATGGCCAGTGGAGCAGCCCGAGCCCATGAGACTCCCGACTGACGAACGGGAGCTGGATGGGGTGGTGTGGGAGGAGCTGGAGAGCCTGGCAAAGCCTGGCAAAGCCTGGCTTGAGGCCGTGTACGGGGATCCAAGGGGGGGTGTAGACCTGCAATAGCGAGATGGAAGCTGTTCCGGTTCAATAGCGACCCTCAGCCAAGGAATTTAGGCCGTTTCTGTCACTCCACCGTCTTTTACTCTCACGACTCCAATTGTCAAAGATACCAAAAAGTAGGTGAACCGCGACAACCGTCTTGCATCGACGAGGTTAAACGTGCGAGTATCGCATCTCCGTTTGCACGTACGTATTGTTGGTCACTCGTGCTGCTCTGGATCGTGTGATACTGGGCCAGGCTTTCTTCACTTGATTTCTTCGAATTTTCCTCGTAAAGCACAGCATCTTAGACGTTCTGAGACCGTTCTGACCGGGAAGTCGGAGTCTCCCAATAAGTCTGACAAACGACCTCACGAGCGAATCAGCTCACGATTGCCTCTTATCATGAAATGTGAAATCTCCGCGTAGGCTGGTTAGCAAGCACTCTCGGCACTGCTTGTAACCAGCGACCTCATCAGAATCACAGCGCAATCCGGCTTTCCCAACGATACACGAAGACAACGCCCAGTGAAGCCGCAAGCCCCGCTGTACGGTTTTCTGCGACTGGCCTTGGACGGACCAAGATACCCGCCATACCACACACGGTGGTCGATTGGCGCACCGCGAAACAGGAAGAAACGGTAAGACTAGAGAGCGATTCCCGTAAACATGCAATGCGAGACATAAGACCGTAAAGTTGGAGGAGACAATGTGACTTGGGACCGTACCCAACCACTTATGGCGGCCAAGGTACCTGTACCTGAGCGCCCGTGGAGTGGGTAGGTTGGGCACCGACGACCTCTGGCCATGGTCTTGGCGTCTTGGGTGCAAATTGCTACCTGACCTAACCGCTTCCCTGGGAAACATGCACACCACAAAGGCGCCCACGAGAGCAACTCGTCCAGCAGCCCGCTGGGAAACTGCGCTTGGAGCTTCCGATTGCCCAGCAGGTGGTGGAGTGATACGCACCACTGCCAGGCACTGGCCATGAGCCCTCGTCTCGCCAGTATCGGCCGCTGTTGATAGGGTGTTGCTAGTCAAACCATAGTCTCACGCTGCCTGAAGAGTCACAAGGCGCTTTCGAGGCCGAAATCGTCCTCATTGGTGACGATGGTGAAATCGAGTCCTCAGCTTGGGACGGCGATGTGATAAGCAATCGCGGGATCGCGAGCGGTCCGACCAAGAGCATGCGATATTCACAAGTGCTACGGCTGGAACGCCCAGTTTGTGGCTTGGTTGTCTTTCACGGACAAGCCCTGTAAACGTTCTGGACTGATATCTCGGGCACGATCTTCAATGTGAGGCAGTTGGTGGCCGTATCGTATTGTCCTTGCCTCGTCACATGACCGTGGCTGTCCCCAATCCAGGTCGCAGATATTCTGTTTCTGGTATATGTCTTGTGAAACCCGTGCAATATAGAGCTACGATTACTACTTGCGCTTTTGCAAAGCTTTGCGCGACTATTGGTCTGTATCGGTATTGCCTCGTCCTCTCAGATATAGGGAAGGCTTGCATCTGCTTTCATTTGTCCGGCCTTCAAACATGTCTCGAACCAGGATGACAAAGCCCTGGCAGTCTTTTTGGCCGGGTCTGCACCTGTCGAGCAAGCCCTGAACTTTCCAAGACCCGTCTGTCAATTACGGGATGCGGCCTGGATCTCGGAACCGGGACTACGGGAGTGTCATAGCCCTTGAGATAATCTCTGCGGCGCAACCCACCCATATGTTCTTTTCCCGATCGAAGTTTGAACGTCAAAGTGACCTAATGATACGGGATACTGGTGTCGCGACATCGTGACAAAAACATCGGTGTACGCGTTTCCTGTCTTAAGTTTTGATAACTTGTTTGAGGTTATTTTCCGTCGCTCCACCTTGGGACTTTCAACGGAGAAAGATATTCTTGCGGTGAAGAAGTGCTTGTATCTAATTAAAGCACAGAGTCCTCACCTCGCGATAGCTCGCAGCACGGATATGGACAGGGGGGGTTTCTGGTCCACCTTGAAATGCCCGAAGTGTTAAAGAGTACTTTCAGATAGGGCGGAAACTAGCCGCGGACGAGGTACTTCACAACGAGATCGAAGTCGCTCAGATCGCATTGTATGGAAAGGCACCTGGGAAGGCTGATACTAATACTAAGGCTAATGAGCCAATGGATCGTCTCTTTACTAATGGAGAAACAATTAGTGGAAAAAACCTTAGTCGGTAAGCTTTCGTCGCAAAACCTCGTGGAAGACGGGATCCCTTGACTTGGACGCCGGGACTTGCTAAAGTGCTTGCGTGGGAAAATTTCCCTATTATTACGGTCGAGTTTTGATATTGGATGCATGACGCACTGACGACATTCATCGAGATTCGGTTTGAGCAAGCCTGTTTCTACAATACGGTCACGACCATGGCCGCTGTCACATTTGAGTCTCAGATCTGAGTATATGTCGAACATACCATCGAAGCGCGTCATGATTCGAGCGACAGGTAAAGGTGACCGGACCGGAATGCGAGTCACGACTGGTGCCCGGGAACTCATGATCTCGTTGGGCCGTAACGAGGCCTACTATCCGACCGCAGGTCAACACATCAGAAATCAGAGAGGCTGGTGTGATATCAAGTGATTGGGTGAGATGAGTTGTCATCAGTGCTGTCCTGTCAGGAACGCGCCCGAGATGGAATTCCCCAAAGCAATTTTGAGATACAGGCCCTTCCGTTTTGTTGTCGCATACCTAGACTTGGGTTTGTCATGGGCGCAATGTGGCTTAGATTGTAAATAGATAGGCGAGCGCAAAACGCGACAATGGTTGACAGGACTTGAGCTCGCCCTGCTCAAGCGATTGGGTGATAAAGTCCAGCTGGTTCCGCGGTCGTTTAGGGACCAGCCCGTGCTTGGCGCCCACTGTTACTACTCGTAGACTACTTGTCACCGACTCGACCACAGCGGTCCCTTGGAAATCCTCAACACGAGATGGCCAGTGAAATCTCAAATAACAGCTGGTGGTGAAGGCTTCTCTTCGGCTCGACCCTATGTTGACAAACACAACGGGGCCCCTCCGCAAAGAGGCAGAGCGCTGTAACGCTTCCGAGGTGCCGAATAGAAGCTTCGAAGCGGAGCCGTCGGCCAGAACAGGATTCAACCATTAGGCACGAATTGGAATGTGATCGCGGGCCGCATATCATGCGGCCAGTCCCACGAGCCAGTGATCACATATCCCATTGCAGTCCGATCTGAAGGTCAAGAGGGAGACAAGCGTGGATGGTGTGAGCCATTTCGGGTTAAATCTCCAGGCGTTATTTGAGCCGAGGCCTGTGTGTGCCCGTGAAACTGGCGCTTGAAACGAGCGGTGAGAGACTGCGAAGAATTCTTTGACTAATACGCTTGACCTTAGGGCTAGACACCGCGCTGAATCGGTCAACTCGGTATTGGGGTTCATCGCCGGTGCAACGGGAAATCAAATGCGCAGATGAAACTCTGAATGTCTATTGAGCCCAGACAGAGGGAAGCATGCTGTATCCCTTCCACTCTGCCTTGTATTATGCCTGAACTCACTGTATGTCTCATGTTTATTTGGTCGTTCGTCTGGTACAGTAGTTGCTGAACCTCTTCATCTTGCAGCGAGCGCTGCTTGTTTCACGGAATCTTGCAGACCTAGCGTCTGAGCATGGTACTTCTCAAGCCCACATTCTGCCTCGTGCTCAGCAGCAGCAGGTCAGACCATAGGCATGGACACCATCGCATGCACAACACCTTCAGTCAATAACACTTCACCTAGAGGGTTATGACGGAATTGTCTCTCTGTCTTCCGCATCGGAGGCTGGAGTTGAAGTTTGCACAGGTTTTGGTGACTCAGTGTTCAGTATTTCCCAGGTGGCGGTGACACACCGACAGACTGGCACTACTCGGACTACGCCCGGTTTCTTACTATTAAAACCCATTTCTGTATTCTTGGTTGATTCCTTCCGTCACCTTCCGACCAGTCACCACGAGGCTGCTGGAGCATCTGAAACGACCTGGTGCCCAATTCAACGTTCAAAATACAGTGCTCTCCACCTTGCCCTACGTAGCTCAGGGTGGAGCTGAAAGAGCGACCGTCGAGTTATATCGAAGCAGTTTGGATGTTGACCAACTTTCTGCATCTGTCAACTCGAGGTTTGCGTGGCGGTGTAGAGGCTAGAGTTTCGCAGGGTTGGGGCAAAGCCGGAAAAGCCAGGATTACTATCCGCTCGTTTCGATCCCTTGCGATAAATTTGTTGGTTGTACTGGCAACCTCGCGCAGCTTCCGTGGAGAACGCGCCGTGTCGCGAATGTCTAGACAGAGCTATGGAGACATTGCGCGTAAAGTGCCATCTCGTCGCGATAGTGGCAAAAGACGCAGTGTTCGCGCACACACGATTCGACGCCAGCCTTGGCAGTCTTCACCGATCATCCTCTGTTACGAGAGGATCGGTCGCTCAGTTTTGCGAATGGCAGGTAGGTAAATATGCCGATTACTCAAAGTCCCATAATTTCACCAGGAGATTATCTTCAACCCCTGACGAAGGCTCGTTCGGTAGCAAGATATGCTTAGGAATCATGAATTCCACAGCAGGTGCTTTTTTCACCGACTTGGACAGTTCGGCCTCCAATAGCTTTGCCAATGTCAGCCAAAGAGAAAAGATTGGGTTGATACTAGATGACTCACGCTGTTGTATGAATGATCTAAGAAGTCCTCCATGTTATACCATTGTTTGGTAAACTGCTGTGAGATGATCTTCGCGATTGTCGCCACGTTGGGATGGTAGTGCGACTGAAGTTGAACTACTTCCCAGAGACAACTATCAATGGCCTTCGTCTGCATCGGATCCTCTTCGTCTGCATCGAAAGGGTCCTCCATCCCCTCGGCTTCTAGCAAGGCTTTCTCTTCCGGTGTTCGGGGCACTCGGTGCATCATGAACGTGCACAAGGGATGCTTTTTCATCGAGTTATACACCCACGGTATGATACTAACAATGGCAGACGGCGGTGCGCTGAGACATAGTCTTGTTAGACGCTTGATGAAACTGGCGACAAGGGCGGCGGGCAAATGTGTTGAGGCGAGGAATGTGTCGAGTAATCGAAGGAACTTCGATCTATGTTTACTATGAAGAATATCCGCATCTAACAGAGAGTAAAGTTTTTTATAGAAAGCAGGATAGTCGAGGTTTCGTCGTTGTATGAGATAGAACACGCCGGACAAAGCGAGGAGTGCAGACGAGCCTCCGGCGTTGTACGAATCGGTCAAGAAGTCCATGAGATACTCCGGCTGTGTAAACCACGGTGCAATGGAATCGGCCATAATCTCGAGAAGCTTCTTCCTCTGCTGCTTATTTGGATCAAGCTTCATCAGAGCCAGCCAAGCCGCCTGAGCTTGCTTCTTTTGTTGCTGCAAGGAGCGTATGGGGTCGCCTTTCTTCTTGGGAACCTGGACGTACAGCTCACCGAGATCATCCACACTACCCGGAACTTCTTCGAAGAAAGACATGATGTCGAAAACAATGTCAAACGTCTTGTCCTCGACCGACCGGGACTCGTAGCCCGTCAAGATGTCAGTCAAAGACTGGAAGGTGTAGTAGCGCAGATCGGCAAACTGCCCAACGTATTTCTCACAGAACTCCTCTTGGACATCCTCGAACCCTTGGCCGACGATAGCTGCGATGATGTCCTGCAAGAAGGGTTTTGGAAATGCGGCATTGTTGCCCTTGTCGACGACATTCTGGTAATCAGCCTTGAGGAGTCGCATAGCCAATGTGAGCGCAGTTGAGGCAGACTCTTCATGCTCCAGCGCAGAAACGAGGAGCTTCCTGTATTCGGAAAGCCTGGCCTTAAGCCATTGTAGAACTGTGGCATCTCTGTCGGATTGCCCTGGCTTGCGCGACAGACTCCCGGCAGCGTACAGTCGCAAGAAGACCCGGCACAGGGAGACGGAGGCGAAGATGGCTTGATCGGGGTCTTCGTCGATGCTCTTTGCACGGTCGATGAGGGTGGTAATGTTATTGTAGTTCTTCTTGGATTCGAGAATCTTCGACTCGAGCTGCAGGATTTCGTCCTCGAAAGCGTTGTCGTCGTCGGCCATTTCTTCGTTTTCGCTGCTCTCTGATCTCGCCCGCTTGCTAGCTTTGTCCGGGACCTGAGCCCGTTTCCTCTTCAAGGAGTCGTTTCCCACCTTGCTCGGCATCTTGTCAGCGAGCAGCTTATACAGATGCTAGGTGTATGTAGAGTTCTAGAGTGTTTCTTTGCTTCGACATATAATCAGCGTTGATGCGACCGATAGTGTTAAAAAGTCCAGATATTCCCACGTTGAAGGGGCCGGCGGAGGTGCGATAAGATTAGCGCCAGCGTTCGGCTTTAGCGATAGAGACACAGCAGTGATCCGGCAGTGATCCAACAATGCGCCTTCCAATTCACATCGTAAGACCCCGCTAGTCACGTGCTGGGGACATCATCAGCCAATGGCTGCAGCGGATTGAGGCTAGTCGGGGAGTTGCCATTAAAACCTCATCCTCAACTTCCCGACAGCTGTACGACCCATTCCGCTGCTCTGGCAAAGCAAAAGTCAACGCACATCGTCAATCGCGTCGCCGCTCTCCCATCACCATCTCACCATGGCCTCCCGCTTGGCTACCCGCGCCTTCGGTACGTTCCAAGTTCCGAGAAACCTCCCCGCGCCTCAATTGACGACTACAAACCCGGGTCCCGATATACCTTCACCTAAAGTCTTCCTAATGATAAACTGACTGTTTGGCTATTTTAGGGGCCGCTCTCCGTCCCAGCGTCTCTCAGCGTGTCATTGTCCCCGCCATCTCCTCCGTGGCCACGACGCGCGCCGCCTCCAACGTCCCAACCCAAGAGCCCAAGGCCAAGGCCCAGTCGCTGATCGACTCGTTACCCGGCAACTCGCTCATCTCCAAGACCGCCATCCTCTCCTCATTCGCCGGTCTGTCTGCTTATGCTGTCAGTAACGAGTTCTACGTCGTCAATGAGGAGACCGTCGTCGCCTTCTGTCTCCTCTCCGTCTGGGGGGCCCTCATCAAGTTCGGCGGCCCCATGTACTCGGAGTGGGCGGACGCCCAGACCGATAAGATCAAGAACATCCTCAACGCCGCGCGCTCCGACCACACCCAGGCCGTCAAGACTCGCATCGACAGCGTCCAGCAGATGGGTGGTGTCGTTGACGTGACCAAGGCCCTCTTCGAGGTTTCCAAAGAGACCGCCCAGCTTGAGGCCAAGGCCTACGAACTTGAGCAGTCCACAGCTCTCGCCTCCGAGGCCAAAGCCGTCCTCGACTCATGGGTCCGCTACGAGAGCCAGGTTAAGCAGCGCCAGCAGAAGGAGCTCGCTGAGAACATCATCGCCAAGGTCCGCAAGGAGCTCGAGAACCCCAAGGCCCTTCAACAGATCCTCCAGCAGAGCGTTGCCGACGTCGAGCGCATCATCGCCTCCAAGGCCCAATAGATTATCCACCCCGCCCGACCTATAATTCAAGATGATGAGATGATACACCCATAAAGCAAGAGAAAGAGATTCCCTTTGTATCTACAAACAACCTGACAACAACATCCCTGTGTTGTGTATACAACACCTTGTGCATTAGTCCCACGAGGAATTTAGCCAGAAGAATAAATTACTCAAAAATGACGTGATACTTGGGATGTGGCGACTGAAAGGCAAACCTGCACCTGATCCTACTGACGTAAACAACGTCACTTCCAGCATGATCAAGTACGTTCGTTCTTGAGGCATTGGTGAACTGAGGTGAACAGTATAGTGTTGCCTATGTTTGCAGCAATAAGTGACCTTGATGCACGACGGCGGCTTAATTACTGTGCACGCAGCAAGTACGCGCATATCGGCGGGATTGGAAATACATGCCGTTACTATTGTCTATCATCTATTATGTTATAATGTGGTGGGACAACTCGTCTAAGACCAGAACTATGCCGCTGAAATTTCAGCAGGCAGATGCTATGATCATGCTATCGTGCATCTCATCCTCGCTGAAGTCTACGATTCGCAATGGGGTTGATTAGAGTCACCTTGACAGTATCCAGTTCATCTAGACCGTCTATGTCAACGTCCATACCAAGTCCCAGCAACACATGCCTACTCACCCACCACCATCCCACTTCTCAAGCAGCCCAACCTTCCACTCCTTAAACATCCGGCTAGTCTCTGGCACAAACCCGGTACTATCGCTCAGCAATTGCTTTACATTCTCGATGGCATCGCTGGGAAGCGTGATATCCTGGACGTCGGAGGTCATGGACTCCAACATGCTGTCTGCGTCTTCTTGGGAGACCAGGCGATAGAAGACTTTGATGGCGTTGACGTTGGACTTGGACGCAGTAGACGAGAAGGTGATTGAGGTATTGAAGAGCCAGATGTGTAGGATGCTTGGGGCTGAAGGGGTTGGGGAAGCTATTGAGTGTTGGGTGGGAGATGTGAATGAGGGAGAGGTTTTCATAGGCAGGGTGATGGACTTGGAACACCCTGATCGTGACATAGTTGCCAGGAGCATGGCACTGACGCATTGTGAGAGGTTGGGCGCATATGAGTGTTGTGTGTCTTTCTGGGAGACCGAGGTTTGCCATTTGAAAATGGATATCGATGATGAGTCGTCGGCTCGTACGCCATACTGGGTGTGGCAGGAACCACAGTACATAGCATTTGACGGTGTGTGCTGTCCTGTGTCATGGTCGCCATTTCCATTGCTTTTACTGGTGGGCGTCGTCTGCTTAATCACGTCAGCCCTCACACAATAGAGCATAGAGCGAGAGTTGCAAGGTGGTATCAGAATGAATTGAGCAAGCCATCTAAGGATTTATGTACCTCTGTCTGATTGCAGGACTTCCACATCCACGAAAACTCCAAATGAGTACCAGAGGGTGCCTTCTACGCAAGAGCTCGGCGTCGGTCCCCGTGAGGGGTCCAACAAACCGTGAACCATGCTGGCAGGTGAAGACCGAACATTTGATCTAGGGTATGAGTATCGGTGACCAGGCCACTGAGCTGGGGTGGCCACCTTCTATATACCCACTCGCTCACTCGCTGCTTCACTTCATTGCAGAACTCGATTACGAGAGGAAAGACTTACTTGTGAATGAGAAGGACCTGTTATGTCAGACTCATCGATGAGGAAAGATGTGAGGTCAACGAATCCCACGCCAGGCTGCGCAGCGATACGTGAGCTTGCGCCGTAGCCACGGTTCGTGAGATGTTGCTCATTGTCACCGTCGTGATGGCTGTGAGTTTCTGGTTTATGGCAGTGCCAGAACTCCATCATCTCTGCCCAGTTTTCACTCGGGAGGTCTTTCCATATCTTGAGTTTGCCCTCCTCGACAATCGTCGAGGTGCATGTCCTGCAGCTTATGGCCGAGCCGATACTGAGATCACTGGCTGACCAAGGGATGGATTCATCGGATGCTCGTACAATATGAAGAGTTGATGGGTTGGCGAGCGGGAGCCTCCATGAGAGATCCGTAGTGCCGGCCTTATGAATGGGGAGTTGTGAGCTTGAGGCTACGCGCCCTGGGAGGATGATGGTTTGGGTTAACCCATCGTGAGTGATGGTCAGCGCGCTGCCATTGCCATCGGTGAATACTTTCGTGTTCTGTGTGGATGCGCTTGGTAATGTACATGCCACGGACACTTGCCGGACATTCGAGAGGAGCTCTGCGTAGATGAGGATTGTTGGTGGCGGCGACATGTTCTCGGAGATTAACGAGCGCGAAAGTGGTGAGGGTCGATGCTCGCATTTAACATAAGCTGTGCATGCACGATTGGTGGGGGGCCATGATAGATGCATATTGCTTTGACACATATGTTTTTCAGAACAATTTGTCAATGGTCAAACCGCATGTATCCCGGAAATAGGAATCCCGCGGATCTCCAATTCATTCAAGATCTGAACAGATGAATTGGAAGGTATGGCCTAGAATTGATGATTTATTCCTGTCTCGGTTCCAGTCTCAGGGGGTACTCTGTCAAAGGTTTTGCAAATGTCTAATGTTCGTGCCTCTCCGTTGGGCCTCGCATGTAAATAATTCGAGGCGTAAGAAAACTCCGCTACTTGCATTTTTGGTCAGCGAACATGGATACCTACATTAGCGTCGGAGCCCCCTCCTGGGAGACGGTCACGGTGACTTGTTTCCTGCAAAAAAATAATTTTTGCGTCCAAAAATGATTCTCCTTCGCTGATCGTCCCTTGCACATCTTTGTATAGAAATTGGAACGGTTTGGGAAATGATTTTTACGCTCCGAGACGATCACGAAATGCAAAAACGATCACGGTGACGATTTTTTTTTTGAAAAACGATCACCGCACTGTGGGCAGAGCCGGCAAATAAATATCGCTGTACCCGATATACAGGTATATTTGTACTGTACATCCGGTACATCCATTTGGACATTACCACGTCACGCCGGTACACTATGCGAGTCACATTCAATGTCATTCAGGCACCGTTACAATTGAAAACTTAGTCACATATGGGATTCGAACAGCAGGTCTACGGGTCACTGGAATCGCTGGCTACGGTATTACGGAATCACACATCAATTCATTCACTTAGCTAATGTCACGCGTACGGGGGCAGTGGTTATGACGTCCCATATACCATCGGTGGTGAGGTTCGAAGCAGTCGCGTGGTGACGGGGGCAGGTACGTACGAAGGCGTCACAGCCTTATTTTTGGTGGTAAAAATGGTTGCTACCCGGGAGTGGATTTTTTTCTGAAAAACGATCACGGGCTGAAAAGTGGTCACGGCTGAAAAAATTGATTTTTGGTGAAAAAAAGCCGCATGGCAATTCGAACTCGTCACCTTGACTGAATTGATTGTGAACGAATATGACGATATTCGCTGTATGATTATCACCGTGATCGTTTTTTCTGGTAACAACCATTTTGGTGAGCAAAAGTCATTTTTGAAGCCGTCACCAGTCACGGTGACCGTCACCCAGGAGGGGGTTCCGGCGCTAATGTACTTATGTACATACCCCAACCATGGGTATACGTCACATCATCGAACGAGGAGGATTGCCACTCTGCGTGGGCAAGTCAACTCACAATGTTTCGAGTTTCAGGCCCCAGTATACGCTCCGTGATATCCTACATTCCAGGAGTCAATCAGCTCTTCTCCACCAGAAATGGCGGGCAGTACATTGACATTCCGCCCGTCGAGGTCCACACTGTGGATTCAACGCAAGGGAAGCGTCCCAGAACCCTGAAGCACCTGCTGCGAGCAAATCACGTCAATCACTCGATTCTATATCACAACTTGCAGTTCGATAATCATCTACCTCACATCCTATGCTCAGCATACTTATTGGGCGCAACTCATTCGCAACTGACGCATATTTACGATGTGGAGGCAGAAGAGCTTGAGCCATGGCAGCCGTCTCCGTCTGAGATTTCAGATGTGAGGTGGCGAGAATTCTTGGGACAGAAGACGTACCAGCGAGCTTACGTTGACTTCTTCGAGGACTCGTTAGCGACGGATCATGATTACGACTGGAAAAAGGTTGTTGAAGAGTACATGTTTGGGGGGGATGAGCCACTCGCGAACTGTCTCATCGGTGGTCGTATGTCTCCATATACCGTCCGACACGTATTGCGTACTGATTCTTGCAGTCGGCCATCCTCTCATTCATCTGGGGTATGCATATGAGATGGGCAACAAGGAGCTTGCGATGGAGGCACTTGGTCTCACAGCCGTACAGTATAACTTCTTGCACAAGTATCTGGATGACCCGTCATACACCAAACCTTCCGCGAATTCCAATTCAGATCCATCAAATTTGCTAACGAAAATGGCCGCTGATGAGCGGCTCACGGGTCTGTTCGAGACACCTGGGTTCGATAACTTCCAAGCGCTTTTCGATAAGCATGAAGACCTCGTGATGGAGTACTGGAACGCATGGAGTCTAGAAGACCCAACGAAGCAGTTTCAACAGTCTCAAGAGGCTGCTGTATCGTTGCTGGTTGCGACCGTCCGCCCGGGCACTCGCGCATACAACTTCTTCGTCGTTCATCTCTTAACCACTAGCCACGCCGTTAGAATCCTGTTGCCGGTCATTCCTGCGAAGTTTCAGATATCTTTAGTTCGTCAGTGGTGGCTATTGACAGTTGCCGTTTACATGATTCACCTATGTCCCAAGATTGAATTGGACGTTATTCCGAAGGCGGGTACAAAGCAGTGGAGTTATGTGGAAGACAAGGCGCTGAATGGACCTTATGCGACGGACGCTCACTTTGTGAAAGGTAAGATGAACTTAGAAGTCTGACTCATTTGAAATTCACTAATGCTTTATAGCTGTGCGCGCGATGAAGGAATCTGCAAGTACTTGGGGAGATGTACATGAGCACTACCTCAATGCAGCGGTCTGGTTTGTGGACGATTTCGCGGGGTGGACGTTCCAGTAAGTATAAGGACAGGAACAAGATAAGAACAAAGAAGAATGTATGCCATCTCGACATTGATTAGACATCATAATTACGCTTGAGATATCCATATGTGGTTTCACCGCCATGTGTCTGGACTGACAATGTTGTGCGACACAATGAACTCAAAAGTAATGTAGTATAGTCTTTCAACCAAATGCAAAGTCTATATGAGCAAGTAGATCATCTTGGTTTTCAGCCCTCGTTGTGTACCCCGCAGCTTGTGATGCACTTGTCAATAAGTCTGCCAACGAATTCGAAGCACTTGAGAACCGGAGAGCTACACAAGTGTGATAGTCTCCAACCGTATTCCTCGTTCTTTCAAGGCTTTAGGAGATAGTCTCGGGTCGGAGTTAATCTCTTCGCCCGAGATTTTATGGCGAAACTTCTTCGTGTAAACGGGATCTGCTGTAGTCCACGCAAATTCGATCTGCTCCCACTCATCGGAGACTGGAGTATCAGCTAACCTAGGATCCTCCAGTGTTAACAAATCTGTTTCCATATTTTTAAAATAACATCGCCACTGTCCATCCTCTTCTGCCGTCACCTGGACAACCCAGGGATGCTGCAAGTTTCCTAGGAGAGCCTCGCCGTACATCATACCGTGTACGTAACAGGCGCCGACGACTTGATAGGACTTTCCATGAGGAAAAGGTCTAAGAATCATAGGAACATCACAACCCAAGACCACAAATACTTCGTCTCCTATCATGTATAAGCCCGGGATGCGCAGGCATAGAAGGTGGCACACAATACATAACACGGGAATCCATACCTTGCGAAACTGGTGCGTATGACATCCCTATATAATTGTTTGACAGTGTGAATAAGATGCCATTGACCATGAAGTCGGCGGTGGTTCGCACCTGCGACGATACAGATGCCTTAGGTAATGATAATGTTAGCAGCACATCTTTGCACTGATACAGCCAGGGCTATGCTGGTCTCGCTGTTGCACCAGCCCTCGCAGTACTATAGATGGAGACATATGAGAAACAAGTAGTCAAACATACCTCGAATGCCGAATCAGTCATTTCTTGTTCATCCATGGAAGCCAGTTCTATGATGGTGTCCCTGAAACTTTGATACGTAACATATCCCTTTGCTAACATACCTGGGAACCTGTCCGCGAACCGGTCGGCCATACAGGAACGAAGATAAGCGTCTAGGACTGTTTCGCCGGTAGGGTATCGAGTTTCTTTCAGCCGACAAAGATTTCTCTCGTTCAAACGGTTTGCCAAGTCCGTACAGACAAAACCTCCCGCGAATTTGCTTCCAGCTTCAGAAACCGTTGCAAGTTTAGTGCCAGTAACAGTGAGACACCCTGAATCATGGTATGCGACTTGTGCCGCAGAAAAGCTACTGGAGCAAAATCCGAGGTTGGCGAGTGCCCATGACATTGAATGATATCTCCAATTGGGAAGCCAAGTAGGCCATGCTGACCTTTGTGTTTCCGGTGACAGTGCATTATCATTGCGCCATCCATGCGGAAGTTGCGAGAGGCGCTGCTCTTGTTTAAGACATAATAGGAATAGATCCGTATATACCGCCTGAGGGTTCGTGTTTTCGTAATCGACTTGAATATGTCTACTGATGGCTGGTGGTAGTAAGTTCAGGAGCCCATAAACTCGATCGCAGTCATCGCTGCATGCACGACGAGAATATAGACGCAGAACGTCGATTGTTGTGAACTCTCTAACAGAGGTACATAACCTCTGGGCGTTACGTCTTTTACTAAAGACGTCTCTCCACGTGCTAATGTCTAAGCCGCGATCAAGATCCAGAGTCCCGGATCGGAAAAGTGCCCAAGGCATCTCGGTCTTACCACATTGAACAACCGCGGTTCTGTATCCTGCGTGAACTTCTTGCATAACCCAAAGGCGGGCGAAGTATGCGTATGCGTACAACTTTCTCAGTGGATTTATATCTCTTGGCTTAACCTCCAAAAGTCGATCGGCTACTTGCTGAAACACTTCGTTATCTGCATCACCGGGTCTCCGGAAAAGCCATTTGCCTTGAATCGCTATAGCCTTTTCTCCAAGGTCGTGCACAACAGCAAGAGCAAGATCACTATCCTCGAAACTTGGACCCAGCCATATGATGACTTTTGCAGCGAGCGAAAAGATCTCTCCTATCCGTTGGACCTGTTTACTTCGCTCTGGCGCATTCTCTTGGTCAATGCAGATAGCATCCACCCAGAGAGTTCTCTCTTCATCACTATATCGGAGGTGACGAAGTGCAACGAAGAGATTGTTCGGGATATCAAGCTTTCGAGACATTCCTTCATTGTACAAAGAGATCACCTTTGTTCTGTCAGGTGACCCCCATGCATAGGATAACGCCTCGTATGGGGCATTGGGAGAAGCATCTTGCATGGCTGGACGTAGATCGTATTGCAAGGGGCTAACATCGGGATCAGGATGAGTCCACGAGGTAGATCCATTTCGCATGTTCCAAAAGATAATTCTTTCATCGAGCGTCTCGTGGGCTACCCAACCTGCGGGCAATGTATTTCGTATATCCTTCAACTTCTTTGGTTTAGGCTCCGACTTGTCTCCTGGAGGCGCAACCAGTGTCGCATGGCTGATTTTCCCACGAAGAAGTTCATCGCCTACACCAGCGAAGAGCGTCAGAAGACGAATGGACGTGGTCGGATCTTCTAGCGATTTATACTCAAATGACATCTTGCCACGTTCGACTGGCGAAGACTTTCAACTTCCGTCGGCTTCGATTGAGCACACACCCTTATGATGACATTGAAACTTTAGTGATGGAAAGCACATGACTTCCTCAATCATGATGTTCGAACTTTGACAATTACCCCGCTCGTCGCCCGGCAGCCGATTCAACACATTCGCCGTAATTGGGCGATTCCTCAGCATCATTCTGCATCCCCAAGCCAAATATGCATTCACTGCGACGCTGCGTCGGGGGGTGGCGGTGGCCGAATCAAGAATGTGCTAGTAGCTTCGCCTCCGACTTGTGATATGACTGCCCTAAAAACATAGCGACAATTACGCCATTGATGAGGTTACCATATAACACAGTGGCGATATAGGACTCAACTAAACTAAGAGTAGAAACTCATTCCGCAGCCTTTAGTAGGCACTTTTAATTCTGTGTACGCACCAGCTTTAATACACAAGACTAATACTCGACTTTTATCATCATTTAAAGCAAGTGTGGCATTAGCATCATATGTGCAACCACAGCGGCACGCGTCTGTCTGCAGCGCAACGCAAATCTAATTATGAAGAAGTCTGAGAAGCGAGTTCAAACCAGGCCGTCAGATCATTACTTGAACCTTATACGACGCTAAAACACTTGAGGAGACAGGTATGACTAACATACAGCATTTGTTTGGGCACTGACGAAGAGTCGTGTATGGTATCGAGGTTGAATCCGAGCTGGGTTTCAAAATACCCCACTCGCAACATTAAGTGATACTTGTATATTATGAAGACAATATGCTGTTCTCCATGTTTCGATGAGTGTCAATCTGTATAACAAGCTGACGCTCGCCTTTACTCCGTAAGGGTTAAGAGATATTTGGATGCGTAAGTAAATAAATATGTAAATAAGCAAGCATATATATAGTATATAATAATAGGCAAATGTTTATATATATAATATAATATTTAAATAATAATAAAAAAAAAGCGGTAAGTGCTAAATAAAAAAAGTCGTAGCTGTTTAAATAATTAAAAATAAGTTTTTAGAAAAATTAAACTAATTAAATTATATAATGCTTTGCGGTTATATTTATACTATTAATTTTATAAATTTATTATTATAAGATTTTTTTTTCCGTTTTTACCCGAATTTTTACCCGTTTTAATACGTATAACCTTTTATACGTTTATTTTTAATACCGATTGTTTATTTTATTAAAATCGCGGTTTAATTTTAAGTTAAACTGTATTAATTTTATTTTAATTAGTTTAGTATATATTATACGTTCGATAGCGGCTAAGCGTTAGTTTTAAGCCCGTTTTTTATTTTATTATAATATTTTATTATATTACGTTTAGTTTTATATATAACGAAATTATTTTCGGTTTTATATATTAATTTAAAGCTAAAAAGTATTAATTTTAATTTGTTTTAAATATTTCTCGTTTTTATTTATATAATAGCTTTATTAATAATTTATATAAAACAAAAATTTTATTACTATTTATTTTTTATTTTAACCGAAACCTTTTATATATATTTAAAGTTTTTTTGCTTATAATATTTTCTGTAATTTTTTTTTATTATTTAATATTAAACGATTTTAAACGTAACGGCTATTTTTAAAAAATATTAATAAAGTAAAAATAATACGTTTTATTAAAAATCGAAAAGTGCGTTTTAATTAAATCGAATTTATTAATAAGTAAACTTTATTAATTAAAACTAAATCGTAATTTAATAAAAATAAACCAAAACTTTTAATTTTTATAAAAACGCGTTTTAAACTTATTGCTTTTTTTAAACTGTTTATTACAAATTTGCTTAATTAAATATATAAAGCCGTTAACGGCTAATTTATTACTTTTTATAATATTTTAAAAGCTTTCGGTAATAACGTTATTAAATTTTTTATTTTATAACTATTTTCGAACGAAAATAATAATATTATTAACTTTATAATATAAATTGCCGTAAAATAAGTTTTATTCGTTTTTAAAACTTTTAAACGTAAATTAATTTTAATTAATTAATATATTTCGGTCGTTAATAACGATATATTTTAAATTATAAATAGTTTTAAAATTTAATTTTTAATTTTATCCGGGCTTAATTTAATTAATATTAATATAATAACGTTAAATTAAATAATAACGCTTATAATTAATTATTAACGTAAACGTTTTAAATCGGATATATTTATTATAAATATTATAGCTTTTATTACGAACGTATTAATAAATAATTCGGTTTTAATTTATATTAATAATACGTTTAATTAAATTTGTTTATAAAAAATAAACAATACGTTTATTAATATTTACGATTATAATTAAAACGCGTTAATTAATCGTTTGTTTTTAATATTATATAATAAAAAAATAGTATTTAATTATTTATAATTAAAAGCTATTTTTAGCGATTTAATAAAAACGTAAATAAATAACCGAAAACCGAACGCCGTCGTTTATTACGTTATTATAATAATAATAACGGTTTATATTAAAAAATATTTCGTAAATTATATAACGCGTAATAAATTTAGCTTATTTAAGCCATTTATCGATATAAATTTATAATAATACTTTATTTATAATAAATAAAGCTTACGCTTTTAATAAAAGCTTTTTTGATAGTTTATAAATATTAAAAACTATACGTTAACCGGAAAATTAATCGTTTTTAGATTATTTTTATACGTAAACGTTATAAATAAGCTACGTTCGGTATATATTTTAAATTGTATATTAACTGCTATAATAGCCGTATATATTATAATAATAAATAACGTTATATTCGAAAAAACAGCGTATATAAAATATTAGCGTAAAAACGGACTTTTTCGATTTTACGTCGTTATATAAAGCGTTTTAATTAATAGTTATAATAATTACTATTATAATAATAGCGGTTTATATTGTTTTTTTAACCGTTAAAAAAGACGTAAGTTATTAAACCGATTATATTAAACAATAATAATAATAATGCCGTATAAAAAATTAAAAAAAGCGATCGTAAACGTAAAAAAATTTTAATAACGTTATTTAGTTTAATATTAACGACGGGATTATTACTAATAATTACGGCCGCTTTATTAGCTATTTTACTATTAACTAAATTTATATACCGACCTTTTACCGACTTTTTTATATGCCGAACGTTTTCGACTTTTTTTAAAACGGCGTTTATTACGTTTATTTTTTTCGTAACTACGCCTATTTTTTTTAAAACCGCGCGCCCGTTAATATTAATTATAACCGCCGTTATTATAAATATATTAAAGTTTTCTAAATTCGTAAATATTTATTTTTATATAGATTTAGTTTTTTAAACGTTAAAAGTATTTATTAAATTACGTTTATACGTAAATAATATCGCATTTATTAATAATTTTAAAAGCTAAATTAGCCCGTTCGATTTTTTTAAATCCGATTTAATATAATAATAAATATTTGTTTTTTTTTATAACGTACTATAGCGTATTTTAATAAATAGCAAATATTATTTAATAAATAATCAGTAACGTTTAATAGCTTTTTTTTAATATAAATATAAACGTAAGCTTATTTTTATAGCGGATCGCCGCCGTTCGTTACGGTTTTTTATAAACAATATAATTATATATACTTTTCGCTATTTTATCCCGGTTTAGTTTAAATATATACGTATAAAATACTTTTATTTTTTGTTTTTTTCGGCGAAATAAAAAAAAAAAAACGCATTTATATATTTATATTTTTATAAACGTTTAACGTTTATTAAGTTTTAAAATAACGAAAAATATACGTTTTTATAAACTTTTAAAATAGTTTATTATAATAAATTTTAAAATCTAAATTATTAAAAGGTTATAAATAATAATTTATAAAATATAAAAAACGAAAATATAAAAAAAAAAAAATACTGTTGGTTCATGGATATGTGGCTGCCACCTGCGGCAGTTGGCTGTAGCCAACTGACGTAAGGTGGTAGCCCTGGTAGTAGCCTGGTGGCCTGACGGATTCAATGCCCGGCAACCCACGCCGGGATTGGTACCTCAGGCACCAGCAATGCTGTGGTATATAAACACGTACCACAGCCGTACGTAGCTTTACCTTAACATCAATCAATCAACAATCACCTTTTGCAACAGTCACCACATCACCAGTACCGTACGTACGTAGTGATTAGGTGATTAGGTGATTATATTCACCCAATAAATACTAATTATACCGTTAATAATAAATTCCGATAATTATAAATAAATAATTAAACTAATTAATAATAAAAAAACTTAATTTTTAATTTTATAAAAAAAAGACTTTTTACGTTATTAAAAAGCATAATTTTATAATAAACGCAAATAAAAATAATATAATGTATTATTATTATTTATTTATTTATAAACTAATCGTTTTAATATTTTAATAAATATTATATTTTTTACCGAACGATTTTTAATATTTAATAAAATTAATACTTTTAGCCTTTAAAAGCTTTATATTTTAATAACGTAATATATAATTAGTTATACGAAAATATTAAAATTTAAAAATCGACTCCGATTATTTTAAACGATTATTTTTCCGATTTATTAATAGTTATTGTAAAATATAAAATAACTAAAAACTGCTGTTTTAATTAAAAATACAAATAGTTTTCGTTATTATATACGATTTTGATTTTAAAAATAACTTTAATTTATTAATTAAATATATTACTAAAAATTTTAGCTTTTATATTATATTTACGTAATTATATAATTATTAACTAAATACTATTATAAAAGTTTTAATCCGGATTTATATTTTATAATAATATAATAAAAATACCTACTTTTAATAAAAAAATAAATAATAACGTATTATTTAGCTATATAAACCGTAAAACTTCGACCGAAAGTTTATTACCGTCGTTTATTACCGATTTTACGTATTTATTATATAAAATATACTTTTTTTAACGTTTTAATAACTTTTAAAACAAATCGTTATTAATTAATTATATAATAACCTTATATATTAATAAAACGGCTTTTATAATAAAAATAAACCGGTTTAAAATAGCCGAACGTATTATATTATTTAAAAATATATATTTATATATATTTTTAAAATTATAAACGTTAAAAATCGGTTATAATAATTTAAAATTTTAATTTATAAACTTTTTATTATTAATATTTCGAAATTATTATATAAAATCGCAATTTAAAAAATTTGTTTATTAAATTCGTATATTTTTAATTAAAAACAATTTTTAAAGCCGATTTTAAATAAAAAAATATTAAAAATAAGCTATTATTATTTAAAATCGAAAACTTTTTCGTATTACCGGTAAAATTTAAGTAAAATCGTTTTCGAAAAATACTAATAAGCTTTTAAAAAATATATTATTTTTTTTAATATTATAAAACATACGGTAAATAGCTTTAAAAATATATTTATATTATATCGTAATTTTATTTTAAATAATTAAAACAATTTAATAAAACAGTTTAGCCGTAATTTTATTACAATTAACGTTATAAATCGATTATGCGTTTAGTTTAATCGGGATTTTAAACCGTAAATATACTGTCCGGTTTTTAAATAGTAATAACGCCGCTATTTTAAATAAAGCAATATATAATATAATTTTAGTTTATAAATAAAAATAATAATATAACGTAATATAAAAAAACGTTTTTCCGGTTTTAATAAGCTTTTAAAAATAAAAATAAACTTTTAAAAGTTTAGTTTTAATAAATTAAATAATAATATTATACGTTAATCGCTATTTAACGTTTAATTTTTAAAAAGATTTATTACGTTTTAAAGCCTTTTATTTGCGATTATATTTTAATTTATTAAATATAAACCGATTATTTACAATTATAACTTAATTAATAATTAAATAAAATAGCTTAGTTTTTCTTTAAACTTATTACGGCGTTATTAAATTTATTAAAAAAAACAAACTATAATTAATATATAAATCGTTAAACTACGTTAATTAATTATAAAATAACTCGATTATTTATAGAAAATCGTTATATATTTTTAATAAAAACGCTTTTTAAATATTAATAAAGTTTTAAACGTTTAAATTTTATAACGCGTAAATAAAATTAGTTTTTAATTAATTATAAAAAAAAAATAGCTATTTTAATAAAAAAATTATATTAATATCGACTATTTTATAATAGTTTTTTTATTTAATATAATTTTTAAAAAATAAAATATTAAACGTTTTTAAAAATTAAAAAGTTATTTTAACCGGTAATATTAAAAATAAAAATAAATAATATTTATAAAAAAAAACGCTCGTTTTTTTTTTCAAATAAATAAAAAATACGCGGTTAATTTTTTTACGGTATTATTTTTTATAAAAATATTATAATTTATAACTTTCGTTTTATATATTAAAAAATAAAAAATTTTAATATAATATATTTTAATTATTATTATTTATATTATTATAATTTATTTAAACTTTTAAAATAAAACGTTTTTATTTTAAAACTATTATTATTAAAACTTTATTATTTAAATTAAAACGTACCGAATTTTTTTTTAATAAATCTATATATAGTTTTAAAACTATTAACGTTTAGTTTTATATAAAGTTTTCGAAAAGCTTTTATACGGCTTTATAAAGATTTAAATATTAATTTTATAAATAATTTTTAACTTTATTTCGCTTAATTTAATTATCGTTACCGATTATAAACTATTAAATTTATATAATAATACGGTCGTTTTTTTTATATATATATTTATAAATATATTTAATAAACTTAATATTTATATATATTTTAATATTTATATAAATTTTATATTTTTAAAACAAATAAAAATTATATAAAACTATTTAATAATTATTTAATATAATAAACAAAAGTTCGTTAAAACTTTAGCGTTAAATATAATAATAATAATTTAAATACCTATCGGTAATTATAGTAGTTTTAATAACGAAAAGCTTTAAAAACCGTTTAATATATATATTACCGGCTATATATAAAACGTTTAAATTTATACGTTTATAAAAACCGTAATATATAAATCTCGTAATTATTATAATTAACCGGCTATTAAAATCTTTTATTAACGATAACATTTTAATATATATTAGTTTATTTACGTTATTCGGTAAAAAAAAACAATTTTAATCGCTTAAAACTAAAAATATTAATAAATATATATATAAAAAGCTTCGTTTTTAATGTTTAATAATTTAATATATATTTATATATTCGCCGAAAATATAATTTTTTTTTTACGTTTTTAAAAAAAACTTTTCGCTTTAAATTAAATACCCGAATATTAATATTAAACCGATTTTATACGGTTTAACCCGATAAAAGTTTATTTTTTATTTGTTTTTAGTTTAAATATATAATAAAAATAATAAATAACGATAATAATTTAAATTTCCGTATAATAATTATCGAATTTTAATAATAACGCTTTATATAACGTTTATTATTAATATAAAACGTTAATAAATAATTAACGCGCCCGATTATATATAAATTAATATTACCGGCTTAAATAATATTATTTAATTTATTTCGAAAAGCTTATCGAAAATCGGCTTAATATATATAAATATATCGTAAGTTTTTTTATTTAATCGACGTTTATACGTTAATTAAATATTATTAAAAAAGCCGATTATAATTAAACGGCATAATTATATTATTTCGCTAAAAATAAAGCTTATTTTAAAAATATTAACGAAAAATTAATTACTAAATAAACTTTTAATTTAGCCGTTTTACGACGTTTTTTTTTTCGTAGTTTTTTTTTTATAAAATTATATTAATATATAATATAATAATAAATAAAACAAATATTTTATTAAAATACGTTTATATTTATAACCGTCCGTATTTAATAGCTTTTTTTTAATTAATACGATTTTTTTTTAACGTTTATAATTATTTAATAAATTATTAAAAAAAATAATAGCTATATTATTTAAAATAAAAAGGTTTTTTCGACGTAAATCGGCTTTTTTTTTTATAATTAAATTTAATTATAAATTTAAAACTATTTAAATTGTTTTTTTATTTAAACTAACGTTTTATAAAGCGGCGATTTTATTCGTTAATTTTTTATAAACTATTACGTACGTATATATATATATATTATTCGAATATATTTTTTTTAATAATTAAATAATAATTTTAAAATTTAGTTTATTATTTGATTTTAAACGAAAATATATAACGTTAAACAAGTTATAAATATATAATTAAACGTATTTAAGGATTTTTTTTAAAACAATATTTATCGGCTTAGTTTAATAATATAAAATATTTTAAATATAAAAACAATTTAAATTTATTTAATTAAATACGCAATTAATCGGTATAATTATAAAAAAAATAAACGTAAATATATTATTATATCGTTAAATATAATATCGAAATTTTTTCGAACGTAAATTATTTAAAGTTAATAAATTACATAAAAAGGTTAACGGTTTTATTAGTTTTAAAAAACGGATAATATTTTTTTTATAACAATTTTTAAAGTTTTCGATTTTTTCCGATTTTATATTCGAACGTTTTTTTTTTAATAAAAAATATCGTAATAATTATATTAGTTTTTTATATTGCCGATATTATACGAAAATATTAAATAAATATTATTTAAAAATAACTACGTTATATATTTTTTTATAACGTTTATAATAATTAATATAAAACGAATAATAAATATAATTAATAATATAGTATTAAAAACAAAACGTATTTACGTAAACGTATTAATATTTTTTTAAAAGCGTTTAATAAACCGTTAAATATTAACGTCGATTTTTTTAAACAAACGTTTTTAATTTAACGTATAATAAAGCTTATAAATTTAATAAAGCTTATTATTTTAAAAATTTATAAATATTTTTATAATAAACCGAATATATTTATATTTTATTTATATTAAACTACATTAAATCGATATATTTAAAAAAAAACGGTAATAATTATATTAAAAACGCGTAAAACGTATAAATAAATACGTATATTAAAGAATATATTAATATTTTAATATACCGAACGTAATAAAATAAAAAACTAATTTTAAAACTTTTATTTTTAATTATTAATAATATTATTAAAAAAACTTTATACGTAAAAAAACGTATTAACCGAAAGTAATTATTTCCGAAAAATATAAATATTTAATTAACGATTATAGTAATAAATAAAAATACGTATTATAAAAAAACAATTACGTTAAATTAAATAGCCGGTATAATATAATATTAAAAAACTACGAAATAATAAACTTTTAATTAATTAAATTATTAAAAATATTTATAAAAATATTAAAAAAGTCGTTATTATTTTTATTCGGTATAATTATAATAAAAATAATCGTTATTAAACCCGAATTTAACCGTTTTATAATTTTTAACTTTATTATTTTTTTTTAATTATAATTTCGTTATTAATAATAATTAAGCCCGTTTTAATATTATTATAAAAAATAAACAGCATATAAATATATATATAAAAAAAAAAAGCTTATATAATTAATAGCGTTATTTAATAAATAAATCGTTTTAAATAAAAACTATTATTAATAAATTATTATTAATTAGTTATATATAAATTATATTATTATTTTAAAAAAATCGTTATTAAATATCGCTAGTTTATTATTATAAACTATTAATATAAAATAAATTTTATAAAATATTAATAACGTTAAATAAAAATTAACGGTATTTATAAGTTTTAATTTAGCTCGGTTTTAGTTTAAACTAAACGGATATTTATATTTAAAAAAATATTATAAAAACTTTTAAAATCGAAAATAATTAATTATTATAATAAAACTAAATTTTAGCTTTTATAATATTATTACGTTATTTTTTTTATATATAGTATAAAATAAAATATTAATCGAATTAAAAAAATAAAACATATACGATTTAATTTATTTATATTATAAATAAAATTTATTAGGTTTAAAAAAAAAATATACGTTAAAACTAAATTTTAAAACTTTTTATTTTTTAAAAACTATAAACGTTTAAAAACGGTTAAATCGTATTTTTTTATATAATTAATTAAAAATAACAATATAAATAAAAAAGCATTTTATAATAAAACGTTAAATATTTATTTTAATTTTTTTTTAATTATTAAAGTTTATATTTAAACCGTTTAATATAGTAAAAAAATAAATAAATATACTATAATAAAAAAAAAATAAAAAAAAAAAAAAAAAAAATAATTAAAAAAAAAAACAAAATTAAATAAATAATATTAAAAAACGTTTATAAAAATAAACCTTTTATAAAAATTACGTAAAATCGTATATAATCGTTTACGTTATAAACAAAATTACTTTATTTTTTAATTTACTTTTTAATTTATTTTTTAAAAAAAAAATTTTAAAATAAATAACGTTTAAAATTTTAGTTTTTAATATTTAATAAAACTAAACGCTTTTAATATTAAAACATTAGTTTTAAAACAATTATTTTTTTTTACGATAAAAAACTAAAACGTACGACCGAAAAATTTTATTAAAAATTACTTATACGTAATAATAATTGCTTTAAATTATTAATAATTTAAATATTTTAATAAATCGCGTTTTATATAAACTTTTATTATTAATATATATTAAATCCGATCGGTAATTTTCGCGTAATAAAAAAAAAAAGCGAAAATAATAAGGCAAACGTAGCTATCTAATTAGTTAAATCGTAATTGTAACAGTACAAATGTTTTAGTTAGATATTAGATAAAATTGACAGTTCTTTCTCGTATTGTTCAAATGGCCCCCCCTAAGTTTTTTGGGGTAATCTCCGATTCAGATAGGAGCATTAGGTAGTTTCTTCCAGCCCCCCTTGTTAAAACGGTTGAAACGGCCATTACCTAGGTACAATACTAGTCGTGCGCTGTTCCTGGGATCCCGGGGCATCTTGAAGGGTTCGTTGCCCTGCAATCGTGGCCGTCCTAAGCGTAGCTTACCATGTGTTTTGGATCAGCAGTCGCCAAATTGTCGACCAGCTGCAATGTTCCCAACCCAGCCTGTCAGATGGCCACGGATCTGAGATCAGCCGTAGCCCGAAAATCTTTATCGACAACTGCATCGAACTTGGGAGCTACGAAGGCTTCGTGAAATCGCCACGCAAGAATTTGGTGCTCTTTGGTATAAGAGGCTATTTCGGGAAGATTCTGAACTCTCTGTAGAAGCATCGAACGACTCTCAGGAGAATGGCTACCGGAGACATTTTGTCTCGCGGAAAGACGCTCGTAGAGGCGGTCCAAAGTCAAATCGGATTTCACTCCGTCCCTAGATATACGACCAAAGAAAACACCTGTGAGCCATACTCCAGAGTCTTCGCTTCTTTGGTTGGCCCTTTTTACGCGTGAGCATGCCTGGCACTTGGAACAAGAGTGGTGGAACAGGAGACGCGTTTGCGACGTGACGAAGCGCTAAAAGCCGAGATAGTCGCTGCGGGGCACGCTCCAGGCACCTGCAGCTCCAGGGTCCGACCACTACCACTGACCCGTGCCATTGGAAGTACCACATCCCGTACAGTGCTGGTTGACAGCTCTAGGTACCTATATGTAGGTCAAGGTATTGCCGTCTGGTCTGCCTGATGTCATGAAAAGAACATAACTTCACAGTTGCTGCCACCATACTCCGAGTCACTCATTTCAGGCCGAGTCAGCGCGCGTTGATGCTATGTGTTAAACTTACCGTCTCCCTTCAAATGCTGCTCCCGTACCCATTGCCTCCCTCGAAATGGCGCCTCAAGCAAAGCGTCGCAGACGGAACGTAGTTCCAGAGTCCGACGACGAAGACGACCACGTGAAGCCCGCCGCCAATACTCTGACCAACTACTTATTTTCTTCGCCCAACGAAAAACACGCAGATGCTCCAGCCAACTCGCCGTCACCCAGCCCGGTTCGAAAATCCTCGCGTCCAACCACAACGCAGCCGTCGAAGCCTGTCGCCAGACCGCTTCGGTCACATACACTCAACGGCACCAACACAAAAAATGGAGTCAAGAGCGCCAGCGGAAGCCCGGAGAAGGCGAGGACTAAGCCGCCTGCGAAGGGAAAGATCGTTGAGAAGGGGAAAACGGCCGATCTCATGACATTGTTCTCCAAACAAGCCGAACGAGCCTCCACAAAACCGGCCACCCGAATCGACGACATTACAAGCGATCCCATATCCGACGAGGACGATGTTGGCGTGCACCGAGCCGCTACCACCAGCCACGTTGGCTTGGCTGCTCGGAAGCGCTTTGGCACCCAGTCTGACGCCAGCGGCGCCACCATTAGCACTACATCGGCGACGGGTCAGAAATTCTTGAGACTGATCAGCACTGCGACGTCGTTTGATACCACGGCGATAGAGGATGAAGACCGACGCCCTTGGTCAGAGAGATTCGGCCCAAGTAACTTGCAAGAGCTAGCAGTACATAAAAAGAAAGTCTCGGATGTGAGAATCTGGTTGGACAATGTCCTCGCTGGTCGGATACGGCAACGTCTATTGATCTTGAAGGGCGCAGCTGGAACTGGTAAGACCACCACTTTGAGGTTACTTGCCAGAGAGATGGGGTGCGAACTGCTCGAGTGGCGGAATCCCACGGGGTCGTACGGAGGGCTGGGCTTTCAGTCCGCTTCGGCGCAATTTGAAGAGTTCCTAGGCAGAGGCGGCAAGTTCTCCCAGCTAGACATTGCTCTGGAAGATTCGGATTCTAGTGGTAGTAAAAAGGAGGATACAAAGCGAAAGATCATCCTAATCGAGGAGTTTCCGAATACCTTTGCTCGATCATCTGCCGCCATGATGTCTTTCCGAAACGTCGTGTTGTCATTCTTAGCAACAAATACACCTTCACTCAACTTGTTCTCCAGAGAACCTTCTTCCGAGCCAATAACACCTGTAGTCATGGTAATATCAGAAACTCTATTGACAACTACTTCAGCATTGGCCGACAGCTTTACCGCGCACCGACTACTCGGCCCGGAGATCAACCGCCACCCTGGCACATGTCACATCGAATTCAACGCTATTGCGCCAACCCTGCTTTCCGCTGCTTTAGAGCTTATAGTACAGAAAGAAGCAAAAAAATCAGGACGGCGGCGGATGCCAGGACCCCTCGTACTCAAGAAGTTAGGCGAGATTGGGGACATCCGGAGTGCCATATCATCACTCCAGTTTCTCTGTTTGAAAGGCGATGCTGATGCCGACTGGGGCGCTCAAGTTGCGCATGGGAAACCGAAACGCTTTATCAAAACATCGGTGGCACTTACACAAGGCGAGACGGAGACTCTGCAAATGGTCTCACAGCGAGAAGCGAGTTTGGGTATCTTCCATGCCGTTGGGAAAGTTGTTTACAATAAGAGAGCGGATATACCACTCGACCCTGAAACGCTAGAAGGCAGCGCTGAAATATTGCCAGATTACTTGGCTGATTGCTGCAGACCACGAAAATCAGAAGTCTCGGTCGACAGCCTAATTGATGAAACAGGAACAGATACGCACACCTTCATCTCTGCGCTTCACGAGAACTACATATTATCGTGTGAGCCTTCGACCTCACTCGATGCGAACTCATTTCTGGACTACATGAGCGGATGTATCGACTACCTCTCCGAAAGCGACCTTCTGTGTCCATCATGGGACATATTCTTCGGTGGGCGGAGCGCCGGGGCCTGGGGATCATCGAGTCGAGACTCGGCCAGCCACGTGCTACGACAAGAGGAAATCACATTTCAAGTTGCGACCCGTGGCCTACTCTATTCCCTTCCAAGCCCGGTCAAACGTGTAGCGACTGGGCCGAGACGGGGCGGTGGAGATCAGTTCAAAATGTTCTACCCCACGAGCCTCAAGCTTTGGCGCGAGAAAGAGGAACTCGAAGGGCTCGTAGATCACTGGTCTACAGCACTACTCAAGGGCGATGAGGCTGGGCACAATGTCACAGAAGGCGCCTCTGCATTCAGAAGGCCGAAGCCGACGAATACGACGAGCCAATGGCTCGGCACACAGACACAAAGCTCTCAGAGGAGCTTTTCGAGCTCGAATTTTATCGAGCAAACCCAGCCTAACAATGATAATCACTTGACACCCCTACTCTCCCTTGGTAGCGCCGCCCGTCGTGAGCTGCTTCTTGAGAGACTGCCTTATATGGCTAATATCCTGCGTCGGCGGCGTGGTCTAGGTTCCAATACTAGACTAAAAGAGATCGAGAAGATGGTATCGTTCTCGGGGACAGGCGCGACAGGTGATGAAGATGCCGCGGACGTGGATGACAACCAGGGCGACGACATGAAAGAGGCGTGGGCTACCGATCGGCCGACTGAGGAACGAAGTCCAAGAAAGAAAATGCCTAGTTGGCGGCAGAATAAAGAGGCTGCTGCCTCTGCTGTGCCTGCGCCTGTGACCGCGGTGCAGAAGCTTGTGCTTAGTGATGATGACATTGAGGATGATTAGCAAGGAGGATATGTACTCCTGAGGGTATGGAATGGTGTCTGGTGTTAGGGCTCAGCGGGATAAAACGTGGGGATCTGTGGGAATACGTGCTAAAGGGCGGCCTCATATATCGCATGGTCAGCGATCAAGACAAGTGGACACACATATATACCTGTTTAAGTAATCTACAATGATTATATTCACCCACCTGTTCGCCTCTTCCTCATCAGTCCCCATGCCTTGAATCTAGTTCCAGATGAGATTATTCCAGGTCCTGATCATGCGCAGACCACACTCAACCACGAGCATTCCTACGAACTCATGGTCACTACCGGCTTTCTCCCTTAAGTACAGGGGCGTAGTGCGGCGATCAACCCAAAGCGCATAGATCGAACCAGTGACCTCTACTCCATTGCCCTCTCTGTATCCCCTGAGCTACACGCAAGGTAAGGTGTCGCGTAGAGTCAGATCAGACTCGTAGGAGGCCATAAGATAAGCGGGGGCTTACATTTCAGCCCGGCCCTGACATAGCATTCAGCGGACTCATACGCATGCATCTACATTCGACCATCGAACATCTTCCGATATCAAAGGCCAAACGGCAATCATTAACGTTAACATTTGCGGCAATCGGCTAAACTACACAGGAATATGTCTTACTCCATTGTCGAGTTCCCACGCGCAGTTGGCTTATTAATGTGAGCTAGCCTGGCAACCACACATGTTGACTCCAGTCAATTACAAGCTACTGCATAACCCTCACCGCTACTAAACCTCGATGAAGATCTTTCAATGTGCCAACTTGGCGGGCGTCTTATATCACTTCTCGATGGTCACGTCCCCGTTCGCTCCGAAACCCCTTCCGTCGATTCACCATATCCCGAGACGTCAACCCCATCTGACAGACCATCTATGTTTGAAGCAAGAACCCAGCCCCAGGGCGCTTAGGCAGAAGACAGCCCTCACCAAGCCTATAGCAGATATATCGTTGATGGCCTGAGCTTAAATACATACGTAGTAATAACATTCGTGAATACATATTTCCCAGTCTTCACTCTCACTCGAACTCGTCTGGCATGGTTCGCAATACTCTTCGTCAAAAGATCGCGGCTTCATAGCCCCGTTTCTGGCGAATTGTGTGATAACGTTAGCCACTTTTTATTCTATGTCAGAAGTACTGACCAACCCTCAAACTGCTGTTGCAGCTTGACTTCTTTCTCCACAGAGACGTGAGTTGGATAGGTTCCGACGCTGAAAATTCCCCATGCCGGCAGGGCTTTGTGGGAGGGATCCATTGATATACGTGTTTTTGCGTTTGAGTGAGTAAGTGACTCATGCGAGTGAGGACATGAGAGGCCAGACCTAAGCGAGCTACCTCAAGATTGGACAGGTCGTTTGAGTTAGATCTTTGCAAGCGTTAGTCTATCCGCCAAGAGAGTCCGGTATGAGAAGCGTGGGAGGAGCGTCTTATGAGATAGTGCAGTCTAGATGGGAAGTGCGTGTGGGATTCTCGGTTGAAAAGGTGCGGAATCATTGCGTGCCGCAGCCTGAACTTTGGTTGTTGGCGTTATTGCATTTTTATCCCAGCTTATCTGACTGTCAGGAGGGGTAATCCGGAAAGAGTGCGCTTAGGTCAACCATCAGGACATTAGAAAACGGAACTGTCTATGAACCCGTGAGGCTAGTCAATTCATCATCAAGGGAGGTTCGTTCCGACTCTATGCTAAATGGCTCAGAAACATGCAGCGTCAGATGAGCTGACGGAGAGGCCAATGAGTGGCATGCTGTAACACCAAATTGTATAGGACGACAAGTGAAATCTTGCCGCTCGCAAGGAGGTGGTGTTGAGGTCTGAGACGATGAAGTCAGCTAATTCAAAAGCAGTGCGACTTTCGATGTCTACATGTTGAGCATGCAGCACGGAATAGCTGTTCTGTATGCAAGCTAACAGCGTTTGATTTATGTCACTGTCGGCGGTGGTATAGCAGGCCTTGCCATTGCACATAGTGGTTTCCAAGGATCCTGGTATGATTGTTGCAGTTATTGAGTTCGGTCTAGCGATGACCTCCCTTCCGAGATATGGACATGGTAGGCGTCACCTTCAGCCATTACTGAGTTGAGTACATTCCGAGCTCCTAACCTTAGCTGAGTAATAAGATCATGAGCTATGCTGCAAGTAAAGCCCTTAGTGATACGACTACGACCATGATCATGGTGTCCTTGAGAACGGAGAATGATCGTGACAGTGACAGTTGCTGCATAAGAATGTAACAACGCTGATTTAGATGCCCGGGATAGATTTGGCAACGAAAGATGGAATTAGGAATCACTGTTTCCCAGCTTCATCCATTTCGAGGGACTCTTCCTCCCATCCACCGCCTAGCATCCCAGTGGAATGACCTATGTCCGTAATTTTCAGGGAGAAATTGGACCCCTTCATGTCGGATCTCTGTTTCAGGTAGGCCACAGTTCATTCCATAAAGCGGCCGATAAAACATGCGCAAGCATGGGCTTTCACTGGCGCAACCTCAATGGAGTGACACTCGTAGTTGTGGGATATTTTCGGTTAATTTTAGATCGAGACGTCAAACTTCAATTTGCTGCCGCCGGTACTGATTATGATCCCGTCAGTGATAGGTCGAACTTTCATGGCATTGAAGGAGCCCCAAAAAAGCCAAGTTCGGGACTAATACGAACAGCAAGCTTATGGCTAAGGCGTCGGGTAATTATACGAATGCAGACGGCGATCGACAGTCAATTACAGCTTGAAAGGAGGTATTGTCGTCGGCAAGAGCGTTTTCAACGCCGCTTATACTCGAAGCATCGGGTGTCAAGAACGTAAAGTAGCCGTGTGTCACGGAATAGAACTAGAGGGTTATACTGTTATACCATTAGTACTATCCTGGAATAATTAGAATGTTGTTAAGTCAGCGCTTAACTGTTTCTAGCCAATTTATAAACCGTACCGTAATATTGTGCCTAAGTAGAGAGAATCCTCTAACGCATGGTATCTCAGGTATCAGCGTTTTGGCACGCAAAAACCAAGTTCTCTGGCGTTGGGAATGGGAATCCTTAGCATCAATTTCTCATCCACGTTACCGGCGTCCTATAGTAGTGCCCATCTCGGCACCGGTGGTGATGTTGACCATATAACCATAGATCCAAATGTGCTTTCAATGGGATTGCATACTCATAATGCTCTGAAGTCAGGCTCCATCGCACAGAAATTGGACGACAAAGCCCATGGGTAAACTTAACAATGCCTTCTTACATCCTGGCAGCGCTATATCACCCCAGAACGCTACGGAAGAATAATAAACGAAGTATCTCGAACGGTACTGTATGTTACGGACCTTGAAAGTGATCAGCTCCATTCGACAATCCCAACTAATAGCATGGCAAGGGCGTCACGGTAGGTTACAGCATTGGCACCTGTGCCATGCAATCCCGGGCGACTGGGGGCGTACTTGACGCAGAGCTCAGTCTATGGGACAGAGAAAATTTGTGTCATCGGTACATCATTTGTATCGCATGGAATGAACGGCGACAGTAGTGTTGCCGTGTACACGCTCGCAGAGCGGGGCACTGGTCATGAAGGAAAAGTTCTCGAACAAGAGGTATTTCTTCCATTACCTTCTCTATGTTGTTCGAGCAGAATCGGAGTTTTTCTTTTGAGACGCTCTATCACCATGATAATTAGTCTGATCTCCGTGCTACAACACGCGATCAACTCTCACGTTTCTATCGCGAGCTCCTCGTGAATGGAAAAATCAGAAACTTCGTTGCTGTCATTGGCCTGTAGCAAGGAGCAACCTACGCACTTGCGAGTGACCCATCCCAGAAGACCACAAGCTATCAATCGATTATGCATAAAGCCGGCACTGATGCACTGCCTGGCGGCTAATGAGACCATTGGTCGGTCAGCTGAAATGGTGTTGTGTCCTGCGTGCGGGGTTCTGGATTTGTCTTCCACGTCTACTCTCTCGAGTCCCAACAACAATGAGGAAAGAGAATTGTCTATAAATCAGCATTGATTACCAAACACAAAGCTCGCCATGAGGCTCTTGAATACAACGACATTCCGGCTTGAGACTTTCCTTGGCGATTGGATACCCCGGTACGCCATACTGTCGCACACATGGGAAAGTGATGAAGTCCTCTACGAGGACATATTTGCGTAGTAATAAGCTCAGGTGGAAAGCCAAAGGAGGGGCGAAGAAAGTGGCGAGGTCTGTGAAGATAGCGCGTAGACACGGCTACAAGTACATCTGGATTGACACTTGCTGTTTGTATCCCCCGTTAATAGCAGTGAACGCTCGTGTTGACATTTTTTCAGGTATCGACAAGAGCAGCAGCGCAGAACTTTCCGAGGCCATCAATTCTATGTTCGAGTGGTACAAGAATGCACAAGTGTGCTATGTGTATCTTTCGGATGTTCAATCGCCAAGAAAGTATGTACAGCAACGGTACACAAGGAAGAGCTGGCGAATGGTGCAGAGTTGGCGGAGAATGCAACGGCGGCTGCGTAAGGTCCACTGGGGTGCTGCAAAGAGTTTGCGACAAGTGCGGCGTCAACGTGCATATCATCGACACACAGAGCGACGTCGGCGAATGTTGCGGAATCGGAGTGAAGCGCGGATGGAACGGGCAAGGACAAGAAGGTCAAAGTGGTTGAGGGACGGACGAATACGACGAACACAGGAAAGTTGGAGGAAAATGCAGCACTCGTACCGCAAGAGGAATCCATGCTGCGTGAAACGTGCGCGAAGCTGGAAAGATGTAGCGCTGCGCCGAAGCAAGTGGTTTAAGCGTGGATGGACAGGTAAGGCAGACACCGTAAATGACCAAGTTCGGACTGTTAACCTTGTTTAGTATGTATTCTCCGTTCTATTATCCAGGTCAACATGGAAGGGTATACTACTGGGTAGTTTGGACAAGAGATAATAGCGCTGATGACGAATAGCTTCAAGAACTGATTGCACCCCGCAAAGTCATTTTCTTCGGTACAACATGGAAGAAGTTGGGCACTCGTGCAAGAATGGCTAGAAAGATACAGCACATCACCCGTGTCGACATGGATGTTCTCCTACGCGCAACGCGCATTCACAGATTCCGGCCAGGGATTTCACAATCGTTAAAACGTCACTCTATTCATAGCAAGATGCTTTGGGCTGCGGGGCGCTCAACGGCCCGACCAGAGGATAGAGCGTATAGCCTCATGGGTCTGTTTAGCGTGAACATGCCTCTTCTCTACGGCGAGGGAAAAAGCAAAGCGTTCCGACGGCTTCAGGAAGAGATCCTGAAGAGCAGCAACGATCAATCAATACTTCTGTTCAAGTGGAGAAGGCGTTATGGTGGACGCTACCTCTTGGCATCATCTCCTGACGATTTCGACCTTGGCCCTACTATGAGATTTGATCTAAGCCCATCCGCTGAGGATTTTTTCCTTAAGAAAACACCGCATGGGCTGAAGATTAGCTTATCTCTATACAAAAACACTCGGGCACCTAGGGACTATTACGGCCTGGTTGAATGCTTCTTCCGCGATGACCCATCAAGACTTGACCGCCCGGTTATTAAAATGACAAAGAGAGGCAGTTTTTACATACGTAAGGGAGGAACCACTTTAAATCCGTGTGTCGTTGGACGGTTGAGGTACGTGGGGAAAGGCAATATCGTGTGTGACGGATTTTCGTACGGTTTGTTCCCACGGCCCTAAAGCGGTGACCCAAATGCTTTACTAACCTCTTCCACATAGGCCTTAACAGTGACCAAGCTCATCACTTGGGGCGGAGGATTATTGAACTACAAGATGGCTCTGCAAATGATCCATGGAGGACGGAATGCGAACGTAAAATAATCATCGACACAACATTGTGGCCTATTAAGCCCTCCCTCGCGGGTAACCCTTGGAAATCCGGTGAAAGAACTGATCAACCCAACTTTTCCGATACACAGCCCGGCACTGGGGCATTTCTGCGACACCTAGGTAGCCGAGCATCACGCAAAGCATCTCCGAACCGGTACACTCCGTACCATTCCTATCCTTCGGCAGATCACCGCGGCGTCATCAGTATCAAGTAGGAAGAACAGGTTAAGAGGAACAAAAAAAACAACTTGCATTATAACCTGTGTGCTTGCATTTGCCTAAAGGACGAACAATGTGAACAGACGCCGTCTTTGGCTGTACTTATCTTCGCGAACGCATGGCCGATGCCGAAATGCCTTCACCTCGTGGATCTACAACCGTAGTACCGAAAAGCCCAATTAACAGAATTTCGTCCCACAACATTGCACGAGATGACAAAGCTAGTTACGGACCTAGCGAAATATGATCCTGAATACTCCCCGCCAGCCAGGAGCTTTGGTCCCCTGGTATACGGCATGGCTAATGCTACAACAATCAAAACAACAAATGGGAATTGGGTCACGGCACGACTTCGCAGGTGCAACCTCGTATATCTTGGAGACCCCGTTTACTGTGTTGAGGTGAGATCGTCTTCTATCAAAGACAAAGTCTATTTTCATGCAACCAGAGGGGAAGGCATTTTGCGTCGCATCAGCCAGCGTGTAGCGCGGTATTGGACGTATAAAGATGGTAAACGATATAAAGACGATGAAATGAGCGGAGTTTATATGTATGAATGATAGCGATAAGAGAAGGTGCGAAATTATTTATGCCGGTTCTGCAATAGTTTGACATTTATACGTATTTGAGCCTCGTGTCAAACAGTGAATATGCGTACGCGGATTCCAGCCCCTTACCGTCATCATACCTCAAAAAGCGATTATTCCGAGGTTTGACCGCAAATGATGTGACATGAAAAACAGATGCTGTTATTCCAGTATTGATTTACGGCGTATATATATGTTACTCCATGTTTTCTGCGATCAATGAAGTACAATAAATTAATATCACCTGCTCGCTCCCCCCGTTGTATTGATAGAAGTTTGGGCTGCACTCAAGCTGTCCGCGATTTCATGAATTATAGCATCACACCGATCTCAAATTAACCAAAGCCCATTTATTCGATCATTCACTAACCATCTGGCTAATTCAAATTCAGCTGATTTGATGGTCAATGGAGAATGAATCGATTTCGATGGAGAACCAGACAAGATGGTAATGATCGGATAGCTGCATAAAATAGGTTTCTCACTCTACACCGGACATATGATGAAGGGAGAAAGGTTTCAAAGTCAGCTGAGACGCAACCACGAACCAAATAGACCAGAAATCCCTTGGGGCAGTAAAACATGTCTAATCTATATCACACCTTAATGTGTACTAGAGACCCCAGATCGCGAGCGAAACCCGCGAAGACAGCCGATAGCCGCGTTTTCTCGGCTTATTGAAAAATTTGTTTGTTTTCAATCAACTGTTTTTCTGTAGCGAATGAGACGACCTGAAGGCTAAAGAAAAGCACTCAATAGTAGTATTACAACACCCAGACAACAAGAGCCACTCATCAAATCCACCAGAGAAATTTCCACGCTAACGGGCGAGCAATGTGATCGGAAGGTCTACAACCAGTCCTCACATACGTAGCCCAGACCTCACATTCCTAGTCTCGAGTCTTGCGGCAACCCAAGGACAGAAGAACAGGTGCATAAGAATAAGAGCGAAGTCATAACACACAGCTTATCAAATTTTCCTCTCAATTTGCCTTGATCACTGAAATTCGTACTCATCACTAATTTCACCAACGGACGAACCCTCCAACTCCTTAACAAGCTCTGGCGTAGTATACACCACATACACCAGCAGATTACAGGCTTACAGCAGACTGATAAGTACCGATAGTTAACTTGAGCGTAGGTAGCTCACAATAACCAGCCATTCTACTTTTCAAATTTGCCCTGTATCACATAACCCCAGCACACCATACCCCTAGCCATCATAGCCCCTTTCCGCCCCTCCGACATAACCACTACAGCATCAAACCCGGTCCTCAATAATCCCTCTCCTGAACAGTCCCAATCTCACTCACAAACACCAAATACTCAGTGTCGAGCTCGTCAAGATATCTAGTCGAGCAAGGTACAAGACGTTCTAATAAAATGATTTCGTCACGACACATGATTAAAGTGAGTTTATTCACATACGTTACCTAGATAGAGAGATTATGAAACCAAGGCGCTTGAAATCATAGTCAAGGTAGCTATTAAACACTATGTTCAAAAAGTATACGACATGTTAATAAATCGTTTGCGAAGCACACATACATCCTTTTATGATATAGGGAAAAAAGTATCAACTACATATCTCTATTCCTGTTTCACTAAAGCAACCGCAGAACGAGAGAGCTGAAGCAGCCGGTCCTCTGTGAAAGGCTGAGGAATAGTCACTTCACATTAGACGTAAAAGGCGAAATACCGATGCAGCTCTTCGTCTTTATTTCTATCTTCATTTCTGGATCCTATGCTATTACAGCTGCTTTGCTTCGCGTTTCGTTCTTTCTTTTTCGTCGTCGCACTGAATGCCATCAGGCGAGTGGATCAACCCTCAAAAGTGACAAATCGCAGTCGGATTTTGGTAGGGTATCTATCATGGCTACAAATCAATCCTGTCCCTAACGCCGTCTATGCGGTTACTGCTGTTATCTACCCTGTCTTTCATAAAAACAGAGAGAAGTCGCGAAGGGTATTCATCTAGAATAATGCTTTTGTAAGCAAAGGCAAGGGACTGCCCGTGCATCGAATACTCGTGGGCCATGGTTCACAGTCAATATGTACCTATCACGTTAGTAAAGATCGGAATCAGAAATCAGCCTAGGCGAAAGCGATGAAGTCTTTCTGCTGGGCGAAGTCAAGGAAGTCGTCGTCGTCTTGACCAATGAACTCTTCAACGTCATCAGAGTCGACATCATCGGTGTCGACGCTCTCATCATTGCTGGACACATCGTCGTTCTCGTCCTGCTTGGCAGCAGCGAGTCGCATGATACTTGCCCGTTCAATGTGAGGCCGTTTGCAGCCTCTGACTTTGCATTTGCCCGTGTTGCCAAAATCGGGGCATTCGTAGACGTGGCGGCCGTCGCAGCCGGCACCCTTCTCGCAGTATCCTTTAGTGCCAAAGGCGCGACAGATGGGAGCATCTGCGGGATGCTGGACGTGGAGATATACGCAACTAGGATTATTGCAGTTGCCAACCTCAAAGTGGATGCACAAGGGAGTGCGCTCCTCGGTGGGTTCGTGAGAGAGATCGCATTTATCACCTCGGGGACACTCGCCCTTGACAAGGTACTTCTTGCAGATGGCCGTCTTGGTGCTATCGTGAATATAGTGGCACCGGGAGCCTTTGGCGCAGTGACCTAGAGTGTGTCAGTTTGTCATCCATGGGGTCTTACCGCTCCGCCTGTTGCAGATATAGCGAGCCCGTCGTAGTTCGTAGGTGAAGGAAGACGATACCAGTCCATGAGAAGTCATTGCAAATTTCGTTCACCCTCTTGAAGCCGTGGACATTGCTGTCATGCGTCAGTACGCAAGCGCGTCGTGGTGGAATGACGTACCGATGAGCTTTGACGACGTCGTTTCGAACCAGATTGCCATTCTTGGTGCGGCAGAACTTAACGCCACCCAAGAAAGCGACTTTGGGCGTGGCACTGGGGGGATTGTAATCATCTGTGATGCTAGAGGTTCAGCATAGTCAGGTGGGGCGGAGGAGATAAGGAGCGCACCGGGTGCCTTGATGAGTTTACTCCCTTTCTTAGCGACATGGAAGCGGACACTGTCAATCTCTACCTCGTATGGTTTAGCCGGTCTGGTTCCAGTAGACGCAGTAACAGAACCGGTGGCGGGTTTCGCGCCGTGAAGATGAAGAGTCCTGGCACCCTGAGCCTGTTCTCTGAAACTGTTGACTTGGAGCTCCGGGTCTTGTATCTGTTTGGCGAGTTGGGCTCGTTCCTGGCTCTCCTGGTCGTAAATGTCCTTTCTGACTAGCTGAAGATTGCGAAGGTTGTTGGTGACATAAGTCGAGGCCGGGTCTGAAGCATCGTGTGTCGTGTTCGCGTCCGAGGGTTGCTGATTTCTGTCTGCGCCATTGTGTACGAGTGAGCGGTGGTGAGATGTAGGGTATCTGCCGCGAGAGCCTCGGTAACCGCCACGATAGGCTGGCTGAGGGTAGGGTGCAGATCGATGGTAAGCACCCCTGCCAGCATGATAATCTGGTTGTTTGGAATCTAAGTGTGAGTGATGAACTTCGAAGAACATGATATGATGGGTGAGTAGCAGTACCGTGCAGGGCGCCCTGTTGCTGTGCGCGCTTGTGCTGTTGGATGCGACCAGATAATGCCCGAATCTTGTCTCTGAGAGCTTGTTCCTCTGATGAACTCATGGCGTATGCTGTGCGTGTGCTGACGTTTGTATGCGTGTTTTCTGTCGACAACCAACGCTAGTTAGAACTGGGAAGAGGCGTAGCAGTATCGCTGGTCCGCTGAAGTCAAGTGCCCGTGGAAACGGAAAAGGTAGATCAATTCAAGAGCCTATGAGGGCCTTGAAATAGATGATAGGGATGGGATACCTGATGGGGCGAGGGGCCAGAGGGAGTAGAGTTGATGCAGCTTTTGGAAATGATGAATGGAAATGCGTTTGGCGGGCTGTGCGATTGGGAAGAAAGACGGGAAGCAGTGATGGCGCTGCTGGGGTTGAAACCGGGCGGTCGCGAGTGGAAGGCGCAGAGCTGGGCTGGAGACAATAAAGAGCAGGAGCGCACTACTCCGAGGGGTTGAAAGGTGAGATGAATAGGAATGGCACTGGAGTGACACGGGATAGCTCAGTTGTTTGCGATGGGACAAAGCCTTCGCTTTTTGGAATGTTTGAATAGCGCGCGGCTTTGAATGTGTCGTCACTGGGTGGTGGACCTAGTGACTAATGCAGGCGCAGGTTCACCTGGTCACAAAAGAGAGTTGCGGAGTGACTTCTTACAGGACGGCAGTAGATATCTGAGTGCACAAAGGCAGGGTGAGAATGAGCAGGCGGCCTTGGTCAGTTTGAGGAATTGATTCCAGGGTCTGGTGTATTGTATTCTGTAGATGTTGAGGTGAATGGGGGGTGTTGTTGACTGAGAAGTGAATGAAGCGAGATGCGACGACAGTGAGATGCATGTGGGCCTGCCCTTTCTCCGTCAAACTAGATCCGTACTCGTGATAGGTTAGCGCGCATGAGCTGCGTCTGTTTCTCGGGAGGTGATTGGCTTTACTTGGGTCTGGCGGGTCGCTTTGAAAACGGAGCTGCCACTGTGACTTCTAACGGCATTCAATTGCACTGCCAGCTGTCAGGGCTGAAGTGCAGCAGCGCCGGGAACACCAGGCATCTTTACATCATTCTTGGTCTCCAGAGGCCCCGAACTCGTCATTCCCATTGCATATCCTACGACCACTATTCTCCTCGAGAGTTCCCTTTGGTTGCTGTGACTGCAACGCGGGGCAGCTGACATCCTCTCTTGGCCACAGGTACTTGCGCCAACATCTGTGACAATAGCTGGCCACCTGCTCGCCATCCCTTTGTCTGTAACGCTCGCGAGCCCAAGCCTTTCACCGCAAGTGCGTCGCATCGCATCGCATCGCATCGTCTTGGCCCGACACCATCCTTTCCGAGTTTCTTTAGAGGCTCTCGCCCAGCATGGCTACTATCAAGCCTGAACCGGCCATCAAGCCTGATCCCGATGCAGTCGGCGCCTCGCCCGCTGTTATGTCCGACGATGATATGTATGAGGACGCCGGCGATCTCGAGTTCGTCAACTTCGACCCCCAGACAAACCCGGCTGCCGCCGACGTCTACCTGACCCACGTACCCAAGTACCTCTACGATGCCTGGGATTCCTTCGACGACGACGAGATGATCCAGATCGGCAAGATACGCAAGTGGACAGAGATGGTCAACGGCAAGCCAAGGGAGCGCATGGCCCTGCTCCTCGACCACACAAAGGCCAAGCACCAGGCCATCCCCAAGGAGTACCGCCTCGAGTCCAAAGACCCCAGCCATGCCCTCGCCAACACCTACCTCTTCACCGAACAAGATCTTCCCGGTTTCAAGTCCGAGTCGCGCGGGGCCAACAACGATGTGCCCCCTCACTTGCGCCGACAGCACGAGCAGCGGCAACAGCAGAAGCTACAGCAGAATGACAAGACCGCCCCACAGCCCGATAACGGCGGCGTCAAGAAGAACAAGTACCAGCCACGCTACCGGAAGGCCATACCCAGTGCGTATCATCTACTATGTTGATGTGTCTGGGCATCGGCTAACCATACCCCTCGCAGAAAAGACCATCCTGTCCAACCGGTTCCGTCATGAGATCAACTGCACGCCCGAGCTGACAGAAGAGACTAAATACATCCTGCGAAACATGTCTACAGACTCTATGAAGCCCAAGGCTGCCACCAATCTCGTCAAGACGTTCGATCCCAGCGGTGTCATCCAGGCCGGCGCCCACGTCGAGAATGCCAAGTTCAGCAATCTTGTTGTAAGTACTCATCGTAGCTTCAGGCTCATCAACCTGAGATTGGATAAGAGTTGACACGAAATCGCAGCGCACGGCTCCGGAGCAGAAGAACGGCGTCAAGAAGCAGCCCGTGGAAAAGGCCGCTCGTCTCGACCAAACCGAACTACGCGATCGCATGTTCGAGTGTTTCGAAAAACACACGTATTGGCAGCTCAAAGCTTTCAAGCAGCAGCTCAACCAACCTGAGGCCTGGCTGCGCGAGCAACTGGACGTCCTCGCCGTCTTACATAAGACCGGCCCTTTTGCCAACCACTGGGAGCTTAAAGCCGAGTACAAGCGCGCCAGTGTGCAACCCGCGGAAGACGCTGCTGCGACCCCCGAGGGTGTCGACTCAGATGGCGATGAAGACATGGAGGATGTCCTGCCCGGCTAGTAGCTGGGAGAACCATTTCATGAAACAAGGGCGTGACTTTCGTTATGAATGCGAGGCGGCCCTATCTTGACCATCAAGTTGTCATGCTTTTGAGCGGTAGGAGGGCTTTCGTGGCTGTCATATCCAGAACGAGTTCCGTTCTCTACGATATCTTCCTTGTTAAGCCCGCAGCGTACTGGTCACACACCTGCGTGCGTACCGCAAATGTTTCATCACGTCGGTTTATCGCAATTTGAGTGGGTGGATTTGGCATCAAGGATGACTTGACCGACACTACGATGCGACTTTTAAGAGACACACGGGATACGTGTCTTCACTGTATACAAATGATACCCCTAAGAATATAATCCAATTCATTTAAATTGAGAATGGAGTCAGAAGCTTATAGCACTTGAGCACCTGAGAGTGAGGACAGGTAGTGAGTAAACGTACCTAGAAGGAGGCGAGATTCGGCGTTCGTTTACACAAGGAGTAGCGCGACAGTGATCCATAATGGCATAGACTATGTGAAACGAGGCCTCGAGCCAAGTATGCAGTTAAAGATTGACACGGTAAGTTTCAATTATCAATCGCAGATTTCACGAAGTATGACTGTGACCTACGCTGGCGTGAACCGTGCTGTATGGGAGGCGCGACGTGACGAGAAATCAATAAATTGCCGAATGTGGAAATAAGCTTCGCTCATCCCGTCCAATTGGCGCCCCGCACTTGACGACATACCAGTTCAGATCCCAGTTAGCCGACGTCACCCCGCCAAACGCTCTTAGTTGCAGCTCATCTCATCTTACTACACCTCGCTACTCATTTTGACTGAGAATAGCGATCATAAGGTTATATTTCGTCGATGTCCCTCAATCGGCCTCTTTCGTCTCTCACTTCACCTTTCGCTGTACGGGCACTTCTCATAGCCCTTAGTCCCGCTATTCACAACGATCTCACAACTTGAGCAGAGAGCAAAGAACCCGAGGGACAAGCAGATATTTCATTCCTGGGGGTCGAGTTCCGACCCAAGCGGTACTGAGTGAGAAGTCACAATGAGTATCTTCCTCGACTTCGACGGCACGATAACGACCGAAGATACGGTCCGGCATCTAGCCGACTTCGCGCTCGGGCTGCAGGCTGAGCGCAACGGCACCGACTCTTCCCCAGACTCAAAAACAAATCACTTCTCAGTTAATACTCAAGTCTCACCATCGTCACAATCTCCAGATGACGCTGAGCGGGTGGCAGAGGATTTACCAACGAAATGGAAGGGCGTAGTGAAAGCCTACCTTTCAGAGTACTCCTCCCACTGCACGACATACCACACGCCGACTCACCATCGCACAACAACTCACTCGGAGATCACATTTCAGCGCTCCCAGAAAGACGTGGAGTTGCGCTCCCTGGATCGGATAAATGGGTGTAAGATATTTCACAATATCTCACCCTATGAGTTCAAAGCCGGGGGACGAGATCTAGTGGAGAGGGGTGTTGTTAGAGTCAGGAAGGGGTTCAGAGAGTGGATTGAGGAAAGGCAGAAGGAAGGGTGGAAAATCGGTGTGGTTAGTGTGAATTGGAGTAAGGACTTTATTGAAGGGGTGTTGGAGGGGAGTGGTGTCAAGACGAGAAGTGCAAGGGAGGGGCAAGGGGTAGATGGAGAGTCGAAGAGCGTGGTGGTGTATGCTAATGTTGTTGATGAGGATGGGAGGGTTATTGGACCGGATATCTTGAATGAGGGAGATCATGCGGATCGGAGTGGGGATGAGGATGTGGATGATACGGGAAAGAGGAGGAATCTGACAAATTCCAAGGACAAGCTCGACGTGTTCCGGAGAGCGGCCCAACGCAACGGGGGTGGGAGAACGGTCTATTTTGGGGACTCGACGACGGATATGGAGTGTCTGCTGGAAGCGGACTGGGGTGTTGTCATGGCGGATGGGGAGGATTCGAAACTCATCGAGACGCTTAGACGGATTGGGGAGGGTGTCCCTAGGGCTAGGGGCTATGATAATACACAAAGGGCAATTAATGGTGATAGGAATGGGAATGGGAAGCTGGGTGGACGTAGTGAAGGTGACAGCCGCCTGGTATGGGCGGCGAGCTTTGAGGAGGTTGGAGAGTTTGTTAGGTTTGAGATGGGCAAGAGTGGCAGATGATGCGAGGGTGTAGCAACTGTATATGCTTGTATGAAGTGAATGAAGCACCACCGCTTGACAACACTTATCATCCGTCCGGTGGTGATGTGACTCGACAATGCTATAATGTCATCCTATTGCGGGAAGGGGATGTTCTTCCTGACATCGAGAATTGGTTGAGTTGGACTCTGCGAATTGCAGAGTCAACGCGATGAGTTTCTTACATGCGATAAAACGATGCAGAGCGTGACCAGATTTGTCTTTCTGGTAGAACAGCAGGCTTGAACTGGTTGCTATGACTCTATCAGATGTGCTGATCTCACATACACATTCAAAGTCCGCCTCTCGGCGGAAATTGTCGAGTGTGCATATCGGCACTTTGGAGACAATTATGTCTCGTGGTGTGGTGGCTTGACAGGTATGTGTTAGTTTGGGATAAGTAAGGAAACAATCTCCATGCTCCCATGTACTCACAACTGTAACGAGACATCGCGAGAGAGTATAACCTCCGTACTGCATCAAGAAGGCAGTTTCGTTACTCTTCATTCATGGTGTGCGACACACACTGGATCGTGAAACATTCTTTGCCAAGCTGGGGTCTTCCAAGGAACTAAGGATTGAAAGAAAAGCCTGTCTGAGTCTGTAGACCAAGATCCTCGCCCTTGCATTTCTCTATATTCAAAATTGACAACAACGTGTTATGAACTGTAACCGCATTCGTGGAAACCTTGACTATGGAGCAGTTAATAACTCCTGTTCTGCCATAATCAGCAATAATCCTCATCGTTGGCAGCATTGATGCAGACCAGATTTCTTGAAAATATTTCGGTCATCAAAAATTTGCTATACGAGAACACCGAGGTGTGGCGGGTTTTTGTAGTCGCACTTCGCTGTTCGGCTTAACCTGTCACGCCGAGCGACGTGTTGCAATCTATTGAAAATATATACGGATTGTTGGAAGGATGGCTGAAATCAGATGGATATAGTAGTGTGATATTGTGTGCTTAAAGTAGAGTTTCTAATTTGTGGTGACACCACTCGTCTTGGTGTTAAAGTATGGCACAACCAAATCCCACTGTGAGTTGAATAATACAGAACCAGCTATTGGTACATATGCCGATTCGCAGAGAAGCTGATGATCATGAAAGTATCATGTAGATCATATTCAAAGGACCCATTTTGACGACCGTCGACTTCAAGGCGCGTAGCTCAGCACCTTATCAGTCTCGTATTGTTAGGACAGCGAAGATCTCTATTTGGGAATCTATCATCACCCTTTCACCGCTGTAAACGAGAATTATTGCTTAGCTTACCATGCGTGTTGTTTGGAAAGAAGAAGTTTTAGAATTTGTCTGAATAGCTCGAAAGTTCCTCCGATCACGGAAAAACGACACGCAATGGAAATTTCTCTCTCATACTGAGCAGATGGGAATAAGGGGAAATACTATACGAACCGGGCATATGACCTGCCACAGATGGACAAGCTGCTCGAGTCTGGTCTAAGAAACGCGAGCTTTCTATTTTTCACCGTCTATCTACCGATATCGGTTGAGCCCAGGCCATCTATTTCATTCAGTTGCAGGTGGCAATTGGTAAGAAATGACACGAATGCGGTAGATGATATTCATTGTCAGTCCCCTGTACTGCAGTCCTAATTGGTTTCATTACGTTCTTTGTCCCGGTTCATTCCCGCTTTACTTTATGTTATTATGTTTGGCATTCCTGCTTGCGATCATCCTTTGTGGATTCCTGCAGTTGTCTAGGCTCCGTACTTCACTTCGCAAGATAAGCGGCATCGTTAACTTGAACGTTGTCAGTCAGAGGCTGATGTGATATGCGACAATTAATGGCCCGCTAAGCTCATGGGTCGCAGGCTTTGCGGCGTAGCAAGCTCAGGGGCGTAGGCAAACACTTCTAACATGCTGATGCAACACAACCACCCTAATGTACCTAGGTATGCAGCAAGTTGTCAAACTCGAATATGTGCCGTTAGTTCTAAGCCCCCTGCTTTTGCATATCTTCTCATTGCGACTCGTCAATTCCAGCAGTGACTCGCCATATCAACAGTATTGAGCGGGCCACTTTCTGATGCGCAGCCCAGTCGCGCATTCAGCTGGGTTGAATTCGTCAGGCATGGAAGTGAATCCGGCGGATGACGCGTCATCACCACTGTCTCACCGTAAAACGGTGTGAACAGGTGGAAAACACCAACAGGTTTAGTGCATTTCCTGAACACGAGCAAATAACTCTTACGGTCAAGTATGATCTCTGTGATAGATTTTGAGTTGTCAAGATTTCTAGACGCAGCATTGCATGCGGCATTTGTCATGACCACCTTACGCGAGTGGCTTATCTGCCAGATTCGAGAGTGAATGCAGGACGCGCGGCGTCCACTCGACCAGCTTCCTCTGTAGGCCCCTTAAAGCCGATCGCAAAGGCCTGCATGGGTCCATTGCAAGCCAGAGCTTGAATTTCCCGCAAGAGATCGATACACTATGACCGACTTAGTAATGATATTCGATCAATTAATCTATGTACGTTCTTGCCTTACGAGCGGGCCGCTCCGGAATTAATGTTGCTCGATAGCTAAAATTCCTTCCGACGTACGAAATCCACGGTATCTCTCTCTCTCAGCGTCGCCAGGAAGATCTTTAGTGGTGCGGGGTAATAGTTGCGTGAGCTTCTTTCGCGGGTCTTCACGAATGAACTGTCTGCAGGTCACAGGGCTGATTTTGAAAGCTCATGCTGCACAGATAAGAACTGATATAGGTTGGTCAAGGATATCACTCGATAGATATGAACATACCAGTTGTGTAGGAACGTCATGGGAAATCGCGCTAGGCCTCCACGTGCGTCTTGCAGGCTGGGCATGCTGCATACTACGCAGGGATCTTGCTTGATGATAGCAACTGGGGACCCGGGCGGCTGGAGACACTGTACCGAGTGTCTCCGACGACATCGTTTAACCCTGAAGATTCTATCACATTTGGCGGCTCAGTTGACAGAAGTGTCGCATTTTGTGTGATGGAGTTTCGCCTGAGGACCATCTACATGGACTTGTAAGCAATCGACGCCACACATAATTTCGGAAGATACCCGGAGATATATCACTCCTGCAGGGTGTCCGAAGGCAACATGGGGCAGTGGGCAGGTTATAGCAAGGGGTCACGATATGTGGCCGATATCCGTGCGTCAACTTGCTTCATTTCTCCATACCTATGGATGGCTAAGGACATACCTATAGCTAAGGACACTTGATGAACCCAGTGTGTTTTACTAGCCTCGCTGTTTCGCCATTAACATGATCAAGTAAACCAAACGGAGATGTGTGCGAAAGATCAAGACTGACGAGACTAGGTAAGGAAATGTTAGACGCCACAAAGCTTAATGACAATAACCGCTACTACGCTGACCTGCACTGCTAGCGAATCGCTTGCTCCGGATGCGTCTCGAAACCAAGTTTTGTATCCGTGGAGCCAGCGAGGCCGAAGCCATTTTGTCAAGATACTCATTGAAATTCGACGCTACTCGCGGGAAGATGGAAGTCTGACTCCGGGCCGCTATGATGAATGGTGCATAGAACGGTAAAATACAAAGAGCCGCAGCCCTAGTCGTTAAGCTTTGATACTGTTTAGAAAAGGAGCATTACGTACAGTCTATGCGAGCGAGCACCCTCAACTCTCGGTTGCAGCCGTTGATACCTGGTCGATTACAAGGATCCCGGAATTGGCGCTGGACCAAATCTAGACCAGCGACAAAGCGGCACAGCCTTGACGACGCCGACATGGACAAAGGCAAGAACTTGACGCATTCTGATTCTTCGTGTCAACATTCCCATCTTGAAGTATGCAGCCGGTCCGCTTTTCCAGGGCGCTCATCAACAAAGACTTCCCCTCGCTGTTGGCCCAGGTTAGTATACTCCATAGCACACTCTATAGTATCTCATATGCGCTTACTACTGAAGTTACCACCACTGCTGGCAAAATGCAACCGACAGCCGTCGACGTACATGAGAAAAAGCGCGGCCGGGGAAACATTTCGACGACGGGCAAAGACTCTCAATACTACCTAGCATGCGCGCGGCAGCCGATCAGTATTCGGCGTTCGGTTAAGGAGGGGTGGGCTAGCACGCATTCCCCTGTTAATAGTTGCTTAGTTACAGTTCGTAGTCCTTTGACAACTGCCTAGTTGCAGCGCGACCCTACGTCGTAGAATAACCTGTTTCGCATCCGCCTTCGCTTATTGTATAAGCTGATTGGACACATGTACGATGAGCGGGATCGTTATTGTTTCCGTATCAGATGCATGAGCACCGGGCTTCCTCTGTTCCGACAATGGCGGGGAGGATCTTGGCATTTGAGTGTGGAAACTGAATGCAGTCACGGGAGACACGATGGGATTAACTCCGACTTGGAGTAACGATCATGTATGCACCTAGTTGAGGGGAGGGGTAATAGCCCAGCGACAGATGTAAGCTGATGTTGGTATTCAGAACAGTAATATCAGTGTCCAACGCCAAGCTGACTATATGATCAAGTGCCGAACGTAACTTCGACTGCAGAAACTTGGCTAGAGACTCGACAGATTCCCCATGGGGAAATGATCTACTCGAACTTGAAAGTTTTCTTCGAGAGGCGCGGAATAGAAACACAAATATCAGTATTGGTTGATTACAGAGGTGTGAAGGTGTTGAAAAGCCATCATCGGAACTGTAGTTGGTGCTTGGACAGGGTTGATCAAGTGAATGAAGACTATAGTTTAAGTCATTGTACCGCTCTAAGTTTGAGACATATAGCGCAGTGTGACATTCGTTTGCGAGCCAACTTGAATTACCGTGCTCCAGCACTCCATACTATGCTTGAGCCTCATGTCAGGTACGATCTGACACAGGGTTTAGCGGTCAACGCGTTCCTAGGTGCCATCCGTGCTCGCCCGGTAGACGGATCTCCACATTAGGCACGACGACGACTTCAAGCCTCGACAGGGGACAAGGATGTAGCATCGATAATCTTTGAAATACACCGCAGTACAAACGAATCTACAGATGAGTCCGACAAGCTAACAATAATAAGCCTCTTGTGCCTGACAGCTGGCCCACCTTTCCAACCATATCTTACCCATCTTCACCACTGCCAAAACTATCTAAGGTGGGTTGTATCTTTCGGGATCGACCGCCATCCTTTACGGCCCGTCCTTTGCCGGTTGCCGGCGTTTTTGCATTTTATTTCTATCATCTCGGGGTCGAAAAGTTATGTAACACCTAGGGCTTAGAAGTACCTGGGTTGTGGCGAAGAAGTGTAGCAATTGTTAGGTGTAAGGAGGAGCTCCTGTTCCATTTGTTAGTTTTCGCCTAAATTACTATGCGCACGATTGACCTCTTCCCCTTAAATACGCATTGTGGGGTTGAAGGTATTCAGACTGCAACGTCGACACAAAAATACCCATTCCCCACCCCGAGATCCGAGAGCAGCTGAACTCTCGCAGGGCGTACACCGGTAGATTTCGCCGCTTCTGTCATGTGACCTGAGGGCCATGTAGAACTCTCGGACTGCTAAGCTAGAATGTCCGCAACGTTGATGTGGTACAGCCAAGCCCTGCGCAGGTAGAAGCATCTAAAAAGAGATGCGCCCTGCGCAGTGGCAGTTCATAAGATAAGATCCCCTGGTCCTCGTATCAAGAGGCTGCTGCGCAGGAAGTTCCGTAAGCGACTACTAGCGAAATGTCTTCGGAAGGAATATGCTCCAGCGCTCAGCGATGAAGCAACGGCTCTAACAGAATGCAGTCTATTAGCTACCGCCTGCAGCTTAGTAGGATGACTACATCATGTAAATCCAGCGGCGCGTAGAGAGCTCGGCCGGCCCCTACAACAAAGTTCCTCCATATCTTCAGCCACCTGCCGTTCCAGTATTTCTCGCATTGTGGATCAGGACCTATAGTTGCACTTACAAGACCCCTTCTCAGGTGAGCCGCCTTGCCGACTCTTTGACAGGGCTAACTATATCACGCGAGCTACTTTAGTGGTATCGTGAACACAAGCGTTATCGTGGTGGATCCGAGAAGATGACCACACGGTACTATCTTGAACTTCACGATGCTGATGGTTTTCTATGCAGTTCAAGACGGCCTACCTAGAGTGATCTAGACTTTCTATTGTTCTCATCGGCCCGTGACCATGCGTCTACCCCTCGCCGTTCTGGGAAGAACTTGATGATGGAGTTAAGTTGTTCTCAGCAAGCCCGGTCAAGATCTATAAAGCCAGAATAATATCCAACCAGATACTACTGTTTCCTCGTCGCCATGAACATCGGCTACATTGGCTCGCCGCTTCTATTGCTACTCAAGGCCCGGATCTCCTAATTTTGGAAGTCTCGGTTGCTCAATACAATTCATAATGGTTAATTTCATTATGTCTGGCCTTTTGGCCCTTCTTTCTAGTGCGATTGCCACGGCATTGCCTACTGATTTTGACTTTTCGCCTCGGGCCACTTGTACAAATTCGGCCACCTCTCGGTCTTGTTGGACAGATGGCTTTGATATCGACACAGATTACTATGTCGACGGACCTGACACCGGCGTTGTCCGAGAATATTGGCTCTCAGTCGAGGGCCTCACGTGCGCACCAGATGGCGTCGACAGGTATTGCCTCACATTCAACGGAACTGTGCCTGGACCCCTAATCACTGCCGACTGGGGTGACACTTTGAGAGTCCATGTCACCAACAACCTCCCTGATAATGGCACTACGGTACATTGGCACGGTCTTCGTCAACTGAATTCGACTGATATGGATGGCGTCCCTGGTGTTACCCAATGCCCTATCGCACCCGGGGACAGTATGACATACGAATTCCGTGTTGCCCAGTACGGCTCTACCTGGTATCATAGTCACTTCACCTTCCAATACGCTGAAGGTCTTTTCGGCCCCATGATCATCAATGGCCCGGCTTCTGCTGATTACGACGAGGATTTGGGAACTCTCTTTCTAGGAGACTGGTCCCACACTACCATTTGTGAGCTTTGGGGAACAGCACCAGGCACTACTTACGTGATGGACAACATTCTCGTCAACGGCACGAACACATTTACCAATGATGACGGCAGCGTTACCGGATCCAAGTTCGAGATGGTGTTTGAGCAGGGGAAGTCATACCGGATTCGTCTCATCAACGTTGCGGTAGATGGGGCATTTGACTTCCACATTGACGGCCATGAGTTCACCATCATCGCCACCGATCTTGTGCCCGTCGAGCCCTTCACGGTTGATCATGTCCAGGTGGGCATCGGTCAGCGATACGATATCATCGTCGAAGCTAACGCCGACCCCGGTGACTACTGGATTCGAAGTGGATGGAACACACTTTGCAGAGTCATTGGTAATGACGGCGATATATCCCCCGAGGGTACCGGTATCCTCCGATACGACTCGACTAGCACTGCCGACCCAGAAACTACGGATGCTGGCGTTGTGGCCAACTGTTGGGATCAGGATGTTGAAACACTCGTCCCCGTTGTCCCCGTCGATGTCACAGACCTGGAACAGGTCGTTTTTGAGAAGTTGGGCTCGGGCGTCACCCAGCTGAGCTATTTCACATGGACCCTGAACTCCTCTACCCTATACCTGTAAGTCAACAATTGCGACTGAGAAACATCTCGTTATTAACATGAGCGCAGCGACTGGGCCGAGCCTACCGTCAAGCAAGTAGAAGAGGGAAATTCGGCGTACACTGGCTTCGAAAATGTCGTCGAAGTCGGCGTAAGTCATACACTATACCCTTTGCCCGTTCAACAATTGACTGACCCATGGCGTCTAGAACGGATTCGAGTCCAATAAATGGGTCGTACTGGTTATCAACAGTACCCTCAACTCGTGGCACCCCATCCACCTACACGGCCACGATTTCTTCATCCTTGCGCAGAAGGCCAATAGTGCATACGTTGACACTGACAGTTTCAATCTCGTCAACCCCGAGCGACGTGATGTCGCTGTCTTACCGCAACTAGGGTACCTCGCTATCGCTTTCCAACTCGATAACCCGGGTGCTTGGCTCGTCCATTGCCACATCGCGTGGCATGCAAGTGCTGGCTTAGGCATGCAATTCGTCGAGTCCAAAGACGCGATGCTTACCAGTGGAGCTACGGCGAATTGGAATAGCGTTGGGAGCGATACCTGTGCTAAATGGGACGCCTACAGCGCTGTCGAGGCATATGAGCAGGATGACTCAGGCATATGATGTTCATGATATTCTGCTTGCACATATTTCTTCATCGCCTCAAGGCGATTCGCTTTCACTGTATATATTGCAGACGATTCTTGATACCATACTTTCCATACTGTATATACTGAATAATGCTTAAGTTCTTAATTCACGGATTTGTTCAAACGTATTCAAATCTGGTCTGATCATGCCTGCGTATAGAAACAAAGGGAAGGGGGCTAGTGCGCTGGATTTAGCTAGAATTGATGATGCGAATCAATAGGTATAGAACATTCTAGGAATCAATCCATGTTTACACATCTTCATAAGGTTCAGTGTGGTGTTGTTGGCATATTAAACTTCGAGTCGAAGAGTGAGTCTGCGTATGGCGGGACCTAAGTCAAACGAGCAACACTATTGCCTGAGCGATAGGCCAGTTCTGCACTTGGGAGTCATCAACAGTCAAGCCGATTGCTTTTGGTCTCAACATCACTTTCACAACGTCGAGAGGAGGAAAATTCGGCCTTCGTTTAATATCTTCATAGTGTGACTACCTAGCGCCTAAAATGCTAACTTGCTACGCACTTGTAGCGAGCGTGGTGGTATCCTGTTGTCAAAGAAGCTTTCAAGTCAGGGGTTCTGTCTTTGTAGGTACCAGCATGGTAAATCACGAAAGCATGTCAAAGAGCGCAAAAGGGCAGAAACTCTAGATAGAACCGGTAATGAGGGTGAAATAAATAGATACTGAGCGCGACTACTTTAACACTTACGTGTCGGGGAAAAACGACGGCGTTGTTCCCGTCTTAGAATAACGACCTATGTACCCCTGAAAACTTCTGCGACATTACGTGCTACTGATTCCTTTCCCAGCATCTTGACTCCTGCGCGCCATCTCATTCGTTGTTCTTAAAGGCTTCCATGTCCCGAGAAAAAGCAACCAGATGACCAATATTCGGATCGCGGGTGGCAATCCGATTTGCTCAAATAGCTCCGTGTTAGCATCCCGGTCAACAGTTGGTAGGTTGTTATTCTTGGACAGTTCGTCTATCTGCATTTCATGTCTGACCTGATCAAAGGGAGGAGGAGAAGGGGGAGGAAGAGGAGGCGACGAAGGCGCATCGCAGGGTTTGCGACATCGCTCATCACACGAAGTTGGAGTGACTGCATCTGAGCTTGCCTCACTCCCGCCATTGAGAGACATCAAAGTCAGCGCACTGCTCCTCAACTCTTCAATGCTTGAAGTATCATTCTTCTCGTCTCGCTGGAAGGAACCGCCGAATTTGAAGCAGCATCCTCCTCGATCGAACCGTTGAATTCCGCACTCGATTTCGTCTGCCCTGGCTCATCGTACTCAACCATATTCAAGTTCTCCTGAACCATGAGTTGTGGAATTCTCTGGGCCAATTCATCAAGCGGTGTTCTGTAGAGGTCGTTTTTGCCACCAAAATTGATAAGGGTGGTTGCATTAGCTTGATTGCGAGGCAGAAACTTGAATTTCCGAAATGTCTGCTTGGTTGTATGCTTCACATTCGAGACTTTGCTTTTGAGTGTCCCCTTCACGTCGACTTGCATCAAGAAAGGCTTTCCACTGTGGCTAAAGGCGAATGCTGTATGGATTGTATTCGAGTGTTTCGAGTGCTTGTCCAGCTCGTTTTCGCTCAAGTCCCATCTTAGTTTCGTCTCGCTACCTTGGTAGTCTGCCTGAGTTTGACTTGTGAATCGCCATTGGCTTTGGGCGATCATCTTCCTTCCATACTCCCGGCCCATGCCTCCTAATTCGGCAAATCCACCGGCGTTTATGTGAGGCTTGAAACTCATCTTGTGATACTCGATGGCCCTCGTGGGCTGACCTGCCAGCGTGCCTGGACCATGGGAAACGATATGGACAGGCAGCCGTGAATTATCTTCTTGCATTGCGGAGCCCACAGAAAAGTCCACGTCCTCGAGGTCTTTGTCGTATTCATCTAGGGTCAAGGTAACGGTGGCGCCTCGCAGTTGGCAGTTTGGAGGTTCGGTAAAAAGCAGATCGAGGTAAACAACACCCCCTGGGTCTGCCTCAGAGCCCAAAACGCCCCATTTCGACCTGCTGAAGACGAACTTGCAAGCGACATCCATTTCCCCTATCGAACCACTGCCAAGACAATGCGCGCTTCCGCGGGCAAGTTGAAATTTTCCAAAATCGTACTTGCTGCACCGTCGACCCAACTGCAGACGCTTCTGCAGCGGCACCGCAATGCCAGTATATACTGGGTGGTTGGCCTCAGCTAGCATCGTGATGCGCAGGATGCTCAATACCTGCGTAGCAGATCAAAATTCTAAGGGGAATGATTGCTTTTAACGGCTTTCTCCTGTTCACTCGGTCCCGTCTGCGAGCCCTGTGTGGCGGTGCTACGTTACTCAGACTGCATGAAGTCTACGAGAAAGCGCAGACCTTCCAATCAGAACCCTTGAATATGCGCGCATTGCCAAGTACCGATCATTACTCCAAAAAAAAGTAATATATTAATATAAATATATAAATTTTTTTTATAATTAACGACGTTTTCGTTAGCAAAATTTTAACTATAAATATATTTTACGTTATAA